>OY978009.1:1522068-2122068 GCA_963854515.1 Pandemis heparana | reverse complement strand
TCTGATTAAGTAAAGCAAGTTTTAATCCAAAATCTTAGATAGTAAATAGAACACTACAGAACCGTTAAAGACAAAGAAACTCCCATTGCAGTAGTGGCAGGTAGACAAATTAATGTAGGCAACTCTAAAAATCTTACCTTTTCGCCATACGACATCGGGTTGCCTAATTCACACTTGAGCGCGGTAGTCCCATTGATATCCTTGGGGCTGATCGAGCAGTATACCGAGCTTGCCTCAGCATTGTCTTTGTCTAGTCTCTCCATCTTGGCGTAAGTCACGCCAGCTGGGATCTTCAAGTAGTACGCAGCTTCGAAGGCATCCTCACCGTTGTTTTCCACTGCCACGTCAATGTTGATGTTTTCTCCGGAACCGATGACGTATTCGCTGATGGGGCTGTTAGGAGAATAAAGATTTGTAAAAGAAAAACTAATTTAAAAGAGCATGATACCGATTGTCGAAATAAATTAAGTGAGTCCTGGATCTCCATTCCAAATTTATTCGATCTTTTTTTTATTCAATAAGGAAGAGAAACAAGCAAGAGGGTCACCTGAGAGGAAGCAATCACTAGCTACTTCCTATGGACATCAGCAACCCCAGAGCATTACAGATTGCATTTCCAGCCTAGAGGATCAAGATAGAATACATGCCCGTAAATTCACTAGCTGTCTTACGGTCCATGTAGCACACACGGCAGAGCAAGCATTGTAACTTGGTCACAAAATTATCAAGTAAGATAGTGGTAGCGATCTGGATAGACGTTACACAAGATCCTACCTTCAGCAAAATAGTCAATTATACTCACGTTGTAACCATCATCTTGAGGTCAGGAATGCACACGTTATCAGGGCCACAGTTCTTCTGAATGTTGAGAGAGTCTGCGGCTTGGATGCTCTGGGTTTGGTCCAGCACTGGAGGCACAATATTACCCGCCGGCGTGCTGAGGAGCTCGTAGGTCATCTTCACTTCTATCGGGGTTAGTTTGTCACGGATTTCCTCCTGAAATTGATGCGATAGATGATATTACTTCATCGACTTAAGTGAATGTTTATGGAGTGATTCCGAGTATGATAATGAAATAACCGATCTTGAAATAATCTTAGGGCCAATTATATT
This sequence comes from Pandemis heparana, assembly GCA_963854515.1. Classification (NCBI taxonomy): domain Eukaryota; kingdom Metazoa; phylum Arthropoda; class Insecta; order Lepidoptera; family Tortricidae; genus Pandemis; species Pandemis heparana. The sequence continues at coordinate 2,120,955 of OY978009.1, read as the reverse complement.
AAGTTTACGGTAAAACCCTATGTAGTTACTGTGAACTAGTCAGCGAACAATACTTACATCGAGGTAGACTCTGATCCTTTCGCACTTCTGTTGTCCTTGCACCAGCATTATGTTGGTCGTGTAGACGGTTTCTCTTCGCTCCGTGAGAATCCTCTTGGTCGTCGTCTGCCTTGAATCCAGGTCCAAGCTTACGTTGAACTCTAAAAGAGAAAGAGCCGATTAAATTAAATATGATTGTTATAAAATTATTGCTATAAAGTTTCCTTTAGCTGCCGCCATATTTTAATCTCATTCTTTTCTTATAATTAGAACAACATAACATCTATTCATCTAACATATATTTTAAGTGCTTAATTAAAAGTGTTCGCTAACATCAATTCGCTACTGAGTGGTCTATACGTAATTATTTACAACAATGTTTTATATTGGTGGTAAATTTTTAAGGATATTACCAATATTTGCTACTTCTCCACTCACCAAAGTAGCAGATGTATCCCTCCGCTTGGAAAAAAGAATAAAAATGTGACAATTTCGTATACTAAAAACTGAACACCGTAAAATTCTACAAAACTTTGTAGCCTCCAGTTATTTATTAGATAGTTGTAAATAACAACCAGTAATCACCAAATGAACGTAACGTTGTACACGAAGAAGTAAATCCTATCAAACTTGATATACTTACTGATCTGCCGATCAACATTGATGCCGTCATAACGTAGGCAGTACATGAGGTCAGAGCAAGCAGCGCGGCTGCCGTTCCTCATGGTGCATTGCTTGTCCGTCAAGGATATCAGCTTTGTGTCGCTCATGAACTTCACTTCTGCCATCACTTTTACCACTGGACGAGACCTGATCGAAAACAGTCAAAGTTTAGAAAGGTTTGGAAAAATCATCAAAGGAGTTTCTTTGATCTCAATAAGGATGATATTCTAAATGGCCACGTGAACCATTTAACATAAATATGTGGATTAAAGTAGTGTGAATATAATGAATATAAATAAGCACGAGTATCCGAAGAGATGAATATACTCACTTAAGAAACACGACACTGTCTGATTTATAAGCTCCAACAGCAAGATCAGTATAGTTGTTATTGTCCAAATCCACACCACCAGAGAGAGAAAATCCGAAAGTCGTCAGGCCATAGGCGATTTCTTCGGCAGTGATAGCTTGGGAGAACTTCTCCCGGATACCAAACTCACTGCCCTGGTAGATATAAACCACTCCCCGGCCGCTTTCTCCGCCGTAAGGAGCTCCCACTGCAATATCTGAAATAGCAGAGGAAAAGTCGCTATTACAAGACAAAATACTTGAAGTAAATACAGAGATTCTCGTAATAATAGAACAATACGAACCTCCAAAGCCGTCGTAGTTGATGTCACCGAGAGACGCAACAGAGAAACCAAATCTGCCCCTGGATACTTCGCCGGTGCGGGCGTGACTCTTCAAATATGACTGAAATTGACATAATCACTGTGTTAAATTTTCTGGTGCGTTACGAACGAATGAGTATAATCTAAATGGTGGAACAATTAGTAAAAGAAACAATTTATCACTTAGATTCTAAGTCTTAGAAGAAAAAAAATAAGCAAAAAATTAGCTACCAAACTAAAATACAGAAGATGCTGTAATTGGCGCAGCGCTCTACGACATTTACTTTTCTCTTTTACAATTTAAATAGACCAAGTACGTACCCAAGTCAGACCAAAAGCTACTCACTTTATCTCTCCCCTGATAAATAACGTAGACTCGACCATGCTCGAACCCGTCGCTCTTCAGCTTGCTGTACATAGGCGCGCCTACGATGACGTCATCAGTACCATCGCCGTCAATGTCACCAGAAGCCAAGCTGTAGCCGAAATAGGCTCCGATCTGGGAGCCGCTTATGTTCTTGATGTTTTGGAGTTCCCAGGTGTAGAGGACCACCTGGAATTAAGAGCCACAGAAGTGATGAAATATTTATTATAATGAGTGATGGTTGGATCATTCCACAAAAGAATTTAACTGCATAATACCATTAGAAGTGAAGTGACTAAACATCGATTTGCAAGACTTGTCAATATTCAGACATAGTTACTTAGTTTCAAGGAGAGCTACAAAAAAAAGTGTAGAAATTTGATTATCTATCATGATGAGTTTTACTGATCACTTTGAAGTCTTTGGACTCAAATCTTGTGAAGTTGAAAATATGTATAAGGGTAACACTGTTTAACACTAGAAATCATTGTTTATCAATATCAACCCAATGATTTAGTCATCCATCCGAAAACATATAGCTACCTTTTATCGAAAGTTGATGGCAATAAAATATTAGTCATTCCTTTTTTAAACACACCAGACTGCTTCACAAACCAAGAATCAATGACTACCATAAAATTTATACTAACCAAGCCCTTTAGACCAGCTCCTCTGGGCACTCCTACAGCCACTCCCTGTTCTCCCTGGCCAGCGAAGTCTCCCACAGCAACAGAGTATCCCATGTACGAGTCGTCATACTTGGGGCTGGCTTCAGGAGTCGCAATCAGCACAGGCCGCGAGCTCACGCTTTGGGAGTATACTTGTCCTACAATAGTGAGGGTAGTGAGATAATCGGCAAGCTGAGGATTATGGAGGATGATTTCATGTTTGCAGTATGTTTGATATTTTGATAAAGACTACCAAGTTTTAGCAATGAAATTATGTCTCTTCTAGCGGACTTTGAGAAAATTCGAAAAACGTAACTAAAAATATTAAATTAAACTTAAAGCAGGCAGTTAAAGTATATGATTCCATCTGTATGTATATAAGAATCAGGTTTCTATCTAACACACTGCTCTAAATTAGCGACTGCACATAGAACATACAAATTTGGCGACGCAAACCATGAAATCATCCACGTAAATAAACGAGTAGCATTCAATGACGATGAATGACAACATTAAGAGTAATGACAACACAGAGTAAAATTAAACGATGATTGATGATTTAGCAACACTGTTGGTTCATTGGCGCAGCAGTTTTAACCAAAGCATATTGGTTCAAGCATAATAGATCGCATAATGACGTGTGTTTAAGTTTTACAACTAAGTTACACCTCACTTATTAGGTTTGGGAATACAAAACACATTATTGTTACATAATTATTTCACCCAATCCTCGTCGATTATTTTAAAGCCAATGTGTAACTCTTATTATCAAAATGTTTAATAAAGCAAGGTAATCCTTTTTGTTAAATAATAAAGCGTTAAAATCCCCTTCGCTCCTTCAAATCTAAGACATAATTGGATCTAAGGGATGGTACTATTGGATCTAATTATTTTACTAATTTATACAACACTAAATTGATTATTTAGTAAAAATAAACACAATACGAAATCACACAAGATGTGAATGAGAAATACAAATTGAAATGATGCCTAAAATGAAATCGTCTAAGTAAATAATGTAGTGTATGCATATGAACCGTTAGCACATTTGATGGATATAAACAGAGTTGACTATGGTCATCCAATACAAGAACAAACTCAATTTCAAGACAGAACTACGATTTTCCAAAACACGGAAGGTTTCAAAAGTTAAATCTCCTTTTTTCATGATGTCGGTGAAGCTAATGGGTATAAACTATTCATTTAAATGACTATCATAAAATTGTGATTCGATAATAATCAAAGAAATGAATACTTCAGTAGTACAGTCAGAATTTGTAATAAATCTCACTCTGTTAGTTCGAGGGTAATTCTCACTAATCTTAAAATCTAAATACTAACAAAACCTACTTAATTATCATTATCAAGCACAACCTAGAGTTAATTAATCCATTAAACTACTAGCTTATCATCTATCTGGGAGATGTTGCCAATACCTTCTAATCTATTTAAAACAATTAGGGAATTCTAAACGTTTCGTATTAATAATTTCAGAGCCAACCGTTGTTAGTACAAATTTTCTGGACAGGTTAAAGTTTCACGAAGGCGATTGTACATGTTGTTGGATATCCACTGCTAGAATGACATTATCATTACTTCATCTTCTTCATTGAATGTATATTGCGTTTTCAGTATAGTCCATACATTAGATATCATCTTAAAATAACTCCAACTGAATCGTAGCTTTGTAAACAGATATATACAAAGCACATAAATACTTAGTGCAGTTTATGTCCAAACTTCTCGAACGCATGCGCCATTAGACGCATTACCAAAGTTTGTCATTAGTAATTGAGACATAAACGGGAACACGTAGACTTTTTAGTAGCACTACAGTTTGCGACTATAGTGGAAAGAATGGCATAAGAATGTTGAAAATAGGAATCAAGCGTGTCAATTTTAGAATACGTCATAATGTCAAAATTGGTTGCGCATCGGAATACATAAAGTTTAAAATGTATAATGGGTTAAAATACATAATGGTTCAAAATATATTTATAATGCTATTTTCTCTGAAACTATTAACAAAATTGACTTTTTTGATATCGTAATCTCTAGATTGGTTTAGGTTAGGTTAGGTTTGCTTTATAACAATCCTGTTAATTTTATTGGTCACTTTCTGAGAAAACCGCATTATATATTTTGAACCATTATGTTAAAATACATAATGTTTATTATGCATTTTAAACTTTATGTATTTTAATACGTAGTCAAAATTGTGTAATTTATGTTAGCCACTAGTATTTAAATTACTTTGATTCTGATAAGCGCAACCGCCGAGTGACAACCTGGGTGACCGACTGGTTTCCACAAAATCACCATTGTCAAAAAACTAAGTTAAGATGTATTTAACACGCAAGATACTGTCTGACGTCATCCTTTTAACAATAAGACTATGGTCAGAAATGCAAAGCTTTTTATATAAATATTTTTAAGTTCGCATCACGATTCACGCATATATCATTCCAGCAGTAGACTCCTTCCACGTAACGTTCGAGTTAGCACGCCCGCGTTCGTGAGATACCTAAATTAGTGGAATTATCTCGAACATTAGCAGAATTAAGATTTAAAACAACTGTAAATGGTTCTCAAGGCATTAGGATTAGGCGCTCGTAAGCCTCGCTATGTTATTCGGTTAAACAAGTTAAGTGGTCGACTTGTTCTTTTACCTTCCTCCGGTATTTTCATATAGAAGCTGTTGAATGTGTGGCTAGGATCTATTGATATTGTTCGCCCTGTGGATGTATTAACATTTCAGAATACACACTTGAATTCGTCAGATGGAGTTGTTGAGTCCTCTTTGAGAACACTTTGAGTGACTCCATTATTTTGAAAGATGGACAATATGAAGAAAGGAAACATAGATAGGTACGGAACAGAATTATCGTTATTTACCTTGCCAGTACCAGCTACCAGGGGCACCCATGAATAACCTTTGGCCATCCTGGAAAAAAAGAAACAAGGACATGAATAAAATTATCTATAGTTATGTTAGTTGATATTATGCTCATACCATTGTGATTGTGACCTATGCGAAGTAGGTAACTCATATAAAAAGAGAAAGAGGAAATGTTGCTGGAATAAGGCGCACAAGACCAAACCAAATGGAAAACTCTTCTGCTAGTCTCATGTTCCCGATGAGGGTTCACAGGAACACAATATCATCATCATCAAAAAAAGATTAGATAAAAAAAATTATAATTTCCTAGTAAATTCCATTAAAAATTGTATAAATGCTATTTCTTTATTCCACGAAATGGGCTTTCGTTTGACCACAATCACGCCTGGTGATGGGCGGAGATGTAACTAGCTGCCTATGCACCCAAGTTTTGAAGATGACCATATCGTTGTTCAGGGATCTTAATGTTAAATTATGTTTTTGATCATTTTTTTTATATATATAAGAGGGAGCAAACGAGCAGACAGGTCACCTGATGGAAAGTAATCACCATCGCCCATGGACACCTGCAAGACTTGGGGAATCACAGGTGCGTTGTCGTCATTGAAATAAACCTCCGCAAATGCTTGATTCAGTAAAATACTTATCATACTCGTATATCCAATTTACAAGCCCGTCGCCACATGGCAGTGGATAATGACTCAATCGTTACCAATACGAGATGGATCTCAAGTGCACTCCCGCTCAGATAATAAAACAAGACGTTCACTTAACATGTCATCGATATAGTGTTAACGGTGCACTGAAATTTTGAAATTTAGCTAAGCATTCTGAAATTCCGGAGCGGTATTAATGTTGGACGTTATAGCAATGATGGTAAACGAAAACATTACACTAAAGAGAATTTAAGTTGTATTCCTCATTGATGATTAAATTCTTGGTTAAGTTGGGTATGGGACATTATCTAACTAATATTATAAATGCGAAAGTATGGATGGATGGATGGATGTTTGTTTGTTACTCAATCACGCCAGAACGGCCCAACGGATCTGGATGAAATTCGGCACATAGATAGAGAAAAGTCTGGAATAGCACATAAACTACTTTTTATCCCGGAAAATCGCGTAGTTCCCGCGGGATAGCGATAAACGAATTCTTTGCAGACGAAGTCGCTGGCAGCAGCTAGTATTTTATAAGAGACTTCTTGTTTATAAGATTTGCGTCTATCTAGATCAGCTTTTATTAATATGAGAATAGGTCGTTTGAAAAAGGAATAGAATTTCTACTTGGTTTTTACTACTACATTTCATTGATAGAGAGATGATATGAGATAAGTGAGAACGGACGAGTCAAGTCATCTACTTAACGGTCCGTGGTATTCACCTAATCAATTGAAGGGTATGAAGGGTAACAGAGATTTTACGACAAGTCTGAAGCATTAAAAGTTTATGGCTGTACTTATAAAGCCATGACGTTTTGATTGTTGAGTGTCAGAATAGATAAAGATTTGAGTTCAATTTTTATACGTCTTCATCGTCATCATCATTATATCAGTACGACGTCCAGTGCTGCACATAAATAGTGTTATTGGTTAAGGAATCAAAATAATCGCAACAAAGGCCGTACTTATAGGCTGAATACTTGAGTTCCTTAGCCTTCAATCTTAGTTTTAATTTTCATTTAATATTTCCTCCCTAGCCTCCGAAGTTGGCTAAGATTTGTCTCACTTTCCGAGCATGAGAGGTGAAAAGTTTTTTGATGCTCCGACTGCCACAAGGATCCTGTCTCTGTCACTTCTAAGATAAACAAGTGAGTGAGAGCGGTCGATTTTTTGTCTCGTTTGGTATAAAAAGCACAAGCAAGTATTAATTAAAACAAAGAAGTTAAGATCGTCAGTTTTTGTGGAATAGTATAGTTTGTGCTTCAAAGTTACGCCAAAGAAAAAAAAAAGAAAAAAACATGTTAAAAACATCATCGTGTGAACGGGCGTGATATCTCAATGAAAGGTTCGAGAGGAGCTTCGATAGAAACACGACAAAAAAACCAAGTAAAAAATGTTTAACATGTGTTTTACTTCGTTAGATTCTTTTAATCTGCCATTGAGTGTTTTGTATTTTGTGTTCATATTATTTTTGATTCTAAAATATTTAAACATTTTTTTTTAATGCAAGATAGGAATGCCTACAACCATGCCTGATTACCTAAACAGAAAGGGGGCAAAATTATTATACCTATTATTTCTGTCTCTCTTCTACAAATGAGTAAAGTACCTACCCAGATTAGCTTTCTTGATTCTCACAATTTTAACTAACAAAAAACGTACTTCCTTAGCATTAGCACGTTGCATTTTGAGGGCAGCGCCATCTGTCAGTACGTGGAGGAACTTTTTGTAAAATAAAAATTGTAATTGGCCTTTTACCCAATGGAATAGAAGAGTTAACTTTCGGATTTGTAGAAGAATATGATATAATCACAAGTATAATAAAGCGGGAGCTGACAGAAAAAAGAAGATCCTTCATCGCAAAACTTTCTAAACTTTATATTCAATCACACAAGCTTTTTATAAATTCAGCGTCATACATTTCTATTGTTATTGCTAATTTAAACGTAAAGTAATTGAAAAGGCGACAACCTTAACAATAAACGCAGCGGTTAGCATTGAGTCGCATGCGCAGCGATGAATATGCGATGCGCAGTGTCAGCCCTTACGGGGACGGCGCCGGCGCACTGCCCTTTGACGCCATGCTAATTTCGAAATAACTATACAAATTCGCAGTTTCATGCATAAGTTTTGCTTAAACACCGGTCAAGAGCGAATCGGACGTGTATGAAGTTTTTTGTACAAGCGAAAAAACTAGCTAAGTTTTTAATTTCTGTCTGTCTGTCTGTTACGATTTTAATGAAATTTGATGCAGATATAGTTTCAATCCCGTGGAAGGACATAGAATAGTTTTTATTCCGGAAAATTTAATAGTTCCCTGGATAGCGATAAGAGAATTCTGCGCAGACGGGGTTGCGGGCAAACGCTAGTTTATCGTCTGTCGTTCGTGTCGTATTTTAAATCTACGTGTATCGAATGTGTGTAAATAAAATGTTTCTCTCTCTCTCTCTCTCTCTCAAGTTATCTGTTCAAATTTAATTATGATGTAATACTAGCTTCTGCCCGCGACTTCGTCCGCGTAGAATTAGCAATTGATATGTTTATCGCTATCCCGCGGGAACTATACAATTTTCCGGGATAAAAAGTAGCCTATGTTTTAATCTAGGGTACCAACTATCTTCGTACCAAATTTTATCCAAATCCGTCCAGTCGTTTTAGCGTTAAGAAGGAACAAACATACACACTCACTCACATCGTCACATCGTGACATCGTTACAAACTTTCGCATTTATAATATTACTAGCTGTTGCCAGCGACTTCGTCTGCAAAGAATTCGTTTATCGCTATCCCGCGGGAACTACGCAATTTTCCTGGATAAAAAGTAGCCTATGTGCTATTCCAGACTTTTCTCTATGTATGTGCCAAATTACATCCAGATCCGTTGGGCCGTTCTGGCGTGATTGAGTAACAAACAAAAAAACATCCATCCATCCATCCATCCATCCATCCATCCATCCATCCATCCATACTTTCGCATTTATAATATTAGTTAGATAGTATGATTTTGGAATAGTAGACGTAGATCATAAAGCTTCATGAAACAAATTCGTATTCATTTATTTTCTTACTACATAGGTAACTAACTACATTGGTCTATGTCTATGGGTCATTGTCTACATTGTAAGCCAACTAGGTATCGAGGATTAAGCAAAATATAGCACCAGTCGTCCACACGTTCTTACGACTTTGGAGCGATTGTAAAACAAGGAATAATTGAATGTTAAATTGAGAATGCCAGGGTTATACGGCATAGAGTTTAAACATCTTTGTATTCTTGTAGTTTTACGCTTTATACAAATCAGAATAAGCATAATGAACATAATCATAGCCTACTTTTCGGGGTTGCGAAGTTGAAAAGAAAAAAAAAGGGATCCGCAAAGGAGTAAGTACATCGTTATTCGTTAGTCTGGCCGTCTGTCTCATTTTCCAAGCTACGCGTGAACTTATAAAGTTAAAATTTAGGTACTTGAAATAATGAAGCTTCGAAGTTCAAGAAAAAAAATTTTTTTTCAAGAGATAAAAGATTTGACTAAAACCGTGGGCATTAAAAGTTAAAAAAAAATCCGCTTAAAAAACGTATTAACACAAAAAATTGGCAAGAGTTTACGAAGTAAGGCAACTCAAAATAAGCTCCAACGCAAGAAGAAAAACTTATAACTTTTCTGTTTATAAAGAGTTGATTAAATGAGTTTTGTAAAATCATCTTTTGTTAGAATTGAGGACAATCCAAGCTCAGTACTAATACGAAACCTTTTATGGTTTGTATTTAATAAACTTCCCATTACACGGCCATTTCCAAAGAAACCACTCGAAACCATAAATCAATACCAAATCTCCCAAAACCAATGTTTAAACAATGGCAACACCGCGTTTGCTCGCCGCGAACGGTCAAGTTAGTTCCGTAGAAAGTTAGCTTTTCAATTTGGCGTAAAATTAATATTTATGCTCGTGTTTTGTTTTGTTTGTTGATAAAACATTCGCTAAAACAAATGAAAAAGTTCTTGTGACACCAATCGTACTTGAAAACAAAATTTTATGAAACAAAAACTAAATTAATAAATCTGTAGTAAAAAAATTACTGTACGTTAGTCACGCTAAAACTCGAAAACGGCTGGACCGATTTTGGCTAATTTTATGGTTCTGAAATATGGAAATATCCAGGGAAGGTACACTATAAAGAGATTATAAACGATGAAAAAATATTGAAGGAAAAGGAGCGGGGGTGAAACCGTGGGCAACTGCTTGTAAATTATATTGCATTTCGGAAATAATTGAAAAAAACTGAAGAAAGCAGTGGAACTCAGAAAGAACAGAAGAAGCTTTATGCATTATGTTTCTTGGCGATTATTTCAGTTCTTAGTTGCTAGTGGCGTCAAGTATATCAGAAGGCAAGCCGAAGGGAACTTAACTAGCCTTTTCCTCTAATTCTGCACAATAAATTGCCCAAATGCCTTAAAATAGGCAAGCCGGTGGGAATCGAGTTCTATGGACGCTACGCCACTGATAGGTATCATACTTTATGTATAAGTAGTCCCGAAAAGTAAGACCGAAGGGAACAGAAACACGAAATTTCTCCTAGCTCTATTTACAAAAACAAACACCAGAGGTTAGGGCCTCATAAATAATTGCCACAGAGTATAGAACGTCCGAGACAAATCCTTATTCCGCTTAGCAGCGGTCAGCGCATCGTTTCCCGCCAAACGGCATTGTCTGCAAATATGGCCGCCATTTACGGCGCGTTCACAGACCATGTTTGTAAAGGAGACATTGTAGTGACAGAAGATATTGTAATACAAAGGATAACGCTGCAATAAAACACAAATGTGACATATTTTCGATTTTATTTATTCGTGGAGTTGAAATGGAAACGTTCTTTTTATGGTTAGGTATGTTTACGAAACGCGCATATTGGATGTAGCCGTTTAAAGCACTCGCGTTCTGTAATAGGAGCTTTGCGTTTATATTCTGTCGTTTATGCAGCCGATGTCCTAATTTGACTAAAAACATGTCTAGGCATGCTAATATTTGCAGAAATCTATAAGTTCTGTTTGCCTAGTCTTGCCATAATTCAAGACAGCTTTTGTTTAAAAATGCGCTAATAACCAAAGACCAAAGCAACAATCGTGTCAAGAACTACTGCAACCTTTACAAAGTAATTCTCAGAACTATATCACTACTTGTGTAAAACTTCTTCGCTACGACTGGATCATGTAATCATCTGTAGCAACTTTAGAATAAACCCGTACATAACAGAACTCATCTCCAAAGAAACGACGACATCGTCTTTCAAGAAATTCCCTAGCGTAATAAATAAACAATAGTCTTAAAAAGTTTAACTGTACATATGAAGTACGTACCTATACCTATGTAGTTTAATATTAATACCAAGCGATCATTACAATCATCTTCACAAATCATAAACAATCCTTATATTTACACCATTCAAAATTATTACATTACATAACATCACCGACGTGAAGTCGTATTTAGTTTCTTAATTATTATAGCACTAAAATCGGGTTTAGGTCAAGAAAAAAGTCTAAGGGTTTTATATGGGGCATTACGGCCATGTTAACCTGTATGTTTTGATACCGTTTACGTGCAAGTATGATGAAAAATCTTGAATGCAACTTTATTGATTAAAAAAACAGCGGGCGTTTCATAATATGGGTAATTGCCGTCCCTATAGAGAGCTACCTCTTAACATACCACTTCCACTTCAATTTACAGTGTCGGGGTTCATAAAAATGTACATTAAGCTTATTTCACACTAGTTCCATTTAAGGCCTTATCTGAACAACACATTAAGTCGGTACGAAACTGCGTCGGCGCACGTCTGCGGATTATTCAAGCTTATCGCAGATCAAATAGACTAGGCCAGTGGTTCTGAAACTGTCTGTAGAGCCGTCAGCCTTGTGGATTGACAAACAGGATCGTGAGTTCGAATGCGATACATGCCTTAATTTAATTCTGAGAGGAGGCCTGTGCCAGTGGGGCGTTATGTGGGCTGGAAATGGTGAGGATGATGGTGAATTAATCGGAATCGCACGCGCATGCGTGTGTCACATCACCAATGCGCATGCGTTCATGGAAATTGAGAAATCTGAGGCCTTACCATGACGTCTTAATGCGATTATTTCCGAACCAAACTAGAATCGCTCGCTGTCAGATCCATACTAGAAATGTCAAAAATTACAACTAAAACGTAAAATTGAGTCGCAGTAAGACGTCAATGGTTTAAGGCCCTGTATACTCCATTCAAACTTGATTTGAAGACGGCCACAGAGTAGCGTTCAGGGAACACAGACGCTGGCAGAGAATTCCATTCCTTAGCACAAAAGCTGATGATGATGACAGCTTTTTAATAGCACAGTCAGTTTAAAAAGTTTGTATTAAAAATGAAATTTTTGACTGAAACTTATTCCTCTCACTGCACAGTGGTGCATTGAGGCGTCACCACAAAGTTTGGGTACCACTGGCTTGGCACTTGGCGAAAGCAGGCACGTAACGTACCGTGGCAAGTCGGCGACTGACGAGATTTACCGTCCTACTGTTTGTCTGTTCGCCGAAACAGGCTAACATCTGTTCCGATGGTTAAGTTTTTGTGGTTGTACGTGTGTCAGCTAGGTTTGTAATGCTAGGCATTAGCTGGGATGGCGAACCAATGGCACGCGTGCTGGCCCCTGTTTCACCAAAGCGACAATTTTATTCGACGACCGGATAGCCTAGTGGTTAGAGAACCTGACTATGAAGCTTGAGGTCCCGGGTTCGATCCCCGGTCGGGGCAGATATTTGTATGAAAAATACGAATGTTTGTTCTCGAGTCTTGGATGTTTAAATGTGTATTTAAGTATGTATGTATGTACATGTATATAAGTTTGTTTATCCGTTGTCTAGTGCCCATATCACAAGTTTTGCTTAGTTTGGGACTAGGTCAATTGGTGTCAATTGTCCCAAGATATTTATTTTTATTTATTTATTTATTTATGTGACAATTCTGTTTACATTACAAACTCGACGAGAATCTACGCCTGTTGGCTTCATATTGACTCGCACTGCAATTCGAATTGTCACTTGTCGCCGACAATTGTCGAATTGGTGAAATAGGGGCCAGTAGGCTTACTGTCTAACTCGCTCGCAATCGCCATCGTGTTCATTTTGACAGTTCTTGTATGAATGTGACAGCTAGCTGATTCCGATGCCAATTGTCAGCCCATACATGAACTGTCAAAATGAACGCGATGGCGATTGCGAGCGAGTTAGACAATAAGGCTACTGGTGACACTCTTCAAAATAATAAAATTCAGATACGCCAATAATAAAAGAAGTGTTCCAGATTTATTATTTGTCATTAAATCAAGCCAAGATTCTTTTTTGTGAAATAGGGTGGCAAACGAGCAATGTGGTCATCTGATGGTAAAAGAGCAACACACTCTTTGATAGCATAATACGATAAAAAGTGTAAATGATATCTTAAAAACTCAGGTGACAAGGTGCATACAATGTTACACACAATGAGAATAATAATTTTTTGCTTTTTAAGTAGTTAAACATGGTCGAAATTTTATGCATTGGCCGCTTAAAGATGCGACCACACCGCCGCTTAAAAAACGGCGACGTTACGGAATCGCAACAAAGTATAATGAAGAAACGGTGAGAAAACGTGACGCCTACGACACGTCTCTGCGTATACGCGGCGGTGTGGTCGGACCTTTATGCGGGGGTCAATAAAAACTACCATAAAATCTGGGGGCACGGGAGTGCCCCCGCCAATACGAAAAAAAAAAGAATTTCTTTGCAGTATTTCACACGATAAGGTGTTTTATTAGGGTAAGTTTATCTGCTGATGTGTCAGATTTAATAAAAGGGTATTTTGTGACGTGAATTTTAAATAAAGTTGCAGCACAAAAACTACTAAGCCACATTAGGGTTTAGGGCTATAAAATTTGACTCTCAGCATTCGTGTTAAGGTTTTATTTTGCATGATAAAAAACAGTACCTAGTTATTGCTTTACTGCAATATTATTTGGTGATGTCGCCAATGCCATCGGATTTATGGTTGTGGGATTGGTTTTGTTTATTTATTTTAAATGTGACTTGACTTCTAATGTTTTGAATATAACACAGAGATATTATTTGCCTCTTTATCTGCAGTGATTTTATTGTCATTTTAATTTTAACCCTCATTTAGAGGTTCAATGAAATTCAAGGAATCCGTATTGTTGTATCAAAAGTAGTTTTTGTTTTATAATATTTTTAAATAGGTAACTATAAAGTAATGTACCCACCCTGAGCGCAATTTAGCCAAACAAATTACGCATTTTTTTCTTTTCTATGATCTTTGCAAATAATTATCCAAAGTAGAAATTACGTTGAATTTGAAATACGAGTAGGTGAAAATAACCTACAATTAAGCGGTAGTTTTGCAGCGATACACAAATCGCCAGCTTCGAATGATAATTATCACAGATGCGATATCAAAAATTGGCTCCCGAACTGTCTCGAATGTCACAATTTAATTATCTCCGTCCTCATAAGGCGAACCGCCGTGATCTTTCCAAAGTGTTTTTAATGATCCCATGCATCACCAAATACGCTTCATTACGATCTCATGTAATTTGAGAGTTATAAAATTCGTGAAATTCTCAGAAGTCCGGTGTTCGTGACAAATTGCAGCTTTTACGGCGATTACGCCCAATGGCCCGTTAAACGGAGGTTTTATTTCATTAAAGCACAAATTGTAGGCTTGAATTATTTTAATATTGTTCTTATGAGTTTGCGGTGTGATACGAAATGTCAGTTGTCTTGAAGGAGTGTGACTAATTAGGGTGCGACCAAACCGCCGCGTATACGCAGTGATGTGTCGTAGGCGTCACGTTTTCTCACAGTTTCTTCATACATTTTGTTGAAATTCCGTAACGTCACCGTTTTTTAAGCGGCGGTGTGGTCGCACCTTTACGTAATGTTTCTCGACATTGTATCAAAGCTCAACAAAAAGTGTAAAGGCGACGTCCCACTGCAGCGTACTGTCACGCTTATCTTAGAAACTAGGGGTCCTTACGGATATACACTTCGACCCATTTGTGGATCTTTTGTGTAAATACTGTCACGCTACGCACGAGGGTGCATTTAGCTCCATATCAAAATGTAGGCGGTGTCGTTTC
The DNA here is from genome assembly GCA_963854515.1 of Pandemis heparana. NCBI lineage: Eukaryota > Metazoa > Arthropoda > Insecta > Lepidoptera > Tortricidae > Pandemis > Pandemis heparana. Next base: position 2,105,826 of record OY978009.1, on the reverse strand, counting down.
CAGAGTGCACGCATACGGTACGCAAGATTACTAATGGACCCACGTGGGTGACATATATAGCGTGTCCGTGCACGTTGTAATTTGTCGGAGATAAGGGGGTGGTAAATTTTTGATATTAAATAACCTTTAAAACTATATATCAAACTTAATAAAACCTGTATAGTTGTAGTTTTTGAGTTTATTCGTTACAAACATATATACAAATGTTTTCTCTTTATAATATTAGTCTCTTTATTTTCATATTTTGCCGCCGAAGTTCCCTACTATAATGAAAGCATCCATAGGCTACGGTAGCCACACAGTTCACAGTAAATGTCATAGTGACTCGCCTCCCATGAAAAGACAACTCCATACACCTAACTTAAGTGCTTCAAAACACATGGCCTTTCCAAGTCAGAACTATTTACCATACAACTAGACACGCGACTTTTATTTCAAAATTGCACGAGAAACCCATGTAAAACGTGATAGCCAACCGTGGGAATACCTTTCTTTCGTGTCGTACCAAAGATCGCATCGCACGTGACTGCGCCCGCGCACCTTATGAATTATTAAAAACTTTTATTGTCCGCAAAAACCATGGCGGCTCCTATTTCGAAATAGTACCCGCTCAATATAGCGAATTGTTTTATTGGTACACGACTATATTTGGGACAATTGGTTTAAAAGAAATGCCGGTGATGCGGGCACCGATTTTTTAATGGCTGTTTAATCTGAAGGATAAAGTTTATAGATGAGGACATGTAAAAAAAAGTTTAAATACCTATAAATATGTTTTTAAAACAGAAGCCGTTTTAAGTGTCTGTATAGGACTAAAAGATGTGTCGATTCACAAAACAATGACTCGCGTACCTATCCTACGACTATGCCTATACGGTATAGGAAGTAAAATAGAATTATATCAATAAGAAGTTAATAATACATATTAAAAAAAAAACCGTTTGTACCTACTTTATATTATAAGGGTAATAAAAATATTCGTAATCCAGAAATGGGCGTAATAATACGTTATTTATAAGTACCCATAACTACCCATGTGGCTGCAAAAGTGTATTGTATAACCAATTGCCTCTGGAGATTACGTTATTCAAACATTCAAAATTTATGTCAGCGCTGAAAAAGTTTGTCATCGAGTTATATCCCTATACCTTAAATGAATATTTTAATCTTAACTGTTAGTATTAAGGAAACTATGTAGCTACACCCACTGAATAAAATTGTATTGATACAATCTGTATTGCACAACATCAGCATGTACCTTTTATACATACAACCTTATGGCTTCCAAATAAAATAAATATAAATAAATAAAAGTAAAAACCAACTACCTTAGAGTACCACGACTACGGTAAGACAATTGACTGAGGTATTTGAAATAAAAGCCTAGAGGCCACGTTGGGCATAATATTTGTTTGTTTTTACTGGAAATAATTATTAACTTACCCTAGAAACTGCAGCAGAAAATCCAGCTTGGCACACGCCGGTCTTTCTCTGGCCGTGACTCGCTGAAAAATTGAAAAAAATTAGTTAACTTTTTAAATTGGAATGAAGAAAAGGTTATACAGCATTAAAAGTTCACGGAAGGGCACGTGCGCTAGCGCAATGAAGTTGATCGATGACTGTCACAACACTGACTGACATGTTGGCATTCATGAACAATAATTTGTTTACTATAATTTTGTATGTACATAAAACAACTAGATATATACCGTAGCAGAAAAATCAAGCCGCCAATTTATCATCACAAAAAAAACATCGATGTTTGGCAAAACTTGGCTCGATTTTTCGCTGACAACGACTACTGAACTTAACGTGACAATACCAATTTTCCAAACTGCAAAAAATCTAATATCACAAATTATTATTATACAAAGCCATAATTTGTAATATGAGATAAGTTTTCTCAAAAAAATCTGGAATGTTTTCGCAGATGGTTTGTTTAGTTCGACTCAACACCCAAGTATTTCATATGTATTGTTTGCCATAATGATCATTTGCCATAACTCTTTTTTCTCTTTAACTGTTAATTGTTCAGGATTGTTATAAAATAAACCTAACCTAACCTATAGAGTTCTACAGGATTGCCATTTCAATGCTCCTGAAAAAAATATGGTTTCAGAGAAAAAAGAGTTATAGCAAATTATCACTATGGCAAACATTACATTATGGCATATGAAATTCGGGCAAATGAAAGGCTCCGTGGTGAAATATGCACCAGTTGGAATTGGAATACTCCAGCACAATTTTAAGAGACCCTTTATATTTGCAGGTTGGCAATCATGATTAACTTAATGGTGTACCGTAAATGAAAATTAAATGGAAAATTATAATCATAACCATGATGTAACATTAAAATGACATGTATGTGTAAGCTACATCCATACAGTGCGTTATTACATCGAACTGTACCTTCCGACGTACTCACCCTCATCCACCGAGGCGAACCCTAAACAAAGCACGTATATGTTGAAAATGCGACGTCATACATAGACATAAGTTATATAATCATACAAATACTTCAAGCATACACAATATATATATCGTGAGATGGAAACACTGAGAATACCGTGAATAAAATATGTAACAGAATCGATAACAAATTTTGAGGTAAGCGTTGATTTAAATTCGGTACCGTATTATCCGCTATTACCGTATATAATTTTACACTTTAGGTACACTGTGTAAGCGATACATAGTGCAGTAATTAAAGATATAATAATAAATGCCAATTTTTGGAAGCACACGGAGATTTTACAATTAAAAAACATCAAGTGCTGACACAAAAATACATTAATGATTTTTGAACCACGCTCAATAAATTATTCGATATTTTTAATGATGGAATTATAACGTCATGGATCCATAAATCAGCGTTCGATGCGCCGCGAGCGCAGACCTCAGCCCTTATTTTACTCTATATGAAAATATTTGTGAGGGTTGCTTTACACTGCGGGATCGCGAGGCTATAGCTTTCTGAATAGCGGTACAAATACAGCAATGTAACTCTACGATAATTTTTCACCGTATAAGTAAAGCTTGACGTGGTATCGTTTGCCATTACCGGCGGAAGTGACGTGCTTTTTGCGCGCTTTTGGATCCAATTTCGCACGTAATCATGAGTTTAGATTATATTATGGACTGGATTTCGTTTTTATAAAAAGGAGATACTTTGACTATTCCATAACTTCATGTGACGTTTTAAATAAGTTTCACCAACAAATGGGGCCCCATTTTGGGCGCCACTTTGTTGCCCTTAATTTTGTAAAGAAAAAAAAGGAGTTTATGAGTTTTCCACGGGTCGCGGATTATGTCGAGCGAATCTCTGATTGTATTGTCTAAAACGCTCGCAATCACATTCATCTCTCTTTCTTTGCCGCCATCTTGGATCGGTGTGCGTTGAACTAGCACGAAAAAGTTTGCTCTAGAGATAGAGAATAGATAGAGACATACCAAAGACTTAAAGAAGCAACAGTGTAACATACCTATATTTGATCTGATGTTACTCAACTTGGTGACAATTTAGAAGTAGTAAGGTATATTTTATTATTTTGTAGATGATTGGTATCTTCAGTTAAATATAGTTCGGTCTGCCACACTAATATTGAAAACGTTCCACGTATGTCGATTTGCACGTAGGTCACTTATCACTTTCGGAACTTGGCATCTTCCCTCTCATTCTAATCTGAGCTCTTTGACTCTTTCGTATAATATGGTCGGGGATACTCACGGGTCCGACACGGGGAGTATTCCTTAACGTCGTGGGCATCAGAAGAAGAAGCCACGAAGCAGGAGCCGACCGGGTCCCGATGTTGTAGCTTCGCGTTGACGAAAGAGACGTAGCGAGGGGCGCACGCCTGGGGAGAAAGAGATAGAGATTAATAAGATTTGGTTTAGACTATGCTATGCTGCCAGCCTTCTGGGCACCCTCCCTATTAGCGGCGATTTGGGAGTCTTTTTTAATCTTTAATTTAATATTAGTTCAAGTTATTTTTGAGTTTTGACTGTTTTTTGTAATGATTTGTTTTTCTTTTTCAATACAAATAAATATTATTAATACGTAATGTATTATATGTAATGAAGAAAAGAAACTATTTTAGGTTGATCAGATTTGAAATAGACGCTTTTTGGGGTCTATTTCGTATGGTCGTATAAATTTTTGGTCGAATGATCGTTTGGTGTTCAGACCAGTTCAGTTTACTGAACGTATACTGAGACCATCGACTTTTCACAGCTGGAGAAATTTTAGATCAAACGATCATTCGACCAAACATTACGTTAGACCAAACAATTATGCGAACAAACGAAATCCCATCTTTTTTATTTTTAACCTGCTATACAAAGAAACTGTACCTAACCAAGGTATCATTGACCTTCGGTTAAAATTATTATGTTTTTAATAGTGTGAAGTTATGGTTACCTCCGGAAATAACGTTCCAGCCGTCGTTTATGAACTTGAAGCGGTTAATCCCGCCCTAATCCTGGAATAACAAACGTCAGAACCCTGTAATCCTTTACCTAGGGTTGCCACTACCATAATCGGAGATTTTTGACGTTTGCCGTCCATAAAGTACGTCACACCAATTCCATAATTTCTAGAGCAATTGTCACGTGGTTTACTATGAAGACTGCAATTAATTTGTTCATGTGTTACAAATTTCCAGACCCTTGTTTATTTCGGGGCCCTAAACCCTAAACGGACGAGCATGTATGAAGGGATTGATGAATGTGGGTGAAGCGAAAGAGGTATGTCAATCGTAGCAAGTGGAACAAGGTTGTCTCTGCCTACCCCAATAGGAAAGGGGTGTGACGGTATACCGTATATATTATTACGGGGCTTGCGATACGGTTTTATTTAATTATTATTAAGTAGGTTAGGTTATTGGTGTATGGTGGTAGTTTTATTTTTTAACTAGCCTATGTGTAAATCTAGGGTAGGTCAAGTCAGTGTCAAATAGTTTCGTGACACCCAAAGTAGCCAAATAGTTCACAACACGTCATTGTTACAGTCGAAATTAGGTCGTATTACTAACTTTTTGGTCACTTTGGGTGTCACAAACTATTTGACGCTGACTAGAATAGCTACCTCGCTTCTAAATTTCATCCAAATCCGTCTAGTCGTTTCAACGTGAAGAAGGAACAAACATTTACGTGTACTCACATCCATCTATACGCCCACAATCTTGCTAAACATGGCCTGTAGGTCTTGTAACTTTAGGCACTGTCTATCCCGTAAGGGAGAAAGACGTGATTTATGTATTTACAACAACAAAACTTAATTTGTCAACTAATAGAAAATTTATTAAATTTGTACGGTAGTTTTGCAGCAATGCACATAACACAGTCGAGTGATATGCTTTAAAAAATCGGGCCCTTGAATTCGTTTCGGCAGACAACCCTGCCGTCCTCCATCAGCAAATCAAACGAAAACAGTCGCAGATGCGCACGCGCAGTTAATAGAGCGGGGTAATGAGTGTTATGGAAAACAAACACGCATCTGGCGGAAACCGCGTGTTTAAAGTCACAATAGCCAGGTACGGTGTCGGCGAGGCGTTAAAAAGTGAAGTAAATTTTAAGAAAGAAAGAAAATTCTTTATTACCACACTAAAAAACAAAATATTCCAAAAAAAAGGATATAATGGTGTGGCAAAAGGAGCAGACTCATTTGCGACTCTAGGCAGCTACGACCTTTGATTTTTTATCGCTAATCGCGGGAACTATCAAATTTTTCAGGACGAAATGTAGCCTATGTTTTAATCTAAGCTACCAGCTATCTTTATTCCAAACTAGCTTCTGCCCGCGACTTCGTCCGCTTGGATTGAAGAACTGTAGGCTTATTGTCTAACTCGCTCGCATTCGCCATAGTTAATTTTGACAGTTCTTGTATGAATGTGACAGCTAGGTGATTCCGATGCCAATTGTCAGCCCATTCTGCAATAATTATTTACGTTGCGACTCTTGGCAGTTACGACCTTTGACATGTTTATCACAATCCCGTGGGAACTATGCAATTTTCCGGGATAAAAAGTAGCCTATGTGTTAATCTTAAGTACCAGCTCCGTGCTAAATTTTATCCAAATCCGTCTAGCGTGAAGTTAACAGACAGACGTAACTAATTTCACATTTATAATTTACTAGCTGTTGCCAGCGACTTCGTCTGCAAAGGATTCGTTTATCGCTATCCCGCGGGAACTACGCAATTATCCGGGATAAAAAGTAGCGTATGCGCTATTCCAGACTTTTCTCTATCTATGTGCCGAATTTCATCCAGATCCGTTGGGCCGTTCTGGTGTGATTGAGTAACAAACAAACATCCATCCATCCATACTTTCGCATTTATAATATTAGTTAGATTGTATCCAAATCTGTCCAGTCGTTTTAGCGTGATGAAAGAACAAACATAACATACACACTCACTCCACTCACATCGTCACTCACATCGTCACAAACTGTCGCATTTATAATATTAGTAGGAAGTAGGATTAGTAGTATATATAGTAGGATGATGCTACTGTCATCTGTATTGGTGATTGTGTGCTATGCCTGGCATAGCCTGTAGCCAAACTTGATGCAATGTTCTTTTAATTGCCGGCAATTAATAAATGACATTAATTAATTGCCGATATAAAAGGAATATTACTTAAATAACGGTTAAATTTACAATATAACATAACAACCGCAGGGTTATTATTTAAGTACCTACCGATGTGATTTTATGAGCAATAAGATAAGAGTAATTAAGAATTTTGCAAACAGTTCCGTTGGCTAGATAGTTTGCGGCGCGCCTTTTGACTACCAAAATTAAACCAAAGCTTAAAATATTTTATAAGAAAGAAAGAGGACATTTATTATCTTTTGAAAGACAGCAAATAGAGCATAAATAAGTATACACACAATTTTACAAAAATAAAACATAAAACACATATCTACTTGAAAATAAATCATCAGTTTATTTAATGAGCTAAGTAAATGCATTGGCAAAATAATGACCTGATATTACTGTATCGACAGCAATGTTAAGGTGCGACCACACCGCCGCTTAAAAAACGGTGACATTACGGAATCGCAACAAAATGTATGAAGAAACGGTGAGAAAACGTGACGCATACGACACGTCACTGCGTATACGCGGCGGTTTGGTCGCACCCTTATAATGAAGCTATTTAACTTAACCTAAAGCCAGATCCACACGTTCGACAAAAGTATCTACGCATTCTCGTACTCTTTTGATCCCTATATATTTTTGGGCACTAACTAACTTTGTATATATTAGTTAGGAGAGGCTATTCCGCCATGTGTTCTATTTTGTTTGGAACAAAATTATACGACAGTTATTACTTATTATATCTTAACTTCCCTTCTTTTAGATTCAGCCTTAATCTAGGTCAGAAAGAATGAAATTTAGTTATATTGAGAATGTCATCGAACAAAGCGTCTTTATTTCTATTCACATTACAATTCCACGGATCTCGATTCTCTTCCTTATCGCTGAAATACTTGGAATAGTTCGCATCGGTAGCAGTTAAATGTTTAATCAAGCGGTTTCCGCATATTCTACAGACCAGATCAGCAAAACTATGTCATATTACTTTGTTAGTTACTTCACTACATAGTATAAAACAAAAAAGCTTTCCGCTATCTGTCCCTATGTAAGCTTAGACCTTTAAAACTACGCAACGGATTTTGATGCGTTTTTATTTAATGATTCAAGAGGAAGGTTTATTATGTATAATTCTACGCAGACGAAGTCGCGGGCAGAAGCTAGTTATTAATAGAAAATATCTGTGAGACTGAACCTATGGTGATGACCGGATAGCCCAAGTGGTTAGAGAATCTGACTATGAAGCTTGAGGTCCCAGGTTCGATCCCCAGTGGGGGCAGATAGTTGTATGAAAAATACGAATGTCTGTTTTCGAGTCTTGGATGTTTAGTACATATTTGTGTATGTATTTACCTAACAGCTGTTTAAGTATGTTTATCCGTTGTCTAGTAACTATATTACAGGCTTTGTTTAATTTGTGACAGGTTAATCGGTGTTAATTGTCCCAAGATATTTATTTTTAATTAGCTTCTGCCCGCGACTGATGTTGATAGTATATTCTGCAATAACTATTTACGTTGCGACTCTAGGCAGCTACGAACTTTCACACGTTTGTCGCTATCCTGCGGGAACTATACAATTTTTCAGGATAAAAAGTAGCCTATGTTTTAATCTAGGGTACCAGCTATCTCCATTCCAAATTTGATTCAAATCGGTCCAGTCGTTTCAGCGTGAAGAAGGAACAAATATACACACTCACTCATATCCTAACATCCTTAAAAACTTTCGCGTTTTAATATTAGTAGGATATGTAGAGTTGCGATTTTAATAAAATACTCTAATTAGGTTCCTAGCCAATCAAAACCAATACAACAACAAATCACAGAAAATTAAACATCTACTATACTTCATTTAATTTAGAATGAGAAACCACAATAGCATTAAATTGCGTCTGCCCGGCTAGCACGACAGCGCACAAGAGTCGCGTCGCGCGCGAGATAGATTACCCGTCCCTTTCTAGAATGAACAGTAAGAAAAAGACGGGCAATCTATCTCGCGCGCGACGCGACTCTTGTGGGCTGTCGCGCTAGACGTGCTGGTCAACTATTTCTTACCTAGCAAATAGTACAGTGCAATAGTTTGGCAGCCGCAAAATAAAATTGATTTAATGTCACTTTATTTGCGTGTCGTCAATTTTGTTACTCTAGTACAAATTGTTAAAATTTGATTATAGTTCACGAACCGCAATATAATGTTGTTATGGTTTCTCATCCTAAATTAAATGTAGTATAGACAAAAGATAATATGTAGCAGTTTAAATAACCATAATTTTAACATAACTGATAAGATGCTGCAAAAACTGAAAACATATAAGAAGTTCAATGACCTACAATAAAGAAGTATTGTGACTCACGATCTGACCAATAAAAAATACAACAGTCCCATTAGGCAAGCAGCAATCGGCTGATTTAAGAAGGTCACGGCAGCAGAGACTCGTCATACTATTCTGAGAATTTTGAAATTGAGAGTGCTGCAGCCAGGTGAATCATAGGTGTTCGTCATTTCTGAGTCAGTTGTCGCAGTTTACTTGGTTGATACGCAATAATTTCATGTTACCTTTAAAAATATAGAAGATAGGCGAATTTAGATGTACCTAGTTCTGCTACTCAGCAACAGATCCATAAAATTTCTAAACGACACTGAAAATTACAACACATAGTAAAATCTGAAAGTAAAGCTAAGGCCGGGAATACCTTTACTTTCGGATTTTTCCCGGTCATAGCTTTACTTATAGGATTTTTTTGTGTTCTAATTTTCAGTGTCGTTCAGAAATTTAATTTCTAACGGTAAAGCCGTAAAAGTAAACATAAAAAACCAAGAACTAAAATTCTTAGTAGCTAACAGTTCCCTACTAAAAATGACAGCTAAAGCCTGAACTGAGTAGCTATTGAATCGCACTAAGTCGCCATGGTAAGGCCTCAGTGAACTCAAACACTCTAATCCATTGCTAGGGCCATTGATGCAGTCACTAATTGGGGGTGAATGGACGCTTTTGTCATGGTTTGTTAAGTCCCTATCAGCGTTTAATGTCGACCAAACTTAGACTCTAAAGATATTTAACGACTGTATTCTGATAACTACGTGATTTGCAACTACTAACGATGAGATAGGTTGCTCTGCAGTATGGCACCTTATTGCGATAGGTTTCTACGGTGGTGCGTGAGTAATATTTCCTTTACCGTACGTAATTGATTACCGCTGGGGCGAGAAAACGCCGTGTGTGCATCATGTCGATTGACATTAGTCACGGAAACGATAAGATCTCTGCATCAGTAGGCTTATTGTCTAACTCGCTCGCAATCGCCATCGTGTTTATTTTGACAGTTCTTGTATGAATGTGACAGCTAGCTGATTCCGATGCCAATTGTCAGCCCATACATGAACTGTCAAAATGAACACGATGGCGATTGCGAGGCGAGTTAGACAATAAGCCTACAGAAGCGGTATGAAAATAGCTTTGCTATATTAAAGCTTCTTCCTACTCAACCCATAAACTCATTTCACAACGTAAACTCGAGCCGCAATCGTACAGAATCGTCTCTTGCGCAACTAGCGATTGACAGTGCGGCCTAAATGCAGCACCGGAATGGTTTTCCCATGCGGTATGAAATGGTGGAAGTGGGTCAGCAATGCTCTATGGGATGCTTACTTCTTTATGACTATTGCCGGCAATTCCTGCTGTACTGTAGCACTTTTTAGGAATCTGTCCCTTAGAAGAAAATTACTTTGCTTTCCACCTGTCTGTCTGTTCGTCTGTCCCGCAAGACTGTTTCTCAGGAACGCGTAAAAGTATAATATAAAGTTGAAATTGATACTATTTCTTTGTGCAGTGAAAAATATCAATACTATGTCTACGCAATCAAAAGATTTATTCATTAGAAAAGGCGTTTACATGCAGATAGCTGTCATTTGAAAACCTATGGGGTAATTCCAGCTGTCTCAGACATTTGAAATTTGGTGTATAGGTAGCTCTTATAGCACTACTAACGGAATACATCTAAATTCAACATCGCCATAAACGAAAGTGCTATCCAAAATCGTTCTGAGCAAGGTCGTCAGGTACCCAAAACCTCTTTGCTATTTACGCTGAGTTACCCACCTACTTCATTGATACCCACGCTGAGCGAATTTCCTGATATACCTGCGCCCGCGCACGCCCGTTGATCAAGTTATTTTAAGTGGAATGCAATGTTCGCGCCGCAATTTATACGCTCACCAGAAACAATTGAAACACGGTTTCTCAGGATTTATGCGATAAGAGGATATAAGGTGTAGTGAATACTGATAACAGTAAACTAGGTTTCAGTGTTTGTAAATAAACGAAAAAGTTTTACGAATGCCGGCCGGGATATGATCCCGCGCTTCCTGGGTATAAGCTCCTCTTGTCCTCCCAATTAGACCACCGGGGGCCTTGCCAAGACGTCGATTAATTTCGACTCAGTTCAGGTTTAGCTGTCATTTTTAGTATGGGTCTGAGAGCGAGCGAACCTAAAATGAAACGGAATTGAATGACAAAAGGGTTCATTCAACTGACATTGTATGTATTTATGTACGCTCCTTCTCTTTTTTCTTTTTTTCTTCTTTCTTCTTTTTTCTCTCTTTTCTCTCATTGAAATTGTAAAAAGTAAGTTCTTAAGCTAATTCGTTTCGGGAAGAAACTACTTATAAACTGTAGACTGTACCGAAGCTTTTATAAACTGGGAAGGCAACTACAACGGTTCAAATGCGGCCCTCGTACCGGTAAACCGTACCGTACTGAATGCAGTTAATTTTCAAGAATCCCACTTGTCTGTTTAGGGAGTTGGATAAAAAGCCGACCGGCGCGCGCGCCGTTACTACCGGATCTAGCGCAGGGTAAATACGGCATCAATCGGTTACTATCGCCGGTGGAAAGTCGCGTGAAAATATTGTTTATATGTTAGCCGCGTATAAATAAAAATGATGAGCGAAAAAACAAAATGATAAAAAAAATAATAATAATAATGGAACGGGGGCGAACAGCATTGCGGCAAGCCGCATCATTATGCTGAGTGGGGCCCATTTTACACCATTTCGCCGGTACTTTTCTTAAGTATATTGTATTAAATTTCTTCCTATTATTGTATACATTCACGTGTATCGAATGTGTGTAAATAAATGTTTCTCTCTTTCTCTCAAGTCGCGGGAAACAGCTATTACATAAATATTAATCACGACTTACTTAGAGCCTCATGGACTGTACGTCTCTAATTCATCTCCACACAGGTCTTTCAGAACGAGAGGGCTTGGGCTATAGTTTCCACGCCCCAGTGCGGATTGGGAACTTCACACACCATTGAATAGCTTCGCAAATGTGTGCAGGTTTTCCTTCACCGAAAAAGTCATGGTAAATTTCAAATGTAATTTCGCACACAAATTCCGGAAAACTCAGAGATGCGAGCCCGGGATTCGAACCTGCGACCCTCTGCTTGAGAGGCCAGAGGTTAAACCACTATACCACGGCTATACTTCTCTAATTACCTGCCCGTTACTCAATGGAGCACGGGAAACGCTGTAAAAGGGCGCACAGTTTTTTGGTTTGTATAACTGTTAGTACTGAGTTAGGAGTTGCCGTTAGTAGCGGATTTTTCTGCGCCCGCGATCCGGTTGGCCTTGATTGATCAATCGATGCGGGACTCGGGAACTGATCCGTTTTATGAGTCTACGTTTGCGATTACACTACAGTGTTTCGATTTTTGACTTACGGATCTTGAAAAAAACCGGCCTAGGGCGAGTCGGACTCGCACACCGAGGGATCCGTACTATCTATAAATATCAATAAACCAGTGTAACCCTGCTCCAAAGCAAAATGTACGCAGTGTAAGGTCACTTTATATTGGTCACTGATATTTATACAGACATACATACATAATATTTACGGTTTTCGCAATTATTCCTTAATCTGTGCTTCATACCAAATTTCATGATTCTGCGTTCACGGTAAGTACCCTGTAGGTTTTGATTCCCTTGAGAGTAGAAAATTTGCGGCTTAAGCGGCTGTATCTTTCATTGCGTTGGCTTAGAAGTTTGATTTTTTTCACAGCTCCAAGGGGCAGTAGACCTGAGTATTTGATATAAATTTCAGCTTGATACCTCCACGCATTCCTGAGAAAAAGGGTCTTGACAGACAACGGACGGACGGACAACAAAGTGATCCTATAAGGGTTCCGTTTTTTCCTTTTGAGGTACGGAACCCTAAAAACGAGCCTATTCTTTTCTTAAAGGGCCGGCAACACGCTCCTAATGATGATTCTAAGATTTTCGCTCGTTCCCTGGCCTTTTACCATCTGCGGGAAGAGAAGCAGCTGGTACATTCTATGTTTTATCTATCTATGTTCATTCTATGTTGTATTCTTATTGTAGCACATTCACAGACCCTCAAACAGCCTCTAGCATTATCTTAATCTCAAACAAACAATTCTAAACACTTATCATCCTTCCCGACCCCCTTTGTACATCCTAACTCAAGGACCGAAGAGCTATTTTTAAGTGTTTCCAAGCTCAATTTACACTGGCCGTGCAAGACATAAGGCCCGCGTCCACTGGTGACCCCGCGATCGTAACTCAGAGCGATAGTATCGGCATTAGCGCGGAACGATCGCTATCGTGCGCCGGGCCTAATGTGATACTGAGCTAGAATTGCCTAAGACCTGGCGAGCACGTGCGATTCTTTAGTGTTCACAAACTTTTATTTCACTGAAGTGAGTTTCATGTTACTGACAATTAAAATCAGTACCTAAAATTTTGTATTGCAGGGTGCCTAATATTGCGAGGGGTTACAATGACGTCTTAATGCGATTCAATTGCGAGTCAGTTCAGGTATTAGCTGTCATGTTTAGGGTTCCGTACCTCAAAAGGAAAAAACGGAACCCTTTTAGGATCCCGTTGTTGTCCGTCCGTCCGTCCGTCCTTCTGTCCGTCTGTCCGTCTGTCCGTCTGTCCGTCTATCCGTCTGTCAAGACCTTTTTTCTCAAGATCGCGAGGAGGTATCAAGCTGAAAATTATACCAAATACTCAGGTCTACTGCCCCTTGGAGCTGAGAAAAAATCAAACTTCTAAGCCAACACAATCAAACGACAAAGTCGTTTATGCCGCAAATTTTCGAAACTCGCAAGGGAATCAAAACCTACAGGGTACTTCCCGTGAACTCAGAATCTTGAAATTTAGTATGAAGGTAGATCTTATAGCACAGATTAAGGAATAATTGCGAAAACCGTAAATATGTATGTATGTAGTAATGTAAACAAACGGATAACTCACGTTTTATTACGTCGGAAAAGGGTATGTATGTATGTCTGTATAAGTGACCAATATAAAGTGACCCCACATTGCGTACATTTTGCTTTGAAGCAGGGCTCTGCTTACACTGGTTTATAGATATTTATAGATAATGATACGGAACCCTCGGTGCGCGAGTCCGACTCGCACTTGGCCGGTTTTATTAGTATGGATCCGACAACGAGCGAACCTAAACTGAATCGGAATTGAATCTTATTAAGCCTTATGTGTTACTAGCTATTGCCAGCGACTTCGTCTGCAAAGAATTCATTTATCGCTATCCCGCAGGAACTACGCAATTTTCCGGGATAAAAAGTAGCCTATGTGCTATTCCAGACTTTTCCCTATCTATATGCCGAATTTCATCCAGATCCATTGGGCCGTTCTGGCGTGATTGAGTAACAAACAAACATCCATCCATCCATCCATACATCCATCCATCCATACTTTCGCATTTATAATATTAGTTAGATTTGCGAAAATTGAATAGGTACATTTTGCTTAATTTTTTTGCTGTAAGTACTTGCATTAATTTACCATCGACTGGGTTCCATGCTACGGGCATCGGAGCAGAGGCAGACCAAAAAGATGACGGGAAAATTCGAAGTCTTTTAAGCTGGACTCTGGGAAAGCCTCGCAATAGACAGAGGCGGGTGGAAAGAGAAAGGGGAGGCCTTTGCCCAGCAGTGGGACACCGATAGGCCACATAAAAAAGTACTTGCATTGTCATTATACAATAACGATAATAACCCCGGTATACGCGGTATCTGCTTTGGTCTTTTTTCCCGGAGTAAGAAAGAAAGAAAGAAGACATTTATTCATTTTGCAAGACACACAAATATAAGAGCATGTACACACAATTTTATAGAAAAAAAACAACAATAAAAAAACCAGACATGAAAATTCGATCATCAGCGTTGTGTTGTGTCTTCGCAAAAGTGAAACGGTCGCTGGCTCAGCATTACGCTGAGGTGTTAGACACCTGCAGCACTGATTTTCAGCCGGAACCGAGTAGGAACGGATTCTTAAATAACTAGGTGTTGTAAGCCGATGATAATTATAGGAACTCCGTACGAGCACTGCCCCACCTCTTTTGCATTGGCTCCAGGGGTGTACCCACATTTTATTTAATTTAAACACCTAGCTACAACTTATAGCCTACTAGCGACCCGCCCCGGCTTCGCACAGTATATTATGCATGTATTATACATATAAACCTTCCTCTTGATTCACTCTATCTATTAAAAAAAACTGCATCAAAATCCGTTGCGTGGTTTTAAAGATTTAAGCATACATAGGGGCATAGGGACAGAGAAAGCGACTTTGTTTTATACTATGTAGTGATTGTATACCTACTTTGTTCTTTGTTTCTGTATTGTTTTGTATTGATTTGTGGTGTTCAATAAAGAGTATGTGTATTGTATTCTATTGTATTTATCTTATCTTATCTCGCTTGATTGGACAAAGCTCATATAAAATCAATGTAATAAAAATAAAACAGTTAATGTGACTAACGCACAAAATTATATCAAAATGACAAATTTAAAAATTCATTAATTAACAAAATAAGTAAAATGGATTTTCCAACAGAATAAAATGGATTTTCCAACAAAATAAAACGGATTTTCCAACAAAATAAAATGGGTTTTCCAACAAAAATAAATAAAAGTAAGGATAGAGGTTTTAGATTTTCTTGCTTGTTTATGGCAACCCTGCCAAGAGCGGTCACGCAGCGGCGCGTGCGCACAATGGAGCGGAGCCTTTGTAAGCTCGCTGCACTCCGCTCAATCCTGTCATCATCACAGCTTTATGCGGCGCAATCATGCCGTTTCATTTACTCACGTTAGTGTTTCTACGTCGATACAACATGTAGAGTTAAATGTTTTATTTTATTTCCTAGGTCTTTACCATAAATATGTAAGGTACTATCAAATGAAACGAAAATTTTAATTCTTGACTTTTTATGTTTACTTTTACGGTTTTACCGTTTGAAATTAAATTTCGAAACGACGCTGAAAATTAGAACACAGAAAAATCCGAAAAGTACCTAACGCTATGGCCGGGAATCGAACCCGGATCTTCATCATTCCGTGATGCGTGCTATATCGCTACACCACCCATAGCAGGTTACCAGCAGCAGCAGTAGCAGCGGGTTAGTATGCTGCTATGGGTTAGCTTTAAGCTTAAAGTATTTGCCCCGACCGGGGATCGAACCCGGGACCTCAAGCTTCATAGTCAGGTTCTCTAACCACAAGGCTATCCGATCGTCAAATTACATTAGATACATATTTGCTGTTTTATTTCTATGGAATAAAGCATTTTTCTACAATACCAATAGACTTCAGCACTCCATCGTACGGTTACTTCGACTAATTAATAATTCAAAAACAGTAAAATTGTGATGCGGCATTCTTTTGTTATTTCTTATTAATTGCCTGTTTCTTTTTTATGACTATAGATAACTTGATTAGGAAAACCTAGCTAATTAATTATCAGTTAATTTGAGCTTTGCTGGTGTACAGTCGGCTACAGTGATACGTATCGCATTGTAAAGTTATTGTTGGACAAAAAATAATATGCCTATTCGTCTTTAAAAGTAGAGTCACCCACTATTTAAATATAGCTGTAAACTTTCTCGGTGTTGTTACAAAAAAGTTAAGCGGACGTTGAACGCGTGTCTAAAAATTAATCCATTTATTGATTTAGCAATAGATTATTTTTTTAGACACGTGTTTAACTTTTTTGTAACAACACAGTATGCGTTTTTTTTGTTGATTCCTGATCTGGGCTTTTTATTACTGGAAAGAGCAAAGTTTCCCCAGAACATTAACAAAGATGCGAGAAACAGCTAGTCTCTTTTTAATTGGACCACGCAAGTCTTTAAAGCTAAGGTAGTCTTACTTTTGGCGCTGTGCGAATGTGTGCGGGGTGCATAAATGGTCCTCCGAGTGCCCCTACGGTCGCCAGACGGCCAGTGTGCAATGTGCAGACAAATCGTAGCAATAAACTTTGCATGCGAAGCACATTTCCTTTACCATGTGGTGCAAGTCAGTGGCTTTGAGCGGGAATTATAGTAACAAGTAACATGTACTTAATTTATGAAAAACTGCGTACATACCCCCTTGCAATAAAAACGGGCACCCATGGATTTTGAATTTTATGTGCATAAAAGCTTACTTTCTAAGCTTTAATGCCTACCTAAACATCTGAAAAACCGTAGGTGCCCGATTTTTTTACAAGGGGGTGTAGGTACATAGTTTAAAAACTCCCGCATCTGGGCGTCTAAGTCTAAATGTCTAAAGATAAGGCAAAATATGCAATTTTCCGGGATAAAAACTATCCTATGTCCTTCCCCGGGACTCAAGCTATCTGTATACCAAATTTCAACTAAATCAGTTCAGCGGTTTAAACGTGAAAAGGTAACAGACAGACAGAGTCACTTTCGCACTTATAATATACTAGCTGTTGCTAGCGACTTCGTCTGCAAAGAATTCGTTTATCGCTATCCCGCGGGAAATACGCAATTTTCCGGGATAAAAGTAGCCTATGTGCTATTCCAGACTATCTACTTATTATTATTATTATTATTATCAGCCTATTGTGTCCCACTGCTGAGCAAAGGCCAACTGCTGGGCAAGGCTATCTACTTATGTGCCGAATTTCATCCAGATCCGTTGGGCTGTTCTGGCGTGATTGAGTAACAAACAAAACATCCATCCATCCATCCATCCATACTTTCGCATTTATAATTATTAGTTCGATTAGATAAGTAGGTAAGTAGGGATAGGTAGGGATAAGTAAGGATTATGTTATTGACGTTTTCAATTAGGGTAGGTACTTAATTAGAATGATAACAAGCAAAAAAACATTGGTGTCAACAAACAGAAGCTTATGCCTTGCGTCCCATTCCCCGCCGGCAATGGCGTGCAATAATATAATGTGGCGACGGTGCTGATAATGAATACCCCATTGTCCCCGAGTATCGTAATACACGCCTATGATCTTGTGTGCTCGGCGGTCATCGGGATTTAGAAGGAGAGAGGGATAGAAACTTCACCGTCAGTTTGAAATGTCAAATATTAGCTGCCTCAACTCACCTCCATTACCTCCCTAACTCCCTGACGCTTGAATCTTGAAACTTGAAGCTATAATAGCGCGGTTATTAAATTGTTTGAAGTTACTAACGTCAGGTGTGACAAAATACTGGTTAAGTAATAAATAGTAAACAATACTTAGGTCTTTGGTCCAAAGAAGTTGGCTATCTGATCTTCATTTAAAGGCCTAGAAGAGTTGGTTAGAAGATTAAAATTTGATGACTTTTTCACTGTCGTCACGGACTGACAGAATGTTATTTTCTTGCATCGTTTTGTAATTTAATTATTGTTTTAAATGTAAAAACCACTTTTATTATTTTGTGGAATTTGTAATTGATATGTCATTGTAACGAAAGCTTCAGTCACGTTAAAGGCTAGTGCCATTAAAAATATATATATTACCCACAGTCCAGTTATATAAGAACTCAGTAGATAATAAAGCAATCGATAACATTTAAAGAGACTCAAACCCAGATATTAATCGTTAAATTCTTAATTCCAAAGCCCCAATAAAAGGCTAGAATATTTTAATGTAACAATAAAACAGACTCGTTTCTTTGAATGAAGTCGTCGGGAAGACCTTTGACAGTATTAATCTTGCGTCTCATCTGATCTTATCTTATGTTTCAAATGCACCGGCTGACCGCAACTCAAGTTTACGTGATAATTAAATTGTAATTTTAATCAATGAATTAAAAATGGCGGCCGGGAAGTCACGTAACTGTGTTTACAACTACGATTGTTCCATTGATAAATAGGTTGGTAAATCATACATATTAATCGCGTCTTTATCCCTTATGGGGTAGAGCCTCATTCATCATCATCATAATCATCATCATCATATCCGCCATAGGACGTCCACTGTTGGACATAGACTCCCCCATAGACCTCCAGTTGCCTCGGTTGGAAGCGGCTTGCATCCACCATGAACTCACGACTCGGAATAAAGGCGAATCGAAATAAAGATGAGTTGCTAGCCGCATCGTCTATGACATGATTCCTAAGATTTTCTCCCACCTCAGTGGACTTTTACCATGTGCGCGGGAAGAGAAACATCTGGTACATTCCATTTCTGCTCTGTTCCAGACCAGCATGAACGGTTAGTATTAATATAAAGTGATAATCTTATCATATGATCTTGACTGTATCGTCGCATAGCTACGAAAGTTCTAATGGCCGCTTTAAGTCGAGGTAGGTGGCTTACCCGCGCTCCACAAATGACTTTTCGTCAATACTCGGACTCCAAAACATGCCATCGAGACAAAGGGGGCCATCAAAACATAATAGTTGCACAATGAATAGGCCTTAATGAACTACGACCAGCTCGGCCAGGCGTGAACTTCGTGAATGACCGGTTCCGTTGAAATAATAGTAATTTATCTCGAGAAACAAAAAGCCGTGGTGGCCTAATGGTTCGACTGTGGCCTCTCAAGCAGAGGCTTGTGGGTTCGAACCCAGGCACGTATCGAGTTCGATCTCATTTGCAATTTTTCATGAGCTTATCGGTGAAGGAAAATATCGTGAGGACCTGGAATGCATCTGCGAGCCAATTCAATGGCGTTTATGTATTTCTAAATCCGCACTGGGCCCACGTGGGAATAACCCAAGCCCTCTCATAATGAACGGAGGCCTGTGCCCAGCAGTGTGGCGAATAAGCTGGAAATTATTTCCAAAAACACCCTTTACAAGTTTTCCTGGAATTCTATTTTCTAAATAGGTAAAAATGTGCTGTACGATAAGCGGTAAGCGAAAACTAAGGGGTGGTCTAAAATGGACGACCTAATTAACGTACGATCTTACAATAATAAGTGTTTCCTAATTTGATTTCTATGTAGTACACGAATTTCCAGTTCATATAAATAGATCGTCAATTTCAGACCGTGCATTCGGAATCGAAAATTGGTTACCAGAATGGACCACCAAGGTGGTTGATAGCTTTTTAAAATATTTCTCATAAAGTGAATAATAAGGCATGCTAACAATATAACTGTGCATTTTTAAATGCCGCAGAACCCAGAAATCCAAGACGCTGAGAGATTTTTAATCACAAAAACTAAACGGATCGTGCGTGACTGATTCTCTGTAATTTTGTAGTGGGCCGAAACAAGCTTGAGATTGCATCTCCGCTGCTCCATACAAATTAGAACATTGGCACTCCTCTGCTATCAGTTTCAAATGTCAAAGTCACCTCTCACCTCCGTCACTTTTTGATACTTGAAACTCGAAGTGTAAGAGTGCAATGACGCACAGGCGGGCGCTCGCAGTATTCACTGTCTCTTTCTATTTTCATCCTACATCGTTTGACAGGAAGAGATGGTGCAAGCCATTGTGACAATCAGTGCGTTTACGCGTTTGTTTAATCGGAAGGTTTTGATTGGGAACGAAAGGGAAACAGTATAAAATTATAATATCAAAACATATAAATTTTCGATACATATACGTTTTTTAACATAAATAGTATGGTAGAAATCGCGCATTAAAACCTCGTATTGTTTACCTTGCCTGGCTTCTTTAGTTTTGTAATATCATTATACTCATCTTGTCGTGTTCAATAAAGAGTATGTATTTGTATTATTATTATGTGTGTGGGCTGCACAGCAAGGTTTGGTTAGGTTTAGGTATACAACAGGCTGAGAGAAAATGATTTTTTTTTTAATTTAGGGTTCTAACTAAGGTAAAATAGCCTACATGGCTTCGAGAAAAGGATGGTGCGGCCGTGCTTTGTTTTGCTCGACTTGGCGGGGCCACTGCCGTTGCCCCAGATTATGTCTTGAAACCTTTGTATGGTAGCCGGTATCGCGCCTGCCCCGCACCAACTTAAGTGCTGTGATATTAATGTGATTTTAATTTAACTTTTTGTCCGCATCTCGTTAACGCGCGGTAATGGAATGAAATATTTCTTTTAAAAAGCCCCTGATTTATGTTTTAAAATAATTAACATAGTTAACTGCTTGTTACGTAATAATTACAGAGTAACACTGTGACTATAGACCGAGCGCACTACCCGCCCGCACCTCTCTCGGCCCCCTTTGTCGTCCCACCCCGCGCCCCTGTGCCGCGCGGGCGAGGACTCGTTTAAGCGGTTGGTGTATATATTACAATAACACCTGCTGTTGCCCGCGACTTAGTCTGGGTTTATCGCGTGCCCGCGAAATCTATACAATTTTCCGGAATAAAAACTAACTCATGTTCTTAACGGACATGAACATTCATCTTCATGGACATTGTCTGAATTAAATAAATTATTATTATTATCATTATTAACAGAGTCTCAAACTGTCTCCACGCCAAATATCACGATAGGTTGTTTAGTTTACTTACACGTAAAAGCGTAACAAACAAACTCGCATTCGCATTTTATAATTTCGCATTTGCAAGTCTTTGGTGTTGCGTTTGCGCATAGGTGGTGTTTACATGCCATCAGGCGTCGGTGACCATTGACAATTCGAGATGCAATGCGTAGGTATTCAATATGAAGCCAAATATCGTAGATTCTCGATGATTTTGTAATCTAACTAATATTATAAATGCGAAAGTATGGATGGATGGATGGATGTTTTTTTGTTACTCAATCACGCCGAACGGCACAACGAATCTGGATGAAATTCGGCACATAGATAAAGAAAAGTCTGTATTATGTATTAGGCATGGGTAGTCTTGTGATTGGTTTGTAATGACAGATGTGGGTACATTGAAATAAATGAGTTTTGCTTCTTGAATCAATGTTGTGGTATCTTTTATTGGCGACTTCGGAAAATTAAGTGTAATTAATGCGAAAATGAACAATTTCTATGCAAATATTGCATTTCCTGGTCAATTTAACCCCAAAACTGATAAGTGGTGTGACTACAAAGAACAATTATTATGTGCTCTCGAGGTGGCGGGCGCCGCGGCCGACGACGCCACGGCGCGCTCCCTGTTTCTATCCCAGTGCGGCAAGGAGACATACGCACTCATTACATCACTTGTGATTCCAGCCCGACCGACTACTCAGTCTTTTGCAGAAATAATTCGGACATTGGACCAGTTTTATGAACCAGAGGTTAACGAAATTTTGCAAGCAGGAAAGTTCCATAAACGCATACAATTACAACAGGAAAGCGTGCAAGAATATATCGGCGTAATCGGGTTGCTCGGTACGAAATGTAACTTTGCCGATCTCAAGCGACAGTTGAGAGACAGACTAGTGCTCGGGGTGCGCGACGAGCGCCTGCGGCGGGAATTGTTAAAGACCAAGGACCTCACGTATCAGAGTGCCGTTCAGTATTGTCTTAACTACCAGGCGACGTTCCCGGATTTGTACCCAGAGGCTGGCACGTCCAAGCAAACTCCACTTAACAGTAATGAGCCGATGGAGATTGACAAAATTCAATCTGCGG
The DNA here is from genome assembly GCA_963854515.1 of Pandemis heparana. NCBI lineage: Eukaryota > Metazoa > Arthropoda > Insecta > Lepidoptera > Tortricidae > Pandemis > Pandemis heparana. The sequence continues at coordinate 2,083,459 of OY978009.1, read as the reverse complement.
CTTGTAAACATTGTACGAGGCTCCACAAGCAGAATGAACGATGCCCCTTTGCTAAGTCTCGGTGTTATTATTGCAAGCGACACGGGCACATCGCGCCGGCATGTAATAAGAAACAAAGCAGAGTGCACCAAGTGGAAGACACTGAGGACAACTGTTCCTGTGACACTAATTCGGAAATCATGAATGGAATCTATGTCTGTGCAGATAATTATCATCCGCCAATAACAGTAGATGTACTGATTAATGAAGCTAAATTAAGTATGGAGATTGACTCCGGAGCTTCGAGGACCATCATATCCCAGGATACATTTAATAAATTATGGGTGACCCCGCCCCAACTGAAACCTACTGAGGTGAAATTAGTCACATGGACCCGAACCCCTTTGAAAGTGCTAGGGCTGGCCCATGTACGAGTGACTTTGGGTAATAATGAGGCCCAGTGTGAGCTGATTGTGGTGAAAGGCAGAGGACCAAGTTTGCTTGGTAGAAACTGGTTTGACAAGCTGGGACTGCAAGTCAGTGGCATCTGTTGGACGGAAGATAAATTACAAGAATTGAAGAATGAGTTTCCGGATTTATTTAGAGAAGAGTTGGGGCAGTATACAGGTCCTGAAGTATCATTACATGTGCGTCCTAACGCGGTGCCGCGCTTTCTGAGGGCACGACCTGTCCCATTCCCACTGAAACAACAAGTAGAAGACGAATTGCGACGGATGATTGACGAAGGTGTTCTAACACCAATCAAGTATTCAGATTGGGCGACCCCGTTAAGAATAGTGAAGAAGGAAGACGGTTCTTTACGGATTTGCGGGGATTATCGATCAACGGTAAACGCATCTATAGATGTTGACACATATCCTCTTCCTACTTCAACGGAAGCATTCGTAAAACTCAGCGGTGGATGTGTATTCAGTAAATTGGACCTAAAACAGGCGTACACTCAGCTAAAAGTAGATGAAAACACAGCTATGCTTTTGACTCTAAACACACCACTTGGGCTGATGAAGATGAACCGCTTGGCATTTGGTGTGAGTGCAGCTCCTGGTATATTCCAGAGGCTCATGTCTGCGGCTCTAGCGGGCATGGATGGTGTGGCATGTCTGTTGGATGATGTAGCTGTAACAGGTAGAACTATGGAAGAACATAACCGGCGTCTAAGAGAAGTTTTGAGCAAGCTGCAGGATTTAGGATTTCGCTTAAACTTAAAGAAATGCGTCTTTGCTTCAGATAGTATAACTTTTTTGGGTCATATGCTGGATGCTGAAGGGCTCCATCCTTCACCAGTTAAAGTGGAAGAGATCCAAAACAAGCCAGCGCCAACGAATAAAGAAACTCTTAGAGCATTCTTAGGATTGTATAACTTTTACGAGAAGTTTTTACCAAAGAAGGCTACGTTGCTGGAACCGCTGTACCGCTTGTTAGAATTGAAGACTCCATGGAAGTGGGGTGAACAGGAACAGGCGGCGTTCAACACAGCGAAGAGCTTACTGTCGTCGGATTGTACCTTAGTGGGATACGACGATAAAAAAGAACTGTTATTGATTGGTGACTCGTCGGATTACGGGTTGGGCGCGGTTCTTGCGCATGTTATGGAAGACGGGTCTGAACGGCCGGTGATGATGGCGTCACGAACGCTACAACCTCATGAGCGTCGATACGGACAAATCGACAAAGAGGCACTGGCGATAATGTTTGGATTGTCTAAGTTTCACCAATTTTTAGCTGGACGAAATTTTTGCATCATCACCGATCACAAACCTCTTGTCGGCTTGTTTAATCCAGCAAAGCCCATTCCAGATCAAATTTCGCCCAGAATGTTACGGTGGTCACTGAAACTAAACGGATACAGCTATAAGATTAAACACCGACCCGGCAAATCTATTGGTAATGCAGATGCGTTAAGTAGATGGACTGAGAGAGAAACGTCTACTGTACAAGCTGACCCAGATCGACTGAAAGAAGTGCTCCTTTTAGAAGAACGACCGCAAGGATGGAACCTGGATGCTAAAACAATTGCTATAGAGACCAAGAAAGATCCGATTTTACAAAAGGTACTGTTTAAAGTGCTCCATGGCTGGTCACGCTCCAATACTGACCCCGAACTACAACCGTTCTGGAGTCGCAGAGAGGCCCTTTCACACAATAAAGAGTGTTTATTGTGGTGCAACAGGGTCATCATACCTGCCTCGCTGCAGCAAGATGTACTTAAATTACTTCATGCACCACATGCAGGTATCGTGCAAACGAAAGCATATGCAAGAGGGTACATTTGGTGGGCTGGCATGGACAATGAAATAGAAAGAGTGGTGGCTGAATGCGAAGAGTGCCAGTCAGTGAGAAACAATCCACCTAAGGATCCGCAACTGTGGGTGACACCTGATAAACCCTGGAGCAGAGTACATGTGGATTTTGCCGGTCCTTTTCAAGGAAAAACATTTTTACTCCTTATTGATACATACAGCAAATGGTTAGAGGCAGAAATTGTACCATCGATGAGCTCTGATGTGATAATCAATACTATGAGACGAATCTTTGCCTCTCAAGGTCTTCCAGACGTCTTGGTATCAGACAATGGAAGAACGTTTACTTCTGAAGCGTTCAATTTGTTCTTACAGAAGAATGGCATCAAACATTTGTACACCCCACCCTACCACCCAGCTTCCAATGGCCAGATTGAGCGGGCCGTCCAAACGTTTAAGAACAAATTAAAGAAACTGTCCAATAGTAGCATGCCCTGGAGTGAGAAATTAGCGAAGACTTTGTACTTTTTGCGCACCGTCCCTAACAGCTGCACTAATAAGACACCAGCGGAAATGTTAAATGGACGAAAGTACAGGACGGCTGTGTCGACTCTACACCCGGACAGCGCGCCGAGTCGCGCCGACGAACAGCTGGAGCGGGCGGCGCAGCGACCCCGCGGCCGCGCATTCCGGGCCGGCCAGCCGGTGCTCGTGCGCGGGTACGGTGCCGGTAGCAAGTGGCAGAAAGCCACGGTGGAGGAGGCGGAAGGCCCAACTACATATAAGGTGAGAACGGAAGATGGAGAGCTGCATCGTCGCCATGTCGACCAGATACTGGCGCGCGCTCTGACTCAGTCCGCATCAACACCCAACAACGACCCACAACTGGCTGACTGGGGATCCCAATCTTCGACATCAGATCCTCCCATTGAAATACCACCCCCTGAGTTATGGAGAGATATAATTGGAATACCGGATGATGAATAATGATTCGAGTGTGTATCTAATCTAGTGAGACTACATGGACAATTAGTGAAGTGAATATAGTATTTTAAGTTAAAAATTATTTTGTTGATTAATGCACTTATCTATGTTAAAACTTGTTGATTATGGTGGAAAGGTATATTATGTATTAGGCATGGGTAGTCTTGTGATTGGTTTGTAATGACAGATGTGGGTACATTGAAATAAATGAGTTTTGCTTCTTGAATCAATGTTGTGGTATCTTTTAGTCTGGAATAGCACATATGCTAGGTCAGCGGTCGTCACACTTAACTGGCCAAGGGCCGGGCTGCAGAGTATGTGAAGGCGCTCCAAGAGCCTTTGCACACTTACACAAATGTATTCAGCTTATTTCGTTATTTGAAACAATTGACTTTGCCGCGGGCCGCACAAATAACGGCCACGGGCCGCAGTTTGACGACCACGGTGCTAGGTACTTTATATCCCAGAAAATTCCCGCGGGATAGCGATAAACGAATTCTTTACAGACGAAGTCGCAAGCAACAACCTAGTGTAAACATAATTGTCACTTGTCAGCGACAATTGTCGCGTTGGTGAAATAGGGGCCGGACGAACCTAACTTACCCACCTTATTTCACGAAAAAAAAGAGAACCACGTAATTTCGTCACCAAAAATTTGCTTGAAAGCGCCGCGAATAAAGCAAAACTCTCGAAATGTCCAAAAGTCAGACAATAAACGCCCGGACCATATCGGGCGACCAAATCCGACGTTTGTAGCTGTCGCCGTATACGGTGCGCGGGCGCAGGAATCCGCGCTGACAAATCACCAGGCAATTTGTTACGTTGCAACAGTGGCACAGGATGTGCTGAAAACTTGACAAATTTTGTGCCTTGATAAATGTTGTGGTGGCAATTAAGTCTGCCTCATTGCCGTACCTACATAAATTAACAAGGCTTCTGATTTGATAAAAAAGAGCTGTTATTCATACAGTTTACAAATTTATGCAACTTTGCCATATCATCACAACATTGCCTAAATGTTTTAGATAAGTACAATTTGTCTGCTTACGTACAAATTTTGAAAATTTTATTTTTTCCCATAAACTTAGTCATATAAGCCTTCCATATGGTCTGTGAGCAAAAAAAAACGTAGGTATAATGTACCAGTTGCTTCTCTTCCCGCGCAGTACCTAAAAGGCCATCAAGAGAACGGACGAAACTCTAACTAAGGAATCATGTTATAGGCGATGCGGCTAGCAACCCATCACTATTCTCATTTCCATTTTCACCTTTTCACCAACAATCATGCTAGACGTGGCCTTCAGTCCTGTTACCTAAGCTCTGTCCACCCCTTTAGGTATAAAGACGTGATTTATGTAGTCATATTTTATTTCCTTACACGCTGCTTGCATACCTACCCCCTGATATGCACAAATTGCTATCGAGTGCATTTAGACATTATCATTCAATGAACCAAGTTCAAGATTCCCCGACGCAATAAATTATTGCTTTAGATAAAACGTGCGTTTGTTTCTATTCCCTGTGCGCACACGCAGACGATTGACGCTGTATCTCGCGATTTATTGCAGGAAATTTATTTGCATTTCTAATAAGACAATAACATGGGAAACTGCAGACGGCAATTGGTTATCTACGACTAGTTTCTGCCCGTGACTTGGTCCGCGTGGAATTAGCAATTGACATGTTTATTTGTATCCCGCGAGAGCTATGCAATTTTACGGGATAAAAAGTAGCCTATGTTTTAATTTAGGGTACCAGCTATCTCCATTGCAAATTTAATCCTAATCCATCGAATCGTTTCAGCGTGAAGAAGGAACAAACATACACACTCACTCACTCACAAACTTTCGCATTTATAATATTAGTACTTAAGTGTTTATTTATTTGTATTTTTTTATTATTGTGCTGACATTTTTAAGTCCCGAAATAAATAACACTAAAAAGTATTCAGCTGCTACGCAGTTGGTGTTATACAATTTTGAGATACAGGATGGTATTATTAAGAAAGCATAAATAATTATAAATACGTATACAAATCAAGTTTTTATCTCTTATGTGGTAGACAGAGCCCAAGATAACAAGACCCACAGGCCACGTTTAGCAAGATTGTGAGTAGGATAGGTCGAAATAAAAAATAAATAGCGCTATAAAATTAAACAAAAGATATCTTGTCCTCATTCATGTGTCAAAAACTGTAAGTATTAAACGGATAGGTATCATGTTTCAATTATCTTTTTTATTATTTTGAGCAATTGAAAACAATTATCTAGAAGTCTCACAAGAATCGATTAAATACAAACAAGAACAATGCATCAGTATGAATTCACTGTAGTGCACAATTACTGATGCAGCCTACAATAGAGGCAGTAATTTGTTATAATCGATTCCAGTAAAAACTTTATTCAGTAGCTATTTTTACTAACATTGTCGCCAAGTAGAGGATGTTCTGAATAATAATCATGACGTTCCTATAACTCTACAATGATAAATATAATAACTGCAAATTATTAAGAGAAATCAATCTGTTCGAGGCACACCCGTAATGATTGACTTCCTGGTAGATGTTCATGGATGACTGAGTTTATTTTAAAACGATTACTGTTCAAATATAATCTAGGTATAGATAGACAGATAACTATGAAATTTTCTTCAACACAACTTTTTCGGCGGCTTTTTTGGCGCGATAACTAAGACACATATATTATCAAGTATAGTGGCAGGACCCCTCTCGACCGGGACGAGTAGCGGACAAAAGAAGTCTTTGCCCATCAGAGGGACACTTCAATAGGCTAAGTTAATATTTTTTTAGATTTTATCAAACTTTCATCCATACAGACAGACATACATGCATAAATCACGTATTTATCCCTTACAAGGTAGAAAGAACAACAAGGTAACATGACCTAAGGGCCACGTCACGTTTAGCATGCTTTTAGACATATAGGTGAAAAGGGGATTCAAAATAGTGATGGGTTGCTAGCTGCATCGCCTATAACATGATTCCTAAAAAATTTTACCCGTACCCTCAGTGGCCTTTTACCATCTCCGCGGCAAGACAAGCAACTGTTACGTTACTTTTCTATACTCCAGCATGGTAGGCTTTCATGAGGTTAAATATTTTTCTGTCAGTAAACCGATACACCCTATACGTCAGCCCATTTCAAATTCCAGACGCGTGGCTGTCTCCGCAGGTAATCCTCGTGCAAATGGAACAAAATGCCTAAACAAATTGCAGCGCTGGGAGAGACCGCTTTTTGCACTAATTCGGCATTCCGAAATAAAAATTCCAACTCCTTATGTAGAAACAAAAACGTTTCTGAACGTTGTTCGCTGAACGCGTCCCGCTTTTAAAGATGGCGGCAAAAAGTGAAGGCCTGCAACAGTCGGTATTCGCGTCAAATCGTTTTTTAATTTGCGCTTTTGTTTTCAAAAAACCTGTAACTTTCATTTGAGGGAAATGGTTAAATATTTAGTTACTAGCTTACGTCCGCGACTTTCCTCCTTTTTGCAGTCCCATGGGAAGGTTGCAATTTTGTTTCTCCTGTCTACATAATAAAAGGAAACCCTATTTGGTTTCTATGTCAGGAGTTTAGTTTTTCATGTTCTGATTTTTGCACATCAAAGAAAATTATCTGATTTTTACTAGCAAAGAGCTAATCAAGTCCAGGCTTTTTAGACTATCGTTTACATTTGTTTATACTTTGTTTAATTCTTATAACTTGACACATTTTAGTACGTTTATTATTATAATGAAGTCTTTCGAATGTTATTGCACCACCTAAGTACGTTATAACATTTGCAATTCACACAAATATTATTTCACCTTAAACCACTACATAAAGAAGCTATTAAAGCCCAGACTCTTCGTGGAAATTGCCCTGCGAATATGGATAAAAAGCCCGTTTACCTAAATCCCCGACACAGATAGCTTAATCTGTCTGTCGACAAATCGTAAACCCGTGACCTAGCCCCAAACCCCATGGAGTGAACCCCACCAGACCCCACAGGAACTGACCCAGTTCTGTAGAATGTCAAACGAAGGCCCGAATTAATGGAGCGTTTGACAGCCTTCAGATATTTTAAGACATGACATCATTGTGGAATAGAAGAGGTGTAGATTGTAGATAGGTTTGGTGTAGAAGTCAAGGGTCGAGGGAAGGATTTTGGTCGTTGAATAGGTAAGCGATATAGCTATTGTTAAAGGGGGACGGAAACTATTTGCCGCTGTAACAAGGACATCATCTACGTAAAAAGAAATCTGAACTCGCGAAAATAAAGGAAGCCTCACAGTTTCTTGTCGTAGAAAATTAACTCAATTTATAATACAGCGATTTTTATTGAATACGTGCCGTATTTAAAATGAGCCGTTTGTTCTGCGCATTTGTTGCGAAAGAAAAGCAATCTTCAATCAAAAAATATTTAGAAATACAGGAGTGAAGAAGTCCTGAAGCTGAAGAGTGATTCCTTCATATAATTTACTAATACTAGAGAATGCAAATAAATACCTGGAATCAAGACTTTTAACAATAAATAATAACGTTTCACTTGGGCGAATATCTCAAGAATTATTTTGTAGGCGATGCGGCTAGCAACCCATCTATTTTGATTCCCCTTTCCACCTTTACGCTCACAATCATGCTAAACGTGGCATTTTAGGTCTTGTTACCCTGCACTGTCTACCCCGTAAGGAATATAGACGTGATTTGTGTAAGTATACTACGGATCGCAAAACCTCGGAAACAATTTAACAATTAACTAAAAAAAAAATTAAATTAAATAAAAAAAAGAAATAATAACATTATTTAATTAATTTTTTAGTTATTTTATTTACAAACAAACAAACAAACATATCGTCACGCCTCTTTCCCACAGGGGTAGGCAGAGACTACTTTGTTCCACTTGCTACGATCCTGACATACCTCTTTCGTTTCATCCACATTCATCAATCTCTTCATACATGCTCGTCGGTTTCGGGTACTCTTGACCTGGCCTTTCTCCAAAACGTCCCCAATTTGATCACGGAACGTCCGCCTAGGCCTTCCCCTCCCAACGCACCGATTCACACTCCCCATATAAATCTGTTTAGTTAATCTTCTTTCATCCATCCTCTCTACGTGACCAAACCAACTAAGCATACTTTTTTCTATCCTAGTCACTATAATATCTTCTTTCACACCAGCACATTCCCTTATCACACTATTTCTTATTATATCTTTCAGTGATACACCTTCCATACTTCTTAACGCTCTCATTTCTACTGCATTTATTTATTTTATTTATTTTATTAAATTTATTACTATTTAATATATTACCGTTAGGTACACTCGGACTTTTATTCGCTTTTTTTATACAAGCAGGTAACCGTGGTTTCAAAAGTTTCTAGATTTTCCGAGTTTAGCTGACCTAAAATAATCGATCTCATCTGTACCTTCTCATCGAATAATTCGTTGCATTCCAACATTTCTAAACCGAACATTTCAAATCCAAAGACTAATAAGGGTAGTCCAGTTCGATTCTCTTCTGTCTTCCAATCCAGCAACATAATCAAAGTAGACATATATAAATCACGACGAACGGGTGTGACGGGAAGGGCGTGCCCAGACGCTATGGGCAAGATATAGGCTTATAGGTCACTGTAACAGTGAGGTCATCAGTGATACAGGTTTATTGCGAGATAGTGTGACCTGGTTAACCCTTCCCGATAAGACACAACCGTTTTAATACAATTAATTGTCTTAATTAAATGCGGATGCGAATTAAACGTTTCTAAACTTCGTGTAAGAATTAACTCATAGTTGTGACGCCTTTAAAAAGTTGTATCTTCTACTACCATGGATATTGGCGTGTAAGCCTCGTTATTTCCAGTCGGGGCTGGATGACTAGGACAGTTAAGAGGTTATAGACCGACCGCTTATTTAAAAAATGAGTCCACGCCCGCGCGGCTCAGGTGCGCGAGGTAAGACGACAAAGGGGACTCTGAGTGCGTTAGTGTCCGACCAAAGTTTCGGTTTCGGTTTCGGCCAATTTCGGCCAAAAAAGTGATTTCGGCCGAAGTTTCGGTTTCGGCCAAAAGCCGGCCGAAACCTTCGGCCGGGCCGAAATTACTTCGCGGCCTCTCGCGGTTCTCGCATCGGGAGCGCTTGGCTTAATTCGGGCACGCTCGGCTGGGTAGGTAGGTATAGGTAATGCACAGCTGAAACCAGCGACAGTAGTATGCATGCAGTTTTTTATTTTGTTTAACAAAAAAAGTAACTGTTCTCATATAAGAAATCCTTGCATTAACCTTTTCTTTACGATCTGTACAGTAATTTTGAATATTTTGTTTGATAATAATATGATATGCCTTCAAAAATTTCGGTTTCAGTTTCGGTTTCGGCCGAAATCAGAAAAAAACCGAATGTTCGGTTTCGGCTAAAAATCGTGTTTCGGTCGGACACTACAGTGCGTCTGCTGCCCGCACCTCTCTCGGTCCCTTGTTCTCGCGCGAGGACTCATTTTTGCGGTCGGTCTGTAAATGATTTTTGATGACTAACTTACCACGATAGGCCCATTTCTGCCAGTGCTGCTGAGGGTTGCCCCGAACCACTGGTCCGACTTCTGATCTATGGGGTTGTGCTGTTTGTCCTCATTGTTGCCTGTCGACAAAAAATAATCTGTTACAGCAATGTTCCGCTAAAAACATAATCATCTCCCAATGTTAATCGAAGCGGGTACGTAAATACAGAAAGTTTGTGATGCATAATGGGTGAAATGAAAATACAGTCATAATAACTCGAAATATAATTATATACTTAATGCAATTTTCTTTGTAAATGACAACTTAACAGGATTGTTACAATATGTGAATAAATAGTATGAAAATCGTTTAGGTACTGGTACGAAATGTTTCCCACAATTATGTTTACGACAGAAGGAATCAATATGGCGGCTTAAGAAAAATGGCGGTAATAAATTAATTCCAAAGCCCGAGGACAGCGTTTCTCAGAGGTTTCAATTTGGAGCGGAGAATGACTGATATGCTTTACTTGAAGCTGAACGCGTTTCCATTATGTTACTTTTAGTTAAATTCGATAATATTTTTGACGTGAAATAAATTAATTGGGAGGAAAACTGACTTTTTATCCCGTCAGATGGCGCATAAGCGACTGTACCTTGTTATGACATAAGAACTGTCAAATCCAGTACATTTTTTATGAATCGTTTTAAACTTTTGCATTTTATTCAAAGATGCCTCAATGTAGCGCGCTAAACTGTAAAAACAGGGGAGTTCATCTATTTCCTAATGACTCAAATTGCAAAAAACAATGGGAAAATGCTTTACGTATTAAAAACTTTCAAGCAAGTGATACAGCACGTTTGTGTTCACTGCATTTCAAAGACGATTCTTGTATTTCTTGTTTGCTGATGTTTAGAATAGGTGAATCGGCGTTCATGTCTTACAAAGAATCCGAGTGTGGACAATTATATGAAAGGTCTTCTTGGATATCTAAGTCAGCACTAAAGTTTTGGTTCCGATCATACACCTCTCTCCTAAAAGAAAGAACTGCACATAAGCCCCCAGAATTCAAATTAAAATAGAAATACGGAACATAACCTTAAATATTTGAAGTGGTTACTTTTTTATCAAATCAGCCTTTTTACCAGCCATCTATGCATGTCTCCTCCAAAGCTCAGCTTGAAGTTCACGCACAGCCATAACAGAGTACATTTTGTCAGTTAAATCGGAGAAATAACTCAGAAAATCGCAACCAGACATTTGACACGAAACGTAAACAAGGTACAGTCGCTTGTGGCGACATCTGCCTCAAGCTTCTAGTTTGCCTCCTCATTAAGAAGTCGATGACCAGCATTCACTTGTCATAGGTTGCCATTTTTAATTTAAGGTTCCAGGTTCACAAATAAAATTCTCGAGATTTTTCCAGACCCACTTACTTGTTCATTACTGGGGCCTTATCACGTCTTAATACGATTCAATTCGGACTCAGTTCAGATTTTAGCCGTAATTTTTAGTACTGTCAGCGAGCGAACCTAAACTGAATCGGAATCGAATCGCATTAAGACGTCATGGTAAGACCCCTTTACGGAAACATTTTGTCAACTATGTTTCAAAAATCCTGAAAAACATTTAGAGCCTGTCTCACCACTCCTTAGCTGTCAGTTATCTATGATTCCGTCTCTATTTATTACTACGAAACAGACAGAGACGTCATCACAGATAACGAGCCGTTGCCCAGGGTGCACCGGACCAAGCACTGCTCTTCCCCCCGGACGGATCCAGAAACGAACCGCAGCTCTTGGCCACACGTGGAGGTAATCCAACACGCACCCCAGGCTTTTGCTAACTTAGCAATCGTTTGTCCTTATATGTCACTTTGACATTTACCTATCACAGATAAGGACAAACGATTATAGAAGGCGGCAAATAAGTAAAACTTGGAGGGGATATGCGCTTATCCCCTCCAAGTTTTACTTATTTGCCGCCTACTATACTAGTTAGCAGAAGCCTATAGAGCGTTTATAAATAAGGGGGTATGACTACATTTCCCGTGCGTCAGTGGAGCTGCGCAGTAGGCGTGTCCGCACCGTCGCATGCGCAGATTTCGGCGCAGCAAGCCCTGACAGCGGCGTTTATTAATACTAAGTGAAAGCACCTATTACTTTTAATTATTTCTTGACACATTGACTGGAAAATGAAGGGCTTTATTCAGTAAATTTCATCTCGCACTTACTGAGCTTTTCACTTCTTTTTGTAATGTTTACTGATGTATTGAATTCCTAAAAGACACTGAAAATAAGAACACATAGAAAAATCCGAAAAGTAAAGCTATGGCCAGGAATCGAACCCGGGTGCTCGTCATTCCGCGACGCGTGCTATACCCATACACCACCCATAGCAGGTGAGTAAGCCTTCGAAACTATTGATTTTCAAAATTTAAGAGTTGAAATATTTTGAATTAAAATGGCCTAAAACCTAAAGGCAATTTGAGACATTTAACTGTTTAGTAGGGTGGCCATATCGCATTCAATACTCGGACAGTCCGTTCCGTAGATACGGTATTGTCAAAAGCGTGTAATGACAAACGCCGCTAATGACCGGCGTACGGGCAGACCAGCCCCCTCCCCTCCCTCCCCTCGGGCCTAATCACGGGCAGGTTAGGCTTTTAAAGTGATTGCGGACAGTCGGGGTCGTAATGATTAAATTTTAATAAATTATGTGGGGATCATTTATACGTCTGTAAAGCTTGGATGTTTGTGTCTGTTTGTAGATTGTAATTTAGACCAAATACGTACACAGAGAGAGAGAGAGAGAGAGAAGTTAATGTTTTTTTTTTTGGAGTGGGTAGGTAACTAAGTAATAAAAAAAACTAGTGCAAAATAATCCGCACAGCGACTCATGTTTTTTTATTTATGGCCCAAGTTTGGCAGAGCCTAATGCAACGCTGCGATGCTGATACTAAAACTGATTGCTAACTATTCTATTTTCGTAATGTATTGTTTGTCTTGCTTGATTGAGTAGAAGTCGTGACGTATCAGGAAGTCAAAGAAAAGGCCCTGGAAACGACTACATGAAATTGCTCCACCGACAAAAGTCTAGGTAGGTACCTCTTGAGTTTAAGAAGGAGATTGCTTGTCTTATGATTATGAAGCTATTATAAACCGGGATAAGTGCAAGTGAACCCCTTTTCTCGCCGACACTACGTCTCGCCGCTACTGACTATCTCATCTTATGTTTTTATTTTGTCCGGCCACATAATGGATCCGTAATGGTCACAACACTTACTACCATTGGTCAGCTTTGGTGTGTTAGTCATGTGTCGAATATTTCTTACATAATTTTCTATCACTATCGTGTTGTTTAAAATTACTCATAGAAATGTTTGCTCTTAAATTATTTCTCAAGATTCTATTATCATGAATTTCTAATATGAGTCATAGCCATAAACGTTTTTATGTTTTTAAAACTGTAGGTCGACGAAAGCATTTTGTCTGACACTTACAACATTCTATACTAAGGTGACAGATAACTGATATAATATTATTATTGTGTTAGTACTAAAATATTTTTTAAGAAATTATGCTCGCCCTCGTTCGGGTCGTTTTATTGTTGGTTGTTAATATAATATTTTTATGGAACCATGTATCAATATTTTTATAATTATAAGAAACGAAACCAAGCTCAAAACAACAGTTGTCAAAACTTAACAATATGAAGATCATAGCACTGTAGTATAAATAACTCAGGAACTATTTAAAGCTTTGCCTGATAAGGAACACTGTTATTAAAGAGCATCGCGAAATACCGTAACGCCCTGTGTTTGTTTAAAAAGTTAATGGCACCAGAAACGATATTATCTTCCTCACAGTTAATGGCTTCCCTTATACGATGTGGCCAGTAATTATAGCACGTCAAGGTCCGGTCAAATAAAAATAAAAATTAGCCTGATCAAAAGTGCTTGGAAATTTTAGAAGCTACATTTTGCTGTAGTATGAAGTTACTGGTTTACTTAATAATTAAATTATAATAGTCAATAGTGTAAATAGGAATTGTAAAACAGGTAATTGCTTACATAGAAACCTATTGAAGAGATTTTATGCGCGCATAAAGCAGAGACTAAATAGTAATAGTTTCTAGAGATGTAAATAAGACTTTTAAGACCTTTAAAACTTTTAGTAGGCGGAATACACAGATATCGTCTTTCTGGTACTCAAAACGTTTTAAAAGCCTCTCAATATAATTTTATTATACGGAAAACGGTGTTTGATCTTTTGGAATGAACTTTAAACTGCGAAAATCATAAATAAAGCTTATTTCGAAATACAAATTCGTTTTTACATTTTCGTACACCAATGGCATGGTCATTGCTTGTCATATTTTTTTGTAGAGGCGAAAGTACGATAAGTCATCTCCTGCCATAAGTGATTTGTACTCCACGTCAAACCATAAGTACACAAAGAAATTACGGACCCCCAATTTTGAGTAATGGCGGCCATTGGCAGCGATTCGTCTTCTCAATGAAGACATAACTTTTGACAACGTCAATTTCTTAACTGTTATGGGTTATAATTAATCGTTTTGACAGTTATCTGCCTAATGTGATTGGTCCACTACCGTGGTTGGTTAAGGAATGGGTTATAGGGAAACTCCAAGGAATAAAGTTAATAATACACTGTTGTAATTTTCGATAAATATAAAATTAAAAAAATAATATCGCAGTTGTAGTCGGTAAAATATCTCTGGTCTTGAAGAGCCCTAGTTCGTATCTATCCGGAAAATCATTTTCTTACGCAACTGCGGCTAATCCCAAAAGGACTTTCATTATCATCATCCGTTAATTAAAATGTTATAGTACTTATTCACATCTCTATGTTTCCTGTTACAACATAAATATGGCTTGAAAGATTTTGACAAATGAAAAAAAATTGTACGAGTATTCTTCATCGCAGCTTGAGTATCACGAGCTATTCTTCCCGTAGTTAGGTTATAAATTTAGGTATAGACTTATATAGGTACTTTTTAACACATAAGACAACTCTAATGCTTACCAAGATTTATTTCATGAATTCGTTCATCTATCCAGTAATCAATGGCTGCCACCGTACCAAACTACAAACGACGTCAGTTTTACTACATTCACATCTATTTCAAACAAAATTAACACCCCACGTGATCTTTTTTAAACAGCTCTAAATGTCAGCGTAAAATTCAAAGCTTGAACACACAAGTCATTAACTTTCTTGAAAGGTATTGTTTTGATTAAAAAGTCTGTAGAACCGCCCGTTGATGGTTAACAAGAACAGATTGAACCGATTATTTCTTACTCGTTTTTTTACGATGAAAGACGTATGATGCTTTTAAGATAATGAAATCAGTACTTGCTTTGTATGGGATGTAATATCTTTTATCTCGCGCCGTATCGGGTACGTTTTTTATTTATTTATGTATGACATGATTTCCCTGATTATTTTCTCATCAAAAATTAAAGTTTTCACGGAACTAATCTTGTTAACACCAAAAGCGGCGCGTCGATTTAATTTTATGTTTTACACATATTTTTTTTTTACTTTTCAAAAATGAAATGCCCTACAAAATCATATTAAAACTAAGAATAGTTATTGTAATTTATAGGTAAGCTATGAAATTGCCGAAGCTCCACGGAAGCACCCGAGCGTGTAAATAGTAATGAAACAAATGACGGCGATCCAGACCGATGCGCACGCGCCGCCGCCCTGCGCTTTCTGCTGTTATGTATTGTCGTAATTTATAGATTCACGTCATAATAACGTTTAATTCGAAACAATTTTTAAATTAAAATGCTACATTTTTCGAAAAGAATGCAGTTTCATATTCATTATCGGTCACGGTTGAATCTACACGATAAAAAGTTCTAAAATTAAATTATTTGACTAATTTATTTGGGGACGAGAGACAATACATAAATTGAAATGGACACTATTCAGTTTAAATACCATCTTTACATAAAAAGTGTTAAATACAGTGATAACAAAAAAGTTAAAGTTAAAGTTTTACTGTTTTTGTAATTGTTGTTTGTGGCAATAAATCATCTTTTATCTTTATCTTTATAAACATAAACTCATAACTAAACAAAAGTCTGCAGAAGCACAAACATAACTTTTATGAAGACATCAGCATAAGTTTAAATTTTACTTCCCACCACGTCCATCGTAAGTTACGTCTACTGAGTATAACTTTATACAATGATATAGAATTTCAATAAAAACATATCAACGCATTTCAGAATGCTGTCAGATCTGATGCCATGACGCCTGGTCACGGTACAACGCCTATCGGCGTCACACAAAGGACTGTACCAATTTACATGCCATCGCATATTCTTTTGTCATAATGTTGATTCAAGTGTACACATGAATTGAATTTTTCGTCTCTTTCGTTAATATTTAAACCCATTTGTGTGTGGGTGCGGTTCAAAAAGGAAGACATTCTTAGCCGGTATTTAATTTAGTATTATTAGTTTCGAAAAGTTCCTTTACGTGGTACCACGGTTTTTTTTTTGAGTCAGTCTTTTTCTATAATTAACTACCGGGTAACATAGTCTACATTTTTTTAAATTACTCTCTGATTAAAAAAAATGTACTAACAAATATTGTTGGTAATAAAGCATGGTCACCCTATCGAAATGTCATAGGCCAAAACGTCACGGTAGGGTGCACATCGGCGCCATCAAAAATACACGGAACATAATTATATTACCGTATTCATAAATAGATCGGTATCTGAACACAATCTAACATGGAATTTGAATTATTTTACGAGTATTATAAATACAGTTTGGGGCCTTACCATGACGTCCTAATGCAATTCGACTCAGCTCAAATCTTCAGCTGTCACTTTTAGTATGGATCTGACAGCGAGCGAACCTAAACTGAATCGAAATTGAATCGCACCAAGACATCATGGTAAGGCCCTTGGTGTTTGGTTTTCATCCTATTGAGATAATTGAATAAGTTATTTATCCACGTACTCGTATTCCTGTTACTTGTTCCCTATAGAATATACGTAAAATAAATTTGAGTAAATATAACTTTACAAGCCGTTCCAGCGATATATGCAGCTTATTTTACGTGGCAAGCAAATTGCGGCAGTCTAAGCACCCGCTAGCTCCCCACCGTTTTACTGTCGTTTTTACTGTAATATTGTTGCGGAGGACTCGGTATAATGTAATTATCATTTAGGAAGCACTTAAACAACGAGTTAACGCGGGCATTTCCAATGCCATATAATAGCCAAGATGACATAATCAATCTACCAAATTTATTTACCCGAAATTTAGCCGAAAACGATTTATAACTTCGCAAAGCCACACATGCATACCTCCAATACCGTAAGGACTATTATTATAGTTTTTAGTCAAATTTTACACTAAAAAGAGAGCTAAATTGTTATATGTTAAAATATTGCTGCAAAGGGGTCCATGTGAATCTATTCTTTTAATTACGAACTTTATGTACCTAATGAATGAACTGTCTAAGAGTTTTAGTTGGAATGTAGTTTGTGCATGCGGTACATATTAACTATTTTAAGAAATATTTGTATATCTTAGTGATAAACATGTAGCACTTCAAAATTATCTGTTAACCATCTTATTTTTAGACCATGTTTGAACAAATAAATGACTGATTACTGATTACTGATTACTGAAATTGATTCGTTAATCACAGTGTCAACTTGCCATAAATTCACTAGAATAATTCGGAGATATTATTCGGCTACTCAGATTAAAGTGTTTCGAACACTTGGATTTGGAATCATTGACGATAGGTATGTATTATGTACAAAAAATTAGTGTTTTAAAACACCTGTCAACTTGAAGAATCATAGTAAATGAAAAATCGGACAAAATAATCTCCCTTTCTCCAGTATTAAACTAAAGGTGCTGCCATAAAAGCTTCATTACATCATCATAATACTCCCGAATCCGACATCGTTTACAAAGCCCCTTCCCTTAATTACTATAGCAGTTAACATAGGTGTGGTCCCATGAATAATTTTATAATCATCCGTGATTTATTCGACTGATTAACGAAGACTATCAGCAGTGATTTCGATATTAATCTATGAATCGCATTCGAAACAGCTGTTATACGATTCTTTGTTAATGAAAAATGTGTAATAAATGCTAAATCATGCTCGATTGCCACCTTATTTAATAAAACAACCTGGTTGATATTAGATACTTAGGTATCAAAATGTAAGAAAGTTTATATCATATCTTAAATAAAGTACTTTAACAAGGTACGAATCCTCCTCGCACTGTAGGTACGTTTGTGTTTCATTTTTCCTCAACTTTTACCGCCTCTCGGTGAAGTGTGAAACAAGTATCGTGTACACTCAACCACATTTTCATACGCTAATTGGCCAACACGACAATATCATCACCGTGTGCCGGCCACTTGGCGTGCACAAACACATTCATTTCGGTCAATACCGGTAACGTGGCACAAACGTGACGATGAATCAATATATGTTAAGAGTTTTTAATGATTCACGGTTAAGTTCAAATATCGGGTGCTCAATAAAGGTAATCACGGTTCACATCCCGTTTATAATATTTCGAATCAATATGTTTTATAGCCTCATTGTTAATCATTTAAATAAGTTTTGAGGAGAAGTAATGGGCGTCAAAGGTCTTAAATGAGCGCAGATTGACTTGAATTATCGCTATGAATCCTTTACTTAATACTATTAATGTATTTATGTATGTATAACTCTTTATTGTACATAAAACACATGAAAAAGGTAAATACAGGACAACACAAATGTACAAAGGCGAACTTATCCCTACAAGGGATTTCTTCCAGTACTATTAATCAATTTACTATTAATTTAAATAGCTTTTGCCCGCAACTTCATCCATGCAGATAACGTAACTACTAACTAACGTAACTATAACGTCTGTGCATTGTCTGTCAGTCAGTCAGTCAGTCAGTCGCGTAACTCTTTTATAAGTATACATATTATTATGACCACAATTTTGTAATAAAAACGGGGACAAAAAATAACAGTGCACAATTAAACAAACGAAATGACGTCTGTGTCAACCAATCAGAAGGGTTCAAGTGCTTTGGTACTATCAAGTTTGCTTACAGACATATTAATCAAATACAGAACCAGTTGTGGAGATGTCAAGGGCTCACGGATAGATACCCGTGCGCAGTTCCTGTCGCTTCGACTGTTTGACTTCTAATTGACTACTTGAATGTGAGAACTAAAAAAAAATGTTTGCTTGATTTGCTTGAACAGGTTTTACAATGCACGGAACTTCTAGTTAGTTGTAAATCATCTCAAAAGCGATACGCTACGAACAAATACAAAAGACAGGCGTTGTTGTTTTAGACTAGCTCTCGAAGAATCCAGCTAGTTTAATAAATGATTGTCTTTTTTAGTATGGATCTAACAGCGAGCGAAACCAAACTGAATCTGAGATGAATAGCATTAAGATGTCATCTTAAAAATGCCTAAGAATGTACGCTCGAAGAACCTTATAAAGTAATTTAGATAAAGCCATATCTGGCATAGTTCCATGTAGTTTAAATAAACAATGGTATGGGATAAAGACGTGATTCATATATGTAGCTATGTATGAACCTTCTTTTAATCATCGGCAGTCTATCACAACTCACTAATTTTCCGTCAAAAATTAACTTTACAAGTCAATCGGCCCACCGCCGATTGTGATGACCATGTTTTTTAATTAACGTAGACACGTGGCCGGTCCAATCAATCAGGCAATCAGGATGGCCCGCCAATTACGACAAGTGGGCCCCGCCACTGGTTCAATTCCGCCCGTGGCCCACTTCCCATTGATTGATGGGCCTTGATCAATCTTTATGGAATTAAAGTCTATTTACTTGTAATTGTGACGTCTGTCTTTCAGTTCGGTAATAGTTAAACTAGTTGTTAATAGAAATTATTTGTCGTTCTCTAAGGCGTTTGGCTTGTGGAGATATCAAACAATGACTAGAACAGAAGATCAGATCAGAACCAAACCAAACCAGAGGATCCGATATACACATTTTTTTCATTAAATTAAATGTAAAATTTTATGTTGACTGACTAAACTGTCACAGTTAACCACTTTATTTTAACCTTATTTCGGTTACCTTCCTTGTGTGGTATGTAGAGGATACAATATTATTTACGTAATAGAGTAAGGCACAAAACAGACATGTCATGCTTTCTTAACATAATCCTGATTTGGCATTAATAGTTTTTAAAACGTCACTTCTAAAACTAAACATTTATGACGTTTGCCATGGATAAAATCGACTTCAAATTTTAATTATTGTCGAAGATATAAGATCAATCCTCCTCTCCTTTAATTCATGCACATGATTCGCTACTCGTTTGCATAAAAACATACTTAAGTTTCACAAAATTAATTCCCTTTTTGCAACATCCAACCATCGCTTCAACAGCTGATTCTGGCGACTGCAACAAAACAAATATGCGCACAGACTGCAGATGTCGAGGTCAGTGACCCGACGGAATCAAAATAAATGGCGCTTCTGCGCGCGCGCATCAAAGTCGACCCCGATGCGATTGCGGCAAGAGTTTACCACGAAATGCAATAACAGGAAAATTTAATATTACTGGTTAGGAGACACAACAATTTAATTATATAGGTATATTTTACACGTAAATACTGTGATTTATTTAGGTTTAGGTTAATATTTACCGCTTTAGTTCATTACTCCGTCCGTAATACTACATTACATGCTGAGGGTGGTGAAATAAAGAATGTCTCAGATCCAAGGAACTTGTCACATGAGCCAAGGTCGAGGGCGATAAACATGCGACCTGACGCTTTCTTTATCACCACCCGAGATGCGTACAAATTTTACGTCTTTCCCCGGTCAGGAAATGGAAAATTCCGCTCGCGTACCGACATTTTTTTCCAACTTTTTGATAGGTATTTTACGCCTTAAATTACATTTGATACATAAAAATACGAGTTTGACATAACACAAAAAAAATTTGCTCCTGCTTGATTAAAAATAATTAAGTACCTATCGAAAGATGTCCTGCAAAAATTAAAGTCGTGGTCACCACAGTCAAGATGCGTTCATTGATTTATGCTACACCGCGAGACGCGTTAATATCGTGCGATGCTTTCAACTCGTTTTAATGTGGATTCAATCGACTCCACTATCGAGTGGTCGCTTCCTTGAGCTGCAATCGAGTACTCGATTCCATTTCGATTGATTCCGTGCTCAGTTTTATGTTCTGAGATACGGCTTTTTCAATCTTTATTGCAGACATTTACATTAGTCACCTTGTCCTATTGCTTCGGAAAAGTAGGTCCCATGGACAAATGTGTAGCAGTAGTAGCAGAAAAAATAGATAAATAAGAATAATAAACACAAAATCGCCACAATTTTTCTAACAATTGAAAATTATAATGTCCTGATTGTGTCAAGTGTCAAGAACATCTTGGAGTAAACATTTTTACATTAACATCGAACTTTACTTCGTAATTTGCATTTCTGATTGTCAAAGATCCGATGAGACTAAAACAAATCCTCCGTTTAAACCGACTTCAAAAAATGATGTGGTATTTTATTAACTGGCAACGTATGTTCATGCTCTTATATTTGTGTGTCTTGCAAAATGAATAATGTCTTCTTTCTTTCTTTCTTTCTTTCTTTGTATTTAGGTATGTAAGTATGTTTGTCCGGGTGGAATTGGGATGGAATCTTGCAACTCTATTTTGAAGCTCTTCAACCGATTGATTTTTCATACTTGTGGAAGTCGGATGACAATACAATAATCTGGTAGTAGAATTCTGGTGGTCCAGCCAGGACCGACTTCGCAGGAGGAAACTCTTCAACGGTTGGTCCTATTGACTTGAAATTTTGGTCCAAAACAACTAATATCAAAAATTATTTATTTGGGTTAGGTTTATTTTATTCGTTTATCAAGTTCTCATTATTATGTAAACATTGTAAATGACATTATAGCAAAGTTATTAGTGTTATAATTTTGCCAGTGACAGTTTGACAGTAGGTGTGATGTGACCCTATTGCGGTGGTAACCAGAGACTGGCCTATTGTATACCTGCCCTGTCTGCATACCACAGACTGACCCACTGACGTAGATTAGCTTAAACATAGTTGAGTACAAAATGTCAGCGATATCTGTCAAGTTTTAAATTTAACCGTCGTTCGCATTGGAGTTGCCAACTAATAATTAAAACTATTAATTTAGTTACAATTTTGAAAAGCGTATACGACTTAAATATAATGGATAAAATTAAAAGAAACAAAATTCAAACCACAGTTCATTAGCACACATTAAAACTAATGTTTTAATAAATGTTAATAATGAATCTGACAACTAAACTCCGTTAGCTGCGTAGAATAACAACAAACTAGTTTTGCCAAAACGCGTTGGCATATTTGTATTGCAAACTAGTTTCCGCTGATGTCATTCTGTGTACCTATTTGCTATTTAAATAGTTGAGCCGATAGCAAAAACTTGACAATTTGTTGCTGGCTGGAAAAAAAATGGCCTCCACAAAATTTATAAAATTCAATTGAAATGCGACTGGCTGTTAAGAAAATTGAAAGAAATTTATTTATTTGAATTTAGAACGCTTTTTTAAGGCAAGAACTATGCTGATCATTCGATTATCAATTAACCATTGCGTGCCAGTACTTAATGTCGTATAATTTTATGCACGTAGGTCGATTGTTACACCACATCGTATTAATAAGATATACCTTAGGCACGCAATTATAAATATTAAATTTCTGTCAAAACAGGTAGCCATTGGATGCATAAAGAGAAAGTCTAACACCCGATCAAGAGGGATCCGACATGCGATACATCGGAAGACGTATCGAGTTCCCGCGGGAAGATTTGGCTCGGCTCAGTAATCGAGTAT
The DNA here is from genome assembly GCA_963854515.1 of Pandemis heparana. Classification (NCBI taxonomy): domain Eukaryota; kingdom Metazoa; phylum Arthropoda; class Insecta; order Lepidoptera; family Tortricidae; genus Pandemis; species Pandemis heparana. The sequence goes on along the minus strand of OY978009.1, from coordinate 2,060,811 downwards.
TTCCTTTGACTTTTAAACTCTAAAGAAAAAAGTTTTGTCGTTTTTTTGCGATTAGTCGGAAGCCTTTGCGCAGCGGACGTTGGACTTGGATAAAAATATCTAGATATTTTTTTTATAATAGGATTGACCCAATTGTGGGCGTATAGGTGGAAAGGGGAATCAAAATAGTGATGGGTTCCTAGCGCATCGCCTATAATATAACGTGATTCCTAAGATTTTCGTTTTTTATTGTCGGTTTAAAAAAAACATTTTCTGTACCTGCACCTATTTATAATCCTAAAATCTAGGCTCCGGACACATAGATAGACAGTCAAGCGGCCATGGCGAATCTATGAGTTGTTTGTTTTTATCATTTTAACTAAGAAATCCTAAAGAGATACCATATGTTTTTTATTTTTCCATGTGCCAACTCATGCATCAGTAATATGAAGCCAAAGCAATACTACGTCTTGTTTATGTCATTAATATTTTGGTGTAGACACAGTCAGTAGCACACGTGGGAAGGTGTAGGCGCCGCTGCGTGGGCGCAAGTTCGATTCTCGGTTGCGTTGCGACAGCGACAATATTACGGATTACGGACCCGTGGGCCAATGGTTTGTAAGTATGATTTACTGCATTTTTAAGGAGAATTTACGGCAAAAGAAATCGCAAATTAGCGACACCGAAATGAAAACAAAGGCAAATGAATTAAAGCTTTGATTTAACCGCGGTTTTATTTTGCGTGTGGTACCTAGGACGGCGTGGAGACTATAGCCCAAGCCCTCTCGTTCTGAGAGGAGGCCTGTGCCCAGTAGTGGGACGAATATAGGCTGGAGATGATGATGATGATGATCTAGGACCTTGTGCAAGGTTCATGTGGATAGCTACCACTATCTCACTGTCTAATCCCGCCACCAACACGGCTAGCAACTAGAGCTTTGTCGCGCGCTCTCGTCGTGCTAGCCGTGCCGGCGTGGAAATAAGACAGCCGGTGACATTAGTCATGAGGTATGTTATCCTGACTGGCAACACATTACAGTCCTCTATGTTGGCGTTTCGAGCAGTCTCCAGCCTTTTTATAAAAAAAAGCTCTATCAATAGAATCAAGAATTTTACTTTTATACGGTTTTACCCGTTAATAATTAAATTTCTAAACGACACTGAAAACTAGAACATATAGAAAAATCCGAATAGTAAAGCTAAATATAGCCAGGAATCGAACTACACGTTTTTTTAAAAACGACTCTATGCCATGTTAGTTTACTGATGTCTTCCAGAATTGGATATCTATTTTTTTTTTATGTGAATAGGAAGGCAAACGAGCAAGTGGGTCACCTGATGGTAAGCGATCACCACTGCCCATAGACACCCACAACCCCGGAGGGATTGCAGATGCGTTGCCAACCTAGAGGACTTAGATGAAATGACTCTTGTGCCCGTAATTTCCCCGGTCTGTCTTACTCTCCACACCGGAACACAGCAGTGCAAGCACTGCTGCTTAGCGGCAGGATTAGCGAGTAAGATGGTGGTAGCGATCCGGACGGACCTTGCACAAGGCCCTACCACCCGCATATCGCTTATTACCCCTCTATTTGGATATATCCTCTATGATATTTTAAGTTCTAACTGTCTAAGATATGTGCGAGTGTGGAGTTCCATAAAGTTGTTATGGCCTCTCAAACAAACAGCGTGGGCACTTGGATTTAGTGAATTAGCTACATCCGGTCCTCTGTAGCTTTCAATTTGGTTGCTGGTAATGTTAAGTAATGGAAGACTCACATAAACGTTTTGTGTCATACCTAGTTAGGGTTAGGGTTCCCCACTGGGGTCTATATTTAGTCCCATAAAATTGAAGTTCCGAATGTCCTGGGGCCTTACCCTAATCCCGACTCAGTTCAATTTTTAGATGTCACTTTTAGTATGAATCTGACAGCGAGCGAACCTAAACTGAATCGCATTAAGACGTCATAGTAAGGCCCCAGTTTGTCATAGTTTTCGTTAGTCGTAAAGCGTTTTATTTCTGAGACAGTGAAAATTTCTTTCAGAATTGATGGAAAACTAACCTAACCTAACCTACTATTCTGATGGTTTTTCCGTAATTTCTGAAAAATGTAAGGTTTCATGTGTCATGACATAAAAATGACTAAAGATTATTATGACCAACGAAAATTATGGGACAAAATGGGACCCGTTCCACATTGGTCTGAGCAAAGAAAAAGCTTAGAATGTACCAGTTGCGTCTCTTCGCGCGCTGGTAAAAGCCCATCGAGGGAACGGGCGAAAATCTTAGGAATCATGTTATAGGCGATGCGGCTAGCAACCCATCACTATTTTGATTCTTCTTTCCACCTATACGCCACGATTAAGATAAATGTGGCCTTTAGGTCTTGTTATCTAAGCTCTGTCTAACCCGTAAGGACAAATACATGATTTATGTGTGTGTGTGTGTGTGTGTGTGTGTGTGTGTGTGTGTGTGTGTGTGTGTGTGTGTGTGTGTGTGTGTGTGTGTGTATGTGTGTATGTTTACTCTCTGGCGCACTAGAAACTGCTTAATCCTATTTCCTAATCCTACTAATATTATAAATGCGAAAGTTTGTGACGATGTAAGTGAGCGTGTATGTTTGTTCTTTCTTCACGCTAAAACGACTGGATAGATTTACTTTAAATTTGTAACGGAGATAGCTGGTACCCTAGATTAAAACATAGGCTACTTTTATCCCGGAAAATTGCACAGTTCCCGCGGGATAGCGATAAACATGTTAAAGGTCATAGCTGCCTAGAATCGCAATGTAAATAATTGTTACAGAATATACTATCAACATCAGTTCTAAGTCTATATGTATAATTCTACGCGGACGCAGTCACAGGCAGAAGCTAGTAAATAATATACCGCACCGCTCGAGAAAATTACCACCACCATAACGGCCGAATACTGTCACCGATTGCCTTATTAGCCGCCTCAAAAACCATGGGATGCGCGTGGGCATATTTGGCGAGCAGATGGTCGATACCGCACGAATTTGTCTTCGCTGGATGTTCGTGAGATTCCGCCGATGTTCGTGCGCTCAGATCGTGTTCGTAGCATACGTGAGGACTGCAACATGCTGGGTTGAAGATTTTATTGATGTAGTTACGTACCTAGGACTGTAAAAGGGATATATAATGTTAGACTTAGATACATAGAACTTTGGTGGGTATTTAAAAAAAGTTATCTACCTACTTTTGTAAAAAAACAGGTTAGTTTTTGATCCCTCAAACCACATAAAAAGTAAAGACTGAGTTCTGCGAACCGCAACGCTTCGTACACAGAAGTACAACCGAAATTCGTCAAGCAAACTAGTATGAGCTACGCGCGTTTATATGGTCTAAGTTCAAATCTATAGTTTACAAACATTACTGTTTCTTTAAGTATTAATGACAGTATCGTAGCAAAACTCGCGATTTATCACAAAAGGCTTGTTATTTCGTCCAGTATCAGTCCTCAATTCTCAGTATTCCTAACCTGAAGTCTCGTGCATTAGCGATGCGACTCACGCGCATGCTTTGTATGTACATTCGTCGGGAATTTATATCTTAATAGCTCTATTACTCGCGTCGCTATTCGGTACAGTCAGCATGAGAAATACGGGTGATTGGCTACTTAAAAATAACTAAAGCTTACGGATTACAAGTCTTACGTATATCGGTAGAGTGTTAGTAAGTATAAGTTTCTTAAAATTACGGCTAGAATATAAACCAATTGAAGTTATTGTAGATTTGAAACTAGAATCACGCTAAACGTGGCCCCTTGTTACCCTTTTTTTTTTTTTAACGGAGTGAAAACTCTTTACGAGTACCATCAGGCCCGCGGAGGCCCGGATGGTTATGTGGGACTCTCTCCCCCGGCCTCTTTCCGCACGGAAAGGGGCGGGGGGAGCATACCCACTAAAAACACTCCGGCGAAGCCCGCTTGCCGGGTTTGGGAAGGCGCCGTGGGATCCCGGAGATTTCAGCCGACGGCGCCCCCCGGCTGCCCCGGCTTTCACCAGGGCCACCCGCACCAAGGACGGGGGAGTCGCGACGCTTCGACCCTCCGTCCCAGACGTGCAGGACCGTGCAATGCGGGCAGGAGATCCCCGTCTCCCGCCCGCTGGTCCCAAGGTCTTGTTACCCTGGGCTCTGTCTGCCCCGTAGGGGATATCTATAGACGTGTTTGTGTATGTGTGAAACTAGAGGTTTTTTAGCAGTAGCAGTATTGTTTTTTGTGTTCAGTTGTTAATTTTTTATTTGAATCCCAGAAAAACAGCGTTGTGGCTTGCCGCAACATTATCCTGAGTGGGGGCCATTTTACATCATTTTCCGTTTAGTGATTAATGCCTTTTTTTATGTGAATAGGAAGGCAAACGAGCAAGTGGGTCACCTGATGGTAAGCGATCACCACTGCCCATAGACACCCGCAACCCCGGAGGGTTTGCAGATGCGTTGCCAACCTAGAGGACTTAGATGAAATGCCTCTTGTGCCCGTAATTTCCCCGGCTGTCTTACTCTCCACACCGGAACACAGCAGTGCAAGCACTGCTGCTTAGCGGCAGGATTAGCGAGTAAGATGGTGGTAGCGTTCCGGACGGACCTTGCACAAGGCCCTACCACCCGCAAAAATAATTAATTAATAAATAGCCTGCTATAATTAGTTAATAAATATCGCTTCGTATAATTATTGCCTACATGTTTTTTTTTGTGTGCCGTCGATTGTATGTGAATAAATATTTATCTCCCAGAATTAATATTCCCAAATTGTAATCGGTTTTTTTTTCAATTAGCTACTGACACATCCGGAAGAATAACCAAGCAGACAAAGCTGGCCTCACTGTAACTCTAAATAAAGGTCCAGAAACCAGGCCACAAAATTCCAATAAGACGCAACATAGGAAGAACAAGACAACTTAAAAAATCTGGGGCGTGTCACAAACTTAGGACCAGGTGCCTTACCATGACGTCTTAATTCCGACTCAGTTCAGGTTTTAGCTGTCATTTTTAGTATGGATCGGACAGCGAGCGAACCTAAACTGAATCGCATTAAGACGTCGTGGTAAGGCCCCAGCTAGCTGCATTCTTACTCAGATTGTTCGTACGGAATTTATACAACAGTTTTATAACTAAAGCCGTTGTAAAACAAAGATTAGATATGCTAACCTCGATGTTGGATTTCCCTTTATTGTTATGGCAATAAATAGAGCGTACAGGTAAGAAGGGAAGCTTTATCGTCTATGTCTCGAGTTGTATGACTAGCTAGATATATATGGTTATTTATCCCAGGCTAAACGTGGCCGTTAGGTCTTGTTATCTTAGGCTCTGTCTACCCTGTAAGGTATAGTGATTTGTGTATGTATGTATCACAGGCTTCGTTTGTAATTTTAAAACAGCCTCCTGTACAATATTTTTTAATTTGACCCGATAATTGTTTTGTTGTTGTTGTGGTTTTAATATTCATAAATAACCAGTGTTTAATCGTTTTTATAAATCAGAAGAAAAAATGAGATTCAAAGTGACACTTTTTTTTAAATAAATTTTTAATGTTGCATTTTTGACTTATTTTGAAAAAAACTAAAAAACATGATAACTCAAAAATGGTTCACTTTTGCATAATACATATGGGGGGTTAAAATTATTGCAAATAGTCACCCCTATCACCTCCTAAAGAATATACGTCGAATTACCAATAACCCTGTATAAAAAATACTAGCTATTTCGTTTATTGCGATCCCGCTGGAAATTTTCGGAATAAAAAGTAGCGTATTTATGTGCTATTCCAGACTTTTCTCTATCTATGTGCCGAATTTCATCCAGATCCGTTGGGCAGTTCTGGCGTGATTGAGTAACAAACAAACATCCATCCATACTTTGGCAGCATTTATAATATTACTAGCTGTTGCCAGCAACAAAGTCTGCAAAGAATTCGTTTATCGCTATCCCGCGGGAACTACGCAATTTTCCGGGATAAAAAGTAGCCTATGTACTATTCCAGACTTTTCTATACCTATGTGCCGAATTTCATCCAGATCCGTTGGGCCGTTCTTAACAAATAAACATCCATCCATCCATCCATCTATCCATCCATCTATACTTTTGCATTTATAATATTAGTTAGATAGTTACATTCGCGAGGTAGTGTTTCTGCGATTTCGTCACTTCAGCTAATTAAATGTAGAGTTATATACATACTATACTACTGACGTCACGTAGTGTCGTCACCTAATTTCGATTCTAAAAAACTGCTTTAATCAGTCATTCACACTGCCACAAGAGAGTTACACAATATGTTCTAAGATTGTCCGGGTCACAGGTTCACCTCCCAGGAAGCGCCGTTCAATTTACAGCGATAAGACACTGATAACAGAAAATATACATAAGAATAGACCAATATCTCTTGTAGTTAAGCTGGCTGTTTGGCGCCGGTCTGTTTTCGCATAGCTCTACGTAGTCTGCGATATGTTTATTGAATAGATATACACAATAGAGCCTATGTACACACGGCCAAATAGTTTTGGTGTGTGTATATTAGAATGTCGTGTCGTATCAGGAAGTCAAAGAAAAGGCCCTGGAAAGGAACACATGGAAATTGGTCCACCGACAAGAACCTAGCTCTTAGGTTTAAGATGGTGATGAATGATGATGATGATGATGTTTTTTTTTTTTTTTTTTATTTATTTAATATTAGACGGTGTGACCAGACGGCAATCCGTGTTCACTGGAAAGCAGCTAAGCGCGTATTGCGTTATCTCAAAGGTACAATTAACTACAGCATTACCTATGAGAAGAGCAATCGTTTATCTGTGACGGGATTTGCAGATGCAGACTGGGCTTCTAATGAAGTTGACAGACGGTCTTATACGGGATATATTTTCAAAATTGGAAATTCTATTACTTGTTGGGAAAGTAGAAAACAGCGTACCGTCGCGTTATCGAGTACTGAGGCAGAGTACATGTCACTTTCTGATGCATGTAAGGAAGCATTGTTTATAAAGACTTTCCTTCATGAATGTATAGGTAAACAAGTTGAAATTGTAATTTTCAATGACAATCAGTTGGCTCTTAAGCTAGCTGAAAATAGTATGTTTCACGGTAGGTCAAAACATATAGACATACGTCATCATTTCGTCCGGGAGGCGGTGAGCAATGGTGTTGTAAAAGTTAATTTTAAGCCAACGTCCAAAATGACGGCGGATGTCTTGACTAAACCGTTGTCAGTAGACAAACATAAGTCTTTTGTTAATGACTTAGGTTTGGTTAATTAATAGTGTTGTATGTAGTTCACAAGATAGGTTTAAGGGGCGGTGTTAGAGGTTGCAAACCTTCCTAGTTTAGTAAACTCTATCATGTGTGGTCTATTACTTATTGTGTCCTAGCAACGCTGTTTTCTAGACAATATACGATTGCCCTTGATATGGTTTTTCCTTAAATCTCTAATAGAGAGAAGGAAGGAAACTCAGGAGATGGACATAAAATTGAGGATGGAGGATGAAAATAGACAAGGCCGGATACCGCCTTGTTACAAACATACTTGGAATGCATCAGTCCCGCACATGGTAATAGCCCATCGAGAAAATGGGCGAAAATCTTAGGAATCATGTTATAGGCGATGCGGCTAGCAACCCATCACTATTTTGATTCCCCTTTCCACCAATACGCACAAAATCATGCTAAACGTGGCCTTTGGGTCTTGTTACCTTAGGCTCTGTCTACCCCTAGACGTGATATGTTTATATATGTATGTATATTTTACCTCCGGGAAGGGTTCGTTGGGCAGAAGGTTGGTGACCCGCAGGTAGCCCACTTCTAACTGATGCTCCATCGAGTCATCCGAAATGTAAAATTATGAATAAAAAAAACAAATCGAACAATAACTAACTAATTGAACTATAAAAGGTTCAAGATTCATTAATGCTTGCGTTTTACCTCCTAGAAAGAAAGAAAGAAAGAAAGAAGACATTTATTCATTTTGCAAGACACACAAATATAAGAGCATACACACAATTTTATAGAAAAAAAACAACAAAAACAAAAAACACAAATATGACAATTAGATCATCAGCGTTGTGTGTGTCCGCAAAAGTGAAACGGCCGCTGGCTCAGCATTACGCTGAGGTGTTAGACACCTGCAGCACTGATTTTCAGCCAGAACCGTTTGTGACTCAAGAAACGATACACAGGCAAAATATACTACATAAACCATAAACTTTTACGTAAGTAAAGTAATAAATAGATATAATAAATAGACAGAACCTGACTTATGTGTCACTAGAAAATACATAAATTTACAATAGATTAATTTAATTTAGTTTACAATAAACAAAAAACAAAAAGGAAGGAAGACTATATTGTTCTAAGACAACAAGCTGGCATATCACTGTACAAAGTGCTGGAGGACTACTCCTCTGTAACTATAGTTACCTAATACTTACAAGGAAAAACATTTGTAACAAACAATCACTTTTCAGAATTAAATGATTTTTCCAATGAATAAGAATAAGGTCGGCCCATTCATAAAATTGCGATTTAACCATTCATAGCTATTTATAACCAGTTATAACTATTACGCTGAAGGCAAAATACCGTATAGGTTATGACTATGACTTATGAATGAATATGGTACGCCTACGCGCGCGCCGTTTCGTAATCCGCGATAATTAACGGTTAACGATTTTAACCGAGTTAACGGGTTAACCCGTTTAATTATAGTGAAAGCGGGGAAAGTGATGTGTCGGGATGAACTCGAATATTACAGAATAAACTTTTTTAGCAAATTTCATGTCAAAAAGGGAAACTTGAAAAGCGATTATGGAACATGATTATAAACGTTTTGATTGATATTAAACCTAAGTACTGACAATAATATAGGTAGACGATAATGTTTTTGTGTGGTCTAAATTAAAATACCTATAAAAAAATTAAGTCTAAAAGTGGGACTCTATAGGGTTTATCTTTTTTTGTATCTTAATAAAGCTCTGTGATATATCAGAAAATTAAAGAGGAAGTGGACCATGACCTTTAGGTCTTGTTACCCAAGACTGCCTACCCCGGGTTTTTCACGAAATCCAAAAAATTACTAGTTACCTAGTGTTGCTAGCCTTAAGACAACAAAATGAAAAAGTATTAGGGCATTCCTAATTTTATCAGGTATGCTGTCAGATCTATGTCAATTGCAATGGAGAAAATGTTGTAAGCGGCTCACGGGCAGGTGATTCACAGATTCGTAAAACTTATTTTTAGCGCCAACGTGAGCTGTTCCCACGCGCCAATTTTAAATATGGAACACCAGATTTACAAACTGCCAAGCCAACTGTTTTTTTTTTAACTGGCTGATTACAAAATCTACAATGTGCTGTATTTTTGAAAGAAAAAAATTGACATCGCGGATTAGGTATCTGATTGGTTCAGTATTTAATTGTATAGAACGTGCGTGTAGTGAAGATGATAACTCGATTATTCGTTATAATATTTGATCATTTAATTAACGACATAAACAAATGATAATTCTAGCCGCCGTCTATCGGTTGTTTGTCCTCCATTGTTATTTTAATTAAATATATAAATTTATATACGTACTTCCCATTGTAATATAAGCCACAGACAATAAATCAAGTAAGCAAGAATCCTTGACTCACTCCGCATACAGCCTGGCCGTGTGAAATTTGGCATTTTGTTGCGTCGCCTTTACCATTGGAAAAAGAAAAAAAAACAATCAAGTGCGAACAGGATCACCGATGAAATGGTTCCGGTAAAATTTCGGAGTTCGATATTCATTTGATAATTTTAACGACGGGGTTGTAAAAGAATAATGTTACCTTTATCCTTATAGTCGAAGATCGGTAAGCCAATAAGCTGTTTTACTTGTCATCATAGGCATAGGAAAGATCCTATAAAGTAGACTTACAAACGGATTTTTAAATTGATATGGTTAATACCTGATGCTATGTAATCACCACTGCCCAGCATCCGTAATACCAGAACATTACAGATATGTTGCCATGTCTAGAGGGTCTTAGCATAGTGTAGCTTGTCCTAATAAAATACAGACGTAGTGAATACCTACTCCTTTCCCATCGTGAACACACGATTACTCCCGAATGATACCGACGTGCCTATGAGTCTGACTGAAGAATCATGACAAATACCATACAAATACGAACATTTCCGAGATAATAAAAAGGATTTTGCACGACATCTGTACTTCATGTGTCAGTAAATTCACCATAAGCTGCTGTTTGACGCTACAATAGACCCTACTTACCACCGGCAAAACTTTCAGCTTCCTCTCCAAAAAAAAATTATATGCGCTTGGAGAATTGGATGAGAAAGGCGTAGGTCTTGTCGATATATTTTATTTCAAGTTTGGAACCCTAAATAATGCATGCACAAATACTTCAGATGATTGCACTTTATTTAGTGCAGGAATCTCGGCCCTGAGTCATGTATTTGCATTGTTGCGCGGACACACTCTAAAAAGTGATATTTACATTAAAATTACGGCAGAAATTTTAACTTTAGCTACCAGCGGCTTAAGTGCAAGTTCCAGTGCCTTATGGAATGGAGATGAGCGTTTTTGAAAATAACAAAAGTTTTTGAAATTTACACTTTAAAGCACAAACATTTTTGGATGCTCGTTCGAGTATGCCATTAACGCGAAAGGTAAAGACGTAAGTAGGTATGCTGTTTGGTAATGCTGTTTATTATAATTGGCTTTTCGCATAAAACAACGAAACATCTTACTGTTGGAGCAACGATCGTAACCCCGAATATAAATAACCTCATTATTTATTCAGTGCGATCACATCAAATTTAACAAAATTTAAGCCATAATTAAGAAAAGCTAAAACCCCCGAATCCCCGAGTAATCGGCCTTTACTCGGGCCTTAGCAACGTGCAAACCGCAGAGCCCATGGACAGGTCAGGTTAACTGTCAATTTTAACATTTGAATGTGTCAAATCGCCTGCTGATTGCCAAAGCTTTGGTGGGTGTAGAAAGGTTAAATTTACGAACCCTTTGCAGCCCATGTCGTGAGTTAAACGCCTACAATATACCACAGCATGATAATACTAAACAATTACCCGGGTCGTAGCTCGAATTAATCGTAAACAAACGGCTGGGGCACAACGCAGGGCTAATATTTCCATTTGACGTTATAACTGTCCATCTATGTCCTGAATGGTCGTTGTGAATAGGGTTGCCTTCCTTAGTTACGATATTCATGATATAAATGATGACTACAGGCACAGTAGGACTTAGCGGTTGCCCGTGACTCCGTGTGCACAGAATTCGTTTATCGCTATCCCGCGGGAACTGTGCGATTTTCCGGAATAAAAACTATTGTCCTTCTCCGGGACTAAAACCTACTTCCGTAACAATCTTCATTAAAATCGGTTCAGTGGTTCAGGCGTGAATGCGTAACAGACAGAAAGACAGACAGAGTTACTTTCGCATTACTATATATATTGCTTTTATAATGTAAGTAGTTCAGTCTTGATTCTTCTTTGACGGCAGTGATATTTTTTTGACCTTACTCTTACTTAATCTGGGCGGTAATTCTCTAGGTCTGTAATGTATTATTATTTACTAGACCTTGCGTTTTTTTAAGACTGTAGTAAAACTTTATTCCTAGCAACCCTAGCAAGACAGAAGCACAGTGGCGCCGCGGTGGTCGCGCCGTAAATCTTGCGCGTGCGCGGCTGTCGCGCTGCGCCTGCGCTCGGCTACGTGACGTCACGGCATGACGAGCTGCGAAACTACAGCTGGAAACGATACTGGCCTCATACTGCGAAATTCGATTTTCGAAGTTTGTTTGGTGCCATTCCGCTCGCACGAATAGTAATTAATTGGAGAGGAACAGGGATGGTGTGACGCGAACTTCGAAAACCGAATTTTGCAGTAGCCCCTCTTAGAGTTTAGCTTTTGTTGGAACTCGAGCAAGTGGTCAGATACGGTAGGTTAACCACCGTTCTTGTACACTCGTGTTGCCAGCTTAGTGGAATGAGTTGTTGCCAGAATAGGGGTATATTTTACTTTTAAATAATGTTTTAAAAATATTGAGGTCCTATTTCACAACCCTCTTAACTTCCCAATACCTATGTGACAACTATATGTGATGCTGTCTCCGTTTATATCTTCGAAACAAAAAGCTATTTAAAACCTTACCGTACGGAACTTACCAGAAAGTGGTGACACAGATATAATACATACGAGGGCCACATTTTTTTGCCGCTGAGTATATCTTAATAACTGGCTGACACAGTGTACATAAGCCCTTATTAGTCCTTTAAAACTGTGGGCGGTGAGTCGTCAGCCTTACTGCGCGGTGCGCGGGCGCAGCGTGACACGGCAATGAATTAATAAGCCGGTCTAAATAAACACCGTATTAGTCGCGATTTATTAGCCACGTCTGTTTGTCTCTCTCTCTATTTAGTATCTTATTATTATTATGGCCTGAGTATGAAGTTGAACATTAGCTAGGGTAGGCAGCGATAAGATTACGCAACACAATTTGCATGCGCTGCCTGCCCTAGCGATCCTCCACTGCACGGCTATCAAAATTAAAAAGAGGAAGGTGAGCACATACTAACGCTGCTGTCAGTATAATAGCGTCGGTCGCAGTGCGAGAGTATAAGAGCAAGCGAGATGCACAGTTGTTTCCTATACGCCTCTTCCAAGATATGGCTATAGCCGCCCAGCAGGTGCGCTAATTCTCCTCGTGCCTAAACTCTCGGTATTCACCTGACTACAGCGAGCTGAGAGCCACACCACGCCAGGCCTCCTCAGCGGCAGCTATGCTAAGTCTCCTGGCTAAACCCTCGGGGCGCACCTCGCTTCTTATCGAATAGCAAGCTGAGAACGACATACCGCGCCAGGCCTCCTCAGCGGCAGCTATGCTAAGTCTCCTGGCTAAACCCTCGGGGCGCACCTCGCTTCTTATCGAATAGCAAGCTGAGAACGACATACCGCGCCAGGCCTCCTCAGCGGCAGCTATGCTAAGTCTCCTGGCTAAACCCTCGGGACTCACCTCGCTTCTTATCGAATAGCAAGCTGAGAACGACATACCGCGCCAGGCCTCCTCAGCGGCAGCTATGCTAAGTCTCCTGGCTAAACCCTCGGGGCGCACCTCGCTTCTTATCGAATAGCAAGCTGAGAACGACATACCGCGCCAGGCCTCCTCAGCGGCAGCTATGCTAAGTCTCCTGGCTAAACCCTCGGGGCGCACCTCGCTTCTTATCGAATAGCAAGCTGAGAACGACATACCGCGCCAGGCCTCCTCAGCGGCAGCTATGCTAAGTCTCCTGGCTAAACCCTCGGGGCGCACCTCGCTTCTTATCGAATAGCAAGCTGAGAACGACATACCGCGCCAGGCCTCCTCAGCGGCAGCTATGCTAAGTCTCCTGGCTAAACCCTCGGGACTCACCTCGCTTCTTGACGAACAGTGAGCTGAGAGCGCTACACCGCCCCAGGCCTCCTCAGGGAGAGGTACGCTAAATCTCCTGGCTAAACCCTTGGGACTCACCTCGCTTCTTGTCGAACAGCATTTCGCGGCACATGTCGAGCGGGGCCGCGCGCTCGTACCCTCGCTGGCCCGGCGCGCAGCGGTACACCGCGCCAGGTCTCCTCAGCGGCAGATAAGAGGAATCCGCCTCGGGTGCTCCCACTAGGATCCTATCAACAAACAGCAGCTCGTTAATTTCATCAATAGATGAATCTAGATGAATGTATTACGGACCTAATTGTACTACATGTAACATCTTTTTGTACCGTATATTCTGTGAATTTCATACATTCAATCTAGCTTTACTACATACACACATACACAAATCTAATATAACTAGGAAAGTGGAAAGGGGAATCAAAATAGTGATGGGTTGCTAGTCGCATGGCCTATAACATGATTCCCAAGGATTTTTTCCCGTCCCTCGTTGGACTTTTACCGTCTGCGCGGGAAGAGAAGCAGCTACTACATACTATGTTTTTTCTTTGCTTCCAAACCAGCATGGAAAGAACTTTGCGAAATAATCTCCAGCCTATATACTTCCCTCTGCTGGGCACTGGGGTCTCAGAATGAGAGGGCTTGGGCTGTAGTTCCCACGCGGGCCCAGTGCGGATTGGTAACTTCACACACACGATGTTTCGCGGGTTTCCTAAAGAATTAATTTTCTTAATTGTATACAATTTGTTTCTAGTTGTGAGATCCTTTAATTGGCTTCATTGATACTATAGAGTAATCTATTTTGTAATTGTAGCTGTTGGTTCTCCGAAAATAAATAAATAAATAAATTATCCTTCACTGAAAAACTAAAGCGTCAAGTTTCGAGTGTCAAAAACTTATTCGTCGAGCCGTAAAAGCACCGACATCAAAAGCTAATTTCGCTAGCGTTGACAGCTCAAACACACTATGTAAACGTAATATCCTTCGCCGTAATGAGAACGGATGGTCTCGATGGCGCAATCTGCTTTGTAGGAACCAGGTGGCTGGCGGCGCGCCAAGATAGACACCTGGGGGGTTACCGTGACGTCTTTATGCGATTGAATACCGATTCAGTTTACGTTCGCTCGCTGTCAGATCCATACTAAAAATGATAGCTTAGCTAAAACCTGAACTGATAAAAAGCATCTTACGTAAATTTAAGTTGTAATGTAAACCAACTGTGTGCTCAAAATCCGTTGGGTAGTTTTTTCGTAAAATATTAACAAACATCTATACATCCTCACAAACTCGCCTTTGTAATAGTTAAATTAGATTAGTGAGATTAATTAAAACAGCGGTTTTAATGACCTAAAAATAATTCAAAGTCTGTCAACGCGCAGAGTTCAAAGCTGTGAAAGTCGAGTGGTGGGACGAGAATAGCCCCCTTCCGGCGCGAGTCTGTGAGGTGATCGACACGTCAGGTGATAGAGATATTACGTGCACTTAGAGGTAGAATTTTATGAGCTTCCTTCGCTTAATCTCATGATGATTTACAGATCGAGATTTTATGTTCGTTTGTTGTTGATGCGAGATGAGTATATTGCTCTAGTATACAATATACATAGAAAATTAAAGATGATTATAGACCGACCGCTTAAATGAGTCTTTGCCCGCGCATTACAGGGGCGCGGGGTAGGACGACAAAGGGGGCCGAGAGAGGTATGTATGTATGTATAACTCTTTATTGTACATAAAACACATGAAAAAGGTAAATACAGGACAATACAAATGTACAAAGGCGAACTTATCCCTACAAGGGATTTCTTCCAGTTGACCTGCAGAGGTGCGGGCGGCAGGCGCACTAAATACCCGCCCGCACCGTTCTCGGTCCCCTTTGTCGTCCTACCTCGCGACCCCGCACCCGCGCGCGCGAGGACTCATTTAAGCGATCGGTCTATAGTACTTTATATCTAATTGGTCTTTACGTTGTTCTGTTCACCGCATTCGATCGTGCCGTATTTACAACTACAAGTGACAGTCAGAGGCGCCTCTAGCCCTTGTGGCGCCCGTGTGCAACCAGTACCCTGTAACACGGGTACCCATAACACGGGCGCAGGGTCTTTTAGAGCGCCGGCGCCGCAAGCGACGCATGTTTGGAGGTGTCGCATTAGAGGGCGCTCGGCGCCCCCTTAGACCCGCAGGCTTATTACGTAACTCGCTCGCGATCACCATCGTCTTCATTTTGTCAGTTCATGTATGGGCTGACAATTGGCATCGGAATCAGCTAGCTGTCACATTCATACAAGAACTGTCAAAATGAACACGATGGCGATTGCGAGCGAGTTAGGTAATAAGCCTGCCGGCGCCCGTGTGCGCCGCACACCCTGCACCATAGGTAAAGACGCCTCTGGTGACAGTTGTCAGTGAAAGAAAGAAAGAAGAAATTTATTCACTTTTGAAAGACACACGGCGGTCGTGGGGCGTCGCGGTGACACCAAGAGCGCCATAACGCCCCACATACGACCGAATAAAGAATCCATGTGATTTTAGTCTATGCCTACCGCCACGGGAGAACCCCACATACCCCCGGTAACCCCGTACCGGCATTTTCCACGCCATAAAAAGACCTTCAGGTGACCCTTCAGATGGTAAATGCCCATAGTGAAAATCGGCGAAAATTTAAAAAACATTTTATGGGCGATGCGGCTAGCAATCCATCCTTATTATGATTCCCTTTTCCCGCTCACAATGATGCTAAGCGTGGCCTTTGGGGTCTTTACTCTAGGCTCTGTCTACTCCATAAAGGATAAAGACGTGATTTTATGTATGTATAAAAAATATGCATATTTGTAATCGTGTTTGGACCCATAGCGTCACAACACCGCCATATTTACAAACTGTCGCCCCACTAAACGGTCTAACAATCGCACAGACGAGTCGCGTGCGCTGGCGCAGGGCCAACGCCGCAAATAGTCCGGGTTCAACAAATCGTATTTGTACCAACTGACTCAGATGTTGACGTTTTTTTTGGAGTACTTAATGAATACTGATAATCGTGTCATTAATAAGTAATAACTAACATTTAACACTTTAAATGACGATAACTTTTGCGTATATCCGTAATCCGTTGCGTAGTTTTGGAGATTAGCGAACACATACAATACAAATACTTTTTATTGAACAAATCAGTACAAAAGAAATACAGAAACAAAGAACAAAGTATACAATACGCGGACTTATCGCTTAATAGCGATCTCTACCAGACAACCATTAGGACAGAAATACACACATACATACAAATACAGACAAAAAATCCACTTTTTGTATTTTATTCCTCTCCCCTAATCGTCAGCACTCTATTTTTGATGAATTTATGTAATGTACAGACACGAACTTTCTACTGATTTATTATATGTATAGATTATGTGCATTTTTTTGATTTTGCTCTGAATTAAATAATAACGTACCTACTAGCTGTTGCCAGCGACTTCGTCTGCAAAGAATTCGTTTATCGCTATCCCGCGGGAACTAAGCAACTTTTCGGGATAAAAAGTAGCCTATGTGCTATTCCAGACTTTTCTCTATTTATGTGCCGAATTTCATCCAGATCCGTTGGGCCGTTCTGGCGTGATTGAGTATCAAATAAACATCCATCTATCCATCCATCCATCCATCCATACTTTCGCATTTATAATATTAGTTAGATGAAGCTCCCAAAAAAATTGCTTTTGTAGGTAAAAGTTAAAATTGTATGAAGCATCTAAAATAATCCAAATCATTTCTTACTCTGAATAATGCAAGCGGAATGAGTATGGTTAGAATATGGGTTTCACTTAGTCATCGGCAACCTTAGGTCCAGACCGCGTCGCTCGTTTATTCCGTTTTAACTCGCAAACGATGACCTAAACAAATTCCTCGCATTCCCGACCCCTGATAAATTGAACCAACAGCCAAGCGATGGTAAAAAACGTGAAAAAACTGGACAGGTTAAAGTTTAACTAGCGAACAAGGTTCCGTAGACAATATTCATCAAAATTTACTGTCTGCCAAGTTTCTTATTCTTCTTAGTAGTATTGGTCTTTCCAAAGGCGTTAGTTTAAAAAAAGACGTGCAAAAGAGCCTTTGGCTATTATTAAAATAAATTAATTAAATATCATGGGACAAATTACACCAATTGACCCAGTCCCAAACTAAGCAGAGCTTGTGCTATGGGTACCAGGCAACGGATAAACATACTTATATAATGGAGATAAATACATACTTAAATACATACAACATCCACGACTCGGGCACAAACATTCATATTTGCAAAATAAACCTTTTGATTTTGATTTTGAGCAGCGAATTTCTTGCGAGCCCATCCGGGAATTGGCTAAAATCTGAAGAATCACGTTATAGGCGATACTGCTAGCAACCCATCACTATTTCTATTCCCCGTTCCACCTATACGCCCACAATCATGCAAAACGTGGCCTTTAGGTCTTGTTACCTTAGGCTCTGTCTACCCCATAAGGGATAATATATTTTCAATTTAGTTAAAGTTCATCAGCTAAGGAAACATTATAATTACCTTTTAATATCACATTTTATTAGCTACTATCCTGCGGGAACTTTACATTTTCCTGGAATAAAAGCCTACGCTAATCAGGTAAAGTGGGTGCTTAACTTATTCATGGAATTCTTAGAAAAACAAAATAAATATTAATATTTATTTATAAATATTTTTAGGTATATTTATAAGGTATATTTATTTATAAATATTTTTATTATATATATTTTGCGGGTGGTAGGGCCTTGTGCAAGGTCCGTCCGGATAGCTACCACCATCTTACTCGCTAATCCTGCCGCTAAGCAGCAGTGCTTGCACTGCTGTGTTCCGGTGTGGAGAGTGGGACAGCCGGGGAAATTACGGGCACAAGAGGCATTTCATCTTAGCCCTCTAGGTTGGCAACGCATCTGCAATCCCTCCGGGGTTGCGGGTGTCTACGGGCAGTGGTGATCGCTTACCATCAGGTGACCCACTTGCTCGTTTGCCTTCCTATTCACATTAAAAAAAAACTTTTTAAACATTAGGTTGGTGTTGTAATAAATTTCTTTAGTAATGTCTGGTTAGGGAACTCCAAAAATGCCCTTTTGTGTCATAATTGATTTTTCTATAGAGATATACATGAAAGGGTCAATTACATGAGATTACGGCTATTCGATTTAGACATAATGTTATTTAAATGTTATAACAATACGTATAAATATAAATTACTTTCATGCAGCAGGCTTATTGTCTAACTCGCTCGCAATCGCCATCGTGTTCATTTTGACAGTTCATATATGGACTGATAATTGGCATCGGAATCAGCTAGCTGTCACATTCATACAAGAACTGTCAAAATGAACACTGGGAGCACAAAAGGTGCACAAAAATGGTAAGAATCTGTTGTAATTGGCTGAATTATATCTTCTTCGCTCCTACGAAAGTGGTTCTTATTTTAAAATAACAGACTATTCTCTATTACGATGAATCTTTACTAAAAGCAAAAAGACTAGGAAACAAGATTCGCAATAAATAAAGCAATATTTTTTACTTGTCTACTTATTTTTAACTATAAACATCGTATCGTATATACCCGGTAACAAAGTTATTCCAACCGTGTCCGTCCCCATAACTCGCTTTTCTGTGTTAAATTGAGTGATAGAGCCACAGCCGTAAAAGGGGAGGGTGGGGCAGAACCAATCAGTGAATGGGGAACAACGGGGTGAATGGACAACGGAACGAACTGTTCGGCCCACCGGTGGGACGTCGGGCGATTTGACATGGTTTCGATAAATATTATGACTTTGGTTATTGTATGTTACAATGTGGGCTTAAGAATCTGAGTGAAGTTAGTTTTTCTGCTAAACATACATAGGTACATTATATCACCTCTTTATCCCTTACGGGGTAGACAGGGCCCAAGGTCATAAAATCTTAAGGCCATGTTTGGCATGATTGTGGGCGTATAGGTGGAAAGGGGAATCAATATAGTGGGTTGCTACCTGCATCGCCTATAACATGATTTCCAAGATTTTCGCCATTCCCTCAAATTTTTCATTTTAACGCAAACGCTTTCGAGACGTAATTTGTGGCTGAAAACTTACATTAAGCATACTGTATTCAACATCAAACGTATATACATACGCGTGTTGAAACGCGCGTGCGACGAATCAGGCAGCGCGGGCGCAGGTGTCCCATGACACGCGTTTTGGCGTACGCCTTGTGGCTCCCAAATTCGAAGTTCGAGGTTCGAAGCGTTCTGTCTCACTCATGATGTTGAATACTAGAGTAAGGGACGGTATAATACGAAATTCGATACGAATTTGGGAATATACCCAGGATGGGCTACTCAAGTGTTTCACCGTTCCAAATTTAATATATGCCTTGCATATTTCATGTTCAGTTGACAAAAGTGGGGAAGAAAGGTTTACACAGAAGGTTGCGATAAGCGGTATTGTTTTTGTTAGAGAGAGAGAGAGCGAGAGAAACATTTATTTACACACATTCGATACACGTAGATATATAAAAGAATGGAATACAATATAATTAAAAATAGTAGCGATATGGTGTAAAAATGGTGTTAGTTTGAGACCTTACTGTGCATTGAGGCCGTATCACAATTTCTTTCTGTCTGAGAGTAAAGTATGACGGTAGATTGAGAAAGAGAATCTCGAGTACCCTAGCGATAAGCCCTGGTACAATATGCAAGTTCATTTAGTATTCCTGGAACGGTACCTATCATAGTTCTAGTTTATAAAACAGGTTATAGCAACCCTAATGAGTGCGTTAACACAGTCTTATCTCAGTAAGTTATGTGCAATTTGATTTGAAGCTAATGTTTGGTCAGTGGCCGGCGTGAATTGCAAATGAAGACGTTTCGCACCTGCCGCTCTGGTTCGCACGTTTTATGATAATGCAGCCGACTCGATGAACATTTCCAACAAGAATAGATACTGCTATTTCAGTTAAATAAGAATGAAAGTAAAGAGAGAAAAATATCTTATTTTATTACGATTCCAAAAGCACCTTCACCAAAAAAACTATTACTAGATATATAAATGGGACGACGATTTTAAAGAGAAAAAATAAAATAAAAGAGAGTTTACATACATACATACATACATTTTTTTACAAATTCATCAGGCCTTACTATGACGTCTTCGTGCGATTCAATTTCGACTCAGTTCAGGTTTTAGCTGTCATTTTTGGTATGGATTTGACAGCGAGCGAACCTAGCATAGGAGTATAGCATTTTGCTCTATTAGATTGCTTTAAAATCGCGTGAAAAATTACCTTCATTGGCGGTCGAGATGGAATAAAATATGTAGTAGATAATTTGCAGATCGCAATCATTTCACTGAAACCTGACAGAGCACCTGCTGTCACTTTTAGTATGAATCTGACAGCGAGTGAACCTAAACTGAGTCGCATTAAGTCGTCATGGTAAGGCCCCTGACCACTGTGTCTATCGCGGTCTCTTTGACACATTGATCTTACATAATCAAGGTTGACGCATCTCACGTTCTTAATGTAAAAGCTTAATCAAGAACCATTGTTTAAAGCTAAATTCCTTTATACGTACACCACAATATTACTGACATATGGCCGAGTCGGCGTATCAAAGCATGGCATGCGGAATGCAAATATACGTGTGTATGATTGTAATTAAATAAAACGTACAAGAATGTCAGTGATAAGAAGCTATTTTGTATACCGGTGCGTATAATGGGACATCACGGGACATACAAACATGTGTTGTATTACATACATAACGATACTTCTTGGCAATGATGGTCTTTCTGAATGCGCTGGTAGAATTCAAAAAAAGACATGTGAAAGAGCCCTTGGCGGCCTATTTGCAAAATGAACTATTGACTTTTGATACAGAGATAGAGATAGGCTTAGCAAGTTGAAGTAGATACCTACGTGTGTGGGTAGTGATGAGTTCTTAATGAACCTCCGAGTTTTTCGGAATTTAGTTGCAAAATTACATTTAGAATTTGCTGAGTTTTTGGTGAAGAAAGATAATCGTGAGGCAACTGTTCACACCTGAGAAATTCAATGGTACGAACTGATAAATCAAAACAAAAGCGGACCACTATACGACGTTAAAAACAAAAGTGCAGCTTCCCATGGCCCAGTTTTCATTTTAAAACGTGTTAACAGACCTGAATGAAGACAGGCTGAGTGCACTGTAACCTGCAATCATGTCACCTCGATTAGAATGTTGGCACCTTTCACTGCTCTGTTTGCAGGCACTGACGAATTTTCACGCGTTCACGGAAGTTCTTACAGCCTTTTAGTTTTATTCATAAGTAGAAGTACAGGTGACAAAAAAAGTAATATGCCGTTCTCGGTTTAAGAAGAGACCGGTCCGTCTTGTCGTAACCTTAGCCTTTGTATACCCCGTAAGAGAATAGACGTGATTTGTGTATGTGTACGGTCTAAAACTTCGGGTTCCAACTCACAGCTCTGTTTTAGAGACCATTGGTGAAAACACTCTAGGCGACCACTGCTACAGTATTTAAGTACCTAAAAGTACGTGTACAATATCTCCCTGTCTTAATCCATGGCACTAAGTACCTATCATCCCACCGACATTGGTTTATATCCACACGCAACATTCCCTCGCCTATTTCGGGCAAGTGCAAGATGCGCGAGCGCAGGGCAACTTGCTATGCTAAGCGGCCATTCAGGAACTGTTTTATGATAATTCTGTTTATGCCCATATATGGAATATTTATTAGTCTCTTATTATGTTAAGGAATTCTTTCATACGGCGCAATACCAGAGGGTTACTGATGCGTTGCCAGCCTAGAGAACTAAAATAGAATATTTCGCGTGCCATTAATTTTTACCTCTCCACGACGATACACAGAAAATAAATCGCAAAACTAAAAAAGCAAAGCACTCGTCAAAATGTATGCACAATAAGTATAAAGACTTTGTTTTTTTTTTAACAAAATAAACATTGTTTCCAATGAAACATTTCATCTTTCTTGAATTTATTTACTAAGTAATAGTTATTTGTTATGCAAGGCTGCAAAGTTTTTGTTTGGCGCGAGTGCCTGTATTGAAACCCGAGCAAGCGAAGGATTCTACGATTGAACCACGAGCAAAGCGAGTGGTTCAAAAGAAGAATCCTGAGCGTCGCGAGGGTTTCGAGGCACGAGACACTAAACAAACTTTGCTGCCGAGCGAAACACACAATTTTTCACCTCATAGCGAGAAAAATGGTGGATGGAAGAATTTCAAATTTCTAATTACTTGAGTATATGAGTAGGTGGTGAGGTGGTAGTGGTCGTGGTCTCGTGGTGGTCATGGTGGTCGTGGTGGAATGGTGGTCAGCGCGGCGTTCGAATTTCAAAAACCTTTTCCACCCAAGAGGGGAAAAAGCACTTTTCCACGCAGATTTTTAAGGAGAAAGACAGCCCTTTCGAGCAAGTGAGGTGAAAAGAACATTTTTAATCTCATGAAATCGTAGCAGTATTAAATTAAAACAAAGAGCGAAGGTCAGACTTCTAATACAACATGCTGAGTGTGGTCCTTTTGGCACTTTCGGCACATGATTTATTTTTTGAAATGTTCTTTTTTGTTTTTTATTTTTTTTATGTGTCGTTTTGTGTCAATAAATGTTTTCTTTCTTTCTTTCTTTCTAATAGACTTTTTGAGCCTCAATAGTTATGATTTACAAAACAAACACCTACTTAATTTACAACTCATAATCATTCCCAACCACCCTGAAGTAGCACCGTAAATCTCACTATATATTTCCCTTGCGTCTGCACACAAATAAATCACGTTATCAGATGCGCCCGCGCTGATGCAACCGTGATAGTGTTATCTGTGTAAACACTCTCTTTGTGCGCTAAGCGTTGCGCAATCCGCTGTATAATACAGTTTGAGGTCGCTCTGATACAGGATGATTGTTGAGCTTTGTTTGAGGTATGTTGTACTGTTTGTTTACTTAGACTAAGAATGGCACAATACGCTGACGAATTGTTCTCTTGTTGGTACAAGTGGACTTTTCCGTGTATAAAAACTCATTGTCATTCTGTCAACGTTTAAACCGTTGTACCTAACTAAGATAAGAGTGAAGCTCGCCATCAGAACGTTACGTACAGTGAAAGAAACTAAATCGCGTACAAGTATGGAAACTTTGTACTCAATAATGACTTGTCGAAGAAATGTTGCCGAAATTATATGAGAAAAGGTTCCACAGAGGTAATGTAATTCAGTTTCTTCGACCGTATGTTATAGATTATGTATGTTGTGTATGTCTCTAGATAGAGAGAGAGAAGAAAGAATTTTCAGCGTTGCTAGGACAGTATAAGATTATAGATCACAGGTACGATAAAGTTTATATAGGAAATTAAGAAACCTTTAATAGTACCTAACGGTCATTATCACGGAAAATATCTAGGTACGAATGAATATTTCCTAGATGACCCATAATAATTGTAGAAACAGTCGACCGTTTATTAAATCACCACAGAACCTTGTCATAATGACAAAATTACGTCTACTTGTAACCATGACTGTGTTCTACGGTGTTTTATATTATGTAACCATGTTCTATGCAAATAAATATATTATCATTATCATTATTATCATTTCTACGGTGGCCCAGAAATCATAAATTTTGCTTCTTGCTTCTTACGGAGTTCGCTGTCCCGTCAGATATTTGCAAAATTAGTTACCTGTTCCTTGTTTCTTATCTAAGTCATATAGGAAATCTCTACGCAACTGTTTCTAGACCTAGGTGGTGTGCTGGGCTTTAATAAGACTGTCAATCAGTCATTTGGGGAGGCAGGATTTGACAAGTACACGTTACAAGCCCTCAAAGCAAGGTCTCGAGGACGGCAGTGTAGTGACCGTTAATTGAGAAAAGCGACTGCTACGCCAATTCTCGTAAGTGGCACATCGGACAATTTGTGCTGCTAATTGTAGCGATTTACTCGCAGCGACCAGTCATGTCTTTGTGTATGAATAACAGCTTAACTTGTACCTGTTGAGAATACTAGCGAAGGAATCGCTAGATGTTTCTTCGTTACAACTAATTACAACGTAGTAGCCGATGTTATTGGCCAACGAGGTGGACGGATGACCTGGCATACCTAATGGCTGGCATCTAAGAGCTTAATTACTATACTAGCTTCTGCCCGCGACTTTGTCCGCGTAGATTTAGACTTAAGAACTGATGTTGATGGTATTATTCTGCAATAATTGCAGCTCCGACCTTTGAGATGTTTATCGCTATCCCTCGGAATCTTTGCAATTCGCCGGGATAAAAAGTAGCCTATATTTTAATCTAGGGTACTAACTATCTTCGTTCCAAATTTTATCCAAATCCGTCCCTTCATTTTAGCGTGAAGAAGGAACAAACATACACACTCACTCGCTCACATCGTCACAATCATCGTCACTCGCATCGTCACAAACTTTCGCATTTATAACATTAGTAGGATTTAAAAGCGTTCTATCATAAATAGGTTTTTACTCCAAGTAATCCACCGTGATTCATTGTTTGGATAAATACAGGTTACCTATAGTAGTCATACCAGCCTTACCAGCACGTTCGTCACGATGCGTCTTTGGGTTTTCATTGAAAAATTAACGTGTACCTAAATAGAGGTATATTCATTGTTTATCATTATTACACAATGTATGCATCATTTCATAAGAGCGTCATTTGGAAAACCTTCATTAGCTGGTAGGTATATTTGCTTTTTGGAAAAGTTTTAAAACTAACCTATGACATGCAATGAGGATTCTTTTCGTTAAGAATTTTCGGGTGAAATGTTTGTTTAATTGTGAGTTTTTTAATGCATTACCAAATGTCAGTTGATAAAAAAAGAGGAGTAATATACCTATTATATATATAGATGTATGTATTTAGGGACATCGTGTGACTTTTCCAAAATTCCAAAGGCAATAATGACCTAGTCTATTTTCAATCTTACTCGGGGGCCAAGTCGCGGTCATAATCATAACTAAGCTAACTCACAATCATTGCAAAACCAAAACCCAATTAATTTGTAAAAGTAACTCTACCTTACCTTTACATATTCCTACGAAGGGTCAGTACGGGCGACATTTTATAACTTCAGGATCTAAAAATACGTCCCTACTTCCTCCGCCGGCGCTAAATTTAAACGCTGCGCAGGAGTTCGTTAATAACGTCCCTCGTAAACGCTATCGGGCTCACACCTCGCCCCGAACTTTGGAAATTAAAATTGGGAACAGTGAAAAATATATTCATCGAAAACTTTGTTTAAGTATCCAAACACTTACGTCATACCTACCTACTAATATTAAGTATTAATCCGATTCTATTTTACGTTGTAGCTGTCATTTTTGACACTTCTAGTATGGATCTGATAGCGGCGATCCAACTTTGGTTCGTAATTGAATCGCAGACGTCTTGGTAAGCCTGAACGATAATCCCCAGAAACGTCCAAGGATGCCACGTGTAGTTAATAAACCATGATTAAGTAATATTTATACCGGGATCACAGTAGCAGGGGAGACTATTTTAATTACGTGCACACGCACCCATGTATTTTGGTCAGTTTTAATTTTGGGGTGGCCAGGGATAGACTGGGATTAGAGGGTGATTATTTTATCGTTATTTATACGGGTTCATTTATAGAGGATCTGGTTTATAGTTGCAAAAAACCCGTTGGTAACCGTTAATTAACCGAATTTATACTACCGATAAAATGCAGTTATTAACGGTTAGCTATCTGACTGCGACAACGAAAAAGGGTAAATAATATGTTTTGTATTGTGTAGTCAACTCATAGGTGAAGTGAAAAATCGGTATCCGAAGGATAAGGATTTAATTTTAGATTTTATAAATCATATTTAAAGCGACATACATTGACTGATTATTTTTTGGTTGTCCATACCACGCTATGCGAGTATAGAATAGACAAAGCGAATGTGTGAGCGAGACTAGAGAGGTGGTATTTAAACGTAATAGGCATGAAATGCGGTTAAATAACCGTTAATAACGAAAAATGCATTTCTAACCGCTTGGTTAAAATCGTTAATAACCGATTTCGCATCTATAATCTGGTTAATGGTACTGAGATTATTAGGTTAATTGCTAGGAATGGTTTGTTGATATTAAACACAAGTTCTGATGTAGAACTTTAGAGAAGTATAAATTGTCTAAAGTTTTTGGAACACAGATAGATACACTCACTTATTTGCTTCTCTTGAATTACATGGATACCTCTTCTTACTAAACTCCTGTTACCCATATCACTCATGAATATTAGGTACTCCTACATAAAGTGTATGCAGTGTGTACATCTACATATTACTATAACTTCCAGAGTCAGCGAGCTATGTACAACATTCTACTTGCCCACACTTATTACTTCACTCGCCAAGTCGCCACCTGCGCCCGCGCACGTGCTCGCATTCTGCCTCTATTATGATATCAGATCGTTAAACGCTACACCATTATTAAGTTTTACATTTCCCACACAATCTGATCCATGTGGCTATCTCTTTTTTTAAATTATATCTTGCAGTCTTCTAAAATTACATTTGAGCAAAGTCGAGTTACAATTGGTCTGAAAAAATAATGTGTTTTTGTTTGTTAAACTTTCACTTTCTTGGATACATTGTTTGATAAAGCTGTAGACAAAGATACCCCCCTGCCAATAATGTATGGCTGTTGGGATTTTATTGGAGCTTAAAATTGGAATTTTGTTGGAACCCCTTACGGTTGTTAAGCTTATAGGAAAAAATACTTCTTTATCTTTGACTGCTTTCGTAAGTTAGAATAGCAATGCCCAAAGAGATATTATCAAAGTTGCGAAATTTTCTAATGGAAAATTCTCAGAATTTAATTTCACAATTAATGGGATCACGTTAAATGTTCACAAATATTATTATATTATTCGTTTCAACCGATTATCTTATGAAAACGGAATAAAAAAAACATGAAACCGTCGGAAACTTTCATTACGGGAACTTCCTATAAATTCTCGTGAAAATTTCTGGATACTTCCGAGAACTTCTCGCTATTTTGAGAATGTTCTGCAACTAGCCCATTGCTAAGTTGGAACGACATTTACGGCGCATGAAACAATATAGCTGTGCAAGGTTTGTTCAAGGTACGAGAGGGGGGATAGTTCCTTAGTCACGTTTTTTTACTAAGTAGGGAATGCATGTATGATTGTATGGTATGTCTCACTAAACTTGTACCTGCCTCATAATGTACATAACGCACGTAATGGGGCGTACCCTTCGAATAGTTCGTACTTGTATGGTTAGTTCCCCGTGACTCACATTTGCACGAGCAGTAGCTATGTTAGTCAAATGTCAAGTTATTTTTTTTATTGAAGACCCACTTAAGTTTGAAAACTATCTTGTGGGTACGTGAATTTAACGATTTTTTACCCCCGACGTAAAAAGAGGGATGTTACGACGCGGTTGGCCTAGTTGGTAGTGATTCTGCCTGCGAAGCAAGCGTCCTGGGTTCGAATCCTGGTAAGGGCATATATTTGTGTGATGAGCACGAATATTTGTACCTGAGTTATGGATGTTTCTATCTATATAAGTATGTATTTCTCTATATAAGTAGGTATATCGTTGTCTAGTACCCATAACACAA
Organism: Pandemis heparana; assembly: GCA_963854515.1. Classification (NCBI taxonomy): domain Eukaryota; kingdom Metazoa; phylum Arthropoda; class Insecta; order Lepidoptera; family Tortricidae; genus Pandemis; species Pandemis heparana. The sequence goes on along the minus strand of OY978009.1, from coordinate 2,032,748 downwards.
GCCTTACTTGCGCTTACTTAGGGACTAGGTCGATTTGTGTGAATTGTTCTCAAATATTTATTTATTTATTTTATTTATAAGACGTCGATCTTCATTAATCCGTGATGCGTGCACCGCTACACCACCCATAGCCATAGCTTTACTTTTCGGATTTTTCTGTGTTCTAAATTTAAAATAAATATAAAAAATCAAGAAGTAAAATCTTTGATTCATTTAATAGTACTGGAAGTGAGTTAAAATTCACTTGCAAGATTATTTTGATTACAGACAAACGGGACAGGTGAAACTAAATAAAACCTTGTAAAAGTGTGCTATTTGGAAAAATATATGTTTGTTTAATTGTTTAATATTACTCGTGTATATCACTTACTCGTGGTTGTCACATATAAGTTTAATCAAAAGTTTTGGCAAGCTGTTTCAATTTGGTTAATAATAATAATAATAATAATATTCGTTTATTCAAGTAACAATGACTCAATAGTGTTAGTATTCTTAAGACTAGGTTAGTAACAAATTATCTACACTTACAACTTAAAATCAAATTTTGAGCCAATCCTGTACCATACCGCCCGATACAGCACAGCAACGGCTCACATACGAGCAGTCAAGTCTGCCGGCAATCATGCTCAGAATGCCGTTGGAGCTCTCCCGCACCCTGCGCACCAGGGACGCACATCTCTTACGCATAGTGGCGTAAAAACAGTCCACTTGCGCTTCAGCAAACATCCCCGATGCACTACAGTAGCGAGGTAGCCCCAACAGCACTCTGAAAGCATTATTATACTGCACTCGAAGAATGATTCTGATTTTAGAAATAAAGTTATCTTACTCCATATTAATTAGATGCGATCGATGAACCGCAACCCAGTTCCTTAATTACGGAAGCCAAATCAATCGATTTTAATTAATTCAGATGAATATTGAACAAGCTTAATAATAAACGAATATGATTGGCAGTCCCAAGGCTCGAATAACTTCAGCTTAATACATTGATAAAAGTTTCGAAGTCTCTTATAAAGCTCTACATAACTTCGCAAGTGTATTTTTAAACTGTTATCACTATCTTTGTGTTTTATTTTGGATCACATTTTTTGGAAACAGACCTTGCGGGCTTAGAGGGATAAGGGATAACAAAATCTCGATTCAGTTGAGTTGATAATTCTCGTTTAAATCGTGACAGTTTCATAAAGCGAGTGACCGTAAATTGGTTCATGCTTTCTGGATTAATATGCAACTGACACAGGTTTTAACCCAAAAAATATATCAACACTGACCATAACCTGTCCAAATTAATTAAATATTAGTCGAATTTCACCAGAAACGTGACGATAAGGAAGATTTACGGCGCCACATTCTATGCCAAGCGCCACACGAAACAGTTAAATTAAGTGTTAAATAATTCATTAAACTAAACACCTCTATGGTAACTATGGCTAGCATAACGAACCATTTTAATATCTCAGCGGGTAATCTATATCTTTGTTGAGAAATACTTTGTATTTAAAAAAACAACGGGTTGCACTCTGGGAGTGCCGGCAGAATTGAAAACTTGAACCTCGCGGTAGAGAATAAAGAGTTATTGTATTGTATTGTATTGTATTGTAGAGAGGGGGATATTACTTCGTCTCCTACGCCGCGCCGGCGGTCTACTCTCCCTCCGTCTTACGAATTTTTGATCAGGTCCTGACGCGAGTTTAACATTTTTTCACAGTCCAATTACTTGTCAATTTATTTGTATTAATTTAGCTATGGTATCATGCTAGTTAGTTGCCAGTAATCAAGGCACCATAGATCATAGAGGAAAGGTTCACACGGGTGGTCCGTCGCAGTGTACGCGGCATCGTCTGTGCGCGCCATAAATTTCCATACACCACCGCCGAAGGTGCGCGGGCGCAAGTTAGGGGCGAAGAGCGGGCTGTTCAGTGACTGTTGAACAAAACACTTTTACTACTCCGCTACTAAGTAAGGTAAATGTTTTTAATAAGAGTTTTTAATAATTCACGGTTAAGTTCATTCGAAATATTATAAACGGGATGTGAACCGCGATTACCTAATCCGAAATCCCCCGAATCCCCGAATCCGCGAATCCTAATCCGGATCTGGAATCCGGTGATTTCCTTATATATAATTCTCGTCCAAAATCAATTTCGGGTGGGCGAGGTGACACTGTGAGTGTAGTGTGTTTGAATCGAGTTTCGAGTGAGAACGGTTCCAGGGGTAACGAGAGTGCACGCAGTCGACGCGCAAGAATGAGGGTAGACAGAGCTCAGTCTACCCAACAATAACATCCACCCACAATTTCTTCAGTCTACCCGTGATCATGATGCATGCAACTGTATCCAAATATCGGGTGCTCAATAAAGGTAATCGCGGTTCACATCCCGTTTATAATAATTTGAGTAAATGTTTTTGTTCATTGAAATGGACTTCCATAAAGTAACGCCTGATTCAATAAAATTCAGTGACTGCAATTATTGCAGAATATAATATACTCTCAACATCAGTTTTTAAGTCTAATTCTACGCGGACAAAATCGCGGGCAACAGCTAGTTATTTCTAAAGATTTGACGATGAAAAAGTTATAGTTTGAATCCTACCTCCAATCAGTGCTTACGCTGCTGTGTTCCGGCTTGGAAAGTAAGACAGCTGGTGAAGTTAGTGGCACGTATTATATCTTATCTCTCTAGGTTGCTGACGTATCTGCAATGCTCCGGTGGTGATTGCTTGCCGCCACATTGACAAATTTATCATGAGAACTAGCTTCTGCCCGCGATTTCGTCCGCGTTGATTTAGCAATTGGTATATTTATCGCTATCCCGCGGGAACTATACAATTTTTCGGGATAAAAAGTAGTCTATGTTTTAATCTAGGGTACCAGCTCTCTTCGATCCAAATTCTATCCAAATCCGTCCAGTCGTTTTAGCGTGAAGAAGGAACAAACATACACACTCACTCACATCGCCACTCACAAACTTTCGCATTATAATATTAGTAGGATGTACACCAACAATATTTTTTTGATGCACGAGGAATCCTAATTTGTGTGCTTTACTTTCTCGCATTTCCTTAGATTCGTTGCTGCATATTTACCAATCTGTGGTTCCACACAACACTCAATCCGCTCGTCGCTTGTGACGGTAACCAGATGAAATTCTAATTAGATTTCTTACTAATTATTTTGTGAGATCCTTATAAAATCCTTGTTGATCTTTGTAAAGATAAATTAAAATGTCAACAGTAAAGATCTCAGCGCAACTTTGTTGTAACTTTAATGGTGTTTTAACTTTGCCCTTGGTAGACCTAAAGTACCACTTCTTAGTAACAGTTTAATGATATAATTACTAACTTACAAATTCATATGTTATGTCTGCATCTTGCAAAGCAGAATTTCATATGCCACTATCATTTGTCATAATTTTTTTAGTCTCTAAAACCATAATTATTATCATTCGAAAAGGCCATCCTGTGGAACTCTAAAGGTTTGAATAAGTTTGTTTTTAACAATTTTGAAAAATCAACAGTTCAGGAGAAAAAAAGAGTTATGACAAGTGTTCATTATGGCAAACAATAAATTTATGGCACATGAAATTATGGCAAATGACAGAGAACCATCTGATGGCGACTGTATTCATTCATTCACAACCGTAAGTTGACTACAAGTTCAGAATGAAGTGTTAAACGTCGTTGGCATATCTACATCCACGCCTGCGCAGAACGGCTCTATCAGACGCCCAATAAAACGCGTCCTACGCGGACTTTCTCGCGCATTTGCATTTGGGAGCGACCTTGCGCAAGCGCACATGTTGCTATTGTTTGATTTTTAAATAACGAACGTGGATGTTTGTGGTATGTTTGGACAGTGGTTTTTGTTTCCGATATTATTTTGGCAGTTTAGTTAGTGGTTGTAAGGGTGGCGACCCTTAGATTATACTCGTAACGCGCGACGAACCGATACGCTACGAGCGCCCTTCTTAGTTAGTAGAAATGTAGGAAGAAAAATGTTATTTAGTAGTTTAAAATGTTTATTGGAAATGTATAATGTTATGTTAAACTGTTGTTAGGTTGAATCACTAAAAGTAACTGAGCTAAATTATCTATAAATGTTTCTCAATAGAGAGTAAAGTCGTTGTGCGCTGACAGCAATATTTACTAATTTGGGTTACACGCGCAGAGCGCCTAGAATTAATGTACGCTGACCGTACAGTGGTAGAGTCTAAATTTTATACTCAACGTTACGTTGCAATCTAGAAGCATACATAAATAGGCATTTATTAAAAAATGCAAGCTTTTCTTTCTTTCAGTAGGTACCTATTCTTCCATGTCGATATATTACCTACCTTGCTTAGCTGTGGTCCGATTTGGTAGCTGAGTAGCAACTAGCAAGGTATAAATATAGGCATATTTTGTTCTTTTCCTACTTAATAAAGGGGACAATCTTCCTAGCGTTTTTCCCGACATTTGCTACGGCTCAGTGAGCATGGAGAAAGGGGAAAATCAACGGATATTCGAATTAAATTTATGGATTATCGGTTGATCACCTAACACGTTGTACGTTGTGAACAAAATTGAAGGTTATGTAGTAATTTCGGCATTCTGTTGAGTGGGTGGTGTTTAGGCGGTGCACACCCACATTACACGATACGACACACTTAAGACTGAGCACGATTAGCTTAAATAAAGTCAGCATGTAGCTACTAAAAACTTTAATTTCCTGTGTACCTTACACTAAATTAAGGCATGGATATTGAAAACCAATAATTTATCCACCACTAAGCAATCAATTAAAATTAGTATGAAAATTTTCCGTTGTGATACGAAAATTAATTTGTAGATGAACGAAATGGTATATCAGGATCGTAGCAGGCGGAACAAAGAATGTCCCTACCCCCTATGGAAAAGAGGCATGGCTTATGTAAGTACTTATGTGTAATTCTCGAGAATTAGAATTTCCTAGAGTCAAAATTCGTGACTCTGTTCTGTAAAAGCAAATGTGAGTACCTAGTTAACGAAACTCCAGTCCAAACGTTATTCGAGACGTATACTCGTATTACGCGTACTCTTTTAAGACTGACTTTTTTAAGATTATTATCAAGTTTATGCTTTAAAAACTTTAGCTCCAGTTTAGTTTTTTTAATCTGTAGCTACTGTTACGTTATTATTTAAATAAAACAAATAATTAAATAACATCTTTCTATCTCTACAGAAAACATACACGTCATTCTTAGATACCAACTCGTAGAATACATAGTTGTCGTGCGATGCATACAGTTAACGTCTTATTTCATGCTTTGAGTTGACACCTAGCCGGCCTAGCCACATAAATAGGGAGCTCTGGATGCATTTTATAACTTACTTACTTTGTAAGCAGTCTAATAAGATTATTATCTTACTAGCTGGCTCTGTGTCAAATACATTCTTACTTTCTTATTAGAAAGTAGTTTGCAGGACGATTTATGAGAAATATCGAGGCGTTTGAAATTTCTACATTTTCAAAAGGAATGTTTTTCTGGTGGCAGGATCGAGGTCCGTCCGGATCGCTACCACCATCTTACTCGCTAATGCTGCCGCCAAGCAGCAGTACTTGCGTTGTTTTGTTCCGGTGGATAGAGTAAGACAATCATTGAAATTACTAGCACGATTTCATCTTAGTACTCTGGGCTGGTAACACATCTGCAATTCTTTGGTGTAGCGTGTGTTTATGGGTGGTTGTGCTCACCTACTATCCGGTGATGCACTTTCTATTTAGCTATTCTAATTAGTGAAAAGTATAAAACTTTAAACGGTTCCTCTTAATAATCGGTAATCTTCTTCTTCTTCTTTTATTAATATGACCCCATCGATCAATGCGATGATTTCGCCAATGTCAAAGTAATAAATATTCACAAATCTTGTGACAAACATGTCGGCAACGTTGTACGGTAGAACACGGTAACTTAGGTAATCGTTTGTCCTTATCTGTGAAAGGTAAATGCCAAAGTGACAGATAAGGACAAACGATTACTAAGTTGGCAGAGGCCTATAGAGCGTTTATGAATAAGGGAGATGGACTTTAGTTGAGAAGATTAGTGTCTTCTTCTCTGTGTGCCTCTTCAGTCCTAAAGGTTGGCCGTTAGCTTCCTGGGGCCTTACCATGACGTCTTAGTACGATTCAATTCTGATTCACTTTAAGTTAGCTCGCTGTCAGATCCATACTAAAAATGACTGCTAAAACCTGAGCTGAGTCCGAATTGAATTGCATTCATTGCCCCAGGCGAAGTTTGTCATTGACAAGTTAGCGCCGCAATGTAATGCGACTTGCAGAATTTTATTTAGTAACTTTGCTACGCGCTATGACTGCCACTTTACTGCTTGTTGACATGAAATCACTGTCCACCCTCTTTTGAAAGTCATGAGTCATGACATCTGTGGCTTCACATTATTAAGCTTTGTAAGTCTTCGTAAAATCAGGGAACTACATTTTGACATTGTTTTTTTAATCATATACCTACGTACAATTATGCTTATACATACACACACATAAAACACGTCTTTACCCCTTACGTTGTAGACAAAAGTTAGTGACAGGATAATTTTAGGCGTATAGGTGGAAAGCAAGGGGAATCACAATAGTGATGTCTTGCTAGCCGTATCGCCTATAACACCATACCTAAGATTTTCACCCGTTTCCTCGAGTCTTTACCATCTGCGCGGGAAGTGAAGCAATTGGCACATTCTATGTTTTTCTTTGCTCCCAGAACAGCATGGTAAGTGAACCGCTAGTAATATCGTAAATAGAGAGCAATAGGCTGGATATGATGATGATGATAATTACAACAAACCGGATAACTCACGTATAAAAGCCGAAGGATTGCTCCGACAATTGTTTCGGACTATTCCGTAGTCCTTCATCAGAGAGCGCTCGCCCCGGCGGCAGCGAAACGAACACTGCGCGCCATCGCTCTGCTCGCGCGGCTACTCGGCGCAGCTGACATCGGCGCACAACTAAACTACCCTCATTTTTATCAACTGATGAAGGGCTACGGAATAGTCCGAAACAACTGTCGGAGCAATCCTTCGGCTTTTATACGTGAGTTATCCGGTTTGTTGTAATTATGTGTGAGTCTCACGGAAGTTTCATGTTGAAAGATGATGATGATGATGATGATGACAGAGGAAGTATCTCACACTTACACACACTGCTGTTAGGTATCAGATATTGACCTCGCTTGCACGCTGTTGTATGACTTAAATGGACTTGGATGGACTTGGATGTTGTAGAACATAAACCCAAAATGGGGAGCTGGTATGAGTGAGTACCCGCGATTTGCTTTGCGTGTCCGCCGCCATTCACATAATCGGAGCTCTAAGGGTTGCTACTTAAGACGTTTACAAACGTTAATGATTGAGCAGCCCCACTCCTCACACATATTGTTAGTATGTATGCAAGAATGAGACACGATGTCGACGGCATTGCACACACCTGAACTCGTAGTAAAGAACCACATAGAAATAACAAAGTACAAGTAAAAAATAGTTTTTTTTTTTTGTTGTAATGACGTTATTAGTTTAAAGTTTGTTTCCAAGTTATGAAGTTTGAACCACTTTATCCATTATAGACTTTAAATAAAAATCCGAATTTGAAAAAAGAAACAGGTACAACAGGGCATGTGAAGGGCTTTAAGGGGATCGTTTATATAAAGTATGAATTGAACACAACCGAGTACACTGCCTTGCGGTATAGATCAAAACAGTTGCATTCTCTCTGAATTCACAATTTGAACGTCTAAGTTAGTGAGTTACGAAATTTAATATGAGAAAACTGTTCACGGTTAGTCAAATAAGCTTCAAACCACTTGTATGATATTTTTTCGAATTAATATTTTCGAGTGATATACTTCCATGCTGGTCTGGTAGCAAAGAAAAAACATAGATTATACCAGTTGCTTCTCTTCCCGCGCAGATGGTAAACCCGTCGATGGAATGGGCGAAAATCTTATGAATCATGTTATAGGCGATGCGGCTAGCAATCCATCACTATTTTGATTCCCCGTTCCACCTATACGCCCACATTCATGCTAAACGTGGCCTTTAGGTCTTGTTACTTTACTGTCTACCCCGTAGGGGATAAATACGTGATTTATGTATGCATGGGTATGTATTATGCTTTCAAAAATCGGGCCCCATGGTGGTGAAGGCAGCCCTAGCACTCGCAATCTTCTCATTGCGGCAATCAGCGAAGACACCGAATAGGGTGCGGCATGCGGGCGCTATCCAGTGTTGCCAATACAGCGTCTTTGTCGCCAGAAATAGCGGGTTTTGCTTAGGTCTTGGCGACAAAATTATTTAGCGTGTTATTGGGTCACTTTATTTTCATATTTATGAAAAAAAGATCTTGAAATATTTAAGTTTAAAACGTATGTTGAGTTTATTTACCTATAAATTTGGAGTACTTAAGTACTACATTCAAACTAAGGTAATAAAACTAAAGTACCTAACTTATTTACCAATCTTTTTGTAGACATTATTATTGTTGTGTAAAATAAATAAATATTCTATTGTATTATTATCTCTACAGCACGTTGAGCTTAGCTACTTCGATCATTTGTTGTTGGCAACACTGGAGCTATCCCAGTAGCTCCCAATCGGTTAATGCAGTTAATTCCGCCTTAATGTTGCGCTCTCGCTCTTTGCGAAAAAGAGGGAACGAGAACTACGTTATTCTAGAAAGCCGAGCGACAAGGGGTGCATTATTAAGTATCAGTGACGTATCGTAGGGCATGGAACGGTGTAATATCGCGTGTTTTGAATTGGCGCCTCACAAAACTGTACTTAATAGTAGTCTTTTATATTGAAGTTGGAGCAAGAGCTTCGCCAGGCGACGATCAAATGCGCTAGTAGAACTATATATAGCGTCTATCTATCGGTAAGTCAAACAGTATGGCGGCACTTGAATGTCAACAAGGACAAAAATAATGAGTACATTTTTCGATTCTCATTTTTTCACTCTGTAAATTTGGAGTTGGGAAATATATGCACTTGTTACATCACTGCGAGTAGTTACAGTTGGTAATTTTTTCTATGAAATCAGGTGGCAAACAAGCAAGATAGTCACCTTATGGTGGTTGACCTCCCATAGACACTGACAACGCCAGAAGATTGCCAGTGCGTTGCCAAAGTTGCCAGCGTAGCTAAATACCTCATACGCCATAAATTACACCCTCTCTTACTCTTCACATTCGAATACACCGGCTCTTTAGATGTTAGATTCAGGCGTCCCTATTAATAAATGTATTTGATGGTCGTCTACGCAAGCAACGATTAATTATCTAAGCTATAACGCGATAGAAGTTGACTCACTATGTCCTATAGCACTTATAGTTATGTAAATCTCTCATAGATAATCGTCCTAGCCAACCAGAGGTCACGTCATACGCACAGTCATACAGTAAACAGACTGCGCTAAAGTAAATACTTGCCAGCATCGTCTGACACTTGCGGATTGGAAGGAATGTCGACATTAGGTAGCTTAGTTTATTCATTCTATCAATTTGAAAATAACATCATCTTTAGATATACTAGCTGTTGCCTGCCAAATTAAATATAGCCTATGGCACTCGCAAATTATGTGGCTTTCGATTGGTAAAAGAATTTTCAAAATCGGTTCGCTAGATCCAGAGATATGTGGAGACAAATCTAACAAATTAGAGATCATAGAATCGGAGCAACCGTTCTTGAACTATATTATTATTTATGGTATTATTATAGCCTTTTTATTCCGAATTCGCTACAATTTCAGTAAGTACATGTTCTTGTTGTCGCGTAATTCGGCGTGCCTCATGGCATAGGCCTCCTCCGTGTATTGGAGGGTTTGGGCTATAGTTCCCACGCGCGCCCAGTGCGGATTGGGAACTTAACACACACCATTGAATTTCTTCGCAGATGTGTGCAGGTTTCCTCACGATGTTTTCCTTCACCGAAAAGCTCATGGCAAATTACAAAAGAAATTTTCGCACATAAATTCCGAAAAACTCAGAGGTGCGAGCCCGGGATTTGAACCCACGACGCTCTGCTTGAGAGGCCACAAGTCAAACCACTAGGCTACCACGGCTTTCTATATTTATGGTAAGTATAAACAACCCGAATTTTTTAAATAAATAACATCGATATTCATTCATAAAATTTCAACTTAGGACCAATTTTAAAATCTACTAAACTTAATCACTCAATAATGATATTTGAAAGTGTTTTAGATCTCTGTATAGCTACAAAACTGCAGCTTATGAGCTCAAATAACTTTTATACAGCGTGCCTCGCACTCGTCACATCATTACATTACGTTGCATTATTTGTATAAATTGCACAATTGCATTTCAAGGCAACCCGACCGTAGTGGCTTTATTTAGACTGCCTACACGCATTGCTTTCTGCACAATATTGGCACGGGATTCTATTATTTTTGCTGGCAAAAGTATGATAAACAAATTAATAGAAAGAAACATTTATTCAGGTTAAAAAAACTGCATTTAGATTGTAATTTTAGTCTTTATGTCTATCTAGATAAATGTTATTATAATGTAAAAAAATGTAGAATTATTATCTAACTAATATTATAAATGCGAAAGTATGGATGGTTAGATGGATGGATGGATGGATGTTTGTTTGTTACTCAATCACGCCAGAACGGCCCAACGACTCTGGAAAACGACGAAAAGTCTGGAATAGCACATAGGCTACTTTTTATTCCGGAAAATTCCCGCGGGATAGCGATAAACGAATTCTTTGCAGACGAAGTCGCTGGCAGCAGCTAGTTAATATCTACAGTCGTTGCGTTAAATGATATTGCACGTCAGATGACAGCCGAATGTTACAATACGAGTCTATTGAACACTAAATAATCAACAATACTGAAAACAGATACATAACGAAAATTACATGGTAAACAATAGGCGGCCTTATTGCTTCAGAGCGATCTTCAGTGATGTAATTAAAAAAAAACCATTGTACCTAACTACTCGCACATGACTTTCAAATTCATTCATTCAAACTACTCGGCTCACCAAATGTCGCTTGTCTGGGCTCAGCCTAATACCCAGTCTTAGTAGCTCAATATATACGATTTATGTATGTATGCAGCTTAATAGTCGCATTATTTACCTAAAATATACATTATAGTCGTAAGTTATGCCACAAAACCGCGTTATCATCGTTTATTAATGTTAACACAATGCCATTGTCAATATTTAACAGTGAAACCCGAAGTGCAAAGTGTAAGGAAGAAATTGAACGTATTTAGAGTCGCACACAGTCATAAGCATTGGAATTTTTACGTGCTCAAAATCTGAATATTTATGGTTCATGCTGAAATCAAAATTTAACCACTTTCACAGCTTTAATGAATCTGTGACCCGCTAGCTTATTACGTAACTCGCTCGCAATCGCCATCGTGTTCATTTTGACAGTTCTTGTATGAATGTGACAGCTAGCTGATTCCGATGCCAATTGTGAGCCCATACATGAACTGTCAAAATGAAGACGATGGTGACTGCGAGCGAGTTACGTAATAAGCCTGCTGGTTCACATTTTTACAAAATAAAACATACGTGCATTACGCATTCCTTAGCATAAAAACAACACATCAGAAAGCTACAGCATTTGACTCCCAATCCATCATGTGGTGTCCCAAAGGTCAGGCGCCTATAAATCCCGGTACACGGGTCGCATTACGCATGCGCAGCGATGGTCAGATTTCGCTGCGTCGGACCACCGGCGCCGAAACACGGCAGCGTGTGAACTAGACGCTATGGAGTTAATCTGTTTTATTATAATGATGTTTATAATCCAAGTAGTAAGCCGTGGTAGCCTACCCCCTTATTCATAAATGCTCTACAGGCTTCTGCTAACTTAGCAATCGTTTGTCCTTATCTGTGAAAGGTAAATGTCAAAGGGACAGATAAGGACAAACGATTGCTAAGTTAGCAGAGCAGAAGCCTACAGAGCGTTTATGAATAAGGGGGCTAGTGGCGACCTTTGGCCTCTCAAAGGGTTCGTTGGGTTGCGTAAAAGTTTCCCTAATCTGATGATGAAATGACCTATCCGACCTACCTGTCAGGACATTAAAGCCATTCACGATCACGCCGATTCACGCCCACCGTGGTTTTTATTGCTATGCCGTTAAAGTATATACACAAAAGACCCAAGAGGGTCGAAGTGTATCTGTAAAGACCTAGACCTAGCTTTAAGATAAGGTCATGTTAAAGGTTTATTTTGATGAATCCGTAGTATATACCGTATTACGAAAGAAATTGTTTCCCCTTAGTATGAATGATTTTTTGTTGGTTACAAAAATACGTTCACTTTTCGAAGTTAGTTAAATTAACAAAAAGCTTATTAAAGTGCTTGTGACAAACGGACAAACAGACAGAAGAACGTTACGGTACAAAACTATAAAGTTTCCGATTGCACCATATTGGCCACGGAAATCTATCAAGCCAACTACACACAGCACAGATAACTCCAATGTATGCGTATATGATAAAAAGCCCTAGTGAATGGACCCACCTGCACAGGTGACCCATATATCGTAATGTTTATACTGTAGTTAGTCACGCCGCCAGATGGCGCGACATGCGCGTGGGCAGACGACACAAACGTTCGCGGTTCGCGGAGCACTGTAGCCGCAGTAGGTATTACTATAACATTAATGTAATGCTGGTGTTACACATCGTTCACATCTTAGACAATTTCTAGGGACGTCTTCTGGCTTGGTCATTTTCGTTTTTGGTCAGTTTTTAGAGACTTCACTTTGGTTGGACGATTTTGTTTTGGTCAATTTCTAGAGACGACGTGTGCTAGGTGATCTTCTTCTTTAGCCATCTTCTAGAGAGGTCAAGTTCTGGGTAGGTCATCGTGATAGTGCTTCACTTAGAGTTTGTAGTCAATTTCTCCCTAGAACCTCCCTAAAACGTCATATTTTCACGTTTACCGACTGTGTGTACTCAAATAAATCTCTCACTCATTCGCCACATGGGCGGCCCAGGATGGGGCGGTCACGCACGGGGCATGATCTCAAATTATTATAGCACTATAGCACTTTTCGATCAATAAGTTTTAAAACAGAATCATTATACCCACGTCAAGTGTTATTGTAATGTCACGTTAAAATAAATCGAACCACAACGCTCGAAGTTACGGACAGTTTTTTATCTTACCCCAATTTCAACTTACTCCAACGCTCAATGTACAATGTAAAACATGCATACGGACCAAAATAAAACGAACATCTTCGAAGGTGTAGTTGTGCGGTATTAATATTCGCCAGAGCGAAAGAGATGCACTGATATATCCTCTTGCCTTTGTCACATGAGCAATGAAGATGTAATTTATCAACCCGAATGTAGCGCGAGCATTATTAAGTGGTCGTTAGTTATTTAATACTCAGGAGGAAAATGTTTATTATTCTTCTTCTCTTCTTCTTCTTTTTCAGGCTTTCTCTATCCACTGCTGGATGTAACCCTCTCCTAATCTCCTCCACTTCGTCCTATTCTCTGTCTTCCTGAGCCAGTACGGTCCGGCGTAACTTTTCAACTTTTCAGGCGTTTATTATTGCTTTTACGAAATCAATTTGTTTGCGGTTGCTTTAACAAATAATTTGTTCATACAATAAGGAAGGAATTAAAACAAATTCGATTTTGAATTCAACTTAAATGCGTATTATTATGTCATTGCACTTCTCATATGTATATAAAAAGCTACGTAAATCGACAACACGAGAAGGTTTTACCTGTAAGTCCTGGGGCCTTACCATGACGTCTTAATTCCGACTCAGTTCAGGTTTTAGCTGTCATTTTTAGTATGGATCTGACAGCGAGCGAACCTACACTGAATCGCATTAAGACGCCCCTGACGCTCATTGTAACCTATAAGTAAGTAGCTAAGTAGTGAGTGTTAAATTACGCACACAGAATTAGAAATCAATAAACGACAAAAAAACCTGTTAGCAAAATGACCGAAACCGCAGCATCAAGATGCTGGAGCAAGATTAGAGCTTAAGATCACGTTAACCGGGCGAGCGAATCAACGCGCGACCATATGGTGCGCGTGGGCAGCGTGACGTCAGCCCATTCACTGCCAAGTACGGATGCGGCCGCGGCCTAGCTCATAAAAAGTACTACTAACTTTAACTTAACTTTAACTTTGATTTTTATTATTAACTAGCTGTTAGCTCGCAACTTCGTCTGCGGAGAATTCGCTAATTGCTATCCCGCGGGAACTAAGCAATTTTCCGGGATAAAAAGCCTATTTGTTATTCCAGGCTATAATCTATTCAGCTGTTCTGGCGTGAAAGAGTAACAAACAATCCCATACTCACAAACTTTCGCATTTTATAATAATAGTACGATCCCCTCCCAAGCAAAGAAGAAGCAGAATACATTCTTCCAGTTGCTTCTCTTCCCACGCACATGGTAATAAAGCTAATCTAGGGAAAGGGCAAAATTCTTAGGAATTATGCTATAGGCGATGCGGCTAGCAACCCATAGTGCTGGGTTGCTCTAAGGATGCTATACATACGACAAATACATTCATTATGTTCTCGATTCGTACCTCAAACGCCGTAGTCAATTCTCTAAACACTAAAGCTGTCTGATACATACCTACTCTCAATCAGCGGCTAGCAAATGTGTCATGATTAGATGTCATGCGTTAGTCATCGAAGTATGATTGCCTCTGTCTCACCGCAATTAGCGGAAATTGATTTGTTGTGTGGCTCGAATGAATCCGTTGCGTCTAGTTCATTGCAATTCGGCTTCAGTTCTTGGAAACCTCGATCATTTTCCAAAAATACTTGAGTTTTTAATGATTCACGGTTAAGTTCATTCGAAATATTATAAACGGGATGTGAACCGCGATTACCTTTATTGAGCTCCCGATATTTCGATACAGTTGCATGCATCATGATCACGGGTAGACTGAAGAAATTGCGGGTGGATGTTATTGTTGGGTAGACCGAATATCGGGTGCTCAATAAAGGTAATCGCGGTTCACATCCCGTTTATAATATTTCGAACAAAAATACTTGATTGTGTAGACATTGTGACTCATTGGTTTAATTAAACAGTAGTATCTACAGTTCATTGCATATTCAGATATTATAGTGAACTGCTTTGACTTTATCGGCTTGATCATTAATAATTTTTGGGGTATTTTCGGAACGCACCGGCTCATATTTAGCTCTTAGAATATTCAATTGTACGAAACTTGCTAAGAAAAATTTGTTAACTTTTTTTTTTAAATCTTCATCCATTAATTTAGTCATTGTTTTGTACTGTAAATAATTCATTTCATTCCCTTATTCGTTTTGGCGCTACGGTGGTACATTTCAACATCTGAAGCGCTAGTCTTTCCTTCCTTAAGGATTTACCGTGCCATAAAGGATTGCACACCTGTCATGTTTAGGGGTCATATCGTTGAACCAGTCAGCAACATATGGTTATGTCGTCATCCAAAATCCCCAAAGTTTGCGTGACAGGGTACAATAACGGTATGCACCCTCATGAGGACATAATGTAAATTGTCCACACGCAATATCTTTATCGATTGGTAAGTGTTTTATTTCGTCACAACTAGCTATGCCGTGTAATTACGTCAAAATTAAACTAATATCGGTTATTGTGAGACCAAGTCTGTCGCTGGGTGAAAATGCTGCCGTTTTAAGGCGTTTCTGTGTGGTTAACCTCAAAACTTTAAGCGAATTTTGTTATAAGAGATTATGCCCAGAGTTAACTTTTCGTGAAAACAAATGACAGTTCCTAGTTTGTTCAAAGTTGTTGCAGCTTGACCTTCCACTGTGGTCGTGCTTAATTGTGGGCATTCTTATTTACCAATAGACAAACATAAGTGCTTATAGCATAAGATAAATAGGAGAGGAGACTCAGCGAGCCAGCCTTTTCAGTCTCCAACCTCGCTATAACCAACTTTACTAAGCATTGGTACGATAAGTTCGTTACCAAAGCACCGGAATGACGACCTAACTTAGGATTCTAATTTACACCAATTAGGATTTTATTTAGAGGAAAACAGATAAAATAGCAACGAAGCAAATATAATAAGCAAGAGCGATAACTCAATCTATAATAGTTGCATGATAATAAAGTTAATGGTAAAAACGCTTAAATATTAACCCGTGTGGTTTGTGTGGACGTGATAAGTATACAAACATCATAACACTATATGATACAGTGGTTACCGTAAAACGGGGTGAGTAGAGACAAAATTAAAGTTCAAACATCGATAAAAGAATATCACATTGATTTTTATAGAAAAAAATGTTTCGGCGGTATGAATTTTAGTGTTATAATGGATAACTGTCGTTTTGATAGTTTAATCAATAAACACTAAAGTATAGGCAAATCCCAGCTCACCCCGTAGTGGGGTCAGAAGGGATAAGAACAAAAAAAAAGTATTTATTTATTTATAACTAAACTACTTTCAGAGCAAGCTGCAGAGCCAGAAATTTTAAGTAGCAAGTGAAAACACAAAATATTAGTCCAATCTCTTTTGCCCCCGCAATCCCGTCTCACCCCATTTTACGGTAACTAGTTTACATAATTCAAGTAACTAATTACGATAGTAACTATTACGATCTATGTTTATCTAAATAATTAATTCGTCTAGGAGGCATTTGACCTATTCCAATTCAATTGCCTTTTGATAGCTACATGTTATTACAATTATAATATGTTTATTTTATACACTGAGATAATGTCTCAAGGCTATTTCTGCTCTAGTATGCTAATGTCTTGTGATTCAGGACAGGATGATAAGATTCCTTTAGCGCAAAAATATACGCAGATTTATATTTCGCTTCATACTTTAGATTTCGTGGTAAATCAATACTCAGAACTTCTGAGTCAGAAGTGAAAGGATTGCTCTTGATGAATTTCAGGCAAAAAGAAAGTGATAGAAGTGAATGAAGTGACGACCGGATGGTCTAGCTAGTGGTTAGAGAACCTGACTATGAAGCTTGAGGTCCCGGGTTCGTTCCCCGGTCGGGGCAGATATTTGTATGAAAAATACGAATGTTTGTTCTCGAGTCTTGGATGTTTAATATGTATTTAAGTATGTATTTATCTATATAAGTATGTTTATCCGTTGTCTAGTGCCCATATTACAAGCTTTGCTTAGTTTGGGGCTAGGTCAATTGGTGTCAATTGTCCCAAGATATTTATTTATTATTATTATTTATATTTTTATTTGTAGTAGTGTTGTTGTATGACTAATGTAGTCGTACCTAGTAGTAGTAAAGTAGTAATGATTTAATGTAGTTATAAATGTAGTGTAGTGTGTAATATTGTGTAGTGTAGTGATTATTGTTTGCGTGCAGAGGATATATCTAAAAAATCTTAATCACTGTTAAGATACTCTATCCCTGATTAACGTAGAATACTTTGACTCCGGTGAAGTTATCACTCCGAGAACTAGTCATAGTAGTGGTAAATTAACTCCTTAACCTCAAGCATAGGGTTCCGAACAAAATCGGGAAGTGAATATAATGTGGAGTCATTTTATATTATTTAGGTACTTACCTACATAGACAGACATACATAAAAAGTTACATTTTTAGTATTTGTTGTTATTACGGCAAATAAAATCTGTGAAAATTTCAGCTGTCAAGCCGGGTGACAGACAGACAGACAGACGGACAGCGAAGTCTTAGTACCTAATAGAGTCCCGTTTTTATGTGTCGCACAAACTGGTTAAACGAACTTTTTACGATTTGACATTTTAACAGCAGAATAATCGATGGCAACTGCTTTTTTTTGGTGAAAAATAAAGCTAATGCTTTAACAATTTATGTATTTTTTGTATTTAGAGGGGCGCCACTTTTGGTTCTTCCTCCACCTTCAATTTTTAGTAGGACCGGCACCGTTTTTACCCTTTGGGTGCGCAACCCTTAAAACTATCATTTACTGATCTCCAGTCATAGATATCTGAGTACACACGAAATTAATACGTCCGATGTCGAACGTAAGAAAGTTCATTGTTACGTAGGTTATATAAGCCAGCTTCAGTAGCATTTAATGTGACTAGTTTATAAGCTGACAACCGGAACGTGTGCTTATTATAATCCCTTTAGTGAAAACATTAAATTAAGGTTAAAGGTTTGACTGGCATGGACGTAGAGAGACCACCGGGGCTTGGCGGCAAAAGTATGAAGTAGGTACAGTGCAATGCAATAGTATTTAACAAGACCTTCGCGTCTGTCTTGTTGTCTCACTCACTCTTATGCGCTTGGCACTTATATCGGCCGATAGTACCCGAAACAGGAATGCGTTCTAGGAGCTCGCAGAACTAAATACTACTACTATTTAGTACCTACGGATGTTTTTTGTTAATTTAGTGTTGACTTTTTCTCTAAAAATTTGCTATGTTATTGACAAAAAATATTGTGAAATTGTCTGTAAGTTTTAAGATTGTAACGATACATACATAATTCACGTCTTTATTCCTTAAAGGTTAGACAGATCCTAAGATACCTAACAAGACCGTGGAGCGATTGTCGAAGGATAATGATGTTGTCTCTTTCAGAATAGAATAGAATAGAATAGAATCGTTTATTTGCTTAGAACACGTACAAAAGGATGTTAATTTAAAACTGGAAACAGTATTCAGCCGATACATCAGCATGCAAATTATAATGAACAATAATAAATCATAATATTATAAAGTAGGTACTTATGTCACAATTTAAAAACTAAAATTAACAAATGTCTAATTTACATTCAATTAAATTAATTATATTTTGAATAGTCCATGAATTCCTTAACACTATAAAAGCATTGCTCATGCAACCAAATCGTCAATTTATTCTTAAAATCTAGACCGTGTAGTGTCCGCAGTTCACCCGGAAGATTATTAAAAATTTCAATAGCCATGTTAAAGGCATTCCTCTTGTAAATGCCTGCTCGACATTGCGGATGATGCAGAAGATCCCTATACTGCGCTCTTTGATGCCTGACAGAAACATCGGATCGCCACTGGAAAAAGTGTGGCTGGGACTTAGTTACTAGACAAGCCTTCTTTATGTACATACAAGCCAGAGGTAAAATGTGCAACTGTTTGAAAATCGGCCTACAACTATCGGTGATCCATGCATTTGCCACAGCGCGTATACATTTCTTTTGCAATATGAATGCTCTTGCCACATCGACGGAATTACCCCACAAGAGCAAACCGTAGTCGAGCGTTGAGGACACGTAACCATGATACGCAGTGACTGCAGCCTCAGTCGAGACTGTATTTCTGAGTCTCCTCAATGCAAAGACGAACCTATCCAATCTAGAACATACCGAATCGATATGCCCCTTCCAACTCAAATGCTTATCGATGTTTAAACCTAAGAATTTAACAGAGCTGGTTTCAACCAATGAAGTATTATTGTAATTTAGATCAAACTGTATCGGTTGCGTATGATATGAATGAAATTGCATGTATGTCGTTTTAGATAAATTAATATTGAGATTATTGTTCCTAGTCCAATTATTTATGTCATTTAGAGCTGCATTTATATTTGATACGTACGTACTTTTTTCGTCCCCTTTCACTACAACTGTTGTATCGTCAGCAAAAAGAATGCATTTATGTGACACAGCAAGCGGAAGATCATTGATATACAACAGGAACAACAATGGTCCCAAATTGCTACCCTGGGGCACTCCCGAACTATTCACACGAGCTGGTGATTTAAATACATTTTTTAAAGGAGTTTTACCCACTATAGTAATTTTCGCGATTTCAGTACACTGCATTCTATTCCTTAAATAACTTTCGAACCAATCCAATGCTACACCCCTTATCCCGTATGAATTCAACTTAGAAAGAAGTAGCCGATGACTAACACAGTCAAATGCTTTACTTTGATCTAGAAAAACTGACATTACTGGTAATTTACTGTTAATGGCCTTGGTAATGCACTCGACAAAATTAAAGCAGGCTAACTCAGTTGAATGCCCTTTACGAAAACCAAATTGATCCTTGTGCAATATATTTCCCTTTTCCAAGAAAACAGTCAACCTGGCACACATGGCCTTCTCGAAAACCTTGGATACAACGGGAACAACCGTAATAGGCCTGTAATCATCTGGATTACTGCGATCTCCCTTTTTAAACAGAGGTTTTACTATAGACACCTTTAATTGATCAGGGAAGACGCCTTGACTAAAAGAAAGGTTAATAATATGAGCAAGGGGCCGGCTCAAGTACCCAGCAACCAATTTAAGTATCACAGTTGATATACCATCACAACCACATGACCTACTGTTTTTCAGAGACATAATTATCTTAAAAACCTCACTTTCCGTAACTGGGTTCAAAAAAATTGAAAAGGGGTTACACTGTGAAAGACCCGTATGTTCAAAAGTAAAATTACTTGATAAATTTGTGTTGATAATGTCAATAAAGTAATCATTAAAAATATTGCATATGTCCAGAGGGTCTTGATATGTCATGTTATTGTAATTAATTAAATTTATGCCACTGTCATGAGAATTCTTAGAGGTAGATGCCGATATTATATCCCACGTGGCTTTGCATTTGTTTTTATTTTTTAAGATATGTTTATTATTGTTTATCATTTGGGATTTCATTATACATTTTTTAAGGATGATATTATACTTTTTAAGAAATAGTTTATCAGATGTGTTATAGTTCTTCCTCTTTGTTCTATTTTTAATGTATAATTTACGTTTAACATTACACGACCTTCGTATCCCTTTAGTTAGCCACTTAACATTTTTATGCCGGTTGCTAACCTTGACCTTGATTATCGGAAAACACAGTTCAAAAAATAGACACAGAAGATCATAAAACAGTGAAAAAGCCACCCTACAGCATTCCGTGGCTATAACATCTGAGAAAGAAAGAGACTGTAAACACTGTCGAAATTTTTCAATATTGTCGCTGCAAAAGTCTCTCTTCCATTCGAACCAAGTCAGAACTGATTTGTCCCTATTTACTCTGAAAGTCAGTGTTTGCGCCTGATCATGATCAGATAGGCAAAAACCATGGGTTTCCGCATGAACTTTACCAATGTTGCTAGCAATTTGATCTAAGCATGCGTCTATTCGAGTGGGTGTATGGATATGCAAATCAAAGTTAAAGTTCATCGCGGTGCTATTAAGATCCCTTGCGAATGTGGTAGCCTTTAAAATGTCAATGTTCCAGTCGCCACACACTACAATCTTTTTCTTACCGTAGTCTTTGTTCAAAAGAAATAGTAAATTTTCCAGCTTATGAATAAAAATACCTACATGAGCTAAGGTCTGTTTCGGTATTCTGTAAATAACTATGACTATGACATCCAACCCCAAGATCTCGATACCACAGGCCTCAAAAAAGAATTTCGACGCGAGTGGCGAAACAAATTTAACCGGTTTTGCTTCCAATGTTTTCTTAATTAAAATAGCAGTGCCTCCCCTCCCTTCTTCTCTACAGTAGGAGGCTGCTAATTTATAGTTGTTAAGCTTGATATTAATTTCTGAACCGCGCTTTACGAAAGTCTCGCTAACACACAGCACATCAACATCCTGTTTTTTATTTTGAAATTCACACAGTGTTATCTCCAATAAATCAAGCTTGTTCAATAACCCCCCAATATTTTGATGCAGTATTCTAAAACTATCCGCCACATGATCCGCAACTGTCAGAGGCTTATCCAAGAAAAAGCTTACAAGCTCTGTGAGCACTTTCATCCTTTGTAACTGTAACATTCAACAAATTGTTGTCTTCCTTGACTAAACACATTAAATGAGATAAATCGAGAAATATAGTTCTCAATCCCGACATATTAACGCGGCCTGATCGCTTGTTGAACATAGTATGATCGTAAGCAAGGTTTCGGTTGCTATCTAGTACATATGCATACTGGTAATTATAGTTATCATTATAAAGTGATTTATTGAATATTTCAACTCTACGATTGAAGACGTTACAAAAATAGCCCACTCTGAATGTCGGACAACACAAAATAACATTAGTATGCGAAAGTGGCAATAGAGAATTTCTGATAAAAAGCACCAAATTGTGATAGTTCTTTGTTACCTTAAAGTCCTCTTCGCCTAAAAAAATCACACAAAAATCACTTTTAGTGAAATCCCCTAACTTATTAGCAACATTTTCCAGAAGTACCTCAACCCCGACACTCGGGTACCGAAAGTGACAAAGATCGATATGATCGTTAAAGCAAGATAGAGAAGTGTTCATAAGTTTATTGTTATTATGAGAGCTTATCAAGTAAATGCGATTCTTCTTTGTATAGGGCGATGGAGATGCACTTCCGAAATTAGAGTCTGGCGAAGCAGGAGATTTCCCCGCAACAGCAGCAGACGGAGGGATTGATGAATTATCGGGGATATCCCCGTCCGATTCAATTTCCTGGACTAAAACTGGCGGCCGACACATCATGCTCATCTCTACCTCCAGCATTCTCTATACATGTTGCTTGTTCCAAATTTAATTTCGTGACACTTAGTGGCTCAGAAAGACATGAGTTTGAAACAACTATGTCTCTATAGCTGTTTTCCTGACGTGTGGACGAAAGCGTTTGCCTCAACTTATTTTTCTTATTACTTTTTGACAAAGTTTTCGTTGCATCCGATTTGCAAATGCTAGTTAACGCATCTATCTTTGAGGCATAACGTGCAACAAGATTTTTGAGATCGTTGTTCTCTGATAAAAGATTCTCAATTTCCTGTTCGGAGCATTTCAATTGTTCTTCTAATGTAGTTAATTTATTATTTAACGTATGTAATTTATCATTCAAATCTTCCCTAATTACAGGACAGCTTCTATTTAAACTACTATGTAGCTGTGATAACGAAGACGACGAAGCGTTCATAATATCATTTTCACATGACGAAAGGTTGAAAGAATTATTCAGAAAGTTGTCAAAATTGCGTTTCTTCCTTACTGTTACTTTGCTGGAAGAGGCTATTGGTGAAACTTCAGCATTAAATAAATGTGTTTTATTATTAAGACAGCTTCCGCACATCCATTTATTCTTACTGTCCTTAGAAATAATATTGAAAAATCTACTTTCAGAAACATTAGTACAGTCAAGGTCATACACGTCATTGCACTGACAGCATTTCAAATAATGTCTACTTACAATGTTTTTTAAGCACTTAGCGCATGTAGCACTCTTGACTTCCATCTTGCTACAACAGCACTTTATAGTCGGTAGTACGACTGACGGCCAATAGATGGCGCTTACTGCAGGTGACAAATCAAGCGCCGTTAATTAAACGCTGATAATACTCCAAGTAGCAACACTAACGTAATTTTTGAAGTTGGCGAACCTGCGTGATTGACAGCTGACAGAAGTGACAGTTTGTCTGTAGTTAGATCGCAAGCGCAACCAATCAGCTGTTTAGTCAATATGAAATTACTGTTATCTTTAAGTAAAATTCTTCCTTTACGCTTTAACTTTCGGTTCAAAAAGTTCAAATTAATGTATAACGGCTGTGTAAATTTGTTACCGTAGTGTTTTTCTTCGGAGTGCTTGTTTGTTTCTGAATATCTTCGGCCAATTCTTAAGGCAGGTAACGAGGTTAACTTTTGTGCACCACTTTTTCTAATATTAACTAGTGTTTACAATTAATTTACATATAAAAACAGCGTAAGCTCATTACGAAGATGTTTACTTGGCCAATGTTGCCAGAATCCTTCAGTCAACAAATTACACATAAATGGGGCGTGTAAATAACAATATTAAACCTACAGTATAATTAAATAATATAAGGCCAACTTCGCTAAGTACAAACAAATCAATTGCAAGTGTACTATTATAATTAAAAAGGTCCCACAATTAAGCTAGCATAACGCCGTCGTCAATGTTAATCACATTTTAATATTAATTAAATTTCACTTATAGCGCGCGGCTTCCGGGGCGCATCCGGAGTGCGGCCGCGCATACGAAGCGGCGCCATCTGGCGGACCGCGGCGACATCCGGTGGTTGTTCGACGATGTTAAAAATGGAATTCGACATGACTTAGTTTTCGGAATTTGAAAAAAGTAGGTAGCTATAGACAGCTTTTGATGACTGCTTGAGCTAGGACGACGTGGAAGGGGTAAAGTTAAAGCATTAAGTACTTAAGATTTGTAAGAAAAACCTCAGTCTCATCGTGCCGAGGTACATTGCCAATCGCACCAAGTCCAACCGGCCACAGCCTCCAAATAACTCTATCAATTAAGGTCTTTTCATTCTTTACTGTGCTATTTGGTAAACAAAATTCTAACCTCAAAATGTCTCATTTTTGTTATTTTTTAACTATTTCATCGTAAATAAAGCAGCTGGAGATAAAATGTCAGCAAAATTATGTACTTACAAAATATTGCCTCAGGTTTATTTGATAATATAGTACACCTTATTTTTTACAAAAATTTGTACATTGAGGTTAGAATTTTGTTTACCAAATAGGACAGTTAAGAATGAAAAGACTCCACATAAATATGCCTATTGGCCTATTTTTTTTTACTTTTATTTTACGACCGTATTTAAAGTACTATTATTACAGTAAACCGATAAAACCGAGAACAACAGCCAATCAGCATCCAGGTGTGAGTTCATCATAAAACTATGTTTCACCTATAACAGGTTCTAACATCCGCGCGGTAAGGTTAATATTATCTCAACACTCGTAAGCTAACGATATCTTGTAATCATTAAACTTGTCCCTGAATCACCTTGGATCATCGTCATAGTTATGTCACTGCGCCCGCGCAACCTCGGATGACATAAGCTTCCTTTTAACTGGTCCGTTTAAACTTGATATTTAATTTTGCTTATTTCCTTTCTATATCTTGTGTTACACAAAGGTCCTTGTGTTAAGACGGTTTGGTATTCTAAAGTGTTATCTAACTAATATTATAAGTACGAAAGTATGGATGGATGGATGGATGTTTGTTTGTTACTCAATCACGCCAGAACGGCCCAACGGATCTGGATGAAATTTGGCACATAGATAGAGAAAAGTCGTAGGAGTTTGTTCATAGTTATACAAATGGATAACTCACGGATAAAAGTCGAGATTACCGTTAAATACAGACCGGTATGGAAGTAAAGTATAAAACCTTCACAATTACTTATTGGTATGTATTTATTTATGTTCACAATATGTAATTTACTATTCAAGCCGCTGTAGTAGCTGAAAGAGGGAGACAAGGATAGGTGAGAGCGAGACCGCTAACGCAAAGTTAACTATACACTGTCAAACTCCACCACCAAAGTAAGTACATTCATGCATAAATATTAAGGGCCTGTTTCACTACTCTCTGTTACCTTAAATGTCAGTTATCTATGATACCGTCTCTATTTATTAGTAAGAAACAGACAGAGACGTCATCATAGATAACTGACAGTTAAGATAACTGGAACTTAACAGAGAGTGGTTACAGGCCCTAAGTGTTTTTAAGCGGCACGTCTCAGTCTTTCTTTATTCAACTTAACCCCAGATAAAATAATTTATTGTTTATAGGGACAACTACAATCACAATACAACAGACTAACCATATTACTGGCAACAATAACAATAATTTTTAGTACAATATCAAACTCTATTCAGAACTGAATTGAATTCCGATACGCTCACTGCAAAAAGGGTAGCAAAGCAACCGCAAAAAATATCCATTACGTTGCGTGCAAAAGCGGCGCGGTGGGAAAATCAAACATGCATTGCCATCTTTTATTTTTATTAAAGGATTACCCATTAATCCTCGCTTTTGTGTCTGAGGTAGCCGACGGCACAACTATCGCAAGTTATTTTACGTCGTTCCGGGCCGTAAGTAACAATTTACCACCCGCTACGCAAGCGGAAATTTCCAGTTCCTGGCCAGGGGAAGACGTAAAATTGTGTACACACCTCGGCCGGTGATAAAGAGAGCCTCAGAGTAACAACCAAAGAAGCTCACATTCGTATTTATAATACTAGCTGTTGCCCGCGATTCGAGCTCGAACCATAGAATAGATAATAACAGGGTAGAAGGGAATCTCTTTTGACCGCGTCCAAAACGCCGCCATTTATATACCTACTTCCCCCTTCACGTCGTTACGCCCCTCTGTCGTCCAGGCGTATTGCTAGGGTTGCTTACCGTTAAATATTATACTTACGTCTAAAGATAATATAAAAGAAAGAAAGAAAGAAAGGAAAAGGTTTATTTGGTGCAATATATATCGCTAAAATATAAGTTTTTATTTACTTTGAAATCATTATTTTATTCTAGTTTTACAAAAATATGAAATTTATAAATCATTAGGTACGTACCTACATATTATATTAAGGAAGAAGTTATTACAAGTGCCATACCAAATGAAGCCATTTAAGATGATTTAAGTAAGTATTACTTACCGACAAATATAAAATAAAATACATACAGGGACGGAACGCGCAAAAATGCCAAACGCGCGTGCGGCGACGCCGGCCGTGGCAGC
The DNA here is from genome assembly GCA_963854515.1 of Pandemis heparana. Taxonomy (NCBI): domain Eukaryota; kingdom Metazoa; phylum Arthropoda; class Insecta; order Lepidoptera; family Tortricidae; genus Pandemis; species Pandemis heparana. The sequence continues at coordinate 2,006,286 of OY978009.1, read as the reverse complement.
CTGACTGAGCCGCTCGTTTAACAAGTACTGTAAATCGTGACCTTGAGTCCGGCAGGAGCGGGAGATTCCGTTCTACTATGTTCTTACTTATTCTATGCTCGAACTATGCAATTTTTCCCGCATAAAAACTATCCTATGTACTTCCCCGGGACTGAAACTATCTGTATATCAAATTGTAACTAAATCAGTCCAGCGGTTTAATCGTGAAAAGGTAACAGACAGACATACAGAGTTACTTTCGCATTTATAATATTACTAGCTGTTGTCAGCGACTTCGTCTGCAAAGAATTCATTTATCGCTATCCCGCGAGAGCTACGCAATTTTTCGGGATAAAAAGTAGCCTAGGTGCTATTCCAGACTTTTCTCTATCTATGTGCCGAATTTCATCCAGATCCGTTGGGCCGTTCTGGCGTGATTGAGTAACAAACAAACATCCATCCATCCATACTTTCGCATTTATAATATTAGTTAGGAGTAGGGATTAAGTTAGGATTACTATTTCTAGTCGGTTAGTTCTGTTTTGAGTAAACAAGTTTTGAAAAGTGCAACATCTTCCAAGAAGCTCACCCACACAGCGCACGTCATCACCCCAAACGTGATGCGGTATTGCAATTCCACAAATTAAAAATCACCGTTGTGGTTTGGAACGCCTCACGGTTATAAGAAAACGCTGCATCTGCCTCTTCAAGGTTCTGCGTAGGCTTAGTTAGGTATATTTAGATTCTTAGGTTCACTAACGTTTGATCTAAAAATTATTGACAAAATGATCAATTGACAAACTTTAAATATCTGTAGTGTACGTCACACTTCCTTATATGTTTAGCATAAGATCATATATATGTTACGTGTAGTAGGTAATTAGATTCAGTATTAAACGAGTGTATTCGAAACAACTTGTCTTTTCTGTTACCACCCAAATTCCCACATCGCATGGCGACCTTGCCAGTGGTTGTGACAGAGTTGGGTTGTAATTAAAAATGACAAATTAAAATTAAACGTTATACAATATGTGCGCGCGAGATAACTCTCGGGAAATGCAGAATTTGGAGGACTTTTGCGTGAAGGTTGGATGTTACGCGATATTAGCAGTTGGCGTCCTGTTGGCGTTGTTCGTGCTATTCGTGCTGTGCAAGGTTATTCGGAACCGCAACTGAAGTAACGATGGGGTCATCCCAAACGAAAGAGGAAGTCATAGTGGCACAGAATGCTGCCGGTGGGACCAATAATGCAGACTTGAGGGACATTGGAAACCACATTTCCAAAAACAACATTATTCTGACGGTGGTGCTGGTCATCTTGTGTATTTTTGGCTTGGCAATGGCGTACCGTATGTACCGCAAGTGTCATCAAAGGTGGATTCAGCAGGAGATCAACAGCGGAGTCTTGGAGCGTCTTCGTAATCGTGCATCTGTGCGTAAACCAGAGGCGGCGGTGTAAACAATTGATCGCGGTAAAGTGTTCGTATTAGTGGGTGTGATGTGAGTGTGCGGAAAAATTTCGAACAGCTTATTCGTAAGTAGATCTGCGTTTATCGACCCGGATTTCGTTAAGAACTTTAATTATAGTAAGTCATATTCTTAAAACAGTAATTTGGACAGGAAAAATGTGTTACTGTTGTGTTATTGCAACTTTAAGGTACCTAATTATATTTTAATGGAACCTATTTTAGATAACTTACATACAGCATATACGGAACTTTCAGCTATTAGGGAGTATCTCGTTAAAGTAGGTGCTGCTAGGCGCAAAGCTAGAGGCCAGACGTTATCCAGTAGATTAGAGTATGCTGCACAAATATATTGTAATTTTGAGACGGGAGTAAAGTCAATTCATGAGAATATAGAGAAAGGATTTTTTAAAGAAACAGATGCAGCTAGAATTTTATCCTTGATAGCAGGGATAGAAGCAATATACAAGGCAATAGGAAATTTAGTCAATTTTGATGTTGATGAATCCAGTTCCTTAGAAGTTGAAAAAATGGAGTTCGATTTAAAGACAGCTGTATCACTTCTACCAACCATGACCGGTGACGAAAATGTTACCAAACAGTTAATTTCTAGTATCGAGATGTACGATACAATGTTAAAAGACACTGCCAAAACAACATTAATTAACTTCATTTTGAAAACGAGGCTGTCTGAGAACGCTAAGGTCAGGTTATCTTCGAGTTACACATCTGTAACAAGCTTGATTTCAGATATGCGAAAACATTTGCTCAGCCAAAAGTCCGACGTGGCCCTGCAAGCTCAGTTATTGAGAGCCCGACAAGACAACAACACCATTGAAGATTTCGGTAAGCAAATTGAGACCTTATTTTCTGAGCTGACAATTTCACAATCCAACGGAGAATCGGCAAAATTTGACATACTAAAACCAATAAATGAAAAGCTTGCAATTAAGCGATTCTCGGACGGTTTGCGAAATTCCCGATTGAGCACAATTGTCGCAGCGAGAAATTATTCGTCGCTAAAAGACGCCATACGTGGCGCTATAGACGAAGAGCTATCAACGCAGGATCCTAATTTGTCAGTTTTAAATTTGCATCATCGTGGAGAATTTTACCGGGGCCATGACAATTTTAGAGGCCGGGGTATGCATTGGAACAATAGGCGCGGCCAAGGGTTTGGTAACCCCAGGTACAACTCAAGCTATCGTGAGTCACTTCAGACAAACCCGGGGCGAGGCGCTAGTTATGGCCATACCTCTCGCGGCAGGAACGCAGGTCATAACTCTCGCTACTTCAGAAGTACAAAGTACAACGAGCGTAAGCCTAATATAAATATGGCACAAGTAAACATCGATTCCGATTCGAATTCCAATGCCATATCCGACAATTCCATATCAGACGGACGATCGACCGATCAGTTTTTTCTTGCATGATTGCATTTGTTATTGTAACAATATAAGTACAGCTAAATTAAGCGTTAGCAACGTATCACTAGATTGGCTTATTGACACAGGCGCATCCATATGTGCCGTAAAATATGAGACATTGGCGCACTTAAATATAAATCATAAGCCCGAAGTAATAGAGATAAAGGGTATAGGTGGCAGTATTTTTTCAGAGGGCTCCATTTACTTAAATTTAGAAATAGGAAATCACAGTTTCTTACATAAATTCTACGTTTTTAAAAATATGCCATGTAGGGCAGATGGCATAATAGGACAAGATTTCATGTGTAAGTATAAATGTAACTTAAATTACGAGAAAAATAAGTTCACTTTAAACGTGGAACACGACTCGGTTGAGCTACCTTTGCAGATGGGACGAATAGGCAGCAACAGTTATCTAACTCTACCACCTAGATCTGAATCAATACATTTTATTTCGACGGGATTAGGAGATGACTTATTAGTTCGAGCGAAAGAATTGTGTAAAGGCGTGTTTTTAGCGAGTGTTATTGTAACGCCGGAAAATGGTAAAATCCCAATTAAAATCTTAAACACAAGAGACGAAGAAGTGCGTCTTAGTTTTTTTACGCCAGAACTAAGTTCTTTACATGACTTTTTAATTTGTTCATTTGAGAAACCATGCATGAATGCGGAGAGAGTCAAGAGCCTGTTTTCCTTACTAAATTTAGATCATTTAAATGATGAAGAAAAAATGTCAATTAAAAGTTTATGCGCAAAGTTTTCAGATGTATTTCACTTGCCCAATGATAAATTAGGAGTCACTAATGTTTATGAAACGGCTATCCATTTAAAAAATGACGCAAATCCAGTATAGGGGAGAGTGGGTAGGATTCGTACACCGGGAGCATTCGTACAGAGGTGATATCTCCGCTATTGAATACAGTGGCGTGTTCACGTTTGTGTGGGTAACTCCCACTCATGCGCATACGCTACCCGCGGGGCGGCGCAACAGTGCGGCCGCCGGCTTCGACACGACAAGTTCATTCATGTTTTCGCTCTAGGAAAACTGATTTTGTATTCACCTTGAAACACGTTTAAATCTTATAAGTTTTGCTCGAATTAGATAAACTGATCAATATAGTTTATGATTTGATATCGAGGTTTTATATGTAAACAGCCATTTTGGGATATCTAGAACGGTTAATTTTATTTCAAATTTATTTGTTAATTTGTTGGGTTGGGTTACCTTCGTACAGTTGTCAGTGGGGCAGATTCGTACAGTACGAATGCTCCCCACTTTGAACTGCGTAACTAAAAAGATCTTATTCCATGAATATTATTATTATTATTTCAGAACCATTATGCCGCGAGTAGGTATATGTAAAAAAGGGACAAGATCGGAAGAGGTAAACGAAGTTGCAAGTCAGCGATAAAAGATATCTTCTATAGCTGACTTGCATCTTCGTTTACCTCTTATAACTAACTAAATATAACTCTCTTATTGACTCTGCGTGTTCCGCTGAATATGGCCCTAAGCGTATATGTCGGATATACAGGATGTATCAGATAGCCCCTAACAATAATCAACTGGGGTATATAACCATAGCTATAGAAGCTAAAAAAAAATTGGAGTCAATTTTTTTTGTTTTCTATAGCAATGATTACAGTTAATACTACCATTCCTATAGAAAATATTAAAAAAAATACTCCAATTTTTTAAAAAATATTTTTTTTAGCTTCTGTTGCTATGGTTATAATATACCCCAGTTGATTATTGTTAGGGGGTAATGGGGTATCTGATACACCCTGTATATAATGTCGCACTGGGCCCGCGTAGGGAACTATATAGCCCAAACCCTCCAATAAACGGAGGAGGCCTATGCCATGAGGCACGCCGAATTAAGCGATAAGTAAAAATAAAAAAATGACTATATTGTACTGAAATTTTAGCGAATTTGAAATAAAAGGGCTATATTATTATTATTATTAATGTCGGGTGCATCTATTATTACCTAAAACTAAGACTTGTTACTGTAACGGTACAATTTATAATGTTGATTAATTATTTATCTATTAATAAGAGAAAAATTAATCACGAGTTTTTTGGTACTACAAATAAGTAGTTATTATTAGTACTCAAGTACTTAAAATATAATAATCGTTAATTGTTACCACATAATGGCTGATTTAGTGTTAAATTTGACCTCAAGAAATGATAATATTACATTGAATAAATGGTTTTTTCTTTGATTGTACGAAGGTTCCCTACTATGTACGAATGTACCCTACAGCATGTACGAAACTACCCCACGTGTGGGGCAGTTTCGTACGTTTCCCATTTTCGAGAAAAATCACTGTATCATCGCCATGCTGCTTAATATCCAAAATACACTTATTTATTATTAAAGCTAGATAAGTGAGGTATATAGCAGCATTGAATTTATTATGAAATTGTAAACAGTTATTTTTTTATGTGGCTTACAAAAAAATGTGTACGAATCCTACCCACTCTCCCCTATACCAAGCCGTACCGCCTACCGAAATCTCAAAACGAGGAGATTAAAAAACAAATAACTAAAATGTTGCATGACGGAATTATTGAGGAAACTCAAAGCGAATGGTCATCCCCTCTTCTCTTAGTTCCGAAAAAGTCGGATAGCACGGGTGAGAAGCAATGGAGAGTAGTTATAGATTACAGGAAATTGAATGAAAGATTGAAAGATGATAAATTCCCTCTTCCAAATATAACAGATATTTTAGATTCATTATCAGGGTCAATGTATTATTCACATTTGGATTTAAGTCAAGGGTACTATCAGTTGTCCTTGACCCCGGAGAGTCGACAGTATACTGCCTTTACTAGTGACAAACAGTATCAAATGAAGAGGTTGCCCATGGGTTTAAAAATCAGCCCTAGCACCTTCAGTAGAGCCATGACTGTTGCGTTATCAGGGTTAACCAATGAAAAATGTTTAGTATATTTGGACGATTTGGTTTGTTTCGGTCGAAATCTAGATGGTCACAATAAAAATTTATTAGATATTTTTACCAGATTGCGAAAAGTGAACTTGAAATTAAATCCAGGGAAATGCCAATTTTTAAAGAAAGAGCTTTTATATTTAGGACACGTCATCTCGGAGAAAGGCGTTCTGCCAGACCCAGCAAAAACTAGTATCTTACAGAACTATCCCCGTCCAACAAATAGCGACGAAGTAAAAAGATTTATTGCGTTTTCTAATTATTATCGTAAATTCATACCACAATTTGCACTTATTACAATACCGTTAAATAAATTAACTCGAAAGAACGCACCATTTCAATGGACAAGCGAATGTGAAAAATCCTTCTTGCAACTTAAAAAATCATTAGTTAATTCCCCTATTCTACAATATCCCGATTTTTCACAAGAGAATGAATTTATTTTACATACTGACGCTTCAGGCTTGGCTATAGGGTCGATGTTATGCAATAAAAACGACATGCCGATAGCTTATGCTAGCCGTGCTCTCAACAAGGCAGAATTAAATTACCCGACCATCGAGAAAGAGTTGTTATCAATAGTTTGGTCAGTCAAGTATTTTAGGCCATATTTATTCGGAAAAACTTTTAAAATTATGACTGATCACAGGCCCTTAATTTATTTATTCAATATGAATAATCCATCGAGTCGCTTGCTAAAGTTTCGATTATCTTTGGAAGAGTATGATTACAAGGTTGAGTATGTAAAAGGAGCGAGTAATGTGGCGGCCGACGCATTATCTCGCATTGTTATGACATCGCAAGAATTGAAAGAAATGAATGCACATGTCGTAAGCGTGATGACTAGAAGCATGTATAAAAGGTATAACACACAGGCGAACAATTCTTCGGTCGATAAGCCTTCTACCAACAATTGGTCTGATCAGCCAAAAGTTGTGGAAGTTCTTAAAAAACCAAAGAATTGTACAGAATTAATATTTTCGAGAGAAATTTACGATAAGCATAAGAATAGCGGACAAAAGTGTATGAACGGTCTAATGTATGTAGAAAATGAATTAAAGAAAGAAAGAAAGAAGACATTTATTCATTTTGCAAGACACACAAATATAAGAGCATACACACAATTTTATAGAAAAGAAACAACAAAAACAAAAAACACATATGAAAATTAGATCATCAGCGTTGTGTGTCTCCGCAAAAGTGAAACGGTCGCTGGCTCAGCATTACGCTGAGGTGTTAGACACCTGCAGCACTGATTTTCAGCCAGAACCGTTTGTGACTCAAGAAACGATACACAGGCAAAATATACTACATAAACCATAAACTTTTACGTAAGTAATGTAATAAATAGATATAATAAATAGACAGAACCCGACTTATGTGTGACTAGAAAATACATAAATTTATTAAATAGTTTACAATAAACAAAAAACAAAAAGTAAGGAAGACTATATTGTTCAAAGACAACAAGCTGGCATATCAGTGTACAAAGTGCTGGAGGACTATTTTAAGGATTTTTGAAGCGTCAATAAGTGATCCTTCAGCTTGCGCTTGAAGGTGTAACTACTTCCGAGTAATTAAGAGTTATAGTTGACCCTACTTCTCGAGCATGTTCGACGCGAGACGTCTTCGTGAGGGATTTAGGAACTTTATGCGCTAATGAAAAGATAAATGAGATATATGTAATAAAGAATAGCGAAAATATTATATTTATAGAGTGGTTAAAAAATGAAATAAAATATAATTATAACTGGCCAGGACTACGATTGTGTGTCATAAGAGGAGTTGTTAAAGTGGATAATGACGATGATAAAAGAGTTATCATCAATGACTTTCATATACTTCCCACTAGTGGGCATGCGGGCGTACGACGCATGGTTAACAATATTAAGCGGTACTATTTTTGGCCAAAAATAGAAGAGGACGTCAGAAGGTTCGTAAAGAGATGCGACAAATGTCAAAAACAAAAGCACTCTTTACCAACGAAAGAACCAATGACATTAACGACTACAGCGAAGTCAGCATTAGATAAAATATTTTTAGACATAGTTGGGCCCTTAGTTAAGGATTATTATAATTATACGTATATTTTAACAGTTCAATGTGAGCTGAGTAAGTATGTGGAAGCGTATCCGGTAGAATCGAAAGAGAGCGCATCAGTAGCCAAATGTTTTGTTCAAAATTTCATTTTAAGATATGGCGTGCCGAAAGAAATCGCAACGGACAAAGGAACTGAATTCATCTCATCCATAATGACGCAAGTCTGTAAATTATTGCAAATCAAACAGATCTCTTCGTGTGCTTACCACCACCAAAGCATAGGATCTTTAGAAAATACCCATAAATCGCTAAACGCATTTTTGCGCATACAAACTGATAATAATCCGAGGTACTGGAGCACATGGGTGCCTTTTTGGGCATTTTCTTACAATACTACAGTTCATACCGAAACAAAATACACTCCTTTCGAGTTAGTATTTGGGAAAAAATGTCAATTGCCAAGTAACCTTAGTTGTAACACTGTAGAGCCGTTATATAATAGTGATAACTATGCAGCTGAGTTGAAGTTCCGATTACAACAATCAAACGCCGACGCTAGGAATAATTTGCTGGAAAGCAAACACAAAAGAAAGTTAATGTACGATAGATATGTCAATCCTGTAAATTATACAACTAACGATTTAATTCTTGTCAAAAACGAAACAGGAGATAAGTTTTCAGATATTTACTTTGGTCCTTATACTGTTATAGAGGATTTAGAACCTAACGTTAAGATTTTGAAGAATGGAAAGGAGGAAATTATACATAAAAATAGGACTAAAATGTATTTTGTTAAGTAATTCAATAATGAAAACATATTATTTCTGTATCTTTTATATGACATAGAATTAAGAAAAAAAAAGTGTAACCTACGTTTCAATTTTTTTTTAATTTTCCGTGGGAGGTGTAGTGTACGTCACACTTCCTTATATGTTTAGCATAAGATCATATATATGTTACGTGTAGTAGGTAATTAGATTCAGTATTAAACGAGTGTATTCGAAACAACTTGTCTTTTCTGTTACCACCCAAATTCCCACATCGCATATCTGATAAACCGTAAACTTTTTTAAAAACTTATAAAACAAACCTAACCTAACCTAATGTGAGCCACGCATAAAGGTTTTTAGATTTTTAAAAAAGTTCCAGGTTTATAAGATATTTAAATCTTGTCAAATGATCATTTTGTAAAATGATGCTTTTGTCAATAATTTTTAGGTCCAATGGAAGGACACAGGGTTCTTAAGCTGAGCTCGACTTGCTTGATGACAGCAAAAGTGATCTGGGGCCATGACGTCCTAATTCCGACGCAGTTCAAGTTTTAGCTGTCACTTTTAGTATGAATCTGACAGCGAGCGAACCTATACTGAATCGCATTAAGACGTCATAGTAAGGTCCCTGTGCTGGCATCATTACTAAAGGCAACGCCATCCCCAGTATTCATACATATTTAAGAGATTGCTGGTCTGGGAGCAAAGAAAAATGTCTCGCGCAGATGGTAAAAGCTCATCGAGGGAATGGGCGAAAATCTTAGGAATTATGTTATAAGCGATACTAGCAACCCATCACTATTTTGACTCCCTACTATACCAACGCCCACAACCATGTTAAACGTGGCCTTTTAGGTTTTGGTGGTGACAGTGAATAATTACTTGTAAACAAATCAAATTGTGAAGTTTTCAGAATTGCATACTTGTTCTGAAATGCACGTAATTTTACCAAGGTGATTGCGTACACATTCTGAGATATAACACCAAGCTTTCGCATTAAACATTTCGATCAAACAAGAACCCGAATTAATGGCACCGCATTTCGAAACCCTTGGAAAGTAATCTGACATTTAACAAACTATATCAATCAGGGGAAAGCAGAACAGTTGCAACATCGATCGCTGTATAACCGAATTGTGCTGACATTTACGTTGCTGACAATCACTGATTAATTAGTCATTTAGTTTTTGATATTCGCATTTGGTAATCAGGCGTGAAATGGCGTGCGGAAACGAATAACGATTTTTTAAGCAGCTTTGATTTTAGACGCGTTAATCACTTTATTTTTGTATTCATTTGTTTATGAGAAGCATTGCAATAAGTATTGCCTAATTGTAGTATTTGTTCCAATTTTATAAACTCGTACAGTCAGGGGCATAAATATAACATGTACGTTACCAAAACGGCAAAAACATCTATAAGTACACCTTTATTCCACAAGCAATAAGGCCGATGAACGATGAAACATATATTATTTGACATGAAGGCTGTATCGATACAATACCCTCGACTGTACAATAACAGTGTGACCAGAAAGTCGATGCAGATATTGTACAGAATGATTCATATTTTTTTAAAGGAAACTTGCATTAATTCGAATGCAATAAGTTGCAACCAACTAGCAGTGTAATTAAATCTTGCGGCTCGAATTTTACTCGTTTGTAATGGTCCGAATGGCTTGAAATTTGGTCAATTTGTACAGATTAATTCATTGAATTAGCCGTTACTCTGTGGAAGTCCATGATAATTCATAAAACTTTACTCCACAGTCACACGTGCTTGGTCACAAATGTCCACGGATTCGAAGTAGCTTTCGTTTTTGGTGGTTTTGGTAGTTATTTCGCGAAGTAGCAAAGTAAGGTTACCCAATTAGTAAAGCAGTTAAGGATGTGACACCATTACCACTGAGATTTCGACCATTAAACGTCGTAGGTTTTATTTATTATCCTTAAACCCACATGCGCAAGCGCATTTCTTCTCTCCGATCCGGGTCAAGGCGGTTCGCATTCTCGGAACACGCACTCATCGACACTGGTAAAGTATTGTCCAGAAAACGTAATATACCGACATTGACCTAAAACAATATTGTGTCGAATCTTTGGTAAATTATTCATAATTGCAGGGAAGTGACACTGACCTACATAAACTTACTTCGTAAATTCTTGGTATAAATAAGGGAAACATTCGTACTAAAACGACATTGACATAAATATAGGTAATAATGTGACAAATATGTAGGTACCTAAACATGCTAAACGTGGCCTTTAGGTCTTGCTACCTTACACACTGTCTACACCGTAAGTGATAAAAATAGGTACCTATATGATTAAAATCACTCTCATACAGCTGTGTACCAGAATACCAGTTTTGATTACTTTCTGCTTTAATAAAACTTTAAATTCCACTAGACATTTGACTATTTCATAAGCAATTTGGAAGACTACTTAAGTATATAATTTAGGTAGCAATCATGGGATACTACCAGATGGAACTGATAATGAAATTATATGACAAATTTTCAGATAATATCGTATTAGATGACGTAAAACACCAGAAAAATATATTCAGTCACTTGAATAACCTCATTTGTTTAGCCACTTGCGGTTTCTCACTACTGTCGCATTAATTGCCAAAAAAACAAAGAACATTGTAATTGCAGACGCTTCTTCGAAGTCGCCTCCAGTCCGCTACTTAAATCAACTCAGATGACTGAGCTTCCGAAGTTACTCCATGATTCACTAGGCTTGTTGTCTCTTTCCAATCGCTATCGCTATCGCGCTCTATAAGACAGCGTAAGATGGTGGTAGAAAGCGAAGGTAGATGCCATGGCGGCAACAAGAATGCAATGGACCAATTATTGAAATTAAAATGTCTCAAAATGTCTCTCATACATACATACATACCGTCACGCCTCTTTCCCTCAGGGGTTGGCAGAGACTACTTTGTTCCACTTGCTACGATCCTGACATACCTCTTTCGCTTCATCCACATTCATCAATCTCTTCATACATGCTCGTCGGTTTCGGGTTCTAGGTATCTAATAAATATCTCTCAAAACTCTGTGTGTTGCTACAAAAGTACAGCTCAATTTAAATGGTAGACTTGTTCACAAGATCGCTTAGATCTGTAATTATTCTTCTGCACTCTTATTTCAAATTGAGGGCAATTTTTTAATAATCCTAATTTAGAGTGCGCGTGAATTTTTCACACGAGACTGGTGTATATTCCCAGATTCTAGGCCTCCAGTTTTCTTCTAAGCCAATCGTATTTCAAATTCTGCACAGCTCTTCGGTCGAAGGGTATTTTAAGTTATTTGAAAAACTTGAAGAGGCACAAAATGCTTCCTTCTCTACGCGAACATACATACATACCGTCACGCCTCTTTCCCACAGAGGTAGGCAGACTACTTTGTTCCACTTGCTACGATCCTGACATACCTCTTTCGCTTCATCCACATTCATCAATCTCTTCTCTACGCGAATATTCTTCTTAATCCTACAGTGGGGTTACCATGACGTCTTCATGCGATTCAATTCCGATTCAGTTTAGGTTCGCTCGCTGTCAGATCCATACTAAAAATGACAACAAAAAGCTGAACTGAGTCGGAATTTAATTAGTGGTGGTCGTTATTACAACAACAGATAACGTAATGCATTATTTGCACGCAACGAACAACACATTATCGAATCGTCAACTATCCTGTTATCATTATTCGTTGTCTGTTGTCAACGTTGTTCATACGCGCAGTGTTGCCGCACTTGGCATAGAGGCGCAAGCTTGCATCGCAATCGCAATTAAAATAACTGACTTTTGGTTGCTGTTTGTTGTCAGTCAGTACAATAACAAACAAGGTAACAGAGCGTTGTTTTGCTTTTGTTCCCGTACGTTTTTACTACATTGCGATCGCGACGAAATAAATATAACAATTATTTAATAATAAGTTCATTATCGTTTTGTAAAACAGCAATATAACAGGATAACAGACAACAGTTTATAATAACAGCTATTTGAGAATAACACAACACTGTTATTCATTATTGCAAAACAGCCGTTATTGCCACCACTAAATTTAGTGGCATAAAAACGTCATGGTAAGGCCCCTGGGTTTATTTTTCTGCATTTGCCAGGCTTATGGTGCCAGTATTTTGCCAGTCAACTTTTAAAGTCGGTCAGTGGCGAATTATCAGACGGCCTCTCCGCTGCATGTTCTAAAGTACCAACTAATAAAGACTGCCATTCATGAGGCGCTAATTGTTAGGTTAGAGCGTTTTGAGTTTACACTGACTTTGACCTTCGCAGTTAATTAATGATTAATTAATATACACTGGAATTGCCAGTGAACCCTGGCGTATAGCACAATTATATTTCACGTTAAGGCGATGCGGCTAGCAACCCATCACTATTTTGATTGCCTTTTCCATATGCTCACAGTCATGATAAGAGTGGCCTTTGGGTCTTGTTACTCTAGGCTCTGTCTACCCCGTAAGGGATAAAGACGTGATTTGTGTATGAATGTATGTATGTATGCGAGGATAGTCTTATTTCACGAATGCTGCTTTGTAGAGCCTCAGCATTACTTATCTTAAACTTCGCAAGCATGCGTAGTCGTCTGTTTACTACTAGTATTTCAAAAGCGAGGCACAATGGTTTTTTATATGGCGGGCGCACGCGCAGACCGCGACGAAACTGGGTCACGGACTGCGCCGGCGCCGGCGAGATGTCGCGGAAAACGCGTGCGTTACGTATGTGTGGAAATAGTTTGTGAGGAATTGGTTGTTATAATAGTTAATTTTGGTGACATTTACAAGATTTTTGTTTAGGTTAAATCATGCTAGTCAAATTTGATGGGACAACTACTATAATCATCATCATCATCATCTCAAGCCTATATACGTCCCACTGCTGGGCACAAGCATTCTCTCAGAATGAGAGGGCTTGGGCTATAGTTCCCACGCGGGCCCAGTGCGGATTGGGAAATTCTCACACACCATTGAATTGCTTCGCAGTTGTGCGCAGGTTTCCTCACGATGTTTTCCTTCACAGAAAAGCTCATGGTAAATTTCAAATGAGATAGCGCACATAAAATTTCGAAAAAGATGTGCGAGCCCAGAATTCGAACCACTAGGCTACCACGGCTAAGAGAAACTCAGTCAGAATGATTCAAGAGGTAAGTTTATATGTATAATTCTACGTCGACGAAGTCGTGGGCAGAAGCTAGTTGCATGTAATAAAATATTATTAGGCTTTTATGTAGCTAAGCAGAAAAAGTCAGAATTGGTTCAAATCCTTATTTCCCACCAGAATCCAGGAGCAATACCTACTCGATAATTAGTAAACCATTTGGTATTTAAACATTACCACTTGTAGATTAACTCTCAATTACCTACGGAATCCGAACCGTCTGAACCTTTATTTAACAACGTCTAAGTGAGATCACAACGACTTGTAAACCAATTTTGTATTGCTTTATTTTTTTTTATTTTTTGCTCTTTTTCTCATCGACATTAAAGATATCTCCAATTAACTTATTTGACGGTGGAGGTGTTTTACACCTCCACTGAACTTAAATTATTTTTATTCGCCTTTTTCTTTCTCTTTCTTATCATTATAGCATGTTTTGTTCGCTTTGACCAGTAGAGACTTTATACATCTCTACTATAGACCAATGTAATTTAAGGTACGGACTTAACTTAGGGACCTTTTTACATCCCTTTTATAAAATGTATTAATTGTATTATAGGTAAGTTAAGTAGAATTTAAGTACTATTGTAAATCTATTTTATTTTGAAAAAAATGACTTTCTGCCAAGTTTCTTGCGGCGCATTCTTCTTGGCAATGATGGTCTTTCCGAATGCGCTGGTAGATTTAAAAAAAGACATGTAAAAGAGCCCTTGGCGGCCTATTTGCAAAATAAACTTTTAACTTTTTTGACTTTTTATATCTCACTCTTACACACGAGGTGCTATGCGTAAAATGTGAGACAAAAAACTATTGTATCACTAAAATATCACCTGTACTGTCTCGAATAAGTCTATACCCAGGTATTCTAATGAGTACACCATTAGATATTTATATTTGCTACTCGCTCATTAGCTGTCAATTACCACTGAACTAGCCGACTATAAAGCGGCACATTCATGGGTCCCACCAACGATTCCCATTTCATCCAGTTGCGTTTGTACGGCGTCCTTACTGAATAGCCAGCTTTAGGACTAATTGGAATACCACAGACGAGTCAGAGCGTTCACTTTCAAAATGAAAGATAAGGATGAGGTTATCACGTCGAGATGCTCTAAGCGCTATTCTGGAAATAATTCTTAATAAAAATAAAACTTAATATTGTAAGATTAAAAAGCAAATAATAAATGTCATATCGTAAGTCAATGTGGTGGAAAAAATGTTCTCGGGTGGCAAGTGTTGCTATTTTCTAACTGATTTGGTCAAGTTAAACAAATGCGTTATACCTAATGTTTATTCCGAAAGATACAAACGACAAAACGTATGTATCCTACCCACAGGTTATACTTACACTTATACTTAGCTCTCTATGTATATTAATTGTAACTCAATTGTACTTAATTGCACTTAAATTTCAGAATGAGTTTGTCAAAATATAAAAAACAATAAAAATAAAGTAAGATCTTTGAATAACCTGGAGCCATAATTATCATTGCATTCGCTATCTCTTTCTAACCTCATATACCGTTTGACAGAAAGGAATGACGAATGCGATCGTGATTTCGAGTGCCAGACAATAAGGCCTCTGGCCAGCAGCCAACAGTCGCTTCAAAAAAGGAACTTCTTTCTAAGGGACGATGATTGAATAGGGTAATGGGCTCGATTACACATTCCCGCGAAGCGCCGGCGATAGTATCACGTCACGTCACGTCCGCGGTATCGCCGCGATCTCGCGTCCGTTCTCAGAATAGGCATACGCTTATACACTTGTTAATTGCATTCGATAACGGAGCTATTTTTCGACGTTTCGGTGACTTTAAGATGACTTATGGCTTCATTTTACTTCGTGATGTGCGAGTCAACTTTGAAATGAGATTACATAATTTACTGTTGTTTTTTTTTACTGCCACAAGTTTATAAATGTTGCCATGTCTAAATACAAAAGCGATGTTGGTATTGTTTGCGGCCAGTGTTTGTGGCATACTCGCTTAAAAACTTTTTTTTCTTGCACAAATTGACACTGGCCGTCGAGACGCCTTATAGGTACTATATTTTTATAAACAAATGAGACGGTCTTCACTTGTAATACCGTAAGAGATAACGTGTCGTTTTAAAAAATATATAAAATTAATTACCTGAATGTAGTAATACGTGTCTACATCTACAAAAAAATGAATAAAACAGATCACATCGCTCCCCTATTCCCTTATAAGCGTGATGCACCTATTTTTTCATCATCATCACACAAGAGGTTTTATAGCCGTAGATAAGTGTAAATATTTCGACCACAAACCTCATTCAATGGCGTTTCAATCGACAATCAATAAAATGGCCACAGCTGCACCGCAAATGGACGGACGAACACATTACTTATCTTTACCATTAGTCGGATAAAGGCCACTTGTTCGTCTTAATGACCTCTGGTTGACGAAAAAGTAGATTTACCCATAAATCACTGGGAAAGGATGTTTTAGGGCTGTCGGGGGGTGCACACGAATGCTTTTGATGGAAAAAACGAAAGTCATACAATTTGAACACTTATTACATTGTTATGTAAGTATGTTATGTATGTTACCCATAACGTAAATATATGTAGGTATACTTACCTAAATGTGAATATTTGAATAGTAAAAAAATTGATTTTTTTTTAATGAAAAAACACTTATTTTTGTTGCTTTTGCTGTAAAACATGTGCCAACCCTCACACCACCCCGTAGCAGACGTTACTAAATCGAGGGAAAAAAGCTAAAAAGGGCGTGCGCGGGCGCATGTGACGCGCATGTGCCGTTTCCGGTCACAAACAAGTATTTTTGCGCCCCATTGTCTACGGGGTGCCAAAGATAATAGGTGGGTGCCACTGCCATTGATGAATTGCCGTCCTGTTTATTTTATTTATAAAGATAATATACGTTTATTTATCGCGTTTGAATTGGGAAAAATACTCTGCGGTACCAAACTTGGCCATCTCCATACTAAATTAACTATATTGCATACATATTTTTGCCACTGAGTAATAGAGTTACTCCCTTATTCATAAACGCTCTATAGCTTCTGCTAACTTAGCAATCGTTTGTCCTTATCTGAGAAATGTCAAAGTGACAGATAAGGACAAACGATTAAGGTAGCAAAAGCTTAAAGAGCGTTTATGAATACTGGGGTAATTACTGAGAACCATACCTTCCTAACTCCCTAACGGCCAAGTCGAGTTTAGTACTATACATTCTTGTAAGAAAATTATCTTTTTTTTAATTAGTCCCATACGGGACGATAACAAAATTCTGTTATAAACGACTTACTGGTAATATAGGTAGGTAATTGTTAAAAATCCATAAATATAAATAACAACTGTTGTAGTGTACTGTACTTACTAATCAGGACTTGGCCCTTAAGGGGTTTGAAATAGGTACTATGTAATATTATGTACCGTCAAGTGCAAAAGTTATTGATACGAACTTCTCAAAAATATGTCTCACGACCTTTTTGCGCCGGTGTAAGAGCGTATGGTACTTATTTTTGAAACTTTGACTAACATATTATTACACTTGACTGTACACGAAATTTAGACTGTGATATCTCTGCTGTCAGATCCATACTAGAAGTGTCAAAAATGTCAGCTAAGTAATCGGCATTGAATCAAATTAAGTAAGTAAACTCTTTATTGTGCAAGATAACCATAAGACAAATAGAATTAGCAAATACAAATACATTAAGATAATTACCTACGACGAGTATGACGATTAGGTACATTATTAAGACAGGGCCTCCCTGCAGTTAATTAGCCCAGACGTAGATTAGTATACCTGTCGCAAAACATCAATAACGATGTTATTAACTAATTGCCCTAATTCTAAAATTATAACAAAAGTCATTAAAAACATGCCAAGTGCTTCTAATAAATGATTCAATTCATGACGTGGTATAATCCGTTTTTTTATAGAAGGCAATGCACCTAAGACATGCAAAAAAGGAGTCGAGGAATAGGTTTAAGACAGTAGTTTTTTTAATACATTATTATAAGAAAACGGGACTTAATCACGTAAACAAAAAGTATTTTTGTAAATACCGCCTCCTATTTTTAATACTTGAAAAAAACTTCATTTTCATCAGGCAACCTCTATCAAATTATCAGCTTTCAAGGCCCAAGAGTTAAGACTGAGCGATGATGAGTCACGCAGTCAAGACATTTCTTTCTAAATATATGTCTACCGTCTTGAACTATGTATTTAATACATACAGTTTGTTTTGTATGCAAATAAAACTTCTCACTTTCAGTTTCAAGGTGAGAGTTGTTTACTGCTCCACTTTTACATAGATTACATATTTATAACTTTTGTCTGTAGATAAACCAATCTACTGAAATAAAAAGGTTTCTTCTTTTTAACATGAGTAAGAGACAGTTCAGACTGAAAATAAAAAGTCATGTCTGAATAACAACTTACCAAGGCTCAGTCCAAATCTTGCACTTGTAACACTGAAATTTTGTACAGGGTTTTCGATGTACGCAAGGACTTAAATAGGATGGATTTGCAGGTTTCCCGCGGGATATGTAGGCAGTATATAGTGCCTTATTCGTATACATTTTTTATTTATTTATAAGCCTTTTTATTCCGAATTCGCTACAATTTCAGTAAGTACATGTTGTTGTAGTTATTGCCGTTTTTTTTTTTTTTAAAATTTAATATTAAATTGTCGCGTAATTCGGCGTGCCTCATGGCATAGGCCTCCTCCGTGTATTGGAGGGTTTGGGCTATAGTTCCCACGCGCGCCCAGTGCGGATTGGGAACTTAACACACACCATTGAATTTCTTCGCAGATGTGTGCAGGTTTCCTCACGATGTTTTTCCTTCACCGAAAAGCTCATGGCAAATTACAAATGTAATTTTCGCACATAAATTCCGAAAAACTCAGAGGTGCGAGCCCGGGATTTGAACCCACGACGCTCTGCTTGAGAGGCCACAGGTCAAACCACTAGGCTACCACGGCTTTTATACATAGAAATAGCTAAAGATATTCATCAGTTGCTAGGCAAGAGCAAAGAATTCGCGTCATCTGACAGACGAGAATCAATTCGCAAGTGTTAAAACTGTTAAAATCAACTCCGGCGATGATGTCATAGCGATCTCGCAAACCAATCGATGGCAAACACGGTAAAATACTGATGTAGAGAAACACCTCTATGCTCTGAGAAACCGATAGCGCTCGCGATCGTATTACAAGTCCTTTCTTAGATGACTCTACAATTTTTTACTTAAGTTATTAAACATTGGCGATGCTCTACTTTTCGCAAATTTTTGTGGCGGTACCGTTTTTTCGCAAATTTGATCGTCATTTTTTTCGTAGATTTTTTTATTTAACCTTAAACTTTAAAAAAAAACATGCATCAAATACTTACATCTTCTCATCTCCGTCAACGTGCGCCTGCACTGTAAATCCAAACATAGAGTTATTGCTACCCCTGTAAACCACCCTGGAGGGTATGTCGACATTGAACCCCGCGGCCGCGACCGCGCACAGCAAAACACAAAAAACCACCGCCATTGTCAAAAAACACAACACTACACAATAATCAGACACTTTTATAATTATAACCCGTCCGCATGTTTCGTTCGTAGTCGAGTCGTTAGCGACGGGACGTGCGTTCGCCCCGACGATCGGCGAGGTACTGACTACTCTATTGCTTCTGAGTTCTGAGACTGAGCCAACGGTGAAGGCAGTTTTTCGCGGGCTTTCTTGGTAGCATGACCGAGACTTATTTCGGTGGGTTTATTCATGACCGTTTACGCGCCTGTGTGGGTGATGTCCCTGAAGAGTCTGAAGAATTAAATGAGCGTGTATAAACACGAGATACGTTTGGTAGTCCGTAGTTTTGCTGGAGTTTCTTGACCTCTGTATTTCAAAAGTTATTCTCGTTTTAATAAAAAGTTAAAACAGTTCAAACCCATTTCTTTATTCGACCAATTTGGCTAGATAACTTCAAATCAGCTAAAACTTTTGGAACCAGGAGATTTGATTTTTACTAACACTTTCTGTTACATATCACACCAGAAATCTAGAAATATGATCTTTAAATAAAAATCGATGTAAAAAACAAATCGTCAAAATTTTTAGTGTTGAGAAAATAAAACAACATTTTAATGTCACCGCATTTAATAACAAATTCTTAAAAACATAATCATCATGTATAATATAAAAATAACAAGCATTGTATAAAACTTCGCCTAATGAATACTGTATTTGTTCTTAGACATACCTACTGGTTCTCAATAAACCTACTTCGTCACTTTCATAATTATAATAGGAATAGACTTACTCTACGATAAGTGCTGATTTACACTAGAAAAATACATAGAGAAATGTTATTATGTAGCAATTTTTTTTTTCATTTAATGTATTCTGGTCACACTGGTATTTCAATATACTATGAGACGGCGTTAAAACATTTACTTGTAAGAAAAGTTTATTTTTCTTATATATTTTAATATTTAAATAAATTTCATTCAATAGGTAGAGCAGTTTTCGAGATAGGATTAGGTTAACTGCAGGCCCTTATTTCACCACGTGACACTTGTCGGTGACAAGTGACAATTCTGTTTACATTACAAAACCGACGAGAATCTACCCCGGTTGATGAAATAGAGGCCTGGCCTTATACTCTGGAATTCGATTTTCGAAGTTCGTTTCGTTCCGTTTCGTTCTCACTAATAGGTATTAATTTGAGAGTGAGAGGGACGGTGTGATGCGAACTTCGAAAATCGAATTTCGGAGTAAACCCCGGAAATTGAAAAAACATGTTTATTACAAACCCTAGATTTACAATTGACCATTACAACCTCTATTGTTTAAAGTAGCATTAAAATAAGGGTGAAAATGAATTTAAGACAAAATATTAGTGAAATTACTTTCGAATATCCAATTTATTTTATCCAAAAGCTAGAACACAAAAACTGGAATGGATAAAAATGCATTTTATGTGAATTAATTTATGCTTCCCAAAAGGCTAAAGTTTTAATAAATTTATCATTGGACATGAGCAATCCCGTAGGTATATACCTACGGTTAGTTTGCTAGATCGCTGTGTTTAATACTAAATATGCAACATAAGTCCAAATTTACATTAATATAAGACTGGAAAATAAATTAAAATATAAAATTAATTCTTTGAAAAATAATTCAATTTTTTTTATATGAATAAGAAGGCAAACGAGCAAGGGGGTCACCTGATGGTAAGTGATCACCACTGCCATAGACATCCGCAACCCCGGAGGGATCGCAGAGGCGTTGCCAACCTAGAGGGCTAAGATGAAATGCCTCTTGTGCTCGCAATTTCCCCGGCTGAATTCAATAGTCGGAAATCTCATATTCCAAATTCCTAAAATGAAAAATCGAAATATTTGCTTATCAGAAGTAATAAATAACACGTCAAGTTTATTAGTTACAAACTTGTTATCATTTAGATTTTATATTATAAAATAAAATTGCACACAAAATAAAACTAAAATGAATAAGACTATTCGATATTTACCTGTCATATTATGGAATTCTTTTTTTAACGTAATAACGAAAACTGACGAAATTATCGGCCATTTTATTCAGTGGAGTAACATTAATCTCAATTTCATTACTTTTTTAAATGTCTTTACGCTTAAACAGTAGGTATTTTTATATAATTATGAATTTAATTTTTAATGAATCATATCCTGCAATACATACATTATATTATATTTGGTCTCCTATATTTTCGTCTTTTTCAAAGGCCTAGTAAATACTACGCTAGCCTGAACTATGCTTAAGCTACGGAGATTCAAAATCGAATCTTACGCAGTCTGCTACAGGTTCGTTTTAGTATAAACGCTTGCGCTAGGACTTGGAAAATTTGAACACGCCCGGTGTGCCCTTTTTCTGCGGTTTGTTCTCTGCCACCTAAAAATTAGAAAAATGTTATTGGAAATATTTAATCATGCTTAACGTGGCCTTTAGGTCGTATTAACTCAGGCTCTGTCTACCCCGTAAGGGATAAAGACGTGATTTGTGTATGTGTATATTGTGTATGTATGTATGTATAGACTTACGGTCCGCTCCCCGAGCAGTAGCCTGGCCTTGTCTTCTTCATGCGGCTCAGGCGCTGCCGCGGCACGCCTATGCAGTTGGAGCTTCTGACGAATAGCCTGCGACAGGATCACCCTGCATCGGAAGAACACGATATCAACAAAAGTTACACTGTCCATTGCACGGTAGAGACGGTCACGCTACAAAGTTTAGCTGACAATACACGCAATGTAATATGAAACCGCGCCGCCGGTCGCACGAGGTCATGGCAAGAAAAAAATCTAAATCTGAAGCTAGAGTTGCGGAAATTTTAAATCGGCACTAAGGTGGAGAGGGTGGGTCAAGCAAGAGTCAATGTCAAATTTCATGTACCTATGTAGGTTAAATTGGTTTCGAGTTGTGAAGGGGGAAGGGGTGTAAATATACACACGGCAGCGTCGCCAGTTCCTTTTACTTTGAACTTGGCCGACACGCTCCCGTGTATCTAGATGGTACACTGTACCTAAAAGAAAGCATAAAGAAAAAACCCAGCGTAGTGCTCCTATTATACAATACTTTTTACCACGCTCGGCTAAAATCTAGAATCAGCCAGCGGCGTAAATTTTTTCCGGACCTGTACAACAACGAGCTTCAAACAACGAGCCTGTTATTTTAAAGAGCCACCGGCAACGCGCGTCCTCCAGATACCTTCATCAGTGTTCATTTTGACAGTTCTTGTAGAAATGTGACAGCTAGCTGATTCCGATGCCAATTGTCAGCCCATACATGAACTGTCAAAATGAACACGATGGTGATCGCGAGCGAATTACGTAATAAGCCTGTAGGTTATAACAGTCACTAACCGTCTCGTATCGCTCTTGGTGGCTAGCAGCAGGTCCAGCCAGGTCCACGTCACGTTGTGGTACTCCAGGGTGGGTAGCACCAGCGGCAGGTCCCGCACGTCCTCCAGGTTCTTCTCTTTGCTACCCTTGTACGACACGCGCACCGGCACCTCGGGTATCTTGATGTAAATGAATAGTTTGTTCTTCTCTGCACGTTCCTAAACGTAAACGTTAGTTATAAACGTTATTCTATTCTATTCTATTCTATTCCTATGTGAATTGTAAAAGTTGAAGTGTTACAGCATTTCTGTTAGTGCCTTGAGATACTTAGGCCGGCCACATACGTACGGAATTTGCATACGGTTTCCGTACGAATTGACGTCAGCGAACGGGACGTCATTCCGTATGTAAAACGTATGAAAATTCCGTATGTATGTGTGTGGCCGGCCTTATAGGCGTAACTCAAAGGCTGTCCTTATAGGTAAAGCGTACTCATACGTATTGTATGTGACACTGTTATATTCAGGTTAAAGCCTAAGCCACTCGATTATTTCTACTCTAAACACAACATTGTTTAAAATATATACACCACCTTGCAAAAAAAAACGGGCACTCATGGTTTTTGTATTTTTTGTGCATAAAAGCTTACTATTCTAAGCTTTAATGCCTAAAAATCTAAAAAACTATAGATGCCCGATTTTTTTTGCAAGGTGGTGTATATATATCTTTTTTTTTTTCAATATTATTGAGACATACCGGTGGTTTAAGCGCCATTACGCCGAAAACAGATGTCAAAGCAACTTTGAAATTGTTTCACTGGAACAGTTTCGAGTGGATGATGTATAAGGCACTTTCATTTAAGTAAAATAGTGTAGGACAGGAAGTCCTGAACGTACTCTAACGATGGCTGTGGTACTCACTAGGGCGCATACTCGTAGGCTAGACAAACATTCTTCTTCTGAGTCATACACTCTTGTCAGAGTGTTCGGGGTGATAGATGAAGAAATAAAGGTATAAATGTTCATGGAAGATTATTTCTGGTTCACATCGCCTCCTTTGCAATCCTAGGAAGAGATACAACGAAACAAAGAGACAGATCGCGACCAAGACGAACGCTGTTCTACCTACATATTTCTATCAACAAGCAATGAACCGATCCGGTAATTTCACCGGCAGTGGAAGCGTGCTGGGCCCATAACCTATAGTGAAACCAACAGATGAGCTTCAATGACCACCGTTTATTTTTAAAAACTAACTACACCATAGTCACAAGTAGGTATACTGCACAGAGGTGACATTTAGTTACCAGTTTATAACAGTTTTACTCTCCACGCGGGAACACAGCCAGCACTGCTGCTTGGTAAGGTGGTAGAAATTTGGATAGACCTTCCATAAGGTCCTAGCACCCGTTAATGTTAGCTGCATGAGTACCAGCTCTAGCTACTAGAAGCTTTACCTTCATTTTCTCCACATCATCTTTGTCTTTCTTATCTCTCTTCACGTAGAAGTTGGAGTTGGAGTCTTTCCCCTTCTTCTTGGTCTTCTTGGAACCGCTGGAGACTAGGCTAGCGGTAGAGGCGCCGGCGCGCAACGTGCCGTCCTCTTCGTCGCCATCTTCTATCGAGTCGGGATCACGCTCGGGGAAGCAGAATTTGAGCATCGTGTTGAAGAACTTTTTTGTCAAACCTAAAGGGGGGGGAGGGAGTTCTAAAGTTACTTGATAGTTTAGTTTAGTTTATTTATTGGTTGAATCTAACATTGCATTATAATGTAAATACAAAAATGTGGCAAGTTAGGTACGCACTTGTTAAAAACACACATATTTATGAAAATGCAGGTCTACTTGCAAACTATGTCAGTTTAAATATGTTATCGTGATTATGTACATAAATAATACTAAAAAAACAAGAGTTGTTTTTATTTTACCAGGCAGGCGATGAAAGAGAATCAGGGAAAGTACAAAAATGCAATCAATCACCACAAAAACTAGCATAGCTTTTTCTAACAAAAAGTAATTTTCCCTCGGGAGTCTTCAGCTTCAGGGCTGTGAAGTGAAGTGTGAAGTGCGCCGCGCGAGAGCGCGACAACCGCGACACAAATGTCACTCGCGCACTGCCGACACCGTATTGGTCGAATACGACGCGCTTGCTCCGCGATTTTGGCGTTTATTGTGTAATGTAATAAATATTCCTTTTTCTTAGTCGTATATTCATTCATCGCCATCTTCTACACTCCTATAAAAACTCAAATAGGGGGTTTCAAATCCTACTAATATTTATAATATGAAAGTTTGTGACGATGTGAGTGAGTGTGTATGTTTGTTCCTTCTTCACGCTGAAACGACTGGATGGATTTGCTCCAAATTTGGAACGGAGATAGCTAGTACCCTAGATTAAAACATAGGCTACTTTTTATCCCGGAAAATTGCATAGTTCCCGCGGTATAGCGATAAACATGTCAATTGCTAATTCTACGCGGACGCATTCGAGGGCAGAAGCTAGTCCCAAATAAATATTGATGAAGGTCAAAGGTCATACCTATCCGGAAGGGCACGATGTTGACCTCGAAGTGCTCTTTGACGCTGATGCCGCCGACGGGCGGGCGGTCGCGGCAGAACACGCGCAACGCCGCGCGGCGAGCTAGCGGGGCGCGGCCCGACGGCGCCTGTGGGACTAGTACCTGCAGAATAGGTACCTTGACACTTGTAGGGCTCTTTTTACAAGCTTTATATTAACTTTATATGTTTGTCCGAGTGTTACAAGCCGTGGTAGCCTAGTGGTTCGACCTGTGGCCTCTCAAGCCGAGGGTCGCGGGTTCGAATCCCGAGCTCGCACCTCTGAGTTTTTCGAAATTTATGTGCGAAATTACATTTGATATTTACCATAAGCTTTTCGGTGAAGGAATACATCGTGAGGAAACCGGACCAATCCTAATAAGACTTAGTTACCCTTCTGGGTTGGAAGGTCAGATGGCAGTCGCTTCTGTAAAAACTAGTGCCTACGCCAAATCTTGGGATTAGGTTGTAAAAGCGGACCCCAAGCTCACTGAGCCGTGGCAAATGCCGGGAAAAACGCTAGGAAGATGATGTGATGAAGTTTGTCCGAGTGTTGTTGTACATTCTTGTTGTTGTATGTAGGTATATCTTACCTCCGGGAAGGGTTCGTTGGGCAGAAGGTTGGTGACCCGCAGGTAGCCCACTTCTAATTGATGCTCCACCGAGTCGTCCGAGCGTGATGTCTTCGTGTACCTGGTCCACACAAATTGGTTTTGTCGTGATATTTATGGAAGTTTATCATCATTTCCATCATCTTGTGATAGATTTAAAAAGTATGTAAAACCAAAATATCTGGAATTTATAAAAGAGCACATCGCCGTTCTTGGCCTGCAATGTTATAAGGTAACGGCACTAGTGTTGGACACTTTCAGCTGACAAGCACCAGTAATGGACACTTCATTCTTACTTTAAAAATCATTGTAAATTGACTGTTGTAAGTAAAATTAATAAATGACTATCCCTTAGTTTCTATTTAATAAGGCTCATCGTCCATTACTGGGTCCTTGTCCAACACTGGTGCCGTTACCTTATGAAATCTCATTAAAAACCTCGTCTAGTGGCACCTGCAGCCTGAACCTTCACAGTCACAGCCTAATTTAAGGAACATAACATTAATATTTCATTGCATGTTTGAGAAAAATAAACAAATGTATGTACTTATGGCTGTTTACTCACAGGAAGTTGGTCAGCAGCAAGTCAGCGATGCCGAGCTGCCCGTCGGCGTCTGTGAGCCGCCAGCGCGCGCACTTGAAGCAGATCTCGTTGTAGCGGTGCGGCGGCGCGGAGGGCGAGCGCACGGCCGGCGCGGCGCCGCGGCGGGCCTCGCGCCACGCGCGCACCATCGCGTCCAGCTCCTCGCCCAGAGACCACACGGTCTCCTTGCACTCGTTCACCTGTTATATGCATCAGTTGACGGCACCAGATTTCCGGACCGGTACAACTTCAGGATCTTCGAAAAACGAGTCTACTGGCAGTGGCGTAACTACAGCGTCAGGGGTCCTTCCTTACTATAAAGAAGTGCATCAGCTTCCCTTTTGTGCTTAATGCCAAGCCAGTTCAGGGGCCCGTAGGGACCCCTGGCATTTTGCCAGCGCTGCCACCCTATACTTACGCCACTGTCTACTGGGTAATCCCTATAAGTTATGAGTGTCCATGTGCTCTCCATCAGGTGACCCGCATGCTGGCTCGCCCTTTGTCAATATTTGCCGCAGCACCGTGTCAAGCTAACAGAACTGGCGAGCAGCGTACAATTACAATATTACACGAACCGTTTGGAGTCAATATTCAGGTGCCGCCATACTGTTTGACCTACTGATAGACGCTATACATGTAGTTCCCATTGATCATCGTCTGGCGACGCCCTAGACACCACACTTAGAACGCCACAATAAGCGACTACTTGCCTCGTTCACAGGTTTTCCGCAACTTTCTCGATGTCGTCGGTCCGTCTAGTGGGAGAAGAGTGGGAGACCAACGCTACCTGTCTTCCAGTTCATGGTCACCAACCATTTGAGAACCTATCTCCCCCAACTATAATTGCTTATCAGTTCTACGCCCGATGTAGCCTTTAAACTTCCTTTAAAAATGTTTCTGTCCATTTCAAGACTATCAGTGCGTGCGAAAGACCCGTTTTAAAGCATGTTGACCGTTGTCATAAAATTTAAAACTCATTTTGGAAATGTTTGATTGTGAAATGGCATTGGCCTGTTAAGTATATATATACCCCCTTATTCATAAACGCACTATAGGCCTCTGCTAAGTTAGTAATCGTTTGTCCTTATCTGTGAAAGGTAAATGTCAAAGTGACAGATAAGGACAAACGATTACTAAGTTAATAGAGGCCTATAGTGCGTTTATGAATAAGGGGGATAGTGTTTTGTATGTATATGTATGACGAGACACGCCAGGAACGTCGTTTGTCATCCGACTAGTCAGTCACATAATTGGCCGAAACGGATAAGCGTAGTTTGGCAATTTATAGCAACCTGTTAAGGAAGTCGTTTGATAACTCTAGATTATTACACATTTAGTAGATGATTGATCGAATCAGACGTTGCGAATTCTTACCAGTCCAGGGTGTCTGTAATCAGACCTTACAAGTGAATTTTGACCTTCAATGGTCGTATTGACGTGAAATTTGACACAGTAATTTTGTAAGTCCGGCGACAATTATATTGAAGTGAACTTCTAGTGGCCCAGCTAGGATCGTATCTGTTGTAGTTTATAACTATAACCAATCAATGTCAATTTAAATTTTATATTTAGAAAAAGAATAGTCAGCTGTATGTCAATATTATTTTCTTACTTCAATACAAACATTCAACGTATAAACACATCTTATTATTTTTCAATACGTTATCAGCACGAAAAGGCTCTTAAAAGCTATTAATAAGTTGTGATATAGTGTTATATAGTTGTGTGTGAAGTCAAAATTTAAATTCACCTCTTAAAAGTGAATTTTATACGAATTTTCAATAAAAGTGCGAAATGTCAGATCACACAAAAGGATCTGGTTTACGTTCCCTTGCTGGGATTTTATTACGCGGTAAGCAAGATTACGCTATTTGGAAATTCAAAATGAGGATGTACCTCATACATGAAGATTTGTGGAGTACTATTGTGGGCTATTCAAAAGATGTTCCCGTAAGTACTAAGGACAGAGAAGACGAAGTCACCTTGGCAAAAATTTGCTTGACTTTAGACGGTCCTGCAATCACACATGTACGGAACAGTAAGACGGCAAAAGAGGCATGGGACGCATTAGCGGCGGCTTATGAAGACAAGTCCATGGGTCGTCGTCTAGCCCTTGAACGTAAGCTCTACAGGTACAGTCTAACTGATTTTGATAATGTAGAACTTTACATCAACGCCATTATGTCGACTGTTCAAGACCTGGCGGACATAGGCAAAATCATAGAAGACGCCTCTGTCGCAGCGATTCTTTTAGGAGGTTTAACGGCTCGCTTCGATCCTCTTATAATGGCATTAGAGAACTCAACAAGTACCATCACAAGTGAGTTGGTTAAGATGAAATTACTATCCGAATTTTCAAGATCAACTTGCAATGAGGAAGGTTCTAGTTCAGACGCAGCTTTGCGCGTACAAATAAAGAAAAATAAGAAGAAACGAGGAGTAGTTTGCTACAATTGCAAGAAGCCTGGTCACGTCAAACCGGATTGTCCACTCAATAGAAAGTCCGATGGTTGTGAAGGCTCAAGCAAGAACAAACTCTCAAGTTTATTTGGCGCGCTGAATGCGGGTACTGAAGAGATTTCATCCGATAAGTGGTACGTAGATTCTGGTGCTAGTGCACACATGTCTGGAAGATCTGATTGGCTGGTAAATTACAAAGAATTTAGTACTGGTCAGATAAAGATTGCAAACGGAGACATTTTATCGAGCGCAGGAATAGGTAATGTACCTATTGTAAATAATTTTAAAACGGAGAGTGACTGTAAAGTTACGAAGATTTCAAATGTGGTGTTTGTTCCTAATTTAAATACTAATTTGATTTCTGTTAAGAAAGCTACTGAAAATGGTTTTAGTGTTGTTTTTGATACGAAAGGTTGTACATTTTTTAATTCTGAAAATTTTATTTGTACAGGTGATGCGGTTTTGCGTGGGTCCTGTTGTGGTGGACTGTATTCGCTGGATTGTACAGTTAGTCCTCCCAAACCCTTATCAGCGTTCGAAGTACAAAGTGATGTAGCAAGTTTTCGTTTATGGCATAAACGTCTTGGTCACTTATGTCGTATAGGATTAGACAAACTTAAAAAGGATAATCTAGGCGTTGTGTACTCAGAAGTTGATAAAAACCCTTGCGTCGCGTGCATAGAAGGTAAGCAGGCGAAAAAACCTTTCAAATCTAAATCTCACAAGAAAACAACACATAAATTGGAACTGATTCACTCGGATCTTTGTGGTCCAATGTCTGAAAATTCATTTCAGGGAAATAAATATGCTTTAACTTTTATAGATGATTTTAGCCGTATGATTTTTATATACTTTATTTCATCTAAAACTGAGGTTTTTAATAGGTTTTGTATGTTCAAGTCGATGGTCGAGAGGGAAACTGGATTAAAAATAAAAGCTTTGCGATCCGATTGTGGGACCGAGTATATCAACAAACAGTTTGATGAATACTTGTGCAAAGAATGTATTAAGCATCAGACCACAGTGCCATATAATCCACAACAGAATGCAATTTCAGAAAGAACGAACCGCTCTATTGTAGAAAAGGCTCGTTGTATGCTTTCAGATAGTTCGCTTTCGAAAGGTTATTGGCAAGATGCTGTGGAAACTGCTGTGTTCTTAAAGAACAGATGTCCTCAACGAGCTCTCGACGGGAAGACGCCTTACGAACTATGGCATAATAAAAAGCCAAACCTAACTCATTTAAAAGTTTTTGGCTGCCGTGCGATGGTGAAGATTCCAGACGCTCTAAGGAAGAAGTTGGATCCGAAAGCCGCGCAGTACATTTTTGTCGGATATTCAGACGACCGACAAAGTTATTTGTTTCGTGAACCTAGTTGTCCAAGAAGGTTAGTAAAAGGACGAGATGTGGTATTTTTTGAAGATTATTTTACAGATATAAAAGCAAAAAACACCCAGTCTGTTCCTTTGACTGTCCATGACAGTTCTATTTTGGATTTGGTTTACAATAAAGAGCAGAATCCACTGCTGCCAGTTGCTTCGATTTCTCAGGAGAGCAGTCAGACGGTCTCAACCGAAAGTGAAGAAGAAGCTAATGTCTCGGAGCCAATAACAGAGCAGGTTCACAATACTTCGGAATTTCTTAGCGCCGAAGATATTTCTGACGAAGAAGATGTAGCCGAACAGACTATGATTGAGCCTGAAGAACGGTACCCTCTTCGAAACAGAATAGCTAAGAAAAATAACAGTAATTTTGATTGTAATGCTGCTGTTACTAGCGAACCTGATGAGCCCCAAAGCTTTGCTGAAGCTATCAGAGCAGAAGATAGTACAAGCTGGCAGTCTGCGATGCAAGACGAGTTTAACTCGTTAACTAAAAACAAGACGTGGATTTTAGTTGAAAAATCCAACAAGAAGGTCATACCTTGTAAATGGGTGTATAAAATAAAGAAGGATGCCAATGGTAGAGTCGTAAAATACAAGGCAAGACTTGTTGCTAAAGGCTTTAGTCAAGTTTCAGGTGTTGATTATTACGAGACTTTTTCACCAGTTGTTCGTAATTCATCTCTGCGTACACTAATTGCTTTAGCGGCAGAAATGGATTTAAAAATGCAACACTTGGACGTGGACACAGCGTTCCTAAACGGAGACCTGGAAGAGGAAGTCTACATGCAACAACCTCAAGGCTTTATCAAACAAGGCGAAGAAGGAAAAGTTTGCTTGTTGAAAAAATCGCTATATGGTTTGAAACAAGCGGCTCGAGCTTGGAATATTAAATTAAATCAAACTTTATCTTCTATAGGTTTTATACGGACCTCTTCGGAACCGTGTGTTTATTTAAAAAGTTTTGGTGACGAAACTGTCATCCTGGCCGTCTATGTCGATGACATTGTCATATTTTATAAAAAAGAAATGTCATTTGTCACCGTGAAAACCGATTTGGAAAAATATTTCTCGTTAAAAGATTTAGGAAAATTAGATTTCTGTTTAAGTTTGAATGTGAAACGAACGGACGAGAAAATATGCGTTAATCAAAAGACGTACATTCAAACAGTGTTGACACGTTTTAATATGCAAGAGTGCAAGCATATGTCAACTCCGCTGGACAATAACAAATATGAAAAAGGTAAAGAATGTGACGAATCTTACCCTTACCAAAGTTTAATTGGTTGTTTGATGTTCTTGGCGGTAAACACGAGGCCTGACATAGCTTACGCTACTAGCTATCTAAGCCAATTCAATAATTGTTTCGAAAAGAAACATTGGTTGGCCGCAAAACGTATTTTACAGTATCTAAAAGGTACTATTGATTACTGTATCACTTACAGAAAAACCGATTCCTATCTATGTGGATATACGGATGCGGATTGGGCAAACTGCATGTATGACCGGCGGTCCTACACTGGGTATTACTTCACGCTGGCAGGCGGACCCATCAGCTGGGAGTGCAAGAAGCAACCGACGGTAGCGTTATCTTCTACCGAGGCCGAGTATATGGCTTTAGCTAGCGCTGCAAAAGAAGCTATATTTTTAAGAAGGTTAGTTTTCGATATAACGGGTAACGCTGATAAGGTTGTACTTTTTAATGATAGCCAAAGTGCACAAAAAATCGCTCTTAATCCAGTTCACCACAATAGGACTAAACACATTGATACCAAATTTCATTTTATAAGAGAAAAAATTAGTGATGGCATTATCAATGTTAAGTTTTTACAGAGTGAAAAAATGACTGCTGACATACTAACTAAGCCCTTAAGGCGTGTTCCTCATTTAAGATGCGTTGTAGGTATGGGCTTGACTTGACCAATACATTTTGTTAGTTTTTTATTGTTGCTTTGTGTAAGTATTGGTACTTAGATTATTCTTTTTATCTCCATTGAGGGGAGGGTGTTGTAGTTTATAACTATAACCAATCAATGTCAATTTAAATTTTATATTTAGAAAAAGAATAGTCAGCTGTATGTCAATATTATTTTCTTACTTCAATACAAACATTCAACGTATAAACACATCTTATTATTTTTCAATAGTATCCGCAACGGAACTCTTCAACGGTTGGTCCGATTGACTTGTAATTTGGTATCATTATGTAGGATAGATGACAATGAAAGTA
This sequence comes from Pandemis heparana, assembly GCA_963854515.1. Taxonomy (NCBI): domain Eukaryota; kingdom Metazoa; phylum Arthropoda; class Insecta; order Lepidoptera; family Tortricidae; genus Pandemis; species Pandemis heparana. The sequence continues at coordinate 1,973,780 of OY978009.1, read as the reverse complement.
CAGTCAGAAAAAAAGCTATGATATATGTTGTTTTTTTGAGGTATTTATAAAAAGGGTGAAGGTTGAACTTGAAGGGACAGTAGGAATTATAATGGTACGTCCCAAACATGGTCTGTAGAGAAAATCTGTACACAAACAGTTTGGATCCTGTCTCCTATCTCACCTGGTCATCCAAGATCTTGAGTTCAGCGATGGCGGCAGGGTCGTCGCCGGATATGGACCGGTTCTTCAGGTAGTATTCCTTCTCCAACCGCCGGAGACGAGCGAGAGACTCGCGGACCTGTGGAACGAAGACTACGGTCATGCGTTTTTCCGGAACGCTATAATCTGGCCATCTTTAAGGCCAAAGTGAACAGACACTTTCTAGGCAAACGTGTACCATCTTAGGCCTCATCTTCGCCTTCCATCAAGCGAGATTGAAGTCAAACGTAAGCCTATTTTATGTTAAAAAAAAAAGTAAGAGTTAAAGACGTGATTTATGTATATATGTTACCATAGCATCAAAGTATGCAAAAACATCAGGCGTCCAAACAAACATCCCATATCTAATTCAGTTGCAGCTGCTTTAAACGCGAAATTAGAGCAAGTTTAAATCAGGTCAATTTGTACAGGTCAACAGGCCTATCGCCATAACATTACCATGCCTGTATCTCAATATACACGTGTAAGCATACACATACATACATACATACACATATCGTGTCTATATCGCTCACGGGGTAGACAGAGCAGGTAACAAAACCTAAAGGCCACGTTTAAAATAATTGTGGGCATGTAGGTGGAAAGGAATCAAAATAGTGTTGGGTTGCTAGCCGCATCGCCTATAACATGATCCCCGCCATGGTCCCCGGGGCGAGCGCTCTCTGATGAAGGACTACGGAATAGTCCGAAACAATTGTCGGAGCATTCCTTCCGCTTTTATACATCCGGTTTGTTGTAATTATAACATGATTCCTAAGATTTTCGCCCATTCCCTCGATGGGCTTTTACCATCAGCGCGGGAAGAGAAGCAGCTGGCACATTCTATGTTTCTTTACTCCCAGACCAGCATGCGAGCAATATACTTTTTTTTTTTAAATAACGTAGCAAGAGGCTCTAAAAAGTAGTAAATCATACTTCAGTCTGGTTCAGCGGAGCGCCATAATCTATCATGTATCTAAATAGCCTATTTCGTGTCCCACTGCTGGGCAAAGGCCTCTCCTCTTCTTAGCCAATCTTCCCTATGGCCCGCGTGTTTCTGCCATTCCTTAGACAAGAATCCAGGTATCCCTAAGCACCGTCCTAGGATGGCTCAGAGCCCGAATATGTGTCGCCATTATACGTGCCACAAGTATGTGTATTCGCGGCACACGCCATAAATTTAAACCTGTGGCAAAATGGCTCGGTTTTGACGACGGTGCCACCCTACCCCATATAGACTGACCATCTTTATGTGTGTGTTACACTATTGTCTTAGCCTTAATTCCTGTAAAAATTCTGTTGTTTCTGTGTTATGGTTAGATTAGGTCAGTTTACTATCAATTCAAAAAAATACTATTTCAGAAATAAAACGCTTTATGACACAGTTAATAAAGAATTATCCAGTAGGCTTATTGTCTAACTCGCTCGCAATCGCCATCGTGTTCATTTTGACAGTTCATGTATGGGCTGACAATTGGCATCGGAATCAGCTAGCTGTCACATTCATGCAAGAACTGTCAAAACGAACACGATGGCGATTGCGAGCGAGTTAGACAATAAGCCTACAGGTCGTCCCGCCATCTCGGCCATAATATTTTTCAGATACGAATTGAATATAGCGCCTAGATATTCATTTACCCTATTTCGATTCGGACAAGTTGCAGAACAGAGCATACGTTTATTTTCGCAGCCAACATCGCGCGGTCACTACGACCGAAATAACGCGTTACCAAAGCGGCCTTCGGAGTTACAACACTGGACTAATGCATGAAAATATTACGAGGCTCTTATTGAAGTCAGATCGCCCGTTTTTCGACAGATATTCTTACGAAACTGTAGATGAAAAACTTAAGTAAATGACCTGTTGTATGTGTGAGTAATGTGTGCACAGAGAAATGTGCGACAAATTGACGGTACAAATTTGAAAAATTATTGAAGTCCCATAGGTATCAGTCCAGGGCCCTTACCCTGACGTCTTAATGCGATTCAGTTTAGGTTCGCTCGCTGTCAGATTCATACTAAAAGTGACAGCTAAAAATTTAACTGAATCGGAATTAGGACGTCATGGTAAGCCCCCAGTACACTACATGCAACAGGTCATTTAGGTACTTAAGTTTTTCACCTACAGTGGTCTTTAATGTAATGTGGTTGTATGTGTATGTGTGCAAATGTTAAAAGCCCAGGGAGTGGGCGAAAATAGCAATCAGTTATAGGCGATGCGGCTAACAACGCATCACTATTTTAATTCCAATTTCCACCTATACACCCACAACCATGCTAAACGTGGTCTTTAGATGTTACCCTAGGCTCTGTCTACCCCTGAAGGGACAAAGACGTGATTTCTGTATGTATTCTTACGAAACTGTTGTAGTGGTCTTTATTTTACAGGTATTGTAACTGCAGGCACTGCAGCTATAGAAAAAATAATCAGTGTACGACCCAGTGTTGCCGTTTGGTTCCGTTCCTTCCGTTTTGCGGAACTTTTGACCCCCCCGCGGAACTTGGAAGGAACTTTTTAAACGGTGTGTATTTAATTATTCATAGGTATCTAATGATTTTAAATAAAATGGAACTTTTTAATGTAATTTTCAAGGGACCTGGCAACACTTACAACTATGACAAGAGTTGAGAGTTTACAGCAAGAAAAAATTGACGTCCTGAGGCCTACTTGCACAGTCCAGAGTTAAAAAATTAAATCGCTAACTCAGTGTTAGGTTTGACGGTTCCATACATTTTGACACCACTTAGCCCCGGGTTAGCATCTAACACGGGGTTAAGTCGCTAACCCTGGTCCGTGCAAGTGGCCCTAAACGTCAATGTTTATTCGAGGAAATTCTATAAGGAAATAAAAATTAAATTAGGTATTTCAATCGCAGAGGGACACTATGTATAATAAAAAAATACACTTGCACTCGTAAACAACACGGCTATAGCGAAAAGATGCAACTAACTACGTAACGGTAGTATTCCCGAAACACACGACCGCAAATTTCTCAAACATGTTTAATTTTTTAGAAAACAAATGCATTGAACAGGAAATGTAGCGGAAAATGTATCAATAAAGACATTCCTTCACTAAGTGTTGTGAGATAAACAACAATTAATTTACAGCAACTGGAAAAGACTATTCATGTAGTTACCTAATACAAAAGACAGGTAAAAGGAAAATACAAAATAGTAATATTTCCTTCTAGTAAACGATTCATTACTAATATCTTATTATTACTAGAATTATTGACGTGAATAAACAAATGACATCACCAATAAGTCTAATAATAAGCTAATGTAAACGATTGATAATGAAGGTGAAACATCTGTTTTGATTGTGTAATCATACTAATAATGGGCTGGTTTGCGTCCACAGCTAGTATTGATTAATTTCGCACGCAACGACAAGTCTTCGGTAGTATAGTGGTAAGTATCCCCGCCTGTCACGCGGGAGACCGGGGTTCGATTCCCCGCCGGAGAGATCTTTTTGTTTTTAATTTTTACAACAGAGTGAAGTTCTTCTGGGAAATTGTAGAAATCCTGTATGAAATTTCATACTTTCGTTTAAATTTTCACTATATTAACGATAATATGGTCTCTTTTTTACTAGAATATTTTATTACCCCCTTGTTCATAAACGCTCTGTAGGCTTCTGCTAACTTAGCAATCGTTTGTCCTTATCTATCACTTTGACATTTACCTTTCACAGATAAGGACAAACGGGAAACAATAATTTTGGGTAATAGCTAATATAATAATATACACTTTTCAAAAGATGGATAAAAAACCTAACTTTGACTAACTCTCAAGAGAGGGCGCTACTATCAAGTCCCAGCTCCAGTTAAAACAGTAGGCAACGTCCATTCTTATCTGACCTGCGTCTGCAGCCGGTGTATGAGCTGGCGCGGGTCCTGGTCCTGGTGCAGCTGCAGCTGGAAGCGCATGCGCGCGCGCCGCTCGAGCGTGCGCCGCCTCTCCGGCTCCACGTGTAGCACCACGTTGTTCACTACGTCGAGCAGCATCGCATACTAACATACACAAATAAGAAATATTTGAGAATTTCATGATCATAAAAATCTATATGCGGAATTTGGACGAATAATTCAAGTGTAAGTGTGCGCTTATTCTTGTTATTGCGCATTTTTAAAAGCAGTTACATTCTTTACTCATCTTTGATCACGTAAATTATTTTGCCTCGGACTGTACTTACGTCATTGTGAATTTATTCTTAGTGGATTGTATAGCGTATTTTCGCAATCTTTCGCAAGTCTTCGGTAGTATAGTGGTAAGTATCCCCGCCTGTCACGCGGGAGACCGGGGTTCGATTCCCCGCCGGAGAGATCTTTTTGTATTTTTTTTTTTTCATTTTATCCGAAAGTGCCTTTTGACGGTCGGTGACCACTTCCTTTTTTAAACAATGCTGACGCTCACAAACAAAGACGTACGGTCAGCATCAAAAGTAGCTACGCACTTCAGTACTTTGTCACATTATAAAATAAAAGTGCCCAGCTACTTTTGCTGCTAACCATACCTGCAGCGAATTGGTGCACACGTCCAGGTCGTGGTGCATGAGGGTGAAGGAGTCGTAGGGCTGCGGCGCGGCGGCCCAGCCCCCCGCGCCGCCGCCGCCCTCCGCGCTGTCGTGCGACACGTAGTAGAACTCGCACGCGCAGCGCGACACGATGCGTTGCAACTGCGGGACAGAGACGGGTGAACTTCTGACGTAGTTATGTACTGTACCAGCCAGTGGAGTAACTATATACCGGCCGCTTGACTGAGTCCTCGCCTGCGCGGGTACAGGGGCGCGGGGTAGAACGATAAAAGGAACCGAGAGCGGTGCGGGCGGGTAGTAAATAAAAAGAGAAAGTAATTAAAATGTATTAAAAGTGCCGCCTTTTTTGGATTTGACGAATTTTGATCCAATCATGGATATAGAGCGTAAATGGTATGTTCTATTGTTCAATTTCAAGACTAAGTTAACATTCAAACAAAAACAGACTATTGTTTTATTTTTATTTTTCAAGGTATAGAAAGTACGGAAGAACCATGTAGATTATCGCTAGATGGCGTTAACCTGGCTGTACTTTATTTCTTCAAGCTATAAAACACTAGCTGTTGCCGGCGACTCCGTCTGCACAGAATCGCTATCCCGCGGGCAATTTTCCGGGACAAAAACTATCCCATGTCCATCCCCGGGACTCAAATTATTTGTATACTAAATTCCAACTAAATAGCTCCAGCGGTATAAGCGTGAAAAGGTAACAGACAGACAGACTTACTTTCTCATTTATAATATTAGTAGAGATTACACAAAAAAAAGCATACAAATCTCACTAACGCCATCTGTTAGACGCACGCGTAACTAATTAGTAAGTCAACTATAGTATGAATCTTCCCAGGTGAATTTTTCGCTTCGAGCCTTAATCTTTCAAACAAAGGCCATTGTCTCTATTATTGGAAAATCGCAAGCTACCGAGTAAGCACGTGCCACTACAACATTTATATTGAAAAAGAAACGGTATCGTCATAGTATTAAGGTTCAAATTTAATGTCACTGATACTCTGGATATTATTTTTAATTTGAACCTTAATACTATGACGATACTGTTTGTTTTTCAATATAAATGTTGTAGTGGCACGTGCTTACTCGGTAGCTTGCGATTTTGCGATAATAGAGACAATGGCCTTTGTTTGAAAGATTAGGGCTCGATCAATCAATCAATCAATCAAATTCTTTATTTTCCATAAAACATGGTGTACAAACAGGTCTTAAAATTAAATGGTTTCACATGTTTTGTTGTAATGACAACACGTAAAAAATCAATAATTGTAACAAAATCAAAATAATGGAGATAATAAAATAAATTAAATTAAATGTCAAATCACAAAACCAATTACATAAATTAAGCACAAAGTAATAAAATTTGCATGATGTCACTTAAATTTACGAAGCGATAAAATCACCTGGGAAGATTCATACTATAGCTAGCTTATCGTGAAACGTGAGTGACCTGCGCGAGGCCGGCGTGGTCCCCGGGCCCGACGGTGCAGCCGATGACGCCGCCGGCCGAGTGCCCGCTGCCCACCAGCCGCGGCACGTCCGGCAGCTCGCTGATCTCCGCGCCGGCGCGCTCCGATATCTCGTCCACTGACACCCATTGGATGTTTTCTGGGAACAACATTAGTTTTTTAAACGAAAAGGTCGTAAACAAGAGACAAGTCTACGTGGTCGATCACCAAACCGATAGACAGACACCAATTCTGTCACCAAGACTTCTGTAGTCGAATAGGTACACTCACTTCAGGCCTGTTTCACCACTCTCAGCCCCTCACAATAGACCCTGATATTTTAAGTGTTGGTTATCTATGATGTTGTCTTTGTTTGTTTCATAGTAAGTAAGTAAGTAAATGCTTTATTGTCCAAATATAAAAAAACAGACACAAATCACAATCTTATACTGACATTATCTGTGTCATAATTTGTATTGTATTGAATTGTATATTATTAATTTTGCCATTTTTCAATTGACAGGCACTGCTTAACTAATCGTAGTGTAATGTTCAGATAAGCATAAGCTATCTGGCTTAATAGCCAAAGTTTTTGTACGCCAACCGGCAAGACATAGTGCAACACTAAGAAATGTAACATCTCTGTATTTATGCAGACATGACCTATGTTTCACAAATAAAACATTTTTTATTTTTGACTTTTGACTTTTTTAGACAAAAAAAATACATTAAATATTATGCACAAAGGCGAACTTATCCCTTTAAGGGATCTCTACCAGTTAACCTTTGAATAGATGAGAGGAGTATTAAGCGAGGGACCGACAAAGAGTGAGTTTAAAATATTAATATAGTAAGATTAACTTCTGCCCGCGACTTCGTCTGCGTAGAATTATACATCATGTATAAACCTTCCTCTTCAATCACTATCTATTTAAAAACTGCACTGACCTTCTCCCACGGAACGGGTCGGGCGGAGGTGCCCCGACTCGCACCCTTCTGTTAATCGGTATATCCAAGTGAGCTCACCATCGAGCTGGTCCCGCTCGCCGGCGCTGACGGTGGCGTAGTACTGCATGGCGGACAGCGCGCCCGACCAGGCCGTGGCGGCGGGCGCGCGGCGCACGCGCTGCCGCACCTCCGCGCGCGCCGCGCACAGGATCACGTAGCCGCCCGACTCGCAGCCCTTGAGGACCACCTGCGAGTTCACCAGCTCGACTGCGAAAGAGATGGCGCGATGTCAGGACGCCCCTGCTCGCTCGATCGACTGTTAGTCTTGGCGAGAGAAACGGAGAACGAGTGACGTGACTGTCCCGTTTCCTGCCACTTCATATGCCACATCTATTTCTATGGCGTAGCGCAGACGTAACAAACACATCATGGATAAACATGCCAAAAATTCCAGTAGGTACATTTTCAACATCAACGTTTACTTGAAGTAAATTTGAATTTGTTTAGGATACGTTCGCCTGGCAACATTATCTGCGCTAAGTAAAAAATATTTAAAAAAAAAAGTTTAGTTGTCTACCTGAGGTATTTAGATTGTCCTACCCTCGGAACGATACACAGTTTGCGCCTTGCGATATTTAATTTGAATAAAAATAATATAAGAAGTTTTTAGAGTCTGATCGTTTATTAGATTACAATAAACAACTCAATAAATAGTATTAATTGCTCGCGAAGTATTTGGTGCAGTGCATGTGACAAAAAAACGCTGTGAAATAACATTGGCCCGGTTGTTGTTCAAAAGTACCCGCACAGTTAGTAAATAAAAAATAAAAACAAACAACAATGACAACTAAATGCGCGGCTTGTGCGAAGTTCACCGGGCGTACTGGTACCATTGCGTGCCCAAAATGTAGCGGCCACTATCACTGCGCCTGCGTAGGGGTACCTGCCGGGAAAGCGGTCACCCAGGATTGGAGCTGCCCGACGTGCAAGCGGTTCCAGCCGCGAGACAACCGCGCCGACACGCCGGTGAAGGGCTTGCTCACCCAGCCCGCCGCCACCGCCGCTGAGCCTGTTGCGTCTGCGGGGTCTGTCGATGCTCAGGCCGCGGCTTCACATTCCGCCAGTGCCCCGCCTCCTGCGTTGGCGGCTTCCGCCGCCGACGCCAACACCGCTGAGCCCGCAGCCCCCGCTGATGCTCAGGCCACCGTTCCACGCCCTTCACCTGCTGCGGCGCTCACCGCTTCGGAGGCCTCATCGGGTGCTGGACCGGTGTCTCCGATGCCCGAGAGTACGGCACAGTCGTCGCTTGGAGACGAGATCCAGCTGTTCCGGGAGGAGCTCCAGGCCTTGAGGCGCGAGCTCAGGGAGTTTCGCCAAGAGTTCCAGGACGTCAGGGCTAGCATGGCGGACATCAGCGCGAAGGTGGACGCGTTGGAGGGTCGCGTCGACGCCGTGGAGAAAGCTGCCGTCGATGGCACTGTGCCGGTAGCCACCAAGGTGCTGGAGGAGGCCATCGCGACGCTCCAGGCGGAGCTGAACGAGCGGGACCAGGAGCTGCTCGCGAACGACGTGCAGCTGTCCAACGTGCCGGAGGAGCCGGGCGAGAACGCGGTCGGGCTGGTCACGCGGGTCTGCGTCAAGCTGGGCGTGGAGCTGGACGTGCGGGACGTGGTGTTCGCGCACCGAGTGGGCGGCGAGCGCGAGGATGGCCGGCCGCGGCCGCTGGTGGTGCGCATGACGCGCCGCGCCGTCTGCGAGGACCTGCTGAAGCAGGCGCGCGTGCGCCGCGGCGCCACCACCGACGGCCTGGGCTTGGCTGCGGCGCCGCGGCGGTTCTACGTCAACGAGCGGCTGACAGCCGCCAACCGCCAGCTGTTCCAGCGCGCCCGCGAGGCCGGGAGCGCCGCCGCCTGGCGCTGGGTGTGGACCCGGGGCGGGAGGATTTATGCCCGTAAAGCTGACGGCCAGCCGGGTCATCGCTTGCGCAGCCTAGCGGACCTGAGTATTTTTACCCCGGTCGCCGCTGCCCAGTCAAATGTATAGTCATTGTTTGCTGTTTGTTTTATATTGTGGAGTCCTGAAAAATAAAAGTGTTTCGTTATTAATGTTATCTATGTCTGTCCAATTAATATTAGCCAAAACAAGTTTATACAATCATTACCTTATTATTATGGCCTTCCCGTGTGTTTCTTTTGTTTCAATTGTGTTTTCTTTAGGTTGTTTTGTCGTCGCAAAAGTGAAACCACTGATTATTTTGGCCCCGTTCTGTACTTTGCCTATAAACAGAGTAATATATTTATATAACACCTATTAATAAGCATATATTTCATATTGATATTGTCACACTACGTATAAATGTCACGTTTACCTGCATTCTTCCGTTTCATTGTTGTTATTGTTCTTACGTAATGTTTTTATCTTCTTGCCATGCCTCGTTTTAAAAACTTCAAAGTTGGTTTATTTAATGCTGGATCCCTTGGTACAGGACATGACGAGTTGATTGCGACTGTGACCACGACCAAAGCCGACGTTATTGCTGTCAACGAGACCTGGCTACGCAACGGCGAGGAAGGCCGGGCTCCGACCGTGGCGGGGTATCGACTGAGGCATATCGCGCGTCCAGCCGAAATCCGCGCGGGGCGCGGGGGGGGCGTAGGGTTTTTTATCCGCCGCGATCTCAATGCCCGCACTCTCCCGCACCCACCGGCCGAACTCGTAGAACAAATGTGGTTGAAATTTAATGTAAACGGCAAACGTTTAATAATTGGAACCGCATACCGGCCGCCTTGGCTTAATGTTGACACCTTTTTTGACGCCATTACGACCTCGATCACTTCTTTTGCTAATTACGACCGTTTGATCTTGCTTGGAGACTTTAACATAAATTTTACTGACAAAACCAACACAAAGTTTGAATGTTTGATGAATTTTTTAACTTCTGTTAACTTGACTCAACATGTAAGTGACCCGACGCATTTCACTGATCACAGCGAGACGACCATAGACCTGATCTGCACTGACGCTCGCGTTGTGAATGTGGACGTGAAGCACATTCCCGACCTGGGCAGACATGCATTCATTACGGCCGAGTTTGACATAAAAAAACAGAAACCGACGCCAAGACGTATTACATACCGACCTCTTAAAGACATTGACTTAAGTGACTTCGACAATGACTTAAAGTCTATAAATTGGGACCAAATACTTTTAACTAATGACGTGAATGAAATGGTGCGAATATTTAACGAACTTGTACTACAAATATTTGACAAACACGCGCCTGAAAAGACAATCGTGGTGAAGGAGGCACACAAACCATGGCTGACAAGCAATGTGAAGCTCATGATGCGTCTTAGGGACAAAGCCCACGCCAAATACAAGCGTTCCAAGACTGATGCTCATAAGCAATATTACCTAGACTTGAAACACCTGGTGATCGCAGCCATCCATAGCGAGAAATGTGCCTTCTTCAAGCACCACATTAACGACGTTACCGACTCAAAGACTCTCTGGAAAAACTTAAAGCGCACTGTCCTTCCAGACTCACAGACGCGGACTGACCTCCCGACACACTTTAACGACCCCGACTTAATAAACCGCCATTTCTTAAATATACCTGGTAATTCTGTCGTATCTATATCTGACCTGACACGGTATGAATTTGATAGATATAGTGACAAAACTTTTACTCTTTCACCAACAACCTTTGAAACTGTGACCAAAATTATAAAATCTATTAAAACGACTGCAAAGGGACATGATTCGATTGCTATTGACATGTTACTTATGACACTTCCGGTGACTTCTAAGATACTGACATTCATTATTAATAGGAGTATTCAGACGATAACTTTCCCGACTGACTGGAAAATCGCTCAAGTGACCCCGTTACCAAAAACCACAAATCCTGTCAATCTGTCCGAACTCCGTCCTATTAGTATCCTTCCCTGTGCATCAAAGATAATAGAAAGGGTGGTTTGCGAACAGCTGTCGGAATACCTGGAGAAATACAGCATCCTACCTGAACTGCAATCGGGTTTTCGCAAGGGTCGATCGACAGTTACTGCGTTACTCGATGTAGTCGATAACATTTTGCAGGCCCGGGATGATGGTAAAAGTACCATATTAGTGCTTTTAGATTTCTCCAGGGCTTTTGATTGTATTAGCATCCCCTTGCTATTATCTAAGATGTCTTATTACGGATTTGATGCTACGGCGATAAAATGGTTTAGCAGCTATTTGACTGACCGGGCGCAGACAGTCGTATTGCGTGGGGTGGATGGTGGTGCTCTGCGGTCCTCTCTTTGCCCTGTGACACGGGGAGTGCCGCAGGGTTCGATACTTGGACCTCTGCTCTTTATATTGTACAGCTCAGATATTATTAACGGTATAAGGAGCAGTAGATACCATCTTTACGCGGACGATCTGCAATTGTATGTCTCCTGCGCGCCCTCAGAGACATTTTCAGCTGTGGACTCAATCAATGCAGATCTGGATCGTGTTTCGGCTTGGTCGGAGAAGAACTGTTTGGTTCTCAATCCCAGCAAGTCGAAGTATATCGTTTTTGGATCGAGGCATCAAATTCGGAATACTCTTGCTGCTCTGGCCACCGGGAATGTTGCCGTCATGGGTGACCCAATAGAGCGAGTGGTAGAAGCCAATAACCTTGGCCTCCTAATGGACGGCAAGCTGAACTTTGAAACCCACATTTTGAAAGTTGTGAGTAACTGCTTCTACCGTCTCAAAGTTCTGTACAATATACGCGATTACCTCAGTGTCGATTTGCGTGTTGACCTTTGTGAATCGCTTATATTGTCCAGATTAAACTATTGCGATGTTATTTATGACGGTTGCATTCTTGGTCGCTCTAAGAGGCTTTTACAGCGAGTACAAAACGCATGTGCTCGTTTTTGTTTCCGCGTCCCTCCCCGCTCCCATATCACCCCATACCTGAACGCCGCCAACTTGCTGAACATGCCTGCGCGCAGGCGCATGCACCTCGCCACTTTGCTGTTCGGTGTGAAACGTCACGAGACCCCATCATACCTCTTTAACAAGATGGTTTGGTCGAGGAGTGAGCGCAGAAGCGCAATGGTTCTCGTGCCTAAGCACCGGACTGCGGCATTCCGAGGCAGTTTCAAGTTTGCGGCGTCCAAGTGCTGGAATGATATTCCTCCCCCAATCCAGGGAGCGTCAAGTAGTTACACCTTCAAGCGCAAGCTGAAGGTTCACTTATTGACGCTCCAAAAATCCTTAAAATAGTCCTCCAGCACTTTGCACATTGGTATGCCAGCTTGTTGTTTTTGAACAATTTTGTTTACACTTCGTTTTTTGTTTATTGAAAATTATTTAATAAATTTATGTATTTTATAGTTACACATAAGTCGGGTTTTATCTATTTATTACTTCACTTCTTACTTAAAAGTTTATGGTTTATGTAGTATATTAATTTATTTAATCTACACTGTGTATCGTTTCTTGAGTCACAGACGGTTCTGGCTGAAAATCAGTGCTGCAGGTGTCTAACACCTCAGCGTAATGCTGAGCCAGCGACCGTTTCACTTTTGCGAAGACACAACACAACGCTGATGATCAAATTTTCATGTCTGGTTTTTTTATTGTTGTTTTTTTTTCTATAAAATTGTGTGTACATGCTCTTATATTTGTGTGTCTTGCAAAATGAATAAATGTCTTCTTTCTTTCTTTCTTTCTTTCTTTACCTTCGTTCGTTTATGAAAGTCTTGTCGTGTCGGTTTTCGGCGTATTTCCACGCAAATTATATATCGGTCGAATTTAATACTTATTTTAGTGTAAAATCGCGTGTGAACGCTGAGGAAGGCTGATCCGTTGGAGGGAGTACTGTTCTTGTTATATTTCGATATTTTTACTGGTTAATGGTAACCTTTATTGGAGGTAAGTTCGAACAAGCCGAAGATCTAGGGAGCCTACGCCAGCCAATACAGCCTAAATCTGCACCATCATCTGCAGACCTTCGAGGTGAGTGCTTCAAACAACTGATCTAAGCCTATTTTCCGTTTCGCGTTGCAAAATCTTTCGTATTTGTTTTTATTAAAATTAGTCCAAAAATATTCGTTTACAGTCCGCTTAAATTATCGTTTTCGTATTCTAAACAGAATTAAAATCAAAATTGTCAACTTTTGAATCCATCTTCACTTCGTGTAAATTATCGAGACATCTAGCGGTAATCTGTGGTACCACGTTTCCTTCGCTCCACAGGGCTCCACTTGAACGTGAACTTCGACGCCATCTATCGCGCCACTTGTTAAACTTTACAGCGCCATCTATGATAGCTACTAGAAACTATACTCACTAAGAAAAGCGGTATGGGCATTTTCATCATCCAAAACGTGTCTCGGGTGCGGTTGTTGGGAAGGTGGCGCATCTCCTTCGGCGCCACTCAACTCGTCGCTGAATACAACTGGAGCTTCGCTTCCGGCTTCAGCCACCAAGGCAGCCAACATGCCCTCGGCGTTTGAACCTGGCGCATTATTAGACTGAAAAAAATGAAAATTTGGAAATAGTGAGTCGTATAATACTGGATTGGCTTAGTTAAATTTCAAAAATATGTCTGCTGCTAAATAAAAATACAAAAAGTACTCTCCGGCGGGGAATCGAACCCCGGTCTCCCGCGTGACAGGCGGGGATACTTACCACTATACTACCGAAGACTTATAAAGAAGGTTGAAATTATCAAAGTGTTTTTTCAATACACAAACTAAAATAGAACAACATTATCTTCGAGATTTATCGATAAAACCGATTATTGATAAATCTCATTTCGAACTAAACAGATAAAGCGTACCATAAAGAAAGAAATTACTTGTTAACGGTTTTATTTTTAATTTTAATTCTTTTTTTTTAATTACCTGCGTGGCAGAGGCGGGTGGGGGCGACACGACATCGAGTTCTCTCTGATTCTTCGGTGATGTGGCCTCCTTCTCATCCTCTTTCAGCGCTTTCGTTGACAAGTTCTTCTTTAGTTGCTGTCAATAATTAGGTTATTTTTTTACAGGAAATATCAAATGAATCAAGAAATTTTTATTTCTTAATTTTTATGTTTACTTTTACGGTTTTACCGTTAGAAATTTAATTTCTAAACGACACTGAAAATTAGAACATATAGAAAAATCCGAAAAGTAAAGCTATGGCCGGGAATCGAACCCGGGTCCTCGTCATTCCGTGACGCGTGCTATACCCCTACACCACCCATAGCAGGTAACGCCACGCAGGTAGCGTCACGGAATGACGAGGACCCGGGTTCGATTCCCGGCCATAGCTTTACTTTTACCTGCTATGGGTGGTGTAGGGGTATAGCACGCGTCACGAAATGACGAGGACCCGGGTTCGATTCCCGGCCATAGCTTTACTTTTCGGATTTTTCTATATGTTCTAATTTTCAGTGTCGTTTAGAAATTTTATTTTTTTACTTCTAGAACAGCGGTAAAAAAAAATATAAAAGTTTGCGAGGCTCTTACGCCAAAAAGATTGTTTTTTTTTTTATTACATAGTCTGTAGGAAACGAAATAAAAAACGAAATAATTCAATTTGGAATAAAATGTTATCATGAAACTAGCCGGAATGAATGTATAACTAGAAACCTGAAATGTCCCCTACATTCTTAAAAAACTACTAATAGTCGCCATTCCAATATGAAAATCTGTAACGCATTCGCTGCCAGAGCCCTATTTTATAAAAAAAAAGTAAGTCTCTTTCTGACCCTATGTGTTAGATAGAGACTTCCGCTTGTAAATTGTAACGTAGCTTTATAAGGCCCAGCTGTCAAACCGGAGACTTCTTCATGTGCCACTGACGCGCATGCGCGTTCAAATGCCCTTAAAATTATGACACTGGGCGAAAGTCACGACAACGTCGGTGGCAGTGAATGCGTTAACTCAGAAAGCGAATAAGAAAGAAAGAAAGAAGAAAGAAGATAATATATTTATTCATTTTGCAAGACACACAAATATCAGAGCATACACACAATTTTATAGAAAAGAAACAACAACAAAAAAAACACAGCCATGAAAATTAGATCATCAGCGTTGTGTGTGTCTTCGCAAAAATGAAACGTTCGCTGGCTCAGCGTTACGCTGAGGTGTTAGACACCTGCAGCACTGATTTACAGCCAGAACCGTCCGTCTGTGACTCAAGAAACGATACACAGATGAAATAAATTAATATACTACATCCTACTAATATTATAAATGCGAAAGTTTGTGAGTGACGATGTGAGTGTGTATGTTTGTTCCTTCTTCACGCTGAAACGACTGGATGGATTTGGATAAAATTTGGAACGAAGATAGCTGGTACCCTAGATTAAACATGTCAATTGCTAATTCTACGCAGACGAAGTCGCGGGCAGAAGCTAGTAAACCATAAACTTTTACGTAAGTAAAGTAAAATAACAATTTGTCTAAAAGGTACCTGGCTTTTAATGTAGGTGTCAATGAGCGCGAACGCGAGATCCCTGTTGAGCTTGGTCCACGCGCCGCGCAGGTCGTGCACGGCCAGCCGGTGCGTGGGCGCAGTCTCGCCTGTCTCGCGGCCGTACGACACGCGGCGGACCGACAGGCAGTAGCACTTCTCCATGGCCGGCGGGATCAGCACTGACGAGTTCTGAGAGTCATGAAACTTACATTATATATACATTTTCACACCTCTCATTTAGAAAAGTAAGCTTTGCTCCCTGTCGAGAGGTTCTAAATGTTTTTTTTTGCCATTTTTTGAAGTGGAAAATTGCAAAACCACGCCATTGTTCATGCTGGTAGCTCTTTAATTATATTAAGAATTATTTTTTCAAGCTTTTTATTGTTCGGTGTGAAAAGTTGTATGAGCCACTCGAAAGCAAAATTATTTTGATCTTGGGCGTTAACACTTGAATCCCTCATTACGCTCTGGATTCAACTTTAGAATCCCTCGCTACGCTCAGGAGTCTATTGTAGAATCCTTCGCTACATTCTGGATTTAATGTAGCGCCCTCGCCGTAAATACATCATTTTGCTCCCTTGTGACACAAATAACTATTGTTTGTTTTCTTACGCGATTTCCTTCGGATATAAAACACCTTATCCCGTGGGACTTTACCAATAAGTTATGTTTTGTGTGTGTTAATTTCAAAAAGCGACAAAATATTCATTACGTCGACCGTTTTCGGTGCGATTTGATTACGTCATTCTGGTTTTTTTTATACGCATACATACAGAAATCACGTCTTTATCCCTTACGCTAGTTACGCTGTAGACACAGCCTAGGTTAACAGGATCTAAAGGCCGCGTTTAGCATAATTACTTTTTTTTTCTTTTTTTTCAGGCCACTAACCTCATCGCCGTCTCTGTCAGCCAGCACGGCGGCCGGCGTCTTGAGCCAGATCTCCGCGTCGCTCAGGTCGCAGTTGGTGTAGCCGGTGGTCCAGTTGGCGCGCGGCCGCCGCACCAGGTTGTCGTTGGCCTTGACCAGGGACAGGCGGTGCTTGGAGCCGCATGTGACTCGCACGCCGAGCATCTCTATGCCGCGCTGCATGGACGATGATGACCAGTAGAACACCTGGAGAGCAGGTTTGTTTTTTAACTGAAGGAAGTGAATAGTAGATTGATAAACAAGGGTTGAAATATACCCTTTTCACCTGAGATATTTCTGGCGCTCGAACGAAGTGAGGGCGCCAATAGTTCGAGGGTGAAATGGGTAATTTCATCCGAGTTGAACACTCTACTTTTCATTTCGAATATGAGGAAAGTAAAAGAGGTATTAATGACAAATTTCACTAACGTCGCACGGTCGCACTTAGTATTTGTTACGTTTGTCATTCTTTTCCCGCTCTTTTTTCTATTACGCGATTTACGCGCATTGCGCATTTCTTCTGCGCACCAATGGCTGCCAGCTGGTTTTTTTTTAACTTGCAGACACGGAGGTCGCTATAAATTAATGGTCGACTTATATTTCAAACTAAAAAAAAATACCGAATTTAATAATTTCTAATTCTCGTTGTATACGCTTGCATAAGCTTATATATATAGCGGAATGTTATTTTAAGATTATTTAGCCTTTTACAATTAAAAAGGAACTAATTGTATAGATGATTGTATAAAACATAGATTACACGGCTGTATACGTATTTTCATCTCTCATACTCTGAAAGTAGGTCATTGATTATCTGGATATAGGGTTGAAAGTGACTCATCGCGACCCTTGGGTTGAAAGTAATTTTTTTTTCTAGCTAAACCAAATGAGGTACATAGCAATGGAAATACGTATACAGCCATGTAATCTATGTTTTATATAATCATCTATATTAATAGTTCCGTTTTAATTGTAAAAGGCAAAATAATCTTAAAATAACATTCCCGCTATATATAAGCTTATGCAAGCGTATACAACGAGAATTAGTAGAAATTATTACGTTCGGTAATTTTTTTAGCTTGAAATATTTAAGTCGACAAATGAATTGATAGCGACCTCCGTGTCTGCAAGTTTAAAAAAAAAAACTAGCCGGCAGCCATTGGTGCGCAGAAGAAATGCGCAATGTACGTAAATTGCGTAATAGAAAAAAGAGCGGGAAGAGAATGACAAACGTAACAAATATTAAGTGTGAAATTTGTCATAATACCTTCTATTAATTTCCTCATATTCGAAATGAAAAGCAGAGTGTTCAACTCGGATGAAATTACCCATTTCACCCTCGAACCATTGGTGCCCTCACTTCGTTCGGGCACCAGAAATATCTCGTGTGAAATGGGTATATTTCAACCCTTGTTTATCAATCTACTATTCCATTGCTATGTGTCGCTCATTTGGATTAGCTAGAAAAAAATAATTACCTTCAACCCAAGGGTCGCAATGAAGTCACTTTCAACCCGCTATCCAGATAATCATAACCTACTTTCAGAGTATGCGAGATGAAAACTGATATACCACCCGCAAGTGACAGCGGAACGTTACCTGCAGGTTGTGGAGTGTGATGGCGGCGCTGACCTCCCTGTAGTGGCGCGAGAGCTGCGGCTTGCGCGGGCGCACGTTGCGGAACACGCGCCCGCGCCGCGTCGGACGCGTCACGCCTGACAGGATTAGCTTCAGGCTCTCGAACCATCTGGAAGTCACACAGTTTTCGTAATATCTCTCTCTCTCTCTCTCTCTGCCCTCCCCTCTCTCTCTCCCCCTCTCTGTCTCTCTCCCCCCTCTCTCTCCCCCTCTCTCACCCCTCTCACTCTATCTCTCTCTATCTCTCTCCCCCTCTCTCACCCCTCTCACTCTATCTCTCTCTATCTCTCTCCCCCCCTCTCTCTCTCTCACTCTTTCCCCCCTCTCCCTCTCCCCCTCTCCCCCCCTCCCCCTCTCTCTCTCTCTCTCGTCGAGTTGTCGCCATCCATTCCTGCACGTCTAGTACGACAGCGCACAAGAGTCGCGTCGCGCGCGAGATAGATTGCCCGTCTTTTTCTTACTGTGCGTTCTAGAAAGAGACGGGTAATCTATCTCGCGCGCGTCGCAACTCTTGTGCGCTGTCGTGCTAGCCGGGCTGTCTTCCGATAACTGCTTAATTTTCTATTAAGCAAGACATAATCTCAACCTTCTCCTTAATTACACGATCCGATATTTCGTCAAATGTCAACGCTGATATCGGATCCGATAATGTGAAAAGTCATATAGAATTAGAGATACACTTTTCTTGATCTGATATCGCATCGGCGTCATATACCGATATGGGATCGCTGTTAAAATTTCTTTAACACTACAATAACTCTTTATTAAACACCACATATAACAATAAAAACAGAGAAAAGTACTACTAATAATAATAAATTAAGCAAATTGGCGTCTCGCTTTAGATTATTGGGTCGTAGTTCCCACGATAAGTGCGGATTGGGAACCTCACATACACCATTGAATTTCGCTCACAATTTTCGAAAAAAATCAAAGGTTAGAGCTTACTACTAGGCTACTACAATAATTTCAGATAACGAGAAGGAAAGAGAGACAACAAACCTGAGAGTGCTTCCATACAGCAACAGAACGGGCCCATCCTTCTCAATGGGTTTGGTCTCCATGCTTATGTGCAGATCCAAGTTTTGCGAGCGAAACGCTCGATACGAATCGTGCTCCTGTAATAGAACAATATTTTGTTGTTAAATTGTACTTTATGCAACTGATACATAATGTGGGTCCTTGCTTAAGGCTTTATGAAACGAACCTTAGCGATTATTCAAGCTATGCTATGACTAACTGTACTTTTAGGGCATGTTACACCACCTCTCAGTTAAATCCCCGATATTTCAAGTATCGGTTATATATGATGTCGTCTCTGTCTGTTTCGTAGTAATAAATAGAGACGGAATCATAAATAACTGACACTTAAGATAACTGGAACTAATTACAACAAAACCTATCCGGTTTACTCACGTATAAAAAGCCGAAAGAATGCTCCGACAATTGTTTCGGACTATTCCGTAGTCCTTCATCAGAGAGCGTCCGTCTCGACTAACTGGAACTTAACAGAGAGTGGTGAAACAGGCCCTTAAGATACCAGGAACTTTACTGAGACCTTAGAATTGCTATTAAACCACTAGAATGGACCTAAATAAATCCCCCGATTTTACAGAAATGTAACAAGCTTCGAAAAACGTGTATTCTTTGAATCACCTACAACATTTAGCTCGATACTGGCACACAGCACGCCAGCCAGCTCACCTGGTTGCTGGAGTACTCGGGCAGGCGTGTCGGCGCGCACGGCGCCACCGCGTGGTGGTCCCGCGGGTCGCCGACGCACAGCCAGCCCAGCTTGATGGCCAGCTTGAGCGCCGGCACGCGCAGCACGCGGCAGTCGTCGTACTTGCTCGCGGTGCGGACGAACACGTTCAGTTCGCCGAGGAAGCCGAGCTTGCCTGGAGAGCGTTCGTATTATCGGACCCGATACCGGTGTCGGACTCGGATGCGATATCGGGAGTTGTAAAATATAATTGTGTTGAGTTGCCTTTCAAATTGGCTAAAAAAACAAAATCAAATCGACGATCGATGTTGGTCGATGACATCCATCGATGATCGATCGATTGGTGAGGTAACATCCTAACTGACCAAAACTAAAGTATGTATGTGCAATGTGCTTGTATGTATAAATCTTTATTGTACATAAAACACAACAATTTTACAGGTAATAAAATAAACAGATGTACAAAGGCGAACTTAAACTTGTGCTTAAAGGGATCTCTTCCAGTTAACCTTCGAACGATTGACAATACAATAGAAATCAGAGTACACAGAGTAGACATGCTAAAACGCTAAAAGAGCAACGACCCTAACTTAGACCTGTAACTGACTTAACTTACCGTTGGTCCAATCGAGCACAAGGTCGGTCCAAGTCAGCTCCATCTCCTCAGTGGTGTTGTAGGGGTCCAGCGACACGTGCAGCAAGCAGGTGAACTTGCCGCAGTTGGCGGTCAGCCGGCCGTGCATCAGCAGACGGACCTTGTCCCACCAGGATAGCGGCGCTGACGGGTCCAGGGACGGACGGGATACCTGGTCGAAGGCTGGAAGGAAAAGTTGTGAACTGAAAGCAATCCTTGGCGCACTGATTAAGAATATTTTTCTACAGCGACACTTGTGACAAAAGTATGCTTAGTTGCTTTGGTCATGTAGAAAGATGGATGAAAGAAGATTAACTAAACAGATATACATAACAGCTAGAAGATGTTGATACCCGCCACTTCGGTCCTCTCGAGACCATGGATGCAAAGCCGCGTCCGAAACGTCGAGGTATTTACAAAAATACTTTTTATTTACGTGATTAAGACCCGTTTTCTTATATGTAATACTAGCTGTTGCCAGCGACTTCGTCTGCAAAGAATTCGTTTATCGCTATCCCGCGGGAACTACGCAATTTTCCGGGATAAAAAGTAGCCTATGTGCTATTCCAGACTTTTCTCTATCTATGTGCCAAATTTCATCCAGATCCGTTGGGCCGTTCTGGCGTGATTGAGTAACAAACAAACATCCATCCATCCATCCATACTTTCGCATTTATAATATTAGTTAGATAATAAGGTTAAGGTATATATATATATGAGGAGTGTGAATGGGTGCCGTGGTAGGGAAAGGCCTAGACGGACGTTCCGTGATCAAACTGGGAACGTTTTGGAAAAAGGTCAGGTCAAGAGAACCCGAAAGTCCCGAAACCCACGAGCATGTATGAAGAGAAATATGTCAGGCGTAGCAAGTGGAACAAAGTAGTCTCTGCCTACCCATGTGGGAAAGAGGCGTGACGGTGTATGACAAATGACTATTTATTTACCGTACGGCGGTTACACATTGGTTACAAAATATAAGTTAAAAACTAAAATGAAATCAAAATTTACAATTCCATTTAACTTCAAAAAAATTGTCTATGACAAGTGACGATTCTGTTCCTGATTACAATTTGTAACTTTGTCACTGTCAATTTTCACTGGTTTTCATTTTTCGTTGGTTTTCACGCCGCGATCGAAGTGTCATGGTTTTAGTTTTAGCATTAGAATCACAGAGCTCATTTTCATAACTCAGGCCTACAGTGAAGTGTCTCTACTTACACAGGTTGCAGTGTGCGATGACAGGCTCCCAACAGGGCCCAAACGCGTAACTGAACTCGGCCATCTCGCAGCACAGGTCGTAGTACCACTTGAGCGGCATCATGCTGCGCTCCAACTCGGTGGGGCCCCACGGAGCGCCCTGGTCGATGGTTACCGTGCGCACCGCTGGCGATAGAAAGGTGAATATTCCATCTCTTTCTAACACATAACCACTCCCCTCTGATAGTGTGGAAAAGTCAATAAAGTTAGTCTGACCTACCGACTGCGCCAAGTTAAATTATATATTTATATGGCCAAGGCCGCACTGGCAGGATCGCCATGTGAGGATGGGCGTTGGGAGGCAACTAATGTAGACGAGTTTTGAGTTAATACTATCCTTTATTATACTAAACGCCAGTGGCGCGGCGTGAAGTATATCAGTAGGCAAGCCAAAGGGAATTGAACTAGCCTTTTCCTATAATTCTGCACAAAAATTACCCAACTGCCTTAAAATAGGCAAGCCGGTGGGAATCGAGTTCTAAGGACGCCACGCCATTGCTAAACGCTTACGCTTACGAGTATATAGGTTATATACTATGAGAGTGTGTGTGGCACAGCTCACACTACACGGGGACTGACTTTATTGACTTACTCATATCTTACGTTACATCATATATCAATATTCCATAGCTCACATTGTTCCAACACGTGGAGCCAGTAATCGTGAGGACCTAAGAGCGTTCGTTGTCACATCATGCAATCCGAAATCGGTGTCGGACGACAATACGATTGCGTCTTTTAGACTACCTATCGGATCTTTATTTTTCGTAACATAGCAAAATATTTTGACTAAAGTGTAGATGCAGTTTGTGTTTTTTTTTTTTTATGTGAATAGGAAGGCAAACGAGCAAGTGGTGATGGTGATGTGAGTTAGGTTAGGATTAGGACGTGTAGTTAGAAGCCTGGCTCTAAGTGAGATTTTTTAGTGTTTTTTGTTGAGTCGTGGAGCAAAAGTACTAGGTCATCTTACAGGTCTATCAATATAGTGTTTTTGTGTAAGCGGCCAGTACGCTACGCATCTTGAGCGTCATGGAGACAACATTAAAATCTAATCTAAGCTGTTTTCACTTCTGCCGGCACTCCCTGAGTGCTACCCGTCGCTTTTTTACTGTTCGTTCTAGAAAGAGACGGGTAATCTATCGCGCTCTCGTGTTATCCAGGCTGGGTTCGGAAGGGTTGCGTCTTTGGTCCAGGGCTTACCTCTGGGCGGCGGCAGCTCCTCAGCACCGCAGAGCGCCCCCCACAGCCTCAGCGAGCTCATGCGCAGCAGCGGCTGTGGGAAGTCGCGCAGCAGCAGCTGCCACTGCGCACAGCTCAGGCTGATGCTGCGGCACCAGAGCGTCGAGAACTCCGTGTCCTCGCCCCACGGACTGCACATACACATAAACTTCATGGTATATGAACACACTAGTTTTTGCTCGTAGAATTAGACTGATGTTGATAGTATTCTGGTGACCTTGCCAGGATCGTCTCCAGACGAGGGAACTCTTCAACGGTCGGTCCGGTAGACTTGAAATTTGGTACACACATATGTAAGATGGATGACAATGCGAGTATAGCCAGAAAAAAGTACAGTCAACAAAAAAAAAGCTGTTTAGGCGCATAACGTCTCACTCGCATAATGTCCCTTTGTCCCTTTCGCGAAACGTCCCTTTCCTAAATGCCCCTTACGCAAAACGACCCTTCTGCAATATTGTCCGTTTGCAAAACGACCCTTTCGCAAAATGGCCATCTCTTATCCCATGAGAAGACTCCTAAGTCTCTACTGAAACAAGCTTTTTCCAGACGGGACATTTTGCGAACGGGTCATTTCGCAGACGGGACCTTTTGAAAAAGGGACGTTTTGTGAATGGGGTATTTTACATAAGGGACCATTTGCAGAGAAGACGTTTTGCGAATAGGAAGTAATTTTGGTGGAGAGACGTTTTGCGAGTGGGACGTTATGCGCCCAGACCAAAAAAGCTTGTATTAAAAAATGAAATTTATGACCGAAACTTATTTAGTAACCTGTCAAAGTCGATGTCTCTCAGTCTGGCGCTGGCCCTGGCCGCGCCGTGCAGCGCGGGGTCCGCGAGCGCGAGCAGCGCCAGCCGCGTCAGGCAGCACGCCACCAGGCGCGTGCGCGGCGGCGGCGCGGCGCGGCACCGCTGCACGTAGATCTGCGCGTCCTTCTGCCGCAGCGCCGAGTACAGCTCCTCCACCTTACCGGCCGGGAGGAAGAGGTGCGGCTTGCACAGCTCTTGGACCTGCAGTTCAGGTTTTTTTTATATGAATAGGAAGGCAAACGAGCAAGTGAGTCACCTGATGGTAATACCACCACTGCTCATAGACTTAATTTTCTTATTTATAAACGGATAAAATAATATATCTCGTTTAAGGCACTTGTCGGGAGGTCAAGAGGCTGGCTGAGGACCGAGCGGAGTGGCGATTACTCCACCGACACGAGCCTGACTCTTAAATACAAGAAGAAGGCTCTTGTCCCACCGCCGGCGAGTAGCGACTAGCGACAAAATTTCTATACAAAAAAACGCTCGCTTCTCTCGCTCATGGGACAAGCGCCTGCCTAATAAGAAAATAAAAGTCCATCACGATCAATTATTGCATTAGACACATTAACACACTAAAAACGAAGTGCACTACAGACGCACATTTGAAACTTTCATTCAATTTCCGTGAAATAATCGTGAAAAAACAGTAAAATGCGACGTTGCCAGCTCAGTAGCGATACACGCTCTTAATCTACTGCTCTCTGTCTATTATTACATTTTACACTGTTAAATACAACAAAGTCTACTAGCCTACTTCTTTCCTGCAAGAAATATGCGATAATAGCAAAAAGTAGTGTTACGATATGAGTTCATTTAAGCGGTCTATAACATAGTAAATAATCACCTTGGCGTCCAGCATGGTCCTTCGTTTTTGACTCTCCTTATACTCATCTTCCAGCAGCTCGTAGTTATCGCGAAGTTTCACTTCGAAAGGATCATCGCTCATTTCGATCAGAAGCTCTTCAATCTACAAAATATAAATGTACGAGAAATGTTGAATGTAAGAAAACCAACGAGACAATTTTTGAATTCATCGCCACATTTCAATTGATGGTATCTTCACGTTCTGTTGCTATGTATTTGAAAATACATAATATTGAACCATCCAAGACTCTAGCTAAAGATTAAGCGAAGTTTGTGTTGGTACGATTTTGTGACACTAGCATCTTTCATTCAAGTATTCAGAAGTATTTTTTCTTTTCTTCTTTAAGTATAAGTCAGCGTACAAAAAATCCATCAATAGATAAACAAACTACGCGCATTAAAAAAAAACTATAGACCAAAAAAGTGCATTAATAAATGAACAATTAATTAACAAAATTAACCTTTATATGCAGGTCGCTAGGCAGCGGCCCGTCGCCCACAGTCTTGCCCACACCGTGAATTCGCTTGATCCATTTGAACAGCGAAACGAAATCGCCTTGCACCGCCTCCGCGAAGCGATGCTTGTAGGGGAATATCACGCGAACAGAGTCTATTGTCACCGCCCTATAAATATATTAAAAAAAACTGAGGTCTCTCACACCAACCAAGATCTACAAACTGACCTAGCTAGGTCAACGGCTGTGTTACTCTGCATACCATTTAGACGACCGGATAGCCTAGCGGCACAGAATAAATGATAGTACTAACGTACAGAAAGCTCACTGGAGTCAATTAAATAAATAAAAACTCTAGCCGCGTACACATAAAGCACAATCTAGCTCGCTCCTGATATATTTACCACAGCGATAATAGCCTACAGCCCCACTCCATCGCATTTCCCGCAAAGCATTCATGCAAAAACAAACCGTATTACTACGCGAGAGCGCTTCTTTTAGTTTAACCGTTTCAATCATGGCCGTTCACGTCACCGCGAACTTATTAGGGTTGTAGTAGTCATTGTTCGTTGCTAGGTAACTAGGTACACAAATAACGCGCGACGCCAGCGTGCGAAGCGAGCGGCAACCTCTACAAACGAAACTAATGTCAGTTAGACATTTTTGTATGGAAATGACTTAAGCCTGTCAGTTTCATACGTGTGTGAAAGTGTATTCATATAGTTTGTCATCGAGTTATGTCCCTAAAAGCTTAAATTAATATTTTAATTTTAATGTTAGTCATTAAGGAAACTATGTAGCTACACCCACTGGGTAAAATTGTATTGAGACAATCTGTATTGCACAACATCAGCATGTACCTTATACATACAATTTATGGCTTCAACTAGGTAACACACAGATACTTCATTCAGTCATTCAATCCATTCGTGTCAGCTCTTGTGAATCAAACAGTAGGCTTATTGTCTAACTCGCTCGCAATCGCCATCGTGTTCATTTTGACAGTTCTTGTATGAATGTGACAGCTAACTGATTCCGATGCCAATTGTCAGCCCATACATGAACTGTAAAAATGAACACGATGGCGATTGCGAGCGAGTTAGACAATAAGCCTACTGTGTACATATACGTTAAAAAAACTCACCAAACTTTATTCCAGGGCAGCACAAACCCTTCGGCGGCGCTCCTCTCGACTCTTACTTCGTGGTCGTCCTGCGGTCTCTCCATGGTATAGCCTTCCACGGTGATCACCTCGTCCCCGTTGAGGACCATCTTCAGCTGGCTCCAGACGATGGAGAGGCCGAGTTCGTGGTCGTAGGAGACGGTCATATCATCTGAGGGTGTTTGTGGTGAAAGGTTTTGGTTAAGTTTTTTACGATTTTTAAGAGAGTAACACAATTTATCTATCTATCTAATCTAATACCTTTAAACGACCAATTCTTTTATATTATGTATATACTAGCTTCTACCCGCGACTGCGTCCGCGTAGAATTAAATTAAAAAACTGATGTTGATAGTATATTCTGCAATAAGTATTTAGGTTCCGACTCTAAGTAGACCTTAGGTAGACCATTTACTTATTCGAAATATTATAAACGGGATATGAACCGCGATTACCTTTATTGAGCTCCCGATATTTCGACGTAGTTGCATGCATATCCCGTTTATAATATTTCGAATGAACTTAACCGTGAATCATTAAAAACTTTTACTTATTTATTGCTATGCCACGGGAACTATTGAATTTTCCGGGATAAAAAGTAGCCTTTGTTTTAATCTAGGGTCACAGTCAAAGGGATGGTAAAATACGAACTTCGAATTTACCACATATCGTCACCTCTATGGCAAAGTCATGAATCTGCAATTTTGGCAAAAATGAGATTTTGATGCCACGTATTTCCAAATATGATTTTTGAACTTTCAAAACGCTCCCCTGAAAAGTTAAATTTTTGCAGATTCATGACTTTGCCATAGAGGTGACGATATGATCCCTGAACTTACCTGTAGCAAGTATCATATTATTTTCCTTAGACAACACCAACGCAAGACTTGTCTCCCCCTTGAAAGATATCTTCCAGTCAAGCTCGCTTTTCCTCCCCCCGCCACCGCTGCCCCTCTTCCTCAGTTCCCCTCGGAACCCATGGACTGCTCGGCAGAACGTCAATATCTTCAGGTGTAAATTGGCACTCCATTCGCAGTCCACGGTTTCAAGGAATTGGAAGTCAAGAAGGGAGGAGTTTTTGGCCTCGTTCGGGGTATGCTCTATTCTTGCTAAGCGGATGTGGAGAAGAGATTCTGAGATCTCATCAGAACGTTGGCATTGGACGTTAGCTAGAAAAAAAATGTTTTTTTTTTATGTGAGTAGGAAGGCAAACGAGCAAGTGGGTCACCTGATGGTAAGCGATCACCACTGCCCATAGACACCCGCAACCCCGGAGGGATTGCGGATGCGTTGCCAACCTAGAGGACTTAAATGAAATGCCTCTTGTGCCCGTAATTTCCCCGGGCAATTGGGCACAGGTTTCCTCTCCGAGCGAGAGGACTTGGGCTATAGTTCCCACGTGGACCAAAAAGCTCATGGTAAATTTTAAATGTAATTTCGCACATAAATTCCGAAAACACTCATAGCCCGGGATTCGAACCCAAGCCCTCTGCTAGAAAGGTCACAAGTGAAGGACATGCCCGTCTCTTTCTAGGTCGAAAAGTAAGAGAAAGACAGGCAATCTATCTCGCGCGCGACACGACTCTTGTGCGCTCTCGTGCTAGACGAGCTGGTATCCCAAAACTCACCTTTATAAGGCACCATATCCACCACCTTCAACCCTGACACCACAGCAGCGCCCTTCGCCGCAGTCTTTTCCAGGGTAACAGCATCAACCCTCGTCATCAGACACATATCCTCACTGACTATGAGGAACACGTTGATGTGTGATAGAGCCACGTTGACAGTCACACGGCAAGCCGGGGATGGCGAGGGTTCCAAAGGTTCCGAAGGTTTTGAGGGTCCCGAAGGTGGCTGCCGGTAGGCGTGGACGCAGTCGACCAGGTTGATGATGGTGTCCGCCACAGCTGGCGACCATTCGAAGCGGAGGCAGTCCATCATTGCTTCCACCTAGAAAGTGTGTGATGTGAACAAAGGGAGAAAAACCGGCCAAGTGCGAGTCGGACTCGCGCACGAAGCACGAATATCTACAAAGAAGTGTAAGCAGAGCCCTGCTCCAAAGCAAAATGTACGCAGTGTGGGGTCACTTTATATTAGTCAGCGATATATACCGAGATACATAGATTATTCTGGTTTTTAGTATTTGCTGTCATAGCGGCAACTGAAATACATCTATGAAAATTTCAACTGTCTAGCTATCACGGTTCATGAGATACAGCCTGGTGACATACGGACGGACCGACAGCGGAGCGAAACGAATAGGGTTTCCGTTTTTACCCTTTGGGTACGGAAGCCTAAAAACATCAGTGTCCTAAAATTCATTTAGAATATTTCAGCAGGTGTCGGTTTGACTGAACGCCTTTGTGACTTTTTTTCAGTATTTTCCGTCCGCGCGCGCGCCATCCAGCCCGCCCTGGTCTGGGACCCTGGGGCTAGCCGGTGCTGACCTTGGAGTCCCTCGGGCCGTGGCTGCCCCACTTGACGAGCGCGACGGCCACCAGCGCGGCGCCCCAGCCGTGCTGCCGCCGCGGCCCCGCCCCCGCGCCCGCCCCCGCCCCCGCGCCCGCCCCCGCGCCCGCCCCCGCCCCCGCGCCCGCCCCCGCGCCCGCCCCCGCCCCCGCGCCCGCCCCTGCCCCCGCCCGCGCGCGCGCCGCCCAGCCCGCGTCCACCAGCAGCTCGGCGCTCCAGTGCCGCGCGCCCAGCAGCGCCCGCCCCAGCCCACTCGAGTACGGCTCCTCTGCGAACAATATTTCAGAGAACATCGACACTTCGTAATTTGGATCGCGATATGCGTGGATCGCTCTATAATATTGACCATATTTTTATAAGAAAATAGGACTTAATCTCTCCCCAGACCGAGACCGAGTACGGGTAGTTAGGAAAACCCGTCCACCTAGAAGATGTTGATACCCGCCGCTTCGGTCCTCTCGAGACCATGGATGCAAAGTCGCGTCCGAAACGTCGAGGTATTTACAAAAATACTTTTTGTTTACGTGATTAAATCCCGTTTTCTTATAACAATGTGTGAAATCGGGAAAGTTTGAATCGATACAATATCGACCGTGATCCATGCCGGCGAGTCGCTCACCCCTGGTGTCCAGCAGCTGGTCCAGCTTGACCTTGAGCCCCTGGCAGCCGGCGTCCAGCGGCGCGGGCAGGCGCGCGCGCAGCCCCGCGCCCCGCAGCTCCGCGCAGCCCTGCACCACGCACGCGCTGAGGATGCCGCTCAGCAGCCCCGACGATTGCGCTGGGACGCATACACTCATAAATACATTACACGGTAACATGACATCTTCATCTCTCATACCCTGAAAGTAGGTCATTGATTATCTGGATGACGAGTTGAAAGTGACTCATCGCGACCCTTGGAAAGTAATTTGAAAAAAAATAATCTCAACCCTTCATAGATAATCCAAAAGAGCTACGTAGCAATGGAAATAAGTAATAACCATGTAATCTATGTTTTATATAATAATCATCTATACAAACAGTTCCTTTTACTTGTAAAAGGCTAAATAATCTTTATTGAAAATAACATTCAGGCTATATACTCGTAAGCTTTATGCAAGCGTATACAACGAGAATTAGGAATATAATACATTCAGTATTTTTTTTTTACTGGAAATGCAAGTCGACAAGCGCAATGCGCGCAAATCGCACGATAGAAAAAAGAGCGGGAAAAGAAAGACAAACGTAAGAAATATTCCGTGCGACGTTAGTGAAATTAGTCATAATAACTTCATTTATTTTCCTCATATTCGAAATGAAAAGTAGTGTTCAACTCGGGTGAAATTACCCATTTCACCCTCGAACTATTGGCGCTCTCACTTAGTTCGAGCGCCAGAAATGTCAGATGAACTGAGTCGATTTCAACCCTTGTTTATTAATCTACTATTCAATGTGTAATTTTACCGCAGTGATCTATCTGCCAGACTATAGTCAATCAATGAACTTACAAGTATTGACGTTCTGCACTTGCATGCGCTTCGACTGGTCAAGCCGCTCAGCGAACGAGGTATACCAGTTGAAGACATCATCGTGGTCATACAGTATGTTGAGGGTGCTCAGTATTAGGTAGAGATTCAGTACACCTTTCTCCAACTGCAACAGCAAAAAGATTGCTGCAAATGGACAAATTCGAATACTTACCCAGTGGGGTGGAGGGGTAAAGCACGATCACGGATTGACGAGGATCCGGGTTCGGTTCGTATATAAAAAAGAACGTAAATATACATATAGCAAACAAAAATAAATAATAAAAAAATACTGTGGCTAATACACCGAGCTAATTATAATGATGTAGTTACCTTGGCGTCCAGTTTAAGCTTGTCCAGGTAGAGCAGGCGCTGCAGGTCGCGCCGGCGCGTCTCGGCGGTCAGCTGGAGCTGGTCCAGCTGCAGCGCCACGTACACCTGCGCGCGCGCCGCCGCCGCGCCCAGTGCGTCCACGTGCACCGACGCCGCGCTGAACCGTGAGTTGATCTGCAAAAAAAAAATGTTTATTAAAAAAAAACGACGGGTTGCACTCCGGGAATGCTGGCAGAAGCGAAAACTAAAAGTGCACAACGTACTTAAAAAATAAAAATATAAAACTTTTTCTACACGAGATTTGAATTGCGGTCACCGGAGCGAACGCACTGTAAGTCCACAACTTAAGCGGGTGCATCCCTACTGAGCTGGCAACGTCGCATTTTTGGTGTTTTTTTGCAATTATTTCACCGAAATTGAATGAGTTTCAAATGTCCCTTTGTAGTGCACTTCGTTTTTAGTGTATTTAATGTGTCCAATGCAATGATTAATCGTGATGGACTTTACTATTCGTATTACAGGGATAAAATAATATATCACGTTTAATAAGAAAATAAAAGTCCATCACGATCTAGTATTTTTCCTACTCCAGTACTTTTATTTGTCAGTTAAAGGGTCACCAACACCAATATAATGATACACATAATATACTGGAGACAAGTCTATGCTCTATGGCCCGCAACTCTACTATAATATTCACATTACAGTAGCTTTCTAACATTATAGTAGAGTTGTTTTTTTTTTTTTTTTTTTTTGTCCGTCCGGACTACGGCCAGAAACCATTCAGCCGTTTAGGACAAAATACGGTGCAATTTAGAAAGCAAACAAAATAAAAAAGTGTGTGTACAATATTTCAATTTTACTGACATAATTTGACACTTGTCATGTAAATGTTGATGGCTGTCGTTTTCGGGTAGTTTGATGGATCTTATCACGAAATTGTCAAAATTTTTGGATCCAAGATGGCGGATGACATTTTGACACCTTTGCCTCAAAAATGTTCATGGGTGTCGTTTTCGAGTAATTTGGTGGCTCTGAGCACGAATTTTGCATAATTTTTTGGATCCAAGATGGCGGATGACATTTTCACACTTTTGCCACAAAAATGTTCATGGGTGTCGTTTTCGAGTAATTTGGTGGCTGTGAGCATGAATTTTGCATAATTTTTTGGATCCAAGATGGCGGATGACAATTTGACACTTTTGACAGAAAAATGTTCATGGGTGTCGTTTTCGGGCAATTTGGTGGCTCTGATCGCGAATTTGGCATAATATTTAGGATCCAAGATGGCGGATGTCATTTTGACACTTGACACAAAAATGGTGATTGGGTATCATTTTCGGGTAATTTGGTCGCTCTGAGCCCGAGTTTGGCATTATTTATGTTTTATTTAACAGAAAATACGTCTAGGTCCAACGCTGATCACCTTTCAAATGCTAATGATGTGATGACGATGATGATGATAATTTTGATGAAGTCGTAGAAAAATTATTGTATGCAACGTTGTATAAATAAGTCAAAAAATGCTCGTTTTTTTTTTTTTTTATGTGAATAGGAAGGCAAACGAGCAAGTAGGTCACCTGATGGTAAGCGATCACCACTGTCCATAGACACCCGCAACCCCGGCGGGATTGCAGATGCGTTGCCAACCTAGAGGACTTAGATGAAATGCCTCTTGTGCCCGTAATTTCCCCGGCTGTCTTACTCTCCACACCGGAACACAGCAGTGCAAGCACTGCTGCTTAGCGGCAGGATTATCGAGTAAGATGGTGGTAGCGATCCGGACGGACCTTGCACAAGGCCCTACCACCCGCTACGCTCACATCGTAACCCACACCACTCGCCTTTTTTGACCTCTCTTATACAACTGTTGCATAATAGTACATCACAGACCTAGGGCGGTGAATTCGTGAGGGGCATAAATATGCGATCTGGGGCTTTACGAATTACCGCCCGTGGTTTGTATAAAGTTTTACGTCTTGCCTCGGCCAGGAAGTGACATTTTCTGTCCGCGAAGCGGGCGTAAAATCCCAATTACGGCCAAGGGTGACGTAAAATACTATTTCTCCAACTTGCTCGGAAATGTGCGTCTTACTGCTAAAAACAGCTTCCAGGAAGGTCTCCGTTACTGGCGCAACATTAGAAAAAAAAAACAGCTGCAGCGGCGGCCGGGAAATAGCGGAAGCGGCCGGGAAATTTTCATTACTGTACAACTATTTAACTTTTTAATTTGTTATGGCTAAGATCATTCACCACAAACAGCCAAATGCTCGTACAATCATATGGAACCAGCGCGTTTAAAAGTGTCTTAAATAGTTTTTTTTTTACCTAAAGTTCAGATTCTGTGGAAAAAAAAGTAAAAGTTGTCTGATTTTTTAATCCAATGTAAAGGGTCTGGCCGGAAGGTAATAGTAAAATCGCCCCTGGCTGAATTTAAAATATTGGTATGCACGTTTGTTTGTTTTATTATAAGATATAATTTTACTGAATATTAAAACTTAAATGCTTACGGTTAGCGAAAAAATAAAAAAAATAAAAATTCAGTTTTTATTTTTTTTTAGCCAAACTACGTTACCGATTAATTTTCCCTTCAGATATTTTGTACATATATTTAAGATACATTTATAGAAAAAAAATAAAAGTTCTAGCGTTTTTTAAAGTACACAATTTTGGCTGTTTTAGTTTTTCTTTTTTTTTTTTTTTTACTTGCAAGTTAGCGACACCTACCATATTTTGATATAATATACGCAATTTTATATTCTATTACATATATTTTATTCAAAATTATTCATTTGGATCAACAATGTGAAAAAAAAATTTTTGTTTAAAAGGGTGGAAAATTTTTCTTCCATATTGTTCAATCGTTCAAACATTCGTTCATAGTATTAGTAACAATTATCTTATTAGCTATGTTAGTAACATGAAATAAAAACAGAAAATACGGATAAATCAGAAGAAAAAATAGATTTAAATTGATTATTTAAAAAAAAAATTGTACTTGCAATTTTTTACTTATTTTTAAAAATCAAAAATAATTGATAACAATAATAATAATATAGCCCTTTTTATTTCGGATTCGCTACAATTTCAGTTGACCAGGTACGATTTTTTTTTCAAAAATTCAAATTGTTTATTTGTAAGAATACAGTATATTAATTAACTATCAATTATTTTATTATTTGTATATAATTATATATACAGGGTATATCAGATACCCCCTAAAAATAGTAATCCACTGGGGTATACATATAACCATAGCTATAGAAGCTAAAAAAAAAAAAAATTGGAGTAAATTTTGTTTTTTATATTTTCTGTAGGAATGGTAGTATTAACTGTAATCATTCCTATAGAAAATATAAAAAAAAAATACTCCAATTTTTTTTAGCTTCTATAGCTATGGTTATATACCAAAGTGGATTATTGAGAGAGAGAGAGAGAGAGAAACATTTATTTACACACATTCGATACACGTAGATTTAAAAATATGAAGAAATACAATATAAATTATTATTATTAGGGGGTATCTGATACACTTAGGTACGCTTGCTTGCATGCTGAATAGAAGGACCACTTTTATACCATTTAAGACCACTGTACTGAACATATATGTATATACTGTATTCTTACAAAAAAATAATTTGAATTTTTGAAAAAAAAAAAACTTAAGTACCGGGTCTACTGAAATTGTAGTGAATCCGAAATAAAAAGGGCTATATTATTATTATTGTTATTAATTATTTTTGATTTTTCAAAATAAGTAAAAAATTGCAACTACAAAATATATTTTTTTTTAATAATCAATTTAAATCTATTTTTTCTTCTGATTTATCCGTATTTTCTGTTTTTATTTCATGTTACTAACATAGCTAATAAGATAATTGTTACTAACACTATGAACGAATGTTAGAACGATTGAACAATATGGAAGAAAAATTTTCCTCCCTTTTAAACAAAAATTTTTTTTCACATTGTTGATCCAAATGAATAATTTTGAAAAAAATATATGTAATAGAATATAAAATTGCGTATATTATATCAAAATATGGTAGGTGTCGCTAACTTGCAAGTAAAAAAAAAAAAAAAAGAAAAACTAAAACAGCCAAAATTGTGTACTTTAAAAAACGCTAGAACTTTTATTTTTTTTCTATAAATGTATCTTAAATATATGTACAAAATATCTGAAGGGAAAATTAATCGGTAACGTAGTTTGGCTAAAAAAAAATAAAAACTGAATTTTTATTTTTTTTATTTTTTCGCTAACCGTAAGCATTTAAGTCTTAATATTCAGTAAAATTATATCTTATACTAAAACAAACAAACGTGCATACCAATATTTTAAATTCAGCCAGGGGCGATTTTACTATTACCTTCCGGCCAGACCCTTTAAATTAAATAGTTTTATAACATTTAATTTTGCACTTTTAGTTGATTTATTACAATTTTATAGTAAAAGGAAATATACTTTCGAATGAAATGGCGTTATCAGAAGACAAATGGGAAATTACAGGTACCTATGTCCTATGTACTGTTGCGGGAGTAGAACATTGCGATAATTTTGTTCAATTGCAAGTCAGTGGAATATTTTAACATTTTATTTTATTTCCTCGCATTATTAGAGAAAAGCACTATACATGCCTCGGCGGAAACGGCAATTCGTGGATTCGTATTTATTAACGGACTCCGCTACGCGTCGTCCGTCAAACTATATACTCATCCACGAATTGCAATTTCCCGGCCTCGGCAGTAATGTACTATTATTGCATTAGACACATTAATACACTAAAAACGAAGTGCACTACAAAGGCACATTTGAAACTTTCATTCAATTTCCGTGAAATAATCGTAAAAAAAAACACGAAAAATGCGACGTTGCCAGCTCAGTAGGGATAAACGCTTTTAAACTCCTCGACTATACAGCGTAACGCCATGTACCACTCACCTGAAGACTGTTGAGGGACACCTTGAAATCGGTGCTCGTCGCATTGTCTATGCACGTCACATTCGTTGTATCTATCTTTAAACTAAATATCTGAAATAAAAGAAAACGGTTCAGAAGAACAGTATGTATTTTAGCAAGTCATATTTCGCCAATGTCGTCGTAGTGACATTATGATATGGTTAATCTAAAGTACTAAAGGCCCCACCTTTGGTATGACGGGCGACAGCCGCGGCAGCACCGGCGTCGTGCCAGCGTCATCTGCCGCGTACTGCCGCACCTGCGGCCGCTTGTACCGCCGATGCTTCTGAACGTACTCGTAGAGTTCGTCGTGGAATGATACTTGGGTGTTGCTGACGGCGCAGTGGATTTTCTGTGGATACAAAACAAGTATGCACGACCGGCAGTGGGGCGGTAACGTCATTTTGGTATGTTTAAACATACAATGGATCAAAACGCCTCATTATCAAAATGTAAAACGGTCATTATCAGAATCAGAATCATTTATTTGTTAAACATAGGTTTACAAGATCGTAAAAATTGACTATAGTTTCACTATCATATAGTTTCCTATATGTCTGTAAATAAATTACTTATTCTATGCAAATAAATTTTACTTTACTTTACTTTACTTTTACTTTATGTTTTGCCTAGTGGCATACAAATAGGCATTTTGGCATGCTGCATAATATAGATAGGTACAAATAAGTATAATGTCAACTTAGAGCATAAAGTATGTAAACATAAAGTGTGATAAGTTAATCTTTTCTTGTTAAAATAAGTCATTATTAAAAGACGAATTGCATCTTATTGCATATTCATACTGTAGCATTCCTGATGTATGATGTAACCACGTAAGTTCGCACTCGATCACGCTAAATGTTATGCCCTTAGCAGTTTCACACTAAGTTTCATTATTCAATTAACACCTTCATCTAAGATACTTACGTACTTGATACTTATTAATCGATTTCTACTAAAGCATAACATAAAATGGGCGAAAATTTTAGGAATCATGTTATAGGCGATGCGGTTAGCAACCCCTCACTATTTTGATTTCCCTTTCCACATATAGGCCCACAATTATGCTAAACGTGGCCTATAGGTAGCCTTAGGCTCTGACTACCCCGTGAGGGATGGATACGTGATTTATGTATACCTATGTATGTATAACATAAAATTATCTATACAAATATAAAAACGCATCCCTATTTCCCTTGGTCACAGCATCACAAGGTGTGTTTTGTTGGTGAGGTTTCTTATGAATCTCCGGGAGTCGGCAGAGGTGGAAACAGCAGCTTAGTTTAAATTTTAATGGTGTAACCTCCAAGACGCTCAAGACGCGTACCGTACTGGCCGCTTACAAAAAAAAACGTATGTATTATCTATATTGACACGCACCACGCAAAATAGGCGCAGTTCATAGACGTCGAGTTGCGGAAATCATCCCGTTACAACATAACATCTATATTGACAGACCTTTAACAAAGTGCTGATGCCCTAGTACTTTTGCTCCATGATTCAACAAAAAAAACACTTTAAAAATCGAATGCGATTCAATCATATTTCAAAATAAGCTTTTACAGGATCTGATATCCTGGTAATTAGACTCTCCTTCTGTCTTACGCCTGACGCGAGTTTAACATTTTTTACCCATCCCAAAAAGTGCTCAGCGCCACTAAAGAAGTTTTCACTTAAAAAAAACTGGAATGATGGTGAAACCGCGGGTAGCTTCTTTACAATACTTAAAAAAACTATAAGTCACATCAAAAGCCATGCCAGTAAACAAACAACAAACCTCCACATTCAACGGTCCGTCAGCCTTCACCGTCCCCTCAACGAGCATGCTCAAGCCAGCCTCCCCGAGACACCTCCGCTCCTTGAGCACACGTCCCCGGGCCTCCACCAGGTTGGCACAGAACACGAGCGCGCGCGCCGGCCCGCCCGCCGCGCCGTCTGC
This sequence comes from Pandemis heparana, assembly GCA_963854515.1. Lineage (NCBI taxonomy): Eukaryota > Metazoa > Arthropoda > Insecta > Lepidoptera > Tortricidae > Pandemis > Pandemis heparana. Next base: position 1,936,314 of record OY978009.1, on the reverse strand, counting down.
GTGGAGCTGCGACGCCGAGCCTTCCAGAGTCAGGCTGGGGCCGTGGATGGTCACCGTTGCGTTTGTTATATGGATGCCCATGAACTGGTAAATATAAAAGATTGATTCAATCCCCCTTATTCTGTTAAATTAGCAATCGTTTGTCCTTATCTGTGAAAGGTAAATGTCAAAGTGACAGATAAGGACAAACGATTGCTAAGTTAACAGAAGCCTACAGAGCGTTTATGAATAAGGGGGAATGTGTGTTAATTTACTTGATTCATGTAAACCAGGCCAGGATTAGTTAAAAACATCTCAAACAAATCTTGTGAAAGTTGTAGTTTTAATCAACTTCAAAAAAGGAGGTTCAGAATTTGCTGAAATCATTATTTATGTATACATGACATGTATTTGAAAAATTACATTTTACCTTTTCAAATGCCAATGTCAAAATATCAAATAATAATGTCTCTTTCTCTGATTTAACCATTAATTACAAAATATACTAAGTAATTGAATAAAAGAAATCATAAAGTCAAAAAATCAACTCTTTTACATGTCTTTTCTACGAGCGCATTCGGAAAGACCATCATTGCCAAGAAGAATGCGCCGCAAGAAACTTGGCAGAAAGTCATTTTTTCAAAATAAAATTGATTTACAATAGTACTTAAATTCTACTTAACTTACCTATAATACAATTAAGGTACAATTAGTTATTTGAAATGTACTTTCCACTTACATACCCACAATTTTGTCTTGTTACCTTAGGCTCTATCTACCCCGTAAGGGTTAAAGACGTGATTTATGTATGTATTTATGTATAACAAGTATTTATGTATAGTAAGCCGTGGTAGTCCAGTGGTTTGACCTGTGGCCTCTCAAGCAGAGCGTCGTGGGTTCAAATCCCGGGCTCGCACCTCTGAGTTTTTCGGAATTTATGTGCGAAAATTACATTTGTAATTTGCCATGAGCTTTTCGGTGAAGGAAAACATCGTGAGGAAACCTGCACACATCTGCGAAGAAATTCAATGGTGTGTGTTAAGTTCCCAATCCGCACTGGGCGCGCGTGGGAACTATAGCCCAAACCCTCCAATACACGGAGGAGGCCTATGCCATGAGGCACGCCGAATTACGCGACAATTTAATAAATAAAAAAAACGACAATAACAATAACAACAACATGTACTTACTGAAATTGTAGCGAATTCGGAATAAAAAGGCTTATAAATAAATATAAATAAATAAAGTATTGTTAGTTACCTGAGCGAACATAATCAAGCTAGGCGGCAGCTTTTTATCCCTAAAATCCAACAGTTTCCGTTCCGCATCCTTCAGACTCCTGTCCAGGTCGTCAAAGTTAATTTCCTCTATCTCACCACGGGAATTGGTAGAGTTCTGTTTGGATAGGAGAGGCTTCAGGATGGTCTCAACGGCACTCCGTCGTTCCTCAACATTGTTCAAAATGTTGAAGCCTTTAATGAGCACAGAGACCAGTTTGTTGGTTTCCGAATTGAAGAAGCTGCTGCTGAATGAAATTTCGTCGATTTGCTGAAAGATTAAATGATTGGTAAAGTAAGTTCTTAATAATTAAGATAGATTGGGATTAATAAAAAATATAATAATATAATTTATTTCTACACTAGCTGTTGCCAGCGACTTCGTCTGCAAAGAATTCGTTTATCGCTATCCCGCGGGAACTACGCAATTTTCCGGGATAAAAAGTAGCCTATGTGCTATTCCAGACTTTTCTCTATCTATGTGCCGAATTTCATCCAGATCCGTTGGGTTGTTCTGGCGTGATTGAGTAACAAACAAACATCCATCCATCCATCCACCCATCCATCCATACTTTCGCATTTATAATATTAGTTAGATATCATAAACGGGGGTCACTTTGATTTACAGAGAGACTTTGAAAAGTAGTTGTAAAATTATATTTTAACATTAATATTAACTTACAATTGAGTAGCCATCTCTTGATAAATTAACGTCCCTTAATATCAACTTTGGCACAGCAATGCGGCCAATTTTTAGCTTAATATGATACTTTCTCTTGAACAACCATGCCAGGAGAGTTGGCAGAAGCCTAAAAATATACAAAACGGAAATAAACACTCAGCAAAACAACAACAATAACATAAGTAGTAATATTATTTCTCGAGCTCACCAAGAAACACACGAGTATAAGCCGACAATAATAAAGCACAATATCACTAGGATATGCATTTTTCTATGTAAATAGATTTTGAATCGTTCAAGCGAGAATTAACAATATGTCCATTTTAAATAACTTTACGGGCCGTAACCATAACCTCCACCGTAATCCAACAACCCAACAAGTGTCAAGTGTCACAAAATGTCAATGTCAAAATCATTCGTTCAGAAATTCATAAATTTAACCATGGCGTATTGTGCAAAAAGGTACCATATGTTAATATTTTCTGTTTAAACTCTACGTACGAAATAGTAACTGTTACATACCTACCTAGATAGAGCGGCAAAATCAAGAACGTTCCTTGTCGCAAGTATAGGAAGTACAACACAGATTTTGTACGAGCCTAAGGTCAAAATTCCAAAATATTATCAATTACACTTGTAAAAATAATCAAACAGAAGTTGTTAAATTCAAACATTTTACCTAATGCAGTTAATAATGAAATGTGTAATGAGAAAAGTAATTTTAGTAAAAAGTGTAATTGTGTAACAGAAAATCTGGAGTTAGAAATAATCAAGCTAAATATCTTTTTAATTGCATTTTATAAATTAAAATAGCACTCAATCTGCAACTAATTTCCAGTGAAGACTGCCTTTCACCTTACTATTTAATGATGCTACCGACTGGCACCCACACTTTAGGCGTGAGGTTACCTTGTACTTCATTCTAATCACTGTAGTAGCGCATACCCTGAGTAGAACGGTTGGTTTTAGGCAGCAAAGGTCACAACAAAGCTTTACCTTGATTCTTCCATTTGAGCGTTTGAAATAGACAATATGTTTAAAATTATAAAGGTGCAATAAAACATTTATCTACTAACTATTAAGATTTATTCAACATCTAAAAGTATTTATTTACAATAAGTTTTTAAGGCCAAGATCGTTTAGCAGAGTAGCCTTCGTATTTCTTCCTGGTCTTCAAGCCAGACACAATGGTTGAACTCTTGGGAAAGGCTGATACTCCATTGAACATAGTGTCTTTATCTGGAATATTAAAAAAAAACTTACATCAAAAGCATAAAATTATGTAAATTCCTGTAAAAAAAAAATCAATTACATTTTATTTCCCTTTAAATGAGCAATTCTTGTGAAAAATGAAAATACCAAAAAAAATGAAGCATCCTGTCTAGAAATCTTGTTTCCTTGTTGAAATTGCAATAATTTCGTACTAACAAATTAAAATGCAAAATTCTCACCAGGATGGAATCTGACATAATCTTCTTGAACATGAAGATTCTTTGGCAAGTCCATCTTTTTCAGAGCATCAAACGGCGTCGCAGTGTCAACTGGGGTCTTATAAAAATGTGTCAGGTCCTCTATAAAACAAATTTCATTAAAATTATTCTGTAACACAAACAAAAACAGCGGCACAGATACATGCTAGTGCTAGCTTAGACTACTTCTTTTTACCTCCCTACACGTATAATGTACTATTATACTAACCAACACACTCAATGCTGTGTAGCAGTGAATTAGGAACGCTATGCCCGGTTTCCTGGAAGCAAGCATTGAGCACCGTAAATTTGACTTTCAGCGACATGAACTCGGAGTCTGTGCTCAAACCGTTCTCGGTACAGATTTCAAGAACGGTCTGCTCAATGTCTTGTGGAGGGTCCCAGGGCTTGTTTGGACGGAGGAACCTGCAATTATTGATTCTACTTTAACCTTTTGACTTCCACATGAATGAAGTGACATGCTCTGTATGCCATGGAACAAACGGTCTAGTAGGAAAATATGGATATTATTGCATCATAGAAGGATTTGTTTTAACAAATTGGACAAATTGTTGACTGAATGAATATTGACAAAATAATTATGTTATGGTACCTGTCAAATGGTTATTAAGACCACAGGTTAAGAAAATTTAGTATAACAATTTATGTATTACATATAGATGCGGCTGCAGGCTATACAAGTGCATCTCAGATTTTTTAATTTTAAAGTAGATACTGATTTTGTTATGTATCAAAAACTGACCCTCGAGCTGCTAAAGACTCCGCGGCTGACTGAAGTTTTTTGTCTATTTTAGGCACTTTTTTCTGTTTGTATCTGACTGCTATGACCTGTAAACAAAGTTGATATATTTAATTAGAATGAAGTTCTAATAGGAAGCATGCATTCGCAAATAAATAAGCCGAAATTAACCTGTAAACTGGAGCGTGATATAGGTAACAACACATTACGTAGCATGGCGAAGTATCAAAATTAATTTATCCGGACGCTACTAAAATTATAAACCAGAATCTCTATTTAATAATTACAAATCTATATTTTATTATATAAATATAACAGCAATAATAATTTACTTTTTGCACAAACTATTTGACGTTTTGTTTTTTTTAATCGGAATGGGGTTTAAATTTGATTACGAAATGTCTAATACATACAGCCTATTCAACTAAGAATTATTTCTTCACTCATAAAATGATTTTAGAACTGGTTTTTCAACCAAATTTTAAACTTAGTTATTTCAATTTACAAAAAAAATCATATTTCTATTTAAGTATTTCTGTATTTTCATCAAGTTATGAAACTTCCTCAAAAAACTTAAATTATGATTGCAATGCTTCGTAAAACGTAACGCTTTTGATTTCTGAACGAAATTAGTTCCACAAATGACCGCCATGAGCAGCACCATCGGCTTGGGTTGTTGTTTCCTATCCGCCATTTTCCAGTCGCCATTGAAAGGTGAAAACTTCGCTAAATGTTGGTGATGATTTTAAGATTTTGAGTGGTTTCTTTAAGATTGGACCTGTTTTTAGTGTTGTGAAATGAAAATGAAGTGCCCCGGACTACCATGACGCATCAAAATCACCAAACAAACGGTGCAAGTCTCGAGGATTGCCACACAAACTTCTTCGCCTTGGTAAGTCACTTTTACATTGACGAAAGATCTCGTACATACTTTTCTTTCGAAATCGTAATGATTTCTGTGACAATAGTGTTCATTGCTCAATCGTGTAGGGGTTTCTGCGTATGTTTATATAGTCTCAAATAATGGGTGCATGATGCTAAAGTATGCTGATTATCGTTGGTGTGATGGTGGTATACAAAAATCACCCTAGTGATATACGGGCTGTGAATCGATCTTGTGTCTTAAATCTATCGTGTAGAACAATTTATGTTGAGGCGATTACTGACGCTCAGCAGTTAGTCATCCTGGCATCGCTCTCGCCACGGACCAGAGTCATGTTGCGTCGCTAACCCACAAAATGTCAACGCAATCGGCGACCGAGGCCACCAGAAGCCGCCGGCCCATAGAGGTCATTTTGAATTCACCTGGCCGGAACGCGGACCGTAATGCGTTCGCGGGACTAGTTTCGCCAGGTCGAAGAAATATCTCTCTTATTACGCTGTGTAAATCGTACCGCTTAAAACGGCGATATAAATAGAGAAAGAACGCGTCGAATTGTTTATGTATGCGCGTAGTCGCACAGAAGAAGCAGTCCCATTCATTATCGGTGTAGTGTGGAGTCGCTTTGCGTAATGCTCATAGCTGGCGCGAATTTTATCAGATTGTGTTCGGGTGAGGATTAGTGGCGGGAGGGTGAGCGCGCGGGGTGGGCGCGGGGGGGCGGCCGTCCTCGCGGCAGGCAAGGCGCCACCGCCACTTCCACCTGACGCCGTTGCGTTGCCACATCTCCGCGCCGCGCGCACTGCGCTGCCCGCAACCCGCACCCTTCTCCCTCGCTCCTCCTATCTCGCCGCGATACAAATTACCGATTTCTTGCCCTGCCTGCATATTGTCTAATTATTTATGCGTCGTTTGCGGACGACATCGTTTGTCGTATGGAATTTTTCTCATCGTCGCGAACTGTGACGCATAGGGTACTAGGTTGACGCGGGTTCAATACACTTATTCTTTTACGTACTTTTTGTATTGTAATGTGGCTGTTGATGTAATGTTTTACATACTCGTATTACCTACTGGTTGCATTTTATTATGATGACACCAGTAGTTTGTTTAAGTACATGCGTCCTCGTGGTATTGGTCGTAAAAATCCTAACACGATCATGACGTCCTATATTACAACATTCCTTTAGCCGTGACATACCGGGAAGGGTTTTGATCCAGTAGCGCGTACGCGGTACCTACGGGATGCTTACCACGACATCCTCTAGGGTTGTCACCTTACTGTTTTTTTAAATAATTATTTCACGAAAAAATTGTATATCCATTGGTTTTTTTGTTGCTTTACTTGGCCGAGATCATTTTTATACAAAAAATGTTGTTGTGAAATGATTGCTTGTGTTTCTTGTGTTTATATATGTACGATTGTTATCCCTTAACAACTGATACTGTAGTAATCATTCGTACCTCTACTCGGGTGTGGAACAACCAACACAGCCCTGCACTTTTTTTCCCATAGTTGCAAGACTTGCAAGCCAATTTTGACCCACTTGTAGTGATCAGGTTGACTTTGAAATTCAGTACAGAAACGTAAGATGTACGACAATGCAATGCCAACAAATAAAACCTATCCACAAAAAAACTTATATTAAAAAATATCCCAAACGTTGGTAGCCCTACGAGCGCGACATCGCAGATGCAGCGCGCACGTTGCGCGGGCGTCTTGAACTCATTCAACCATTCATGAATGGCAGTAAACGTAACTTTCCCATAAGCGGGCCTCCGCCTATTGCGTACCTATCTATTAAATATTAATTACTTATTTTTTTCTATAAGTGCAGCCTATTTTACCTGCTACTTTTGAGCTTAAAATTTAGATTTGATTCACTAAGCGCACGCGCAGTAGGTATGGGCAAATATTTGCACCGACTTGATTGTATGATTTCTACGCTATGCAGCTCGATATTTTAACACGGCAACAATCCCCTAAGCCTTTTTGGTAACTTAACAGTGCTTAACACAATTGGCTTTTTTTTTTCAACGCAACAACTTGTTCTTAATCATCATTATCATCATGACACCCGGAAGACGTCTACTAAACTACTAAGCATAGCCCTTCCCCAAGGATCTCCACTAAATTCGGTTTTTTACTACCCGCACACAAATGGCTTCCCGCGGTCTTTGCCATGCCTTAAATTTTGATGAATTTGATGTGATCTGATCATACTTAAATAATTATTAAATAGCTCGTTATAGATTTGATAGGCAGGGAGCGTAACTTTGGTGCGAATGACGTCATCATGACGTAAATTCAAATTCACATATAGGATGCTTTTATATAAATTTGTTGTTGTCTCTATCAATCCTATTTTTAATGACAATAACTGTCAATTAAAAACACTGTATGTAGCTTAACGTCATATGCCTGTCATCGGCACCAGTTACGCTCGCTGTTGATAGGATATGCGATCAGAATTCCTCTTTTTCTTCTGTCACACTTTGACATCTGTTGCAATCCCCAACAAAAATGACGAAGCGCCTCGAATAGCTTAAGAAACTCATCGCGTTCTCATCGGTTATGCTCGGCAAACTGTAATTTTGGCGACGCCGAATAGAAAACTAAACGTTAGGCTCTGCAAATGATTGATAATATCTCCCTTGCAGTCCCGAATAGAGGCCCAGATTGTCCGTCCACCTTCCGATACGTCCCCGACGGACAGCGGTTACAATTTGTCCAAGGAGGCTCAACTCAATGCAACTTAAACCGTAAGCTTTCTTAGCTGTCCTAAAACCCTCGCGATGCCGTAACGTTGTGCATTGACTGTCAAAATTCAGTGTTAACTTATTCATGGTATGCCTGACGAGGTCGGTGCCTCCCCTCGTGTTCCCTTTTATTCAGAGCACGACTGTAATATTGCACTGAATGCGCTCCTTAACTTCCCTTTATCTATAAGTATCTCGAACACCGTTCCTGATGTTGTCAAGGGGCGTACTAACGCTCGGCATGACTTGAGGTTTAGGCATGTTAAGTATAGCTTTATAGCTTTGCCTATAATTTTACTGTCTCTTATTATTCTGAGGCATATTCGCATCGGGCGACTGCACTGAAAAGAGCTCTCCGAGTGACTGGGAATTGTTTTGTCGGCACACGTGTTGATGTTATAACGATGGCGGTATGCTTAGATGTTTAAAACTATGCAACGGAATGATATTCAAGAGGAAATTTTATATGTATAAATTCTAAGCAGACGAAGTCGCGGGCAGAAGCTAGTTTTGAATACAAGTAGGATTGAGCAGAAAAGGTTAGTTGTTTTTCGTAGGAGTCTAATGAAAAATACACCAACTAAACCAAACAAACCCTTAACCTAACCTAACCTAACCTTATACGTGTGTAATATAAATATTTTCCGCTGTCAATAACTGAAGATCAGCTACTTATAAAATCTGCTATAGTCAAGAAACAAATAGAATATCTGACTGTTGACATCATTTTACGTTGTGATTGTGACCTACTTGAAGATGGCCTGTTTGGTACAGGCGTACTCAACTCAGACGTATTAATTTGTTCAAGCGAGTCAAGGTCCTGCAAAATGTAACGCTAGCTAGACATGAATTGACATAAAAATTTAAATACAGGTATCGATAAAAACAATCAGGGGCCTCTTATTAACACTAAGAATCACTCGCATTTACCATCCCTTTCTCAAAGGATAATAGAAAGTCGGTGAATCTGATCGCGAGCATCCGTGCGTTAGACAAGGTCTCGAACCTATTAATTTCTGTTTCTGTTTCTGTACGTGGTATAATAATAAGATGTATCGACACGAAACAAAAACAACTTATTTTGTTTTTAAAGCTCAATGCTCGCGGATCGTATCTAATCTACAGAAATGCGTGTTTGTCCTTTCATGTTTCGCCTCTTCACTCGTATCCCCTCTCCTGCCATGAGTGCCATGCTGCCAATAGGTTCTAAGAAAGTAATTGTAACTCAATTATAGTAAATTCACACAGACTATCATCCTTGTGGGGCGTTCCGTCTATACTGATTGCAGCCTTATCAAATCGGGCTGTCACCGGCAAGGTTCCAACTGCTTATCTACTGTCACATCTTGAATAGTAATTGCCGCTTTCGCATCTGTTTATTTTCAGTGAAAACTGTTTAGTTTCGCGATAATCCTGCATTGACGTTGGTGAGGAGTAAATGGTTGTTGACTTCAAGCTTCTATGTTTAGCGATGTGCGTTTAGGTTTTATGGAGGCAATAAAATTGGTCGCTCTACCTACTTCGTAAGGTCGTGCGAAAATCAGATGCAAAATTTTGATCGCGTTCCAATCTCATAACTTTTATCCTTAATGCAGCAGGAAAATTCGCATTAAGCTACAATTAAATTAAAGAAATATATTGTATGCAGCTTATAATGCAGGGTGAGATTCAGGGCAATAGGAAACAAACAATCAAGAATCTAAGGACACCGTCCAAGGATGAGCGCTAGATCCCTGTTCCGAACAGCTGTCTGCCAACCTCCGGAAGTAGGAGACGACACTGCAAGAAGAAGAATATATTGGACACGATAAGTAACTAGTCGCAAAAAAACTATCCTAAATTGGAATCTGATAAACCGACATTAAATATAACATTGACAAGATGCGACGTCCAATGGCCGCCTCTAATTGACAACATTTCATTTTTATAACACCTGAAAATGTATATATGGTTCGAAAGCATTTTGCCTCCTGATCACTGCAATATGTTTATATAATTTTAATATCGCTTATTATAAAAAATAAAAATTAATTAAAGATATGTCCTAATTTTACCAAAACTACCACAGGATAGGTGAAACCTTTGCCTTTTTCACGAGAAAAAATAAGCGACCATAATTTTGTATATGACAACTTCAAAGTACAAGGGGGGCAACTCTGAAATTCTATTTTTGAAGTTCGTTACATATCTTCTCTCTCACTCTCAAGTTAATGACTATATTAGTATGAGCGGAACAGCACGAAGCGAACCTCGAAAATGGAATATCGGAGAATAAGGCCTGACATTGACAATTTGAAATTGACGTCAGTTTTTTTTTCTATACAGAAAAGACAAAAGGATAAGTGTCTATTCTGTGATAGTGTCGGAGTTACGCCCTTTTAGAATAAGCAAAAAATAATAAATTAATTATAAATTAAATACAAACCCTAGCGAAAAAATTAAACTGTCAGCATGTTCATCTTTTCAAACAGAATACAGAGAACCATTAAAATTATAGGCTCAGAAATATGAAATGTTGTCAATTACGTCAGTTGTTATCATGCTGATAAGGCTTGCGGTGCCGTTATCACCGTCTCAGCTGGTGATGTTCACACTAGGTTACCGCCGTGAGAACTCGCCCACGATAATACTATTGTATTGTACATTATTATCATCATATCAGCCTCAGGACGTCCACTGTTGGACGTAGGCCTCCCCTATAGACCTTCATATGCTTCGCTTGAAATTGGCTTGCATCCATCGTGAACCCGCGATTTTAACCAGGTCAACCGTCCACCTCGTTGGACGTCCTACGCAGCGCTTGCCGATCCGCTGTCTCCACTTGATTGTATTATTAAAGTGAACAGTTGATATGTCGTTCCAATATCAGACAGGTCATAGGTTAGAGCTTATTTTGGCTATTAACACCACCTGATTAACTAACCAAATGGAAACCTGGGCCACTGTGTAACCTTATCGCAATAACTGATCTGCTTGTTGTTTGTGTCTGTCAGTGTCCAAAGTACTCTGACGTTGATTGTGAAAAGATTCTACAACGGCCAAGGGTTCTGCTTAGCTGACAGTACGCAAGTAATTCTTGTAAGTCGCTTTTATGCTATGATTCGACTTGAAATTGGTCGTGCGCGTAGGACCGGCAATAACTACACTATCTAATACACACGTAACAAAATAATAACTTAATGATATTAAAAGCCAGCGTGTTTATTAAGTTCTCAGTGTCTCGCGAAGGTATTATCTATTCTTGCATTAGACGAGTAAAAGGTGTTATTATTAGAGGTACCTTAGGTACCTACTCTCTAGATACAAGGGCGAAGGTGCTCCAGGTGCAGACCTCTGGTTTCGGTTATATACTCTTTGATAGACGGACCGAGGAATGAATAGGCTACGTAGGTATATACCCTTAGTAATAAGGTCTTGTCGTAATCTTTTGGATCCGAAACGTTAAAGATACACCTATGATAAATAAACAAAAATCAATGTTGACGTCAAGTAAAAAATATTGATTGCTTCATGTTATTATTAGCTCTTGCTCTTCATATCTAAATCTGCATAGTAAATGCCAGTTTAGAAGAATAATGTCTACATTTTCTTTTCCCGTTTTCACTCTAGAATTCTAGATCATTCACCATGTATGATACATAGCTCAATCAAATTAGAATCCAATGTATGGGAAATTTGGCAAAATATATGGAGAACATTTATCTATGGGGATGGATACCTTATGGGGTGAAGTCAAAATTTATCAACTCTCCCCCCTCCTCCGGGGTGCGCGTCCCCCCCTCACGCCCCCCAAAGTGTCCCGAAACGCGGTTTTTTGAACTTTTTGAGAAAACTGTTCGTGATACAGAAAAAGTGTGTAGTAATGAAATAATGTTCAATAAATTTACTATAAATCTACCATACACATAAAAGCGATATTTCTCATGGTTTTGACGCAAGAAGACGCTGAAAATCATAATTTTTTGTTTTTTTACGATACATTTTATTAAAACTTCAGTTTTCTCAGAAAGCACTCATTTTACATCTAAAATAAACAATGAAATATTCCCTTTAAAAAGAGGTATCATTTATTTATATATTAGTTAAATTGACCATTTTATGATAGTTTAAATATTGAATTTGTCATGAACACAATTTTTTTTGAAGATTAAGTATGTTTAAATTTGTTTTATATAGTTTAGAGCTAATTATAAACCATGCTAGTATAATTTTGTTTATTTATTCTCAGTTATCCGCAAATAATTAGTGTGAATAAATTCATTCATTTCAAAAAAGGTAATATTTATGTACTACGGTGTTTATTTAATATAATCAACTATTTATTTAAGTATACACTTTTATTTAACTAACTTACATTGAAATAAACAATGTTAACACTCTTATTATCTGGGGGCACGGTAGTGCCCCGGCTAAGATAGCCAAGTGAAGCGCAAGAAGGGCACTAGTTACCTTTTCTCGAGCCGCTTTGTCGTTATTTTGTACCCTCATAATTTGAATTTGAATTGTACCAGGTAACTAAAATTCTCGGGATATGATGTGAATAGTGGACTTATTACAAGTGTAAAGTTTCAATTGCATATTTTAAATTTTATTGATATCTAAAAAACTCTGATGTCGTCACTGACTCACTCACTGGTGATCAACAAATTTACGTCCCAGAAACTTTAAATTCGTTACTATACGAACTATTGTAATGATAATTACAATTATAACTACACAAACGAATAACTCACGTATAAAAGTCGAGTGATGCTCGACATTATACCAGACTAGTTCGTAGTCCTTATTCCTGGACCGCTTGCCCCGGCGGCAGCGAAACGATCACATTTTATTTGTTGTCACATTATTGACTGAGTCTCACGGTAATTTCATGTTTAAAAAAAAATAACTATTGTAATGAACAGGAAAGTAATGAACAAAACGGCCAAGCCACATTATTTTTACTAAGTTGTAGACTTCACAAACTCTAGTGTGTGGGGCTTGTAGAGTTAGAGCGTAAAAAGTTTGTAAGTTATTGCTTTTGACAAGCGCCTTCAGAAAACACCACATTTGCACATGCTTAATTCCATCCCCTAATTCAGTTTAATTTACTCAAAATCCTGAAATATATAGTCTATTATTTATAACAACTCTCTTTATCAATTTTCAGACCACTGGCATAAAAATTTGCGAAGTTTCGTACAAATATCCATTCGCTAGTTTGACCGATTGAAGAGTTAAAGTTCCAAATTTTAGATTTTTGCTGTTGATTGTATACTAATCTAGCTTACAAAGCAAATTTGAGCTTTCTAGGACTTTCATATGATGATCACTAGTGACGATCACTAGTTTTTTAGATACATATAAGAGCTATGCAATTGAAATTTTACACTTGTAATAAGTCCACATCATATCCCGAGAATATTAGTTATCTGATACAATCCAAAACCAAGTTATGAGGGTACAAAATAACGACAAAGCGATTCGAGAAAAGGTAACTAGTGCCCTTCTTGCGCTTCACTTTGCTATCTTAGCTGGGGCACTGCCGTGCCCCCAGATAATAAGAATGTTAACATTGTTTATTTCAGTGTAAGCTACTTAAATAAAAGTGTATACTTAAATAAATAGTTGATTATTTAAAAAAAACATAAATATTGCCTTTTTTGAAATGAATGAATATACTTATTATTTTCGGATAACTGAAAAAAAAAATAATCAAAATTACACTAGCATTGTTTATAATTAACTCTAAACTATATAAAAAAAAATTAAACATACCTAATCTTCAAGTAAAAAAATTTGTTCATGACAAATTAAATATTTAAACTATCATAAAATGGTCAATTTAACTTATATATAAATCAATGATACCTCTTTTTAAAGGGAATATTCCATTGTTTATTTTAGTTATACATTTTTTAAATGTAAAATGAGTATTTTCTGAGAAAACTGAAGTTTTAGTAAAATATATTGTAAAAAAACAAAAAATTATGATTTTCAGCGTCTTCTTGCGTCAAAACCATGAGAAATATCGCTTTTATGTGTATGGTAGATTTATAGTAAATTTATTGAACATTATTTCATTACTACACACTTTTTCTGTATCACGAACAGATTTCTCAAAAAGTTCAAAAAACCGCGTTTCGGGACACTTTGGGGGGCGTGAGGGGGGGACGCGCACCCCGGAGGAGGGGGGAGAGTTGATAAATTTTGACTTCACCCCATAAGGTATCCATCCCCATAGATAAATGTTCTCCATATATTTTGCCACGTTTTGAGCTATTTTTACTGAATTATACAGTAATGTTTTTTTTACAAACCCAATATAGCGCCAACGGCACCTATATTTTGGTCGGTGCCGAACCAAAAATCGAAAATATTAAGTGGCGTATAAGTTCATGTTAATTTTGTGCTTTCAAGAGGTCAAATACTTCGCGAAACGCTGTTTATGTTACCGGCAATGAACTCTTATTTAATATCTTGCATTTAATATCTTATTTTGCATGTTAATCATGCTATTTCCCTATGCAAACTGTTATTAGAGAACGGTTCAATAGGTTAGTATAGTATTATGTAATTATTTAGTACGTAATTATGTAATATCCTTAAATATCCGATTAGGGTATAATATCACAACAGGCGGCGCAATGAATGTACAGATAGAAACAATAAGTTTTTGTGGAGGGAGCGACTAGCTTCGGTCTGTCTGTATCGGATGACCATTTCGGTTAGAGGCTGGACCGAAAGGCTTCACGACTTTTTTATATTTTAATGAATGTTTATCACTTCTCCTGAGAGCTTCAATAACTTAAGTAATCTCACGAAGAAGAGCTCTTTTCTTTTCTATCGTGGTTAAGCGCCTGTAGACGTGTACGTTTCGCACGGCAGCGGCACGGATCAATTCCGAAGCTATCTCCATTTGCTGGGAAAAGCGCGTTGCGTAACTCCTAATATGTGCGAATGCGGAAGAGCCCCGTAATAGAGTCACGTGCTTGTATACTAACGGCTAACGGTTCTCACTCAGACGTATCGAAACACTCAGGACTCATGAAGGGCATTATTTCTAAAGACTACCATGACAATCATGGCTTATCTTCCGACCGATCTTGCTTTGCGCGTGTAAGAAGCCTACAGGAGCAAGCCGTAGCAGAAATAAATGAACGGGGCTGATAATTTAGCTAAAGGAACGTCTACTGTAGCTTGCTCCACTTCCTTCAAAGCTGTTGGCGCTCGTTTTTAGACTAAGGATACTGCTCCATGCTGGACAACGCATTCAGTCTAGCATCAAATCTAGACTGGAGTCTACTGCGTTTACTCTACTAAAACTTCTTTGAAATGTTCGCCCGGGAAACTCCCGACATTTCTTCCGGCTTCGGAAAAATATCTATGTTATTCTTATAAGGACACTGTTCAAGCGTGAACCCATAGATTATTAAGAAATGAGATCGACAATACAAAAGCACCGGCGTCTTAGAGCGTCCTTGAGTCTGATAGTGTGGGTATTGTGGGGTGTGTTACCCGTCCTTAGCCCGGATTGTCCATGGCGGTGAGATATTTACTGGCGGGCGAACTGGGTTACAAATTACTATAAGTTTTCACGCTCGGCCAATTTATAGAATTCTTGCTACCACTCGTGCTCGTGAGATGCAGTATTTTTATTTTGAAAAGTACAGGACTAAAGAAGCTGACCTAATTTCGTTGGCTGCCAATAGTGCCGAGATGGTAATCGACCCAGCACATCTCTCCATTTTTCACATTTTCTTTCCCGAAAAAAAATTTTGGCTAGTTTTAAGTTTTAACCTTACAAATGGTGAACCTTGGCATGGGAAAGCAGTTCCTTGGTCGACTTATGCCTAAATAAAAATAGCAGAAAGGTTGCTTAAAAGTGAAACCCTAATTAGCTCGCTGTACATTATCCTTATCTTCAAATATTTCAATGATACAAATGAAATTACGGTCACGAGCGCCTTGAAATCAATGCGTCGCCAAATCCTATGGTTGCATTTTTCCTCGTCATGTATTAACTACCCCGGGTCAAGGTTGTTTATTGAGGAAAACGAACTGTTGCACAACTTTGTTAATGAGGTCGATGCCTTTTTCCCTCACACGAGATATATCTTATCCTGACAGTTCCTATTCCAGCCCTGAAATGTAATGTGTCATATTAGAGGTATGATTTATCGGTCTTTGTTTTCTTTATTACGCGAAAAACGGATGCTTTTTCCGACTTTCTAGCGTCGCATATTCGTGATGTTGAAGCTTGTTGGTGAAATCACATCAAATAGCCTTTAGATTTAGATTCTTCTTGGAAATTATTTTCCCAATTTTCTTGTGGCGCTCTTGTTTTATCTTAGTCTTGTTCTAATGTATTAGTCCAAGTGCCATCATTCCTATTACATTGCAATTAAGGTCTTCCGCTATAGCGAGGCGTCGCGCTGCCCGCGACCGCGGTCACGATATGTGGGTCAAGTATCAAGATAAGAGACGAGTTCGCTCGACTCGACACAGATTCTATCGAACGCGTTTTCGGTACCTCTAACCGTACGTTTGTGGATGTTACTTTGGTCGAACTAAAGGATATAAGCCGAAGTTCGTTCTAGAAGTATTCCGGGGTCCTTCCGTATCGCTACCACCATCTGGCGCCTATTTCACCAACGTACCAATTGTCGGTGACAAGTAACAATTCTGTTTACATTGCAAACACGACCACTAGGTTTATTGTCTAACTCGCTCGCAATCGCCATCGTGTTCATTTTGACAGTTCTTGTATGAATGTGACAGCTAGCTGATTCCGATGCCGATTGTCAGCCCATACATGAACTGTCAAAATGAACACGATGGCGATTGCGAGCGAGTTAGACAATAAGCCTGCCGAATATACGTCAGTTGGCTTCATATTGACTACGCCTTACATTTCGAATTGTCACATGTCGCCGACATATGTCAAGTTGGTGAAATAGGGGCCTGACTTGCTAATCGTTTAAGCAGTGCTTGTCCTGCTGTGTTCTGGCGTGGAGAGTAAGACAACTGGTGAAATTACTAGCACATGAGGTCCCTGTTAGCTTTGGCTATAGACCGGCCGCTTAAATGATTCTTCGCTCGCGTGGTGCAGGGGCGCGGGGTATGACGACCGCGGGGGCCGAGAGAGGTGCGGGCGGCAGGCGCACTACCCGCCCGCACCTCTCTCGGTCCCCTTTGTCGTCATACCCCGCGCCCCTGCACCGCGCGGGCGAGGATGGTCTATAATAGCAGCGCGTCTGCTATCATTTGGTATTGCGGGTATCTGTGGATGGTCGTCATCTATACTACTATCAGGTTGTTTGCCAATCCGTTTCATAAAGAAAAAGAAGTACAGGTTTTGACGGTACTACAAAGGTTAAAAAATGCGCGACCTACATTCGTGTAGTAAACATGATACTTACAGCAACGAGAGAAGTTCTTTAGTTCACTTCAGATTGATGCAATGGACGCGAGGCGAATACGACGTTGTCTGATGTTCGATAACTTCAGTCGTTCCGTGTTGATGGGTCTTTAATGCTTTAGTTTCACGTTTCATGAAATGTCATGCCATGCCGGGGATTATTGTAAAACACTTTAGCCTTGTTTGTTTTAACAATAACCCATCTTTATGATTCGATTGTTGCGTTACGACCTTAGACCGAATAAGCCGTTTGATGAAAAGCTGGCGATAAAGATGATTCTTATACAATTAAGACGGAAGAGTTAAAATATCAATCTTGTTTCGGTCTTTGTCATATGAATATACTCTTACAGTGGTGCGGATGTATAGTCACAAGATAATTCGATAAGATTTATTTATAGATGTACCAATGCGTTTCATGCATTGTAATTAGTTAATCATCACAGCTTTGTCGCACGCGCCGGCTCTGCATGGTAATCAACTATTTTATTTAGGTCGTCTTACAGATAACTGTAGGCTTATTACGTAACTCGCTCGCGATCACCATCGTTTTCATTTTGACAGTTCATGTATGGGCTGACAATTGGCATCGGAATCAGCTAGCTGTCACATTCATACAAGAATTGTCAAAATGAACACGATGGCGATTGCGAGCGAGTTACGTAATAAGCTAGCTGGTTCCAACAAGCTACTGCTTGCTGGTCCATTGAGACCTTGTGATATGTAGGAACTTTTTAATAACTTACGTCCGTATACAACGTTATTTTAACTGTTTCTATATTGTAGGCAATTCATCATCATCATCTCTAGCGTTTTTTCTTCCCACTACTGGGCACAGGTCTCTCAGAGCGAGAGTGCTTGGTCTATTGTTCCCACGCGGGCCCAGGCCGGACTGGGAACTTCACACACACCATTGAATTGCTTCGCAGATGTTTCTAGGTTTCCTCTCGATGTTTTCCTTCACCGAAAAGCTCATGGCAAATTTCAAATGTAATTTCGCACATAAATTAGGTACGAAAAACACAGAGGTACGAGCCCGGGATTCGAACCTACGAGAGACCACAGGTCAAACCACTAGCCTATCACGACTTTTTTGTAGCCAAAATAAGTCATAATATTTACAGTTGCACAATTTTCACTGTCTGTTTCTATCAGTAAGGGTACGTGATCGTTATTAGCATAGTCGTAAAACGACAGTAAAACCAATGTATTGATTGATTCCTATTTTATGATGTAACGTCTGTATGACAACCGCACGCTTCACTTGCAAGTTTGACCCCATTTCTAATCATTTAGCAGCCGTGTTAATTGCTGGAAAGTATTTAATAATGTTGTATGTAAATTATATATTCAGCAATTAGAGTTTAATCCGCGTCAGCGCTTGCGCAACGCGTATGGAGAAAAAGAAGGGTCTCCGAGGTGGTATGGTAGCACGCTTTCTCGTTGAACTACTTCCTCTTCAACAACATAGCATGCTAGTACGGCATAGGCTGTTGAAATCAATTGAGGGCTACCGATGAAATTTAAAACGCTTTCACCTAATGCTGCCCCCCCTCCCTTCCACATATGAACGTGGTTTATTATAGATTGACGGTGTCAACTCGTTTGCAAAATGCTCAATCTAATCTAATTACTTATTTCCGGTCATATGTCACCTTTAATGGGTATACGAAACGTCGAATCCGCAGAATCAAGATCCTATTTTACCCAACGTGGAATCCCGTATTTGCGGACACCGCAAATGTTGCAACGCAAATATTTGCCTCTATTAAGTTATTCACGCGACGAGCGTTTAGTGATGCAGCGAGACAGCGATATATGACACCAATTTAACTACTTGATGACCTGTTGAATACAATTAGTATCTACAGAACGTGAGCAAGGTTTAACGTGCTATTAAAGGCATTAAAGCCGAATATGCGATCGCTCCGCTACTTGTCTCGGTCGAGTTGTTATGTAGCGCACAAAGTGTTTACGTGTCACCATAGTTGCGCTTGCGACTGAGGCTGGTTACTACCTACCAGCTACTAGATACTTGAACCAACCGTGAGAAGGCGCGCGAGTTATGCCACGCATTTCTGTAACGCATTGCCGCGGTATGAACGCACGCACCGTTCGCGGAGTAATTGGTCATCAGTCACTTTGATTTTGGAATGTTTTTTTTTTCTTTTAACTAATGATTGAATACCAAAACGGATGCTTGTATTGCCAGTTATGGAGTCTATTTGATAGTAGAAGACTTTATTTGTGATGAACCGTTCTTTGCTGTGCAATAGAACGTAATAAAGTACACTAATTGTGAAGTTTAGAGCTAGAACAGATTTGACAGCAATTCCATGAAATAGTTTTTCATTAGCGCGTCACTTGATTGAACATAGTATAAGAACTATCGAGGTCGTTGTGTACTTTAGTCGCAATTCTTGTAATATTTAAATATAGGTCGGCGCATCCACTTGCATCTATCTACAATTCTGCATAGTCACAGCTCAGACTCCTTTCATTCTTTGTGTACAAGAAAGCTTTGCGGCACGAGCGTTTACAAGACTGCCTTGTATTGTGTCAGGCTTCTTTAGGGGTTCCGTCTTGATATTATAGAGGTATATTGAGCGAAATATAGGCTGCAATTTGCTAATGCATTGAACCAAACGACTAAGAATTAAACATACAGACTAGGTTAACTTAAACAATGTTTTTACAAGATAACATCAAAAAGTTTTCTTATGCAACGCCAAGGTTACTTCACAGAGTTAAGACTACAGTATGAAGTTTAAATCTCTTCAACGCGATTTGCGTAGAAACTGGGCCAATCCTTCAAAATTGTAGTGGTAAGGTCGCAGAGTTCGTTGACCGCAGACAGACCGAGTCCGTCCCGTTAGCTTTAAAGCGTGCTAGCGTATAGAATTCTACCTGCACACCCTCTTTACCCTTCAGACCTAGATAATCAACATTAGCAAAATCGACTTGGGTGTGTGTAAGAATTTTGAATTGGATTTTTCGTTAATTATCTAGCGTGCAAGTCTGCTGCTCTCAAATGGGTTTAACAAGGTTTAAATTGGATCCAAGTTTTGAAACCTGCGAGCGATTATGTTTTGCGGCGTGACGCCTCACGGGGGCGACGCCGTGAGTTGTAGCCTACACCTACGTCTAGCCGTACTAGTTAATAATTGACGGCTAGAAGGCTGAATCCTCAGGGCCTATTCATACGTGACTGTCGTCATTTATGGCTTGTACAGTCGCCATCAGATATATCGTAGCGGGCGAGGTCCTCAAATATTTCGGAGCAGCATTAAATTTCAATAAATTCGTTACACAGATATGGTTAATAACATCGGAACACGCAATCCGTCATAAATATAAGAACGGCGACTTTTCAATAAATTCGGGACGTTCAATGAGCTAAAAATATCAGGAAGCACATATCGTCAAAGGTATCGACACAGTCAGGCTGATCACAAATATCGGAACATATGTGGAAAATAAACCTTACGTATATAATAATAGATTCGAATTCTAAACAAAATACAAATAAGGCTCAAACGTCATGCAAAAATGAAAGATATGTCACCTATATAGTGTACGCGTCTGCATGCATAATTCACTGTGTTAGTAACAAAACCTTTTTTGTTGTATAAAGTGTAAATTGTTACTGGCCACTAAATTGCCATTATCCTTTTTTTACGAATAAAATTTTTCTTCTTCTGCTGTTATAAGTCAAAGCATGTAGTTCTATTTTATAAAACTAATTTTATTATAAACACACTGTAATTTAAACTGTTTGTCACAACGTTAAGGTATATTTTTCAAAAATGTTCCGATCTTTATGGTCAGCCTGTCTGCATCGATACCTTTGACGATCTGTGACGTCCCGATTTTATTGAAAAGTCGCTGCTACTTTATTTATGACTAATTGGGTGTTCTGATGTTATTAACCATACCTAGTGTAACGAATTTATTGAAATTTAAGGTTGTTCCGAATTATTTGAGGACCTCGCCCGCTACGATATATCTGATGGCGACTGTACGGCATGCATATCTTGGGCATCAAAGACGCTGCGCTTATGCGCTGCTGCGATCGCATTCCTTCAAATGTAAATCGTTTAAACGTGTGGTTTTCCATACAAATCCTCGAGCTTACACCCGGTTCATTGTCCGCGCGGTGCGAGCGACTGTTAAGTAATTCCATTTGATTATTATGACGCCGTAAACGCGGCAAACAATAGGCCAGCCGCAATTTGAGACAAATTGTTGTTGACAGGTCAGTTGTTTGTAGAAACACCGAAATTGGCTGCCGAATGATGTCACCGTCGGGAGCGTTCTCAACCTCTCATTGTGATGAAAAATATTGTTTTAAAACGATCTCTCCAACAGCGTTTTTCTTCGTTCTGTGCTGGATTATCTTAGTTTCTCGTTTGTACTATAAGCTCTTCGAGGAATGTAATATGCAACGCTAAAGTTCCACAAAAGAGTAATGTTTGAATGAACCCCGTCCTCACCAATCGCACGTTTTACTGTACAGCTAGAACATCGCGGTGTCTCGTCTTTCGTCGTCGCCTTGTAGAGGGTGCGGTTACTTAGGACGCGGTTGTAAACGCATTCATCCGTGCCTATTGTCTCGTTACCTATTTGCCTACCGGATTTGTTTGTTATTTGTAAATCGCGTCCTCGGCGCGTGCCTGCGCCGCGTGCGTAGCATGATCTCTTTATTATAGACATCTCTTTCGTCGCTAACCGGCGAGAAAAGGACCAATGAATTAATTAGATCCACTGAATTATTTTTGCTAAGCGACTGTTTGATTCGTGGTACTCTTAGATGAGCTTTGTCTTGGATTCTTCTTGAAATCGCTGTCTCTTCGAGCTATGGTCGTCTTGCTTGAGATTGGAATAGCATCTAAAAAGCATATAAAGTAGCTGAAAGAGTAAAATTAACATTGAACCACTCTGGAATACTTAGCATGCTACGCGACCTAATGCGTTGTTTTGCCCTCGCGCACTGCGTGTAAACTTGACTGATTTAGCGTTCAGCTTGATATGCGATACTTGTTTGTTTTATAGTTGGTGCTAATTTTATGTGGCCGTTTTATTTTCCACTGTAATATTCCTGACGCGTGTTCCTTACAGCATTCGTCCTCGTCATTCACAGCCAATGGAGGCTAAATCACGGCTAAAATATGTATGTAGCTGTTTTTGTTCCTAAATGCATCTGACGATTGTTTTTATTAGTAAGCACTAGACGGTATATAAATCAGGGTCTCTTGTGTTAGTTTTGAATATAATAAGACGGGATTTTATTGATGTATGTATATCGTGGAGTATACTAAATGAGACGCTTGACCAAAATAAATTCTATACGTATTAAATTGTGCTCTTCAAAATAGCCTTTTTTTTGTCTGCTTTAAGAGCAGATGGTTGACACCCGACTAGACCGGGTGGTCGAACCATTAAATTCCTCTAATCTCGCAAAGCGGTACAATCTGCCTCCCAGAGGTCGGGAGTAATCACTTTATCATCACCTCTTGGATAAGCGCCCGAACAATTGCTTTATTATCATCCCGCCTCTCTCGCACTCCCTGGAAACAAGTGAGAGGGTGATATTTCAAGTTTACGTCTACTTACAGGTCACCCACTACAGTTCTAACTCGGTTAACATCCGCGCAACTAAATTGTACTTTATGAAGTGTAATGGGGTGTTACGCCGGTCGGTGATTGTTGGTAGTTTAAACGGCGAAATTACTTTATGTGAAGCCGTAGCAGATGTTGGATTTTGCGTATATTTACGTAGACGCTACCTTGACACTCGCATATGTAACATGTGCCATATTGAGTGCTGTCATTGGCCAATATCTGGAATTTGGCGCGGTGTTAAGACGCGGTTGTATGTCGACTACATAACTTGTTTAAGTTGCTTTTTTTGTTTTTTTTTTTATGTGAATAGGAAGGCAAACGAGCAAGTGGGTCACCTGATGGTAAGCGAGCACCACTGCCCATAGACACCCGCAACCCCGGAGGGATTGCAGATGCGTTGCCAACCTAGAGGACTTAGATGAAATGCCTTTTGTGCCCGTAATTTCCCCGGCTGTCTTACTCTCCACACCGGAACACAGCAGTGCAAGCACTGCTGCTTAGCGGCAGGATTAGCGAGCTTTACAATATTGTAACATTTGTAACTGATACTTAGATAGATAGATAGATAAAACGTTTATTTAGACGCGCCTTGAATGTCCCTGTACTAATCGGAATTAATTAACCACTTCACAGAATACCAGTCTGTATTGTGTACGAGTACCTCAGCTTAACTTATCTATGACTTTGTTTACCGAGCACTCATAGCAACAGTAGTATGGCCTACCTTTATGTTATGTTAATAAAACATGCTGTCCATCTAGCATAATAATAATGACGTTCACGGAAGTGGCAGCACGGCTCTGATGGCTAGCACGTATCGGACGTGACCCACCATAGACTAAAAAACAACGCGCTAGCGCATTCTTGATTCCTTGATAAAATTTCCGGCACGGGAAATTTCCGAATGAATCGGTAGTTTTTAAAGTGGATCAGTCACGATCGTGACACAGTTTGGTACGAAAGAATTTTCCGAATCGGCCCATTGGTTCCGGAGTTGTTGCGAACTCACCCCTGAACCGCGCGCTGACGTCACAGAAGCCGAATGCAGTAGCCAAGTGCAACGAGTGCACGTCCGGGGCGGCGCGCGCGCCTCCGTCGTCAACCTCGATTGTTTACCCCGCTAGTAACGTAACCGCACCGTTGCCAGCTCACGCTCGCCTCCTCTCACTTTCGCGACTCGCGCTCACCTCTTCCCCCGCCATATGGCCGTCCTGCTCCCTCGCCTAGCGGTGTTCGACTTTTTTGGACGTGCAGTTTTTTCCGTTCTCGGCTATTACGATCTTTACGGGGTTATTGTTTATAGTAGACCAACTGTAATTGTGCATATTTTTTTGTTTCGATTTACATTCATTAATGCGGTCGTTACAAGAATTTTTGGAGCGTCTCTCCGGCCGAGCTGAGGGGAACGTTAAACGTATAATTTTTCGGTTTTATCATCGAAACTGCCGTTCGGTTTCCGCCGTTCGGCCGCTTTACAAAAGACATAAACGCAATCGCGCGTGCGCTTCGAATTACCACGTTTACTTAATAGGGTGTTATAAATAAAAACATTCCCGGTGTCGATTACGTGCTTCATAATAATGAGCGACGGTTGTTTTTATCGCTAATAAAGGTAACTGTAGTAAACCTTGAACTGGCATTGTGTGACCGCGGAAACCCGACTTTCCAAAGGCTCTAAGTGACGTAACAACGCGGGACTCCCGGAAACTCCGCCCGGCGTGTCCACCGTTCCACATTTAAAATTTAAATGGACCGCAAATTCCCGGACCAACTGCGTCTTCGGAGCTCTTTGTCGGAGCATATTTTTGCGTAATAATCGCCGCTATTGACGCTGCAGCTTTTTATGCAGCTTCTGAAAGTATAACATTATCTATTTGACTTGCATGCTGTGGGTATTGTTAGAAAGTTTTTCAATTTTGCTATTACTTATACATTTACAGTGACTCGGAAAGAAAATATGCTCTCTCTGAATACATTGACTAGGAAATGTTATGGAAATGAACGATCTTGATTTAAACAGTGCTGATATTTTTACTCTGATCAAAATCTAATTGAAATTCTTGCTATCGTTTAACAATTTTCATTTAGCTATTAAACTATCAATAATTACATCATCTGGCCTTCGGGGGATTGTTTATAATAAAATTAAATAACATCACTAATAACAAGTCTGTAACGTAACGTCACACAATAGAAAGTGAAGCGGTGCGCGGGCGCATCGGACGCGATAGAAAGCGGGGCCCGTCAACTGGTGTTCACGAAACCAGACTTGGCGCATTCTTTCACATGCTACTATAACTCTGTACCTACTTGCGTTGCGTACGTCTTGAAGTTGAAAGATCTTTTTTTAGCGCTAGAACGGATGCGGAATGTTGGAAGGGCCGATGGAGTCTACTGGAGTGTTGGAATGGCGATATATTGTGGTTACTGGTTATACACAGCTTGGTTTTTATTAGTGTTAATATCGTTCTACTAGTTTGTAGAACATGAGAGCGGTGGCAGTGGGTTAAAATTTGAC
Organism: Pandemis heparana; assembly: GCA_963854515.1. Classification (NCBI taxonomy): domain Eukaryota; kingdom Metazoa; phylum Arthropoda; class Insecta; order Lepidoptera; family Tortricidae; genus Pandemis; species Pandemis heparana. The sequence goes on along the minus strand of OY978009.1, from coordinate 1,910,967 downwards.
ACCAAGGATGTTTTAATGATAGTTAGTATGTAACTATTGGTTATCATTTAAAAATAAATGATTTAGCATCCAGTTGAGAGTTGACAACCTGCGCGTTCCTAGAGCTAGGTCATTGATTAATGAGTTCATTCATGTCTTCATTTTTTTAAATTGCTCTAGCTATCCTCACACCCCTGCTTTCTTGTGGTATTTGCAAGCATCGATTGTACTGGAGACCCACTTCCTACGCTTCCCTTACCCCTATACTCCCTATAGTTACAAATAAAGTCGTTCCTCCCCGTCCCGGCGACCCCACGCGTCTGCCAGGTGTGAACACTGTGAACCGCAGATGGTGTCGCGGAAACGAGTGCGACGACCTTTGGAATAGTTGGCCGAAATTAATGCGGATGTGCGAGCGCTTAATTTTGACTTAGTTTCGGTTGCGTTAGCATGGTGCTGGAATCTAGATAGATCTCAGCTTTTGAATTTGTTTTTACATTGAACTTCTCTTTTAACCAATCGAGAACGTTGAAGATTGAAGTGAAATTCATACTTGGCACCAATCGAAAAGATGTCGAATACGTAACCGGATTAATAAGAATAACAGATTTACTACATTTACAACCGTCCGTAGCGGTGTAAATATTTACCGTCATGCTTAGTGTGCAAGTAAAGGACAGGTTGTTTATGAAATCGGCTTCGGGTCGGCCAGACGAGGGGCGTTTGGCTTCTAACCGGACATTTGCATACCCAAGGTCGCCTAAGCACCTGCCGGCGGTCCCCGCTCAACAGACACACCGGCGTAGCTTATTCTCCTTTATTGGGCCCATAAACGCGTAAATATCCTAATTGGAGTCGTTAAACTTAAACGACTCGCTTATGATGTCTTGATGTCCCGCTTACCAGCGGATTCACGTTCACACGCTACATCGTAAACAGTACTGTGCGGCAATGTTGATAAATTGCATGCAGATTCGCAACGGGCGCTGCTTCGGTAGTAAAAAGCTTATCTGAAACTATCTCTGCAATCTCGGCATGAGATGAATACTTAAAAGTTGGCGCAGCCGCCCGCCATTGTACCCTCTAACAGAGCAGTTCCGCGGGAAGATATCGTTAGTGCAAGTATAATTTTCTTCGTACAACAATACAGAGTGCTCTTGCGGTAGCTTCCGGCTAGAATATTCAGCGCCCTACGCCGTTGCACCTTCGTTGGACGTTTGCCAATCTCACTTTTGGAATTTCGAGGTCTGTCTGCAATATCTGCATAAAGTTGTTCCGGGTAGTACTTGCATTGTTTGTTTTTGATTAAATTTGGTTTTGTCTGAACACCAACTTAGTATAACACTAGAGTATTTCTCTCAATAGAGGTTGAAAATCGTGCATAAATTGATGATACTATTTGTTATTTCCAGACGGAGCTGTATGGCATAAAATGGCGTAAGCTAGTTTGGGGCGAGACAGTGGGCGGCGGCGGTGGCGAGGGCGAGGGCGAAGAGGGCGCCGCGCCGCTCGCTGATCCTGTGATCAGCAGCTACGCGCGCTGCCTAGCCGGCGACATCCTGTGCGTGTGGCGGCGCGTGCCGGCGCCCCAGCCCCAGGACATCTACGAAATGAGTGCGCCCGCCCCGCCGCCGCCCCCGCTCTCCCTACGAGCCGCCAAGGAGCTCTGGATCTTTTGGTACGGCGAAGAACCAGATCTTAACGGATTGGTTGCACCTGAACTTATTGCTGGACGTGAGTATTGACTTTATTCATAAAGAAAGTTAAAGGTTGCTTCTGTATAAACGATTCATCGTCGACGCCGTAAAACGATAAGCGGGATCATTAGATTAAATTTACCGGGGACGTCACATAATAGATCAACTTAACAGCTCGTTAACCGAGCTCGACTTGCTGCTTTGTACGGCACTCGGCAATTAGCCGGGAGATTAAGATCTCGCGTCGTCATCTCACCGGGAACAAAGAGTAAAAATCCTCCGCTCCCGACGAGGAAAATTACCGAGCAATTGTTGTAATACAGTGGGCCGGCGACGAGTGGATTATGTGGAGTGCCGAACGCTACTTGGAAAAAAAAATATCGGAGTCAATTTACGGACCGACCCCGGGATCTTTCAGTGATTTGTCGTCGTAGATAAATCCACTCGCCGTTTATCTTTTTTCGGGTGCCATTTTCATGCCGGCCGTATGTTATAGTAACGTTTCGGGGCTCGTTGACTTTACGACGTCACTTTAGCAACGTGAACCGCTCAGGATTTTTAGCGTCTTCTGTTTGATTTTTAACAGTTTTAACTGTCAATTTTGGAATATTTAATAAGACAATGAAGTGAACGTGTTTCTTGTCCGTCTGGCACTGGGTACGCGGCGCGTGTGGGCGACGGCAGGTTCAAAGTATTGTAATGTGACTTTTTTACTCACCGGCACGACGCGACCGGTTGTCGTTATTGAGTCGTCTACAGAAATAGTATCAACATGTTCATTGAAAGCTAACAAAGGCATGATTTGCGAGAAATTTTACCGGTAACTTCCTATTTACTGGACTTGCATTTCTGTTGCATCTAAAGTCGTCATTTGCGTAAAAGAAAATTCTAGTCTAGTTGATTTATCAAATGTTGAAAACTACAAAAGACGCTTAGCACGTTCGATTTTGCGTTTCGAACACAATACTTAAAAATGGCGATATACTGCCTAATATTCTCACATGTACTAGATTCCTGAATATCAAGTCAGATAATTATCCATCTATAAAGAGCTTCTTAACAAGATACTCATACAGTCGCCATCAGATATATCGTAGCGGGCGAGGTCCTCAAATAATTCGGAACAACCTTAAATTTCAATAAATTCGTTACACTAGATATGGTTAATAACATCAGAACACGCAATTAGTCATAAATAAAGTAGCAGCGACTTTTCAATAAAATCGTGACGTCACAGATCGTCAAAGGTATCGATGCAGACAGGCTGACCATAAAGATCGGAACATTTTTGGAAAATATACCTTAACTTTGTGACAAACAGTTTAAATTACAGTGTGTTTATATTAAATTAGTTTTATAAACTAGAACTACATGCTTTGACTTATAACAGCAGAAGAAGAAAAATTTTATTCGTAAAAAAAGTATAATGGCAATTTAGTGGCCAGTAACAATTTACACTTTATACAACAAAAAAGGTTTTATGTTACTAACACAGTGAATTATGCATGCAGACGCGTACACTATATAGGTGACATATCTTTCATTTTGACATGACGTTTGAGCCTTATTTATATTTTGTTTGGAATTCGAATCTATTATTATATACGTAAGGTTTATTTTCCACATATGTTCCGATATTTGTGATCAGCCTGACTGTGTCGATACCTTTGACGATATGTGCTTCCTGATATTTTTAGCTCATTGAACGTCCCGAATTTATTGAAAAGGCGCTGTTCTTATATTTATGACGGATTGCGTGTTCCGATGTTATTAACCATATATGTGTAACGAATTTATTGAAATTTAATGCTGCTCCGAAATATTTGAGGACCTCGCCCGCTACGATATATCTGATGGCGACTGTACCTACAGCGCAATGTAATAATCGATGTGCTGCGTACCAACGTCTGACAGCAAAACGAACGTTCTGCCCGCCCCCACGGCACTACCGCCCAACGTGCAGGGCGGCGCGTGTCATCATCCTATGTAGTGGGTGGTCGTATGGTGGCAAGAGCTTTTTATTTCTTTTCTCTTAGCAATTTAGCATGTTCCGAGCAACAAGCGATGCTTAAAAGTACTCTGAGAATTATTGGGGTGTAGTCTAGGATTTGGTCGGATTTAGTCTTCATATTAACAAAGAATCTGATGAGATTTTAAAACGTGAAGTTTACATTGATGATTTTTCAATAGTACGTAATGCGAAACTTTTTGGATAACTTTTAAAAAGGATTTCAATGGTTAATGTCAATTGTTTCTAGAAATGTGAGCTCTAATAATGTGAGCTCAATGTATTTTAGATCTGGTTAAGATCGCGGGAAACCATTGGCTGCGGATAGAACAAAAGCCATCGTCGTCGTGGAGATCTTTGAGGAAGGCTTATGTCCAACAGGTTGACGTGATGGTGAATATGTAGAGAAATAATTAAGCATCCAAACAATATTGTTATCTTCACGTCTAATGTGACTGTATGTGGACTTCAGCTAATGCGATTGATCGATAGCACATCACCGCTCCTTTCCGTGCAACGGGAGTCCACCCTTAGGGATAACGTCTCGGCTCTGTTTCGGTTCAACAGGTGGCAGATAGCTATAGATAGTTCGCGGCGGGACTTCCTTCGACCTCCTCGCGATCTTTTTATTTACTCACTTTGCTAACTTGTTACACGGCTAATGGCTTGTTCAGAGTTTCCTTCCTTTTTAATTACGTTGTTAAAAACTGCTAAACCCCCGAGATTTTATAAGTGACGCCGATGTGAGTGTGTCTCTGTCTGTCTGTCGGTGGCATCATAGCGCTCAAGCCGATGGACCGATTTCGATGCAGGTTTTTTCATTCGAAAGCCAGTTTCCTTGGTAAAAATCGGTCAGCAGTTTGAAGAGTATAATTTTCAAATTTTGTTATCGTTAGAAATATCAAGCCATATGGGTGGATCAAGTATTTATTGTCATTCGTTGCTATGGTTACGTTCTTCTAGGTCGCTCTTTAAATTGTAGGATTATAGGGCTAAAATTTGCTAAACGTGCATTTTTGTATGCAGTTTGCTTGCAGTTTTAAGTCCCGTCCGTAATTGGACAACTACTAAGTTTGTATGTTAGTATAATGTGCGACTTTTGTCCCCTCTGACTCTGACGGGACAGTTTAACAAGTTTTTTTTATTATCCGTCCGGATCGCTACCGCCATCTTACTCGCTAATTCTGCCGCTAAGCAGCAGTGCTTGCGCTGCTGTGTTCCGGTGTGGAGAGTAAAGGTCGATTTAGACGAGGACTATTTTCAGGCGCCTGGAAAAGGCACCGTGTAAACACTTTCGGCGCCATTTTTTCACGGCATGCCAGCGCTGGCACGGAATAGAACACGAGTCTATTTTTCGGCGCCAGTGACCTCCGCCCGCGTCTCTCGCTACCCCCGCGACTATTTTTCGGCCTCGTGTAAACACGTCGCTGCCAGTCGCAGGCACGGCTCCGTGCCGTAAAGTAAATAGGGTGTACATTCTTCGGGTAAAATGGCGCTGAAACTCAGTGAAAACGAAATATTAAAGCTTGTTTAACTGTATAGAGAAGAATGTCTTTGTGACAATAGATGCGTCGACTATTGAAACAAGGAAAAGCGCCTAACAGCGTTGTAAACAATTACATTAGGAATGTCTATATAGAAGGATTGGATATCAATGAAATAAAGGCGAAAATTAAAACTATCAGGAGTACGTACTATTTAGAAGTGAATAAAATTGAGAAATCGACAAGATCGGGTACTGGAGGAAAATGGTTTATAAGCCGAGGGCAAGTTGGTTCGAAGAATTTCATTGCATTCTTCCTCCAACATATTAATCAGCTCCTCTCGTAATAACGCAGATAGTTTGGTTATACATTGCCTTTTTAACTTCAGAAGTCCTGAATTCATTTTAAATGATGGTGACCTTAGCGTAGAAAGACTGGCGCGTAAACAAGGACCGTCGGTTGTGGCGGCGTGCTAACGACTGGCACTAAAAAGGCACCGTGTAAACGGTTTGCGGTTCACTGGCGGCGAAATTTAGGCGCCTGAAAATAGTCGTTGTGTAAACGGTCTGAGGATGTGACGGTGCCTTTTTTAGGCGCCGAAATTTAGACGCTTGAAAATAGTCCTCGTCTAAATCAACCTTAAGACAGCCGGGGAAATTACGGGCATAAGAGGCATTTCATCTAAGTCCTCTAGGTTGGCAACGCATCGGCAATCCCTCCGGGGTTGCGGGTGTCTATGGGCAGTGGTGATCGCTTACCATCAGGTGACCCACTTACTCGTTTGCCTTCCTACATAAAAAATATATATATATACTACGTCGTTGGTAAACAAGCGTACAGTACAAAGAACTAGCATGCGTGTTACCGACCCTTTAATAATAATAATAATAATAATAAATCTTTATTTCGGACCAATAATCATCCATAGAAATGGTTAGTAAACATCTTAATCATAACTTAACACTCCTTTTCTAAGTTAATCCACCCATTTATTACTTGTTGTTATTTGTTCTGTTACGCCTTACGTGATGGTGTTTTTTTTTTATAGTTGAAGTATCTAACATGCGCAGTGACAGGCCGTTTGTAGAACAGATGTACCGACACGCCTTACATTTGATATGTTACAAATCGCTGCCAGTAGCGACGTATCGTCTCGCCCGCTGCCAAACCCAACGTTAGATGACTAATACATATGCCATCAGTCATTGTTCTTGTTCGTCAAAGCTTTTACGCTTTTTCCTCATGGCCGAACGATCGGCGCACGCGCACGCCCTCTACGCAAGTTCACGTGACACCGACCGAATTCGAAAATAGAACGTGACATAAATTTACATAAACGGGCCTTTATTTTGGCCGTTGCCCACGGATGGCGTCGCGTAAGGCTATGTTTACACATTGAGAAATCATTGTGTTCGCTTTACACTGCGGCTTTCGCTCGATCACTTGTAATTCGCTTGGTCCAATGTCCCCGCAACGTACAATATTTTCAGCGTATGCTCATACAAACAGTCTACTGAATTTGAAATTAGATGTTCGTATCGTATCGTCCCTTTCACTTTTCTCATAATAACTATTACTGTCAGCGGAACGGCACTATACCAACTTCTTAGTACAAGGTTTAAGATTTTCCCTTGTGACGTCACGCGACAACGTGTGAGCGAGACGCGAATAGCGGGTGCGATAAACAAATACATAGATGTCTCCTACCGGTGGCAAGGCTAAGGTTGACTATTGTGCTTGACATTGACATTGTAACGTATCCGTTACATATCTATTGCCAGCATCATTGACAGAAGTGGAATTGATTGGTCGGCTTTACGGTCGGTGTATCAATTTTCCTGTACGCTATCCAGGATGACGTCATAATTAGGATACGGAGAGCAGTGTTGTAAGAGACTTGAGGTTTTTTCGTATAAATTTATTTAAAATACATTTAAAATTCAAAAATTAATTTAAATTTCCTGCTTATAGTTAACGACTTTCTCTCTTGTTTTATTGGCAAGACAATGAGTGTTCAAAATGCTGAAATCTACTTTTAAATTTGTTTAATACACAGTTTCACTTTTGTTCAGATCAAATTTTGCCATTCAGAATTGACCTACATCTAGTAGTCTGATTGACTTGTAATTTGGAGTTCTTATGAAAGATAGATGGACAATAAAGCATTACTTACTTACTTATTAAGTCCGTAAGACTCAAGTCTCTAACAACCGTAAACGAAAATCAATTTCAATCTCAGTAACATGCGTAATAATAACCTAGTGAACAGGAAAATTATTAATTAATCATCATACTTCAACGGTCAATGACGTAAACATTTAACATATAAAATACTGAAATGCCTATTCCGTGGGAACTACGCAAAACCGTCCTTGTTCCTTGTACGGCTTCATAAAGAGAACAACTAGGTATGCACTACACAATATCAGCATTCTACATCGATGATTTGCTAGATGGCTTTTTCTATCCATATCCATTGATAAGTCAGGTAGTCAGTGCGTGCTAGTACTAGGTTTGACCCGTGGATTCACATACGTGAATTTTTAGAATAGCCTTCGAAATTCCGAAATTTTGCCGATTTTTCTGACGGTTTACAAAGTGGGTGGGAATTTAAAAAAAGTAGATTGATACAAAATTTCGAATTTACAATATTAGCAGTATCAAACATTATAAACGTCGAGTGTAATGTTAAAATAGATTTAATTCGATAAAGTCCGTTTTTCAAAGCTTATAAATAACAAGTTGATCTTGTCTAGGGCTCCAATAGCCGGCGGCCGTCGCGTGGTCAATTGTTTCAGCCTTGCGAATTCATTACGCACGCGCGTCATTTGAAAGCGACACTCGGATCAACTGTCACGACTCCGTGTACTTACCCTTTGCTGAGGATGATTTATAAAGGGTATTCATGTAACTCGACTGAAAAACAATCCACCAGAAGTTGTAGAAATCCTGACTATCCCTACATCCCTACTAATACTTCGCAGATTACAACTGCTAATATGTTACAAGCTTAACGATGAATATTCCTGCTAGCTTTGTTTTAATACTAAAGGATTTTTACAACCACGCCTCTTGGAATTCTTTGTCATTTATCGTCGTATGTTGTCATGATTCAACAAGGTCAGACGCGTAACTTGTATTGTATGTGATTGCAAGAATCACTTTTAGTACGGGGGTAACGAGTGACCGTCTGTACTGACGTCATTGTCGTTGTTTTCTTTCTGAATAGGGAAAATTATGCGTCAAAAGTGCGGCAGTTAGGCAGACAGCGCAGCTAGCTGTCCCGGTCACACTGTTTGAAAGAGAAAGATGGTCTTATCTTTTTTTTGCTCACAATCATGGCTAATAATGTTTTAAAATAACGGAAGCTTTTCTGTCAGATTAGAGAATGCGCTCGGAAAATAACAGTGTTAAACGTTAAAAGCTGTTCAATCGAATGCAAATTTACTTTTTATTATGTTATAATAACACATATAAAACTATTAATTGCTCGTAATAGTTGCAAACACGTGCTACAGCTGCGCGTTTACTTCGCTGGCAGTAAGAGTTGTGTAATATCGCACCAGAGTGCTAAGTGGGTGTAACAGTGTTACGCGTCGTAACGCCCCGATACAGAATGAATGGGAGTCGTTTTGTCCTTAAGCGTGCTGACTTTCGATTCAATGTTTATCTGTGAAAAGGTCTAGGCTGTGCCGTAAGAAAAGCGCGGATGCTCTCGTTTATGAGTAGGGGTACGAAACCTTTGAAAGAATGAAGTTTGACAGTGGTTTACGCGTTCTAGATTGGGGACTCTGTTCGCGATAGGCTCGCGAGCTACACCACACCGTGCCACAGTGACGGTTATAGCTCACTGATGAGAACCCGGCTTTTGTTTCTGGAAGAGGCCAATGTCAAGGTGACGAAGATAAACGATTAAGTTATGAAGCTTGAGATTAAGGAGGTACAGTACAACTCTCGGGTTGAACCTAGTTATCGGCGGACAGAAATGTCTTTCCACAGTTGCGGGATTGGGGGCTATTCAGAAGTTCGTTTCATACCTATCATCCCTCACTCTCATATTAATGACTATTTTAGTGTGCGCGGAACCTCACGAGACGAATGTCGAACATGGAATTTCGGAGTATAAAGCCAAATATTTAAACAAGTCCGATTATTCAGCGGCAGCATGTCAAATCTTTTTCACTAGTATAGTAGCTCCATTCATTGGCTCATTTCAATTGACAACACGATAAAAAAAACATCACAAAGATCACAACACGATTGTACTTTATAATAAAAAACTTTTTATATCCTTCGTATGGTAAATGTGAACGTCTGAATTATAAACGCCGGCGGGACGACAGACGCCCATCAATCAGTTGCGAGGGTGCCGCTTTGATAGACGCACGCGCCGAATTGAGCTGAAATGATTTACTGTCGAGGTATTGAGAATTGAGCTTGGTAATTAGTACTGACAATGCCAAAAAATAAAATGAGCGCTGACGTGTATGCTAAAACTAAAAGACAAGGTTAAGTGACTAGGGGACCTATGAACGCCATTTTTTTCGCATGTCGCTCAGAAAGGCTAGCACGACTTCGCGCGCGATAGACTATAGACCAACCGGTTAAATTAAGCGGTCGGTCTGTCTATACTATATCCGTGTTTTTCTTACTGTTCGTTTTGAAAGAGCGGGGTAGCCTATATCGCGCGCGCCCGTGCTAGCCGTGCAGGTTTGGCTTGCACTAAACGACACTCAAGGAAACAGCGCGCATGCTAGCCGTTCACTAGTTTAATGTTATTTAAATTATGCTCCTTTGTTGTCAATTGTTATAATAATATTGTGTTGTTATGTTAGTAATCAAGTTTCTTATTCGTTTCAGTAGAAATTTTATGATAATTTGAAATTTATAAATAATGAAATTGTTGATAGCTTCTTTAAGATTGCTTGTGAAATCCGAGGTGGTCAAGTGGCTTGTGTGAAAACAATGTTTTTCTCACAAAACCTGGAAAAAATTTAGTACATTTATAATCAGTTTCATCAGAACAGAACCAAGAGTCAAGTGTTAAAGCTTACAAAAACACCTTGAGCGATGTTTAGGTATTAGCTTCAATAGTTTAGCACTGTTTGTCCTTCGATTCTGCGTATTCTGTATCGCATAATTAACTTATTCTTAGACTGTGATTGTAACAAACTAAATAATCAGTCCATTGTGTGTTAATCAATGCCTTTAACGAAATTAAGGACCTTACCGTTTGTACAGTGTTAAGCCGAAGCGTTAATATTATAATTTGTAATGCTTTGTTGTTTTCGGTCAAGTGGCATTGAAATTGCAGTTTGTTCACCTCGGCGTAAGACTAGACTAATGCTAGAGGCAACGCATTTTGAATTAAAAACATAACTTATTAAAATATTACTGTTCTTTTATTACTGATTGAGACACAGCCTCAAGTCCTGAAGCCGGAAACGTATTGACATTTGCCGAAGCGAAGAAGCGATTTTAAGTTTTTTTTTATTGCGTATGGGCACGTGTTTGATCACAATCACGCTTGATGTAAGCATATGTGATTATCATTAGTAATTCCCTTTGGATTGTATAGTTCATATTTTTATAGGCTTTTACTTGCCATGTTGGTACCTATTTATGTGGTGTGGTTTGCAAGGCAAATTGGAGGTAGTTATAATAGTCGAATTGACATGAAATTTGGTAAACATTAGTATGTAGGAATTATTGTAAGACAGTAGTTCCTTTAGTGAGATTTGTATTACGTTGTCCTTAATATGATAATTGATGTATTGGTTGGGGTTACACATCTTGTCCGACGTGATAGGGCGTGGCAAAATGATACCGACGCCTAAAAACCTTTGCAAATATGCGTGGCAAAGTGGCAATACGTAAATGTATTCTCGCTCAAATATAGGTCGGCGTTGCGTGTCTTGCAATACTCAGTGAGCGTGGGAAGGACATTTGCTGCTTATCCCCACATATTAATACACCCAAGAGTCGCTGTCTACGTTTAAACATTACTATTGCTGTTGGAACAAAGTGGAAAACACGACAGTCTGCCACTTGAGCGCTGTTAATAGCGCTTTGGGCCTTTTTGTAGGAGAATGCGACAGTTGTGTGCAAGTTTGTTGTCGCTTGAGTTTGACTGTTCAGATGTATGAATGAACGAGTTTCAACAATAATAACTTACCATTTTGTACTGAAAAAATGTACGGAAGTGTGGATAAAAATATTTAAATAAAATCGCCAAGTGTGGCCAAGATTAGACACGATGGAAACCAAATAACATAATGAATTATGTATTTAAGTTTCAAAAGTAACTTTTAATCCCCAACAGTAGGTATGTCAATTAGTTTAATTGTACACGTTTCGATTTCAGCAATATTTATTCACGTGCTGTATCCAAGGTTGTATCGCCTTCCATTTTTGCCGACAGCGACGGCTATTCTCGACTCATTTCAATGAAACGGGCTAAGAATACGATACGGTATTAATTATGATGATAAATTTCCCCGGTCACTTGGTTTTGGTATACGGAGTGCGCAAGCGCTGCTATTGCGTACGTATAGGTACCATTATTTATGTACATTCCTATGCTCAGGGTCGTTACCGTTGCAGTATTGTCTGTTATCATGTTTGATTAATGTGTTACATCGAGTAAACTGTGGCTCTTATACTATAATTATCGAACCACCTGCTCATAAAAATTCAAGAGAATCGGTTGAAAAAGGCCACCTGTAGAGACGAACGGACAGCCGGACAACCGGACGGACATACGATAGCATTTTTTCCCGAGCTGAATCAAACGCTTCGCTTGCACTTCGCGCTCGCTCGCTCGCTCAATTAACGAAAGGTTATCTTTATCTCGTTTCCATCTTGGAACTTAACGAGTTACAAACTCGCTATCGGTAAACACACATGAAAACACGAACGCCTCCGGCGGATGAGCGGAAATAACCGTACATCCAATTTCCCATTCGAACGGCCGGTGCCAATAGAAACAGCTGATCAAGATTGATACAAGTGGCCATCTTGTTTGTTGACCTGTTTGTTTACACAACAAGTGTTATCGTTCAGTATCTCTCTATCGGGTAGATTATAAAAAGTATTGGACGCAGAAAGTCAAAACGTTACGGAAATGTATTTGGTTGGATTATCGCATGACGTCGCGTCTTGTTAATTTTTACTGAGCTGACATCACGAGCCCAGTAGGCTTATTGTCTAACTCGCTCGCAATCGCCATCGCGTTCATTTTGACAGTTCTTTTATGAATGTGACAGCTAGCTGATTCCGATGCCAATTGTCAGCCCATACATGAACTGTCAAAATGAAAACGATGGCGATTGCGAGCGAGTTAGATAATAAGCCTACTGTCCCGACTTTGACGCGCTTCGTCCTTGTAAATTTTTTTTTGATGATATTTATTGATAATGTAATTAACGGTCTAAATAGATTTTTTTTTTACTCTATTATGACTGGCATCCCTGTTGTCGAGCGATGAATTTAAGCGTAGCCGTTTCCGCTGTAATTTAATAATTATAATCATCACTCTTCAGTAAAATCAAACTTGCCATGATTAGATTATGAGCAGCACGTAATGAGTTTTATCGCGTCGCGCGACTTACCGCCCAGAAGTTTCACGTTTATATCCAACACGTGTTTATTGTATTTTTAGCGAAATCTTTATCTTCTATTTAAAACGGCGTTATAAAATCCCAAATAAACGGTTTATATCACGATTATAAGTTGAGCATCATAATTATCATCTTATCGAAAAATCTTCTTCAAGGATTCCCCGCATTATCCTCGCACTAACGTTCTTCAAATCGATTTAATTATTGTAATTTTTATACTTGTTTAATATTCGTTATAAACTCCAGTCGTACGTGAAACCTTGCGTTGGGAGTACAGAAACATCTTAACATATACCTCGGTATTACAGCTTAAATATTTAAGCTAGAGGGCTGGTTAGCCGAGTGGCAGCGTACGTGAGCCTATTTGTCGGAGATTAACGGCGGACCCAGGCGCGGGCTGCGAGATAATCCCTTTAGACTAACTTCAACCCCCACGAAACATATACTAAAGGTATATGACAGCGCAAGCCCATAATTTTACATGTAAATTGTTGCCACTCGAGATATTGTGCGGTTTTTTTGAACTTATATTAAAATCGATGTCGCTCGCGACTTCTGCGATCGTATTAGTCTGTCGTGGGAATTTTGCAAGTTTCGTTATTTTTTTCTCTAATGGTTAAACAGTGTTTCCACCTAATTTCGATGAGAGGGGTAAAACGGTTTTGCCGTGTAGAGGTAGCAAACATAGAGAGACGAATTACAACGTTTACAACATGACTTTGGATATTATGTATTAGATAAGTACAGTTTTACGTTTTTAATACTCATGATATTTATTTAGGTGTTGGGATCATGTCTACAGAACTTGGAAGGTTTCGGATCGATTCCGACTCTGGCCACGAAATTTAATCGACCAACCTTTTCCCCCGATGCGGGTACACATACACACTAAACAATGTGATTGTTTGTTTGTTATAGGGCTGTTTCACGTGGGCGATTGGTAATAATACATCACGATAGTGGTCCCACGCTAGGCTCTATCGCACTAATTAAATTAATAAAGGTCATTAAGTTTAATATTTGTATACCACATTTATCGGTCGTTTACGCCCCCGCTTGCAGCCTCTTGCTCAGAAATGAAGGTATACACGTGTCGTCTGTGTTTTGGAATTGTTATGGTTACGTTTATTTGTTTGTTTAAACAAAATTCTATGAAAAGTTTTACTTAAGAGGTTGTCGTTTCGTGGTATTGAGAGTAGGCGAGCTTAACATCCTTTGGCAAATGTCGATAAGTGATAGGTCAAGCGAAAGAAGCGAGAAGATGCTACATTTTTATCGATCGATTCGGAGCTTTATCTCAGTGAAAAATTAAGCAGCCGTCACTCAATCCAATAACCGATTGAAAAATTGCCAGGACGATGCCGCTGCTGCCAGGTGCTTTAATGTACTTAAGTAGTATAATGGATCGCTTCAGCGTACCCATGTTATTTAGAAATATGTTTTAGTTTAGCCGTGCATTGTCTAACAGTACGTCAGAATTGCCTGGGAATCGATCGCGTGTAGATTTTAATCCTTTGATATTATTGATAATGTCACATAGTATATAATGTGAACTGTTGTTATTTAGGGCGTGCAACTGTGATACAATAATTTATAATTTGCACAGATGCCCATTAACAATACAATGAAACACCTGGTAAGAATAAGAACGTAAGTGATACATCAACTCTTTATGTCAATAGATTTGTTCCATTTCACACGACCTCATAAAAAAGCGGTGAGATCAAAATACAATCCCCCTACGCACCCTTTCGTAGCGAGCTACAGGCGTAGCCGCGTAGAGCTTCGTAGCTGCAAGGACATGCTACGCACGCCAAGCAAGCGTGGGCTGTCCCAGTGCCGTCGGATGGCGTACTACGCGATATTGATCCGAGCTTAGGGCGGGCTTTTGTTAAGGTTGCTGCACGTACGAGTATTTGCTCTTTTACTTGCAGTTTTGAAAATAATATGAGTAACATTTACTACGTTCCAGTATCTTGGAAAAACATGTCTTCCTACGCTTGACCCGTTGCCGTTCTTTAATAAATAATACAGCGGTTATCTGCGCCTCCCAACAGCCCGTTATTACATTCGAAATATTATACAATTTTAAGAGAGCCTGTATACTAAGAAGCCGGTATGTTCTAGCGCTTTTAATGTGATGTAAACATTGAGTGGGCATCCCTAACCGCGCCCGAATCAATCGGCCGCTCCCCGCGTGTCCACGCAACCGTGACCACGTGTTCGACCTTTGCGACGTGACACTGGCTATACCAAACCGGCCCGACTAGCGACAACGACACGTTCATCATAACACCGACTGCGCACCAAATTGAATGACCATTCTGTTCTGAAAAGAAATAGCAGTACCGGTTTACTGAACCCTGTTAGATTTTTTAATGAGATGAAGTGAGAGTGAAGAGCTTTATCCGCAACACTCAACAAGTATTTGCAGTGCAGCACGGCTAGCACGAGTACGCGTAAGATAGACTGCCCGTCTCTTTCTAGATCGAACAGTAAGAAAACAACAACCCGGCTAGCACGACAGCGCACAAGAGTCGCGTCGCGCGCGAGATAGATTAGCCGTCCCTTTCCAGAACGAACAGTAAGAAAAAGACGGGCAAACTATCTCGCGCGCGACGCGACTCTTGTGCGCTGTCGTGCTAGCCGGGCTGGTAGCCTATCTTGCGCGCGGCGCGACACAGCTTTCGCGGGCACTCGTGTTAGACGTGCAGCGTTGCTAGCCTAAAAAGCTATAATAACATTAAATTAAAAAAATTAAAACCCCCACGCATTAATCGAGTTATCAAATCGTAAACATAAAAAGTAATTAAATTTTTTGCCAAATATTATATGCCTTAACATCACTTTAGAAAAGAGCTAATATTCTTCAAACAGCTGGACTGATTTTTACCAAACATGGCTAAGAACCGCCGCAAGGAAACTGGCTTTCGTTTGAGGATAACCCTGTCATACTGCCAATATTTGTTAAAACTTCGCTCTTTCGCTTGTTACGGGTGGCATACTATATCGGACGCTGTGCACTTCTGCATAGCTAATATATAAGTCTACGTTAGATCGGAACGCATCGGCCCGCTCATACCTTTTTATTTACCATTGTGCAGCTAATACTGTGGAAGCCGTCATAAACCCTGACGCGGTGAGTTCGGTGCCAGTCGTTGGTAATTGTTTGTTTATAAAAGTTAGGAATAAAAACGACAATGTATGTGATTGGCTGATTGATTGAGTAATTCCTAGAGATAAGTCTGAGAATGCTGTTGCTACTGAGAATTGACGTTTCATTATACTTAGCTTAGCTCGTATCGTTGATATATAATTACAACATTGCACCTAACCGGGCTACTTCAATTTACCATCAACATTAACCCGCACACTCGACACAGGGAAACCTCATAAAGCCATGTACACAGAACGCGACGCGCGCGATAAATTAGGTGCGAAGACGGCGATAAGTGGCGCGCCGGGGCAGGATCGATACCCCACCCTCTGTGCCCTGCGGCCATTGTCAGCCTAACCGGTACCCGATTGACTAGATATGATTGTCGCAAATCGGCTCGTCTCTTGTCGTGATTGTTTTGGCTTCTTTTTGCTTTTACATGATGTTTCGTGTCAATTGTTTTTGTCCCATCGGTATGGCAAGTTACGGCGCGCAGGAACCATGAGCATTGCGGTTTTGATTGCTTTGAAAAGATGCTTATATAAAATAATAGATAGATAGATAGATTTATTTGTCACCTTTTTAAAAATACAATACATTTAAATGTCAAACATAAGTAATTCACAAAAGGATCGTCAATTGAAATACAGAAAAGAAATAATAATAATAATTGAAATAAAATTAAAACAAAATAACAACAACAAACAAACAAAATAAAACCATATTAAATGTCAATTTAGATTCACAAAAAGATCGTCATGAGTACATAAAAAAGAAAATAATAAAAATTTAAGTAAAAGCAATTTAAAATGTCAAATAATAAATATAAAACCACAAAATGTGAAAATATCGTCAAAACATAAATAACAAAAATATAATATAATAATAAATGAGGTACTAGAATGGTACAAATTAAATGTCAAGTTTAGTGTCACTGTACTCTTTAACAGAGTACAGTGACATATCCAACAGAAGTTTTTTAAGTATCGTGGGACATATCATGGGATAATTGATGTAGTCATACCTGGCCAAACTAAGGAGAGGTAATGGGTACATAATTAAACTTGAATAGATAACCTGACCTTCGGTCAAAATCGGGACCTGCTTTGCAATCGGGTTCTCTAACGACTAAACTCATCATTGTAGGTAGGGACTTGCTTGTATAGAATATAGATAAGAAACAAGAGTAAAACTACCTACTATGTAGCGACTCCTGTTGGCTCTATACATTGATCTAGTATGTCAAAAAGAAATCATGCTAAAGAGAAACGTGATTTTAATGCGGTGATAACAGCAAAACTTAAAGTTTTAAAGAGTCCCGATAAAACGATATGTTAAATGCTAAGTGACATAATGACAGAAAACCTTAACAAGTTCACCGACCAAGCAATGGCGAAAGCAGAACGGGGCGTCAGTTAATGATGAAAAGAACTCGAAACACCTCGCGTAATCTGGTGCGGTCGGCGGCGATCCCGGACCGGAATGTGACCGCGACCCCGCAACCCCGGAACCCCACAACCCCACAGCCCCGTAATTACGGTCGCAGGCCACCGCGGAAACGCCCGGCTCAATCACCAACCGTGATATACAAAGATAATACTACCACTTGACTTGTCGTTTTCTTTTTTAAAATTAAGTTCGCCGGAGTTTGCGAGAGCCCTATTCGTGCCTTTCTTGTGTTTTATTCCGATTATCTAAAAATTTGAAGATCGTTCTTTTTACCCTTCATTTCTGCTGTAAGATCAATACCAGTTTTAACATTGTTTTTGTGTCTTGTTCTTTCGTATGTTATATTAAATACCGAATAAGGTTACGTTTCCGAAAGATGGCGTACCTGGTAACTTATTTAGTTTATCATTAGTAAATACAGCTGTAAACTTTCCAGTGGATAACAACGCCTAAGTAAATACCGTGAACTATTGCTTTAATTAAACCTTTAATAAAGCCAGCAAATGGGCGTATGCTTTCCGTGCGTTTATCCATACTATGTAGTAGATTTAACTTTAAATACAGCTTAGACTCAAGCAGAGAAAGATACTGTAGTTAATTTCTGAGAAAAATTACTCTATCGATGAGACCGCCTTAAGGGCGAGATATACCGTGAGACAACAATGACTCAGCTCAAAGTAATGTATACAGTTCTTCACACGACTAAACGGTCATATAAACAAAATTCACCGAGGAATCCAGTGAATGTTCACGTTCGCCCATGAACAGGAAAGTACTACCTGTGTCATCACATTTGACATCGTGCCAAACATTCGGAATAGTAAAATTTCTCAAGTTCATTGAGAAGGCCGGTACGGTACACAGTTCCGTTCGTTTTAACGGCCATTCGGAAGCGAGCGCACCAAACATTAATTCTCGATAAGGAACTGAAGAATTGTACCATAAACAGTAGTGTTCATTGCTCTATCTGCTGAGCCGGAATGCGTCTAGACGGCGCAATACCGTGCCGCAGAAGCGAGATAATTAGGCGATTAATGTCCTGATCTGCCGACTTACGCGACGCGGGATCTTCGCTAAACCTGGGGATTGTGACAGGAACTTAGCAGGATACTAGCGCTTGTAGGATTATCAAATTGCTCGCCTTTACAACTCGAGTAAACTGAGATGCGTTGCGAAGGTCGATGTCGGATGAGGACTTAATTGAGCCCGCATTTAAATAACATCGTGTACAGCGTGATCCACTGAGCAGCTCGAATTAATAATGAGTGAGTAATTTAATTGATTTATTGACGCGATACACCGTTAAAGTTATTTATGTAGAACAAAATACGTGAATCACCTGAGGCCACAATAAAATAACCATAATAGTGTTACGAAATAAACTTGATATGGGCAATTCCTAAGACGCTACTTACGTTACATATATTCTAACGTTATTAAGCGACTTCGCTTTGCTGCCTAGAAACTGCTAAAAACGTGTTTTTTTTTTTGCTTTCTAGAGTATTTACCACTTTTTTTGATCACGCAAAATTTATTTATTACTTTTACACAAGTTACCATGGAACTCAAGTTTTGTTTATTAACAGCCGTATTGGTGAAGTTTTAAAATAGTTTTTACTTTCTCATCTGCCGGCGCGACTGGACTAACCCGTTCCGCCGGCTTTGCCCTCGGTCAGTACGACACCTGATCCGAGCCGCACATGCCCCTACCCATTATTTAGACAGATGCTAACCAACTTAACCGATGATAAAACCCCAAACGACCTTCCATTATTCAAAATTCCAATAACCGTGTTGGATACAATTCAATGTCACACGTGATAGTAATTTCTTAACTTTCTAAACGCTAAGTGCCGTAGCCGATTTATGGGCGAGGATAAATGGCCATCGTGCGCGCGCGCCGCCTTCTCGCCCGAATTCCTTACTATGGAGCTGTTGGGGGCCTGCTACACTCATGTCACTGAACTGTACCGTTGCATTTGTAACAGTAAAATTGCATGTGACTCTTTTGCTAGTAAAACGTTCTTTATATGCAGTCAAGTTATGCTTTTCGAACATTAATGTGTTCAGTCTCTCAACATTCCCGTAACACTCCAATCGCAAAACTATTCGTCCGTTTTTACGAGCCTTGACGACTTTACCATCCCATAGCGCATCGGCCGGCCCCGTGTCGAATGGTGGGCGAGATGGATTATTTCACCTCGCCGTGTACGTTGACCCAACGCACCCGCCCGGCTGTCACGCCTCCCGGCCGCTAAACCCTCGTCTCCCCTGCAGACATCAAACGTTTAACCACGCTGAGTACAAAACAACTACGTTTGGCCCACCGTGTAATTATAGGTCTGAATCTAAGTTTGATATGTAGCTACTAGGGTTTGCAATCCGAATATTCGAATATTCAAATTATCCGAATATCCGCCGTTTATAGAATCCGAATACCACAGCATTCAATATTCGAATATTTTGAATATTTTGAATACTACGAAAAATTACGAAATGTAACTTTTTTTAATAAAACTTCTCTATTTGAACATTACAAATTGAGTAAAACTAAATTTTATAACAAACTGTTTCATGTGTATTATGTTTCTTCTCCCTCGACCATCGGTGAGTCAACAAAAAGGAGCTCTAAAGTACTAAGACCGCACCAGCTGACTCGAAGGTGTTCGAAAGACTGCTGCTTAACAAACTGAAGCCCCACATACATAGAGCCACGTCCGGAGCAGTTCGGCTTCCGCACAGGCCACTCAACAACTCTGCAGCTCACAAGAGTGCTCCATTTCCTAGCGACGACGAGAAACCGGAGGGAGCACGCCGTCGCAGCACTCTTGGACATGGAAAAGGCGTTCGACCGCGTATGGCATGACTGCTGTACAAGCTGTTAACGTCGCCAGCTCCTAAGCGCATCGTCCGCGTCCTGGCTTCGTTCCTGACCGACCGGAGGTTCGTGGTGGCGGTGGAAGACGCCAACTCGTCAGAGCGCCGCATCCTAGCCGGCGTGCCTCAAGGAAGCTGTCTGTCCCCGGCTCTGTACGCCCACTTTACCGACGACACCCCGGTGACCGGAGATGTCAAGCTGGGGCTCTTTGCCGACGACGCTGCATATTTTGCCTCCTCGATGAGCATCACCCACGCGGCAAAGAAGCTCCAAAAGACACTCGACGCCCTTCCCGACTGGCTCTCCCGATGGAGACTGTCGGTGAACGTAGGGAAGACACAAGTCATCTCCATGGGACAGACGAGACCTCCGTCGCCGCTCCGACTCTATGGTCAGGAGGTGCCATGGTCAGGCACCGTAAAATACCTGGGAGTCACCATAGACAAGGGACTCCATGAAGCAGCATGTCGACGGGGTAGTGAACCGTGCGAAACAGGCGCGCACCTGCCTGCGTCCAGTGCTCGCCAGCAAACTCCCCATGTGCACGAAGCTGGGGATCTACAAGACCTACGTACGGTCGCGCCTCACATATGCGGCACCAGCCTGGTACGCACTTGTGTGCGAGACCAACCGCAAACGTCTACGTGCGCAGGAAACCCAATCCCTTCGCACCATCGTCGCCACCCCACGCTCCGTGCGCAATGAGGACATGCAGCGCAGCCTCCACTGGCAGAGGCTGGACGCATTTATCAAGCACCTCGCGCGCCGCATGTTCGACCGCGCTGACAGGTCACCGATCCCGTCATGCCGCAGAAAGGCAGAACGGGAAAAGAGCCGCAGATAGGCAACCATCCGCTACGCCAAGATAGGCTAATCGGACTAACGCCGCAGAGAGGCCGAAAAACCAAAGATTGGTAAGCACAGACCGGCCCATTGTTATGGGCCGCGACAGCCGCTGACTTAAAGGGCAGGGCCCTGATAAGTCTTCCCCACACCCGAGGTGTGTGAGATGATTCGCGAGGCCGACGGTTCGTGCGGGAGTAGGACAGCTAATGTAACTAACGGTGACCAAAAACCCTTAAGAGGGTACATCCCTAATGAGCTGGCAACGTCGCATTTTTGGTCATTTTTTGCGATTATTTCACAGAAATTGAATGAAAGTTTCAAATTTGAGTCTGTAGTGCACTTCATTTTTAGTGTAGATATTAATGTTTAAACGAGACAAGTATACTATTATTATCCCTTACGTAACGTAATTTTCGTTCATAATTGTGATATTTGTGATTCACCATATTCATATACTTCAGTTAATTACATTTCAGACTTTTAATTATTTTATCTAAAATATTGTTAAACTTTACAAGATTAGGTACAATTAGAGTTATTTTTTTACTAGCTTTAGTGTTAATTTTTTATTGTTATTGTTCACAATCACAAAAATGTACTATCACATAACTGGGAATCATTATTTTGTTTTATTTACTAAAATATTCAAAATATCCGATTTATCCGAATATTCGGATTCGTGTTGTGGACCTATTCATATTATCCGAATTCTGAAAATGGACGGATATTGCAAACTCTAGTAGCTACATTAAACGATGGCAGATTTGCAGCCATTATTTCGAATCACTGATTATTATTTTAATGCAAAAATAGGTAGGTTAGGTTAGTTCGGTATCTTCATTTGCCCGAAGGGCAAAATACCCAGAAAAAGGGTACAAAATACCCAGCTCCGTCGAAAACCAGGTGGACAAACTGTAGGTGGACGGTGGGAAAGAAGGGACCCCGTTTGTCGTCATTGGTCACATAGACATAGGCTGATTGGTCTTTTGAGTAGTTTTTTTTTTATCCCGGTGTCAGTATGACATGACAAAACTATCAAAGTTTATTGCTGAATTGCTAAATTACTAAATTAAAAAAAAAATTACATTGCCCGGCCTTAAAGATCTTTCGGTCCTTCGGTCTTTGGAAAGAGACAGTTAATTTGTGTCACGTAAGTTAGAGCCAGACAACGCTCTATGAGGCCGAAATAAGCCGAGAAAACCGATGTGTTATCTTATCTTTATGGCCGAATACTGTATAGTAAAAATCATTTAGAAAATTTACATTTCATTTCATTGCACTCGTAAACTGTTCGATGATGTTAGCACAAAACATATATTTCTGATAAAAGAGTTTTAGTTATGTTTACGAACCTTTGTTCTCCGGATGCTTAGTGTTCGTGTAGTATGTTTCGGGAATATTATCTAATCCAAACATTATCTCACCGCGGTCGATCTGTTTGAGATGAGACGAGATAACGCCCTTCCGCTCAGCACCTATGGTGACGTTCATCTTCATCAACACGCGCTGGAGGTTTTATCTTGAGTACCTATATAGATGTTGAATTAGTTATCTAAAAAATTTGTATCATCAAAGACTTGGAACTATTTTTTTACTCGACTACGGCACTGGGGTGACTTTAAAAAGTAGTTTTAAAGACGAAACCATTAATTTTTATTTGCGTTTACTGCTTCCAATCGATGTCACCTTTGCGTCAACATGCCAAACATTCACCGACTCTATAGCAGTCGACTTTATAGCAATTTTAGAACGATCAAAGTAGCCCCAAAATTTTCAAAGTCACCCCGGTTAACGGTACTCTAAAAGCAGGGTTATGAACCCTCTTTCGTCGCAACTCAGCTATCAGTAGTAGATCTGTTTGGGCTCTACAATAGTACGATTGCATCAACATAAGCAAGTCTCAAAAATATTGTCCAGGAATTGTTTAATTGTGCATTCTCTGGACCAGGTGATACTCTTAAAAGTAAGGAACGCAAAGCAACCTAACTGTATAAAGTATCGCTTGCAGGTTAAGCGTCAACTCCACTTAACGTAGTTCCGCTTGGCCAAATAAATCACGAGAGTGTAGAAACCGGCCGTTAGCTTGATTAATTAGCAGTAAGGGCTGTGTGGGCCGCGATGCGCGCGCGCAACCAGCGACGGTTCATTGTGGGAACGTCGAGTGCGCTAGAAACGTCGCACCGTTCACCGACCGCTTTCGACTAAACCAATCTAGCGGAGGTTACGGTGTTAGGCTTCGAAAAACATGGACACTTGTTGCTTTGTTTTGTTTTGATATAATATTGAAGATAACTTGCACCAAGGTATTTATTTATCCGGGTGTCTTTGAGATTTTTTTGTCTAAGTGAGGTGAGAGATAGCATGTTTTGTGTGGAGGTGTGTTGTTCTCGCGTATATTTTCTTAAACATACTTTTCTTGCTTTAGTCATTGCTTCCCAAATTTATAACTTGAATAATCGTTTCTCGAAACTGTAAAGCTCTTTTGTTACGCACACATTCGCCAGTGATCCAAATGAGAATTCGCCGAACGTTACCGTTAATGTCGCGTCAGCTTAGCTCATCCCCGTACCAAGCTGTCCGCACTACACCTGCTTCGCTTTCAAATTGCAATGCGTCCATTGAGCCTTCACTCTTCAGAGCTTTGTCCCACTTCGCTATAACGGCGTCAATGTATACAGTCCTTATACAGGGAGTCCGCGGACGATAACGAGGCCGTGGGAAGATGTGCTTCCACGCTTGGAACGTCAAGTTGTCATAGTCCTTAACGGTGCTATAGCTACTGTCATTATCAAGCGAATACCTTGTCTGTTAGCTATTATTTAAAAGTTTTCTAGATTAATAGATCAGTCAGGTGATGTAACAATGCGTCGCTAGAGAGCCTCTTGCGTGGGGTTGTTGAACGGTCGGCGCGTCCGCGGTGCTCGGGAGTTTTATTAATAAAATGCGAGTGACGTGTATCGACGGGCGCGTATCGAACCGGGCTATTTATTGATGCGCGCGCGCACTGCCGCTCGCCGGCTATCGATCGGGAAGTTGCCACTTTGCTGTTACACGTTGGTGTAATACGAAATTGCTGTTGCCGGTACCGTTTTACCGATTAGTCTCACTTGAGAAACAAATGAATGGGCCAATGCCGATTACGATTGCGACAAACGTTCCCATTTAACGTTTTTGTTTAAAGTCATGCCTTAATTGCCTTAATTGCGTAGTGAAAGCTTTTGTTTAGTTTACCTTCAGAAATAAACGTTTACCCGCGTCGTAAGTGGCTATAACACGGCACGTATGTTTGAAACAAGGCGTTCGAGAGGGAGGGTCGTGTGTCGGGCCTCGGGGCAGCTGCGTCCCATGCCTCGCGCTGCGCAGATGTTTACTCGAGACCCCGTGTTTTACTGTTCATTATACGAAATATATACAAAAGGCCGTTGCATAAGATTGTGTTTATTTATATTGATGACTTATTAATTGACTTGAAATGATAATAAATACCATATAAAAATAACAATTAAGTCAGATTGTATGAGGCGTGAATTCGGAAAGTTTTGACTGCAACGTAACCTATTCGTTTATGCATAGGTCTCTCATTTCGTCCATATCGGGTGAGGTTTGCGGGCGGTCGTGACGTCTGCGGGTGCGGGGCTTCGTGACGTCACGCGCACGTGGGCGAGCTAGACAGGGACGCAGCGCCGCGCTAGAGCGACACTGCGCGAGGGCGGGCGCCAGCCACAGGGCGCGCGCGAATTGACAGCTTTTCACGCGCTCGATACTATCACCAATTACATTATTAAACGTAGACTGTATTGTCGATAGTTTTTTGTTTTTAAAAGCGCTTTCCGAGCAGCAATTGTTCTGAACCTTCAACTGTGCTCTCTATTTACGACCGGTTCCGGTGGCCGCGGCGCGCCACTCCGTAACCGCAGCGGTTAACCTCGCCTCGGCCGGTTGTAAACAAAGCGCGCGCAGATTTTCCGCGACGTTGCCGCATCGCCGCTCCACCTAGCTGTCAAACATTTCTATTTTTCTTTCGGCTTACCACTGATTTCCCGGTATTTTGTCTCGTACGCTCTCCGAGCCCTTGAAGCTTTGCATGTTAGCTGTCTGGAATTATTATAAGGTCTTCGCAATTATGGAATGGAGATGTTATGTTATGTAACAATGGTTGATGAAAGCGGCGTTCACAATTTGAATAAGTTGAACCATTGGAATAACTTTGATAATGTTAAATAAGCATTTCCTTCGGGTGTGCATATTTTGCATGTTAATAATTTGAATTTAACATTAGGTAGGTATCCTAACGAGTAACATAATGCATTCTTCGGCATTATCAAAACAAACTATGATAATATCAATCATGTTATGGTATCTAGTTATTCGTACAACGTACATTAATGTTCATGTATCATGAATTAATTCTCAACTCCAACGCCGCTGTTGCTGCCTACACTCATATCTCTGAGATGTGTAGACGCGATGCGATGCGGTAGAGAAGTAGTGGCGGGATTATTGAGGTTGCGGCGAGCGGCGAGAGAGCGGGACGGCGTGCGGCCCACGTGTCGCACAATAATGTTGTTGCGCTGTCACCCTCTCCGATAAATCTCACCGCTCACCGCTACTAGACGCTCGTAAAATAACATATTTATCGCCTACAAAGCACACACCGACGCACTTTATATTCCGACCGTCCTCTGTTGTATCTGCCGATTGCCGACTTTTAAATACTTAAAGATCCTTATCGGAATACCAGTCGCAAATTGATTCGGTTGTCACGGTAGTTTGGCCGTTTATCTGATCGTTATCGGTAACCATTAGCAGCGAGAAACAAACAGTCCTTAGGTACGAGCGGTGATAATCTTGCGGCGATGGCGTTCGGAGGAGGCGGGCGGGCCGAGGCGGGCTGCTGCCCGCTATCGATCCCGGCGTAAGGTCGTGCCAACCACCGGCACCGCTTCGCACTCCGCTCACACCACGCCGCACCACTAAAATATGCGACCTTGAACCTTGTAACCACATAAAACAATAACATATCAGCGAAAGAGCTCTCCAGAAACGTGAAATGAACAATTATCGGTTGAAAACAATTAGACTAAGCTACCAAATAGAAGCACACATTACTCGGAGCGCGGCCTTATCCAGCCATGCAACGAATTACTTCGGTATTTAGTTGCTGCTTCCATCAGAAAATCCAGACTCGAAACAAGACAAATCCATGGTTACGTAAATTGCCTTAAGCCCTAAGGTAGCCAGTTGCGTTTCTCTTACAATGTTCTCAACATCAAACATAATCGCGGTCGTGTCTAACGCAGGGATTAGGCAATGCAAATTAGAGCGAGCGAGCGGCTTGCGGCAAAGCACAATCATCTCGGTCCGACAGACGATTCGACACGCATTACCCACAACGCGAGAGGATCCTCTTACACCGCAAACATTACGCGCTCATTATCAAAAGTGTCAGCTGCCATCATACGAAAACTGCGATCGATGCCGAAATCCTTGAGAGGCCTGAATCGCGATGGCACGGCGCGAGTCGTGTCGTGACTCGCCACGGTACCACAGTACGGTAACCGTACCGTTGGTTGCGTTAGCGGCCTTGGGAGATGGAGCGCTGATGGTGCCGACCGGCCCGGCTCAATAATAACTGCAGAGCCGTTCAATCTACTCCACTCAATGTAGCGGTATCTACGGTACGCTATTTACACACGAAATACTTCGACAATATTCACTATCCTTACTCGATCTGTTGCTAAGATCAGCTCTATTTGATCTTTGGCATGATCTTCAAAAGATACGTGCTAAATTGATACACAAAAGCATCTAAACAAGGTCTCGCCGTCGGCGTTTCATAAAAATTATTTTTACTCAATACTCATTAACGTGATTAATTATCCGTCGCTCATCGAAACAGTTTAGCCATTCAATTTATCCGGCGATTGTCGTAATCGATACACCAATAGCGATAACGGGGCGAACGTGCGATAAGCCAGGACGGTGCCGCGCGAACTAGTTCATCTGTCCCGCACGCGCACCTGGAGCTAATGTCAAGGCTCCTTGGAACTTGGAACTGGTCCAGCACAAGCTGAAGGAAAATATGTTCCAGTTTTTTAATTCGCCAGAAGGTGGCTTTGTGGAACGAGGGAACTTGCAAGTTTGGAGATTTGAGGATATGGTTTTTTTTTTAGGAACAATATCTCGTGCGTGTCCCAAATTGGGAATAGTTTTGTTTGCTTGGGGTGACTGGCGATCTACATTCTCTCTCGAACTTTGTGATTTCACAGAAAGCTTGACAAAGTAGACTTGATGTCATTTTAAGGCTCTTTGTAAAATTAAGACATCGGAAGTTTGTCGGGTGGGACCAAACGGGAGTGGAGTAGATTACTTAGCAAAAAAGGAAGTTTTTTTCTCGGGGTAGGGCTATGCTGTAGTCTTGTTCAGTCGGTTCACATGTTTGATGCGGAAAGTGCCTCAACGAGGAGTCACCTACATCTGGCATTTAACACAACATACACACAATAATAATACAATTAATCAAAATATTATGGTCCGCGAAGAAAATTCAATGTCAATTATAAAGTCGGCGACGTTTGCATGTGTGCTCGCGACAAACACAAGCACGTGCGCCGAGCTCGGTCCGACGTGAGACGTCACGCGGATCGCCTCCGCCCCGCCCCCTAGCGCGAGCGAGATGGCTGCTCACGGAGCGGCAACGTCGCCAGCAGTTTTGTTTTCGCTTGTAACGCCGGTGATAGGCCGGGTTTATCTTCCGATTGCGAATGCAACAACAGCTATTTCAAGCGCGCCGCGCGCCTCACCGCTGCAATACGGATTTTATCGCGTCGCCACCGTTTCTCTATTGTTGATATTTTCAACTTTATCCGTGACCTTCGGAACCGTTTTGATTTCATGCTAATTAGTTAGATCTCGGTATGCGGCAGGAATACTGATTAGAATTACAACTTCAATTATGTTGTCATCGTCGCTACCGACTCCGTAAATCCACTTTGTATGACCTATTTTTTTTTCTGTTGCGTTGACAAAATCTCTTAAATTTCTTTAGTACCTACATCATTTTCATTGTCATCGCGTTTATTGTTTAATTCAGGAGTACAAAAAAAAGCATTAAAATTAAGCACGCAAATGACTGTTTTACCATTGAAAAAGACAAAAGGCGGTGACACAGTCAATGTCAAGGGGACTCGACTCATGATCTTGACTATAATTGCCAATGCTTCGTCTGAGTCGGTTTGTGACGACTTTGGTCATTTTAGAACCAATTGCATTTAGGTTATTTTTTATACAACCTTGAAGTGACTGCATGTCACTTAAATAGAGTAATTCCGTATACTGCAATTTCGACTAAGTGCTTACTCTTTTAACTGGTGCAATAGAAAAGGACCTACTGCTTGAAAACGAAATGACAGCATGTCGTTGTTAAACCAATCAATCAACCTAGTTAAATTTGGTTGTTCCTGCAATTTTTTTAGCTTAATGCACATCATACCCTTGCATATGACAAGAGACTATCAAAGAGCATCTGATTTTTTTTGCAAGTATGCAACTAAACATTCTACTTCTTTTTTTTACAGAAGGCGACCAAGGCTCTTGGGAGAGTGGACTGTCCTACGAGTGCCGTTCCTTGCTCTTCAAGGCCCTCCACAACCTAATCGAAAGGTAAATTAGATCAAACAAAACCACAATTATGTTCTTTTGCGTCAAATTCATAACCATAACTCCTCCGTAGATCACATCTGCTACAAGCAACTCAGTATAATCAGGTTCTAACAACAAACACGACTACCGCCAAACGTCTCGGCCGGTCTATACTTCAAATATATGTTCGCGTTTTAAAAAAATACAAGCTCAGAGCAAACTTACCATGCAAAAAAGTTTGACACATTGTACCACGGTAGAAAGGCAAAGGAAACTAAGAACTTGCCCTATTTTTCAAAGAAGGCTAACTCAATCAATATCAGTCACCTGAAGATTGATAGTCTTATAAGCATTGTGGACGGGTATTTATCGGTCGTGTCGCACTAGCGTCGCACGCGCAATTTGCGGCCATGCTTCGTGCGATCGATTGATTACACGCTTCACTTTGTTTTGACTGTATTTATTAGCTTTGTTATCTTATCTGTTAGACGTTTAACAATCGTTGAATTATGTTATGGCTTTATTTGAATAACGGTCCACCGTTTAGCTGTCCTCGGTTCTATTTCATGTTCCTTACATTGACTTGACTATGATCGTCACATTCGGAATCCTTGTTAGCATTAACATTAACATCACTACTTTTCCTAATGACTTCCGCTCCGTGGTGCCCGATTGGTTCATTCAAAATAACACTTCCACAATAATAGTATTTCGCGTCAATTAATTTGCACCTGGCAGCTGCGGTGCGCGGGCGCATCGTCCGTCGACATTGTTTCATGAAGGTCGTTGCATCTTCGGGCGTTCTAATGTCGTTTTTTGCGAACAGGATCACTCGGCCCGCGAGCTATGCGTTTTTTTGTTTTTGTTTATTTTTCATAATTCCTACGGTCGGTTTGTATGTACTTGTAAACGAATTTTGCCTGCGTAGCTTTTAAGCTCAGATAAGCTATAAAACTTCAGTATTGGACAAACCCATTTGATTGATAATTTAAACGAATATAAACACTTACACTTGATTAATTGTTTGATTATACTTATGCTTATGTACAAAATTGAAGCTTTCAAATTATTCGTCCGAACAGCGAACGCTATCAGGCTTATTCATCCGCACGTCTGAAATCTAAATTGAAAACAGATGCGCCTCTGTATGCACTCTCGCTTATTGACATATTGTTTGTTTTCTCTTCTTTGTACCTAAATGTTTTTTGTCTGCGTAATCACAGACTATAAGTACCTAATTAGTTTAAAGAGTGTTTGCAAATGACTCCGTTTCCCAAATCATTTTAAGCGTCTATGTTAATGTTGAAGCTATTATTTTAGTAGCCACTTCAATTTTGGATAGAAAAGAAATTTAGGTAGAAATATTTTAAAGAAATTGCCGAATTAGATCGCTGTACAGTAGTTGAAGTGAAGCTTCGCGTCCCAGGCTTGGGGCTTCGGAATCGGGCATGAACGAAATCCAGACGAGTCGTTGACCCCGGCGGCACGTCAAAGCCACAATGCGCCCGAGACGAGATTGTGACCATTTTACGACGCTTAGGTACCTACTTTTGTAATCTTTAGGGATGGCAGACGTAACTTTTTTAATAACTTTTGACCGTTTTTGAATTTTAATGTGTAAGCGTACGGATTTTTTTTTACTTTCGCGTGAGACAATTATATCGTACACTGTATACAAATATGGCGCGATGGTGTCGCCAAAACAAAATTAGATTGTACCTAGCTAGCATAATTCATGTCTTCGTACCTACATACGACCTATAACGACGATCGGATAGCCTAGTGGTTAGTGACCCTGACTATGAAGCTAGAGGTCCCGGGTTCGAATCCCGGTAGGGGCAGACATTTGTATGATGAATACGAATGTTTGTGCCCGAGTCATGATGTTGTATGTATTTAAGTATGTATTTATCTACATTATATAAGTATGTTTATCCGTTGCCTGGTACCCATAGCACAAGCTCTGCTTAGTTTGGGACTGGGTCAATTGGTGTAATTTGTCCCATGATATTTATTTATTTACATCAACTATCAGCGTTCATCACATCCCACTAGTCTCTAGCTAGCCCCCGAAACTTATTTCTCTGTTATAATATAGTTTAAAATTTGATATAGTATAGGCGTAGACTAGTCGGACCTTTCTAAGGTCGGTCTGGGACGTCCCGACGGGGTCGGGGACCGAAGCGGCGCGAAACGGCTCACGCGATGCGGCCCTGTACATGGCACGGTAGCACTGTACCGATGTACTTTGGTACTGTAGATAGGTACTTTGTTTGCTAAAAATCTTTAGGCCACGGATCCTGGTTCGCTTTAGGCGAGATTCCATGTGTACTTAACAGTTTTTGTAGTTAATTTTAGACACGATTTGATATCAATTGCGGGTTGCGGGTAACGCTTGGCTCGTGAAAGCAGAAGGACAAGGAAGTCTAGTGATTATTGATTCACGGATGCTGAGTTGGTATAGTTAAGGTAATGAATGTGATTGGAAGTTGTATGGACGAATTCCTTTACCATCCTAAGGTTCGATGTCATTTGTATGTTCAAAAACTATTATCAATAACATGTCAAATATGAAAATTATCCTTAGGTATTTTTTTTAATCTTACTCGGAAACTGTCATAACCTTTTCTCATACGATTTCGCTTTAATTTCTTTGACAGGTGTATGATAATTCGTTATGACATTTGTAGTGAAAAGGTTCCACAGTGTTGCGCAATTCAGTTTCTTTCACTGCAACATACGCCCCACAAGACGTTGCCTTGTATGCTAAATTTATAACAAGCACAGCTCAGCACAGGCTAATAACAACGTTGCACCAACCCCCACGCATTCCGGACTCCCGAACACCTGCGCGCGCGCTGATCCTGCGTTATGGCAGTTTGCATGCGCGCGTCTCGATCCGACCCCGCAGAACTGACGCGATACTAGTATGTCAATATAGGATCGTGGATTACAAAACAACCGGGTTCGCTGCAATACATATAAATATTTCGTGATTTGTTTCGTTCTGAGAGGAGGCCTTTGCCGAATATAGGCTGTATCATCATCATCATCAGCCTATATTCGTCCACTGCTGGACATAGGCCTCTCCCATGGCACGCCACTGAGCACGATCCTCGGCCACTCTCATCCAGCTCTTGCCAGCCGCCTTGCGGAGATCCTCGCTCCACCTAGTTTGAGGACGTCCTACGCTACGTTTGCCGATCCTTGGTCTCCACTCAAGAACTCGTCTACCCCAACGGTTATCGGTTCTTCGGGTTAGATGACCGGCCCATTGCCACTTCAGCGTGCTAATGCAATGGGCTATGTCGATAACTTTGGTTCTCTGTCGGATCACTTCGTTACGAATTCGATCTTTTAGAGAAACTCCGAGCATAGCCCTTTCCATAGCACGCTGAGCAACTTTAAATTTGTGGACCAGCCCTATAGTGAGTGTCCATGTTTCGGCACCGTATGTCATGACGGGTAGGACGCACTGGTTAAAGACTTTCGTCTTTAAACTCTGTGGAATTGGCGATGTGAAGACTTGACGCAGTTTCCCATACGCTGCCCATCCCAGCTGTATTCTTCTGTTGGCCTCTTTCTCTCTTTGTCGATAGGCTGTATAGTGGGACGTATATAGGCTGGAGATGAAATGATGATGTGATGGTAGATCGTGATATGTGTGGATCACACGGTAATATTGACCGTCGTTTACTGTAGCTGTTATGCCGGCTAAAGTTTATACTAAAAATGCTGTCAAGCGTGTAGTATTTTCTAGTTTTTCTGTTTTAATTTCAGCTAGTGGGTTAGTTAGAAGAATTCATATAAGTAGAATTTATCAAAATTGTTTTTGTCTATCATTTTCGGAACTGTATTTTTTGTCCACCTTTTTGACCATTGGACATGACCGGTCTGCGTGGACAGCCTTGGCGAAGGCCTATGTCCGGCATTGGACGTCTTTGGACTGACACGATGATGATGACATTTGACAGGTTCCTTCTCAATTCATTCGTAATTCCGTATGTATATTTTTTCCGCCTGTGAACTAATTTCGATTCTTTTCTGACAATTCAATTTTGATTTTTATTTTAACACTAGCTTCTGCCCGCGACTTCGTCCGCGTAGAATTTCCGGGATAAAAAGTAACCTATGTTTTAATCTAGGGTACCAGCTATATTATTTCAAATTTTATCCAAATCCGTCCAGTCGTTTTAGCCTGAAGAAGGAACAAACATACACACTCACTCACTCACAACGTCACATCGTCACAAACTTTCGCATTTATAATATTAGTAGGATGAGCGAGTTCACGTTCACGTGATACTGTTATCTTTAGAGAAGACATGTGCTAATCGATTAGTCATATAACGCATTCCAAAACAAGCTTAGAGCTGTAAAACTGCCATTACAAGTAGCAATACTAAACGGCGTTGTTTACATCGCTATCGGCGCCGAATGCGTGGGCGCAGCGATAGTCGCGGCCGCAGCGCCTGAAATAAACTCTCACTAATTAATTATAATTAGATCATTGTGTATGCTTCGAGCTTTTAATAATGTAGTCGCGTGCTATGTCTCCTCACGCTCGCGCTTCCACGTTCACAGTAAGTGTAAAAGAGAAACAGTTAAAACAAGGTCAAACATGTTCAAGTCCCTTTTCATAATTCATAACACTGCCCACCAACAAAGAGTCGCGTGTGACTTATATGCTCTTAGCGAAACAAAACATCATACGATACGTAAAGGTACGGCATTAATTATAAATTACTCATTGCGTAATTGGTACTAGCGATTAATCACTATACCAGTTTGTGCTCCACAAAGAGAGTAACATACTCTAGTGTTATTCTTGTTACAAAGGTTTTTGAGTAACCTATATTTTTAATGGAGCTACACTCACACGTAGGCAACGTTGAGTTACTCATATTTGATTACGAATCGGATTTAATTTATTAAAACTTTGACATAATTGACCGACAAAGCGCTTACAGCAGTATCTTCATCCTAGTCTGAGGTCCTGTCTCACCACTCTAGTATCATGTCTTACTACGAAAGAGAGAGACGACATCATAGATAAGTGACACTCAAGATATCAGGAACTTTACAGACAGTGGTGAAACAGGCCCTTAATGGCTTAAGGAAGTCGGAAATCTCTACTTCAAAGAACATATTATGTTTTTCCTACCCTTGAACATTACATACATACAAACACCATAATTATATGGTCCGTACACCGTAAACGGCTGCATTAAGTTGCAACACTAGCCTTGCTTGTTAGGCATATATCTATGTGTATCTTACGTTGAAAGTACGCCGCTCAGGGTCTGTTTTATGTATATCGTAAAGTCTATGGGATGTATTTTGTTGCTAGCATCAAAATTAAAACGTTTCCAGTGGACTCAAACGACAGTCTTGGCGTTCTGACATCTTTAATAATACTGATAATTGTATTAATAGTGCCGTTAACGTTGTTTTATAAGTTGAAAATTGAATACATCTACAGTCAACAATATACTTTTCACTTCTCATGCTCGTAAAGTTGTTCATTTATGTCGAGAGAATGCTGCACAAAATTGCTTTTTATCCTCTAGTGCATAAAATTATTTCTTCTTTTAAGGCTAAGGCAACTAGGCTTTACAGCCACATTATACAATACACCTTCATTTAATAGACACGTTTTTTTATGAGATAAGATTAGTTATATATCTTAATTTAACAAAAAAAAAATAGATTAAAATCGTAAAATTACGTACATAAAAAGAGGTAAATTTTTATTTTGTAACTTGGCATTAAGGATATCTGACCATAGTCAAATTACTAACTAATTAATTATTTGAAACTAATTATTTGTCAAAACTAGCCGACTTTGTTGTGGTGTGGTTAAAAAATTGGCAAATTAATCGACTTTCATTATCATTATACAATGTCTACGAGTTTGTTTTATTTCCTTGCAATCGAAGTGAAAAGCTGAGTGTAAAACTCGAGCATTAAACCCATTTTCCCCTCGACGTGTCTTTCCACCCTCGCCGTACTGAGTTAACTAAATACTTGCATCTTATACATGGCACCTCCAGATAGATGCAATATCAGTTGCGTTCTGCAATTCTCGGTGTAGCTTACTTGAACAATATCATCCATATAAAATACATTTTATTTATGTTACAGATGTCTCCTTTCCCGGGATTTCGTGAGGCTAGGCAAGTGGTTCGTGCAGCCGTACGATGGCGACGAGGAAGATGTTGGGAAAAGGTATTGAATGTGACAAAATAGTGTGCTCAGTATTAACGGCTTGTTGATGCCTTAAAAATAGTATCGATGAAGTTACAGGCATCGGAGATTCCGTACACTTTCGTCCAATTTCTGCAAATTATCTTGAACTGTTTCACATATCTACAATTCCGCTTCACCCTTAAAGCATCTAAAGAACATACTGTGCTATATATATATACAATATATTTTTGTGGATAGATAGGATTGTAGAAATGCGGAAAACAGTTATAAATTTCAACCTATCTGGAATTGTATTGTACTAAACTATGAGTTAGCGAAAGTGTGCAGTGAATTATGCTGTCTTACTTATCTGGCTATTAGTAGAAAGTGATAGCGTGATTGTAGTACTGCCTACTGGCGATATTTTAGAGCAGGGGTCAGCGACCTTTAAGCAGGCAAGGCCCGCCCGTAGTCTTGTGCGTTGGTGTTGGAAGTTCAATTTGAGACAGTTCCTCGATAGCTGTTACCAAATTGCAAGCGGTGGTAAAACGCCGTCTTGACTTCCTATAAAGAAATGAGGATCTCTGTGTTGCGCTCGTCAAGAAACAAGGGCGCAACTTCGTTCCCCTTCAAACATTCGTACCTACCTAATTCTCACAGTTTTATAAGCCCAATTTAGGCAGAGAACTCTTGCGAGTCGCATTACATTGCGGCGTTGGGTAAACCGTTCGCATCATGGGCCGGCAATGTAATGAAACTTGCAGGAATAATCTTGTAAGCTGTAATGGTCTACATGAAATTGATGAAGCTTTTGCATTTGTACAATTTACACTGGTCATGAGCCGGCATGAGCAAAAATCTCAAAATAGTCATGAATAATTACCTGTTATGAATCATTTCCACTGAATCATTTAACAGATAATTTAATTAATCTCGTATTCAGTTGAAAAGGAGAAATATAATAAACTTGTCTGATAAATAACTGATAAAATCTGCTTTCGGTCGCAGTCTTGCAGTCGATGGATTGATATTTTCGTTTCCTAGATTCAGTACGTTTTCTTAAATTAGGAAAGTACTATTTATATTTAGTTTATTTTGCAGTAATTCCGGTCATGAGAAATATACCTTAAATTATTATTGTAAATGACGTAAATTGTTACAGTAATTGTGGTTCCATTTTTAAAAATAATTATTTAAACAAGTGACGACATATTTAACTCGTTAATTTTGAAAGTCGTGACCATTTTGTGTTTCCATTTTTGCGGCATGTTATGAAATCGTAGCAGCTGATAAAAAATATCTCGGATAATAACAACAATAGTGATTTGCGGGTGTAGTGTAGACCAAACACATACATGTGTTTATTTAGATAAGGATAAGCGAAGGCGCAAATGTGACGGCGCCTTGTGGCTTTATCTTGATTTGTGACTTTACATAGGCCGCAAATTATATTTGTTCGCGGTAAAT
Source organism: Pandemis heparana (assembly GCA_963854515.1). Classification (NCBI taxonomy): domain Eukaryota; kingdom Metazoa; phylum Arthropoda; class Insecta; order Lepidoptera; family Tortricidae; genus Pandemis; species Pandemis heparana. The sequence goes on along the minus strand of OY978009.1, from coordinate 1,874,553 downwards.
CCGCTAGATGTCGCTTGTGGAAATTTGCTTGTTTTGGTTGGCTTGATGCCGCGTTTTCTGGTTTCCAAAATTCTACTTGTATTGTAGGAAAGTGTAGGATGGTTGAGTGTTACGGCAAAGGCGTTCTAAATCACTACATAGAAAACAAAGTCGCTGTCTGTCTGTCTGTCCCTATGTATGCTTATATGTTTAAACTACGCAAAGGATTTTGATGCGTATTTTTAATAGATAGAGTGATTCACGGAGAAGGTTTGTATGTATTATTATTTTCATCTATACGTTACTAAGTTTCTTATACGCGAAACATTTTCGAAACGCATAAAAGAGACAAAAATGTGTTACTTATTATTCCCCAACAAACTGTGTTCCAGTTTGGCGTTAATTATTTCAAATGTGTATTGGACTGATGGTTTTTGAGTAATTAAAATAACTTGTAAAATGTCCCCCTCATTTGTTTCCAGCCCGTGGCACCTGTCCTTTTCGTTCGCGTTCTTCCTCCACGGCGAGAGCACGGTCTGCGCGTCTGTCGACGTGCGGCAGCACCCGCCTGTGCGCACGCTCACCGCCAAGCGGCTCGCCAAGCTCAGCGCGAGGGAGCCGCAGCCCGACCCTGACAACAAGGGTGAGACAGTCATCATCGTAGATGTTAAGAGCGAGAGATAGTATAGACGCTGCCCGTGAGAGATAGAGACAGTGCATAAGAGCAAGTTTTTGCGAAGTTAGAGGTCATAGTGTCCCACCCGGGTCCTTGCCTTTAGTTAGATGTATACTGTTTTATTTTTTTTATTTTCGAGTTATGGGCGAAAATCTTAGGAACCATGTTACAAGCGATGTGGCTAGTAACCGGCACTGTCTACTCCGTAAGGGATAAAGACGTGATTTATGTAGTCTAGTTGTTAACTTATGATTGAGTTATGCAGATTTAATAATACAAACTTTTTTTTTTAGTGGAAGAAACTTACGGCTTTAATTTATCTTTGCAACTACCTAGTTGTTTTGTAGCAATACACAGTTTTTACCTCTCTCAAGTGATGTGCTTTTTTTTTGCCTTTTTTTCTTGTCGCGAGACGTGGACCATTCACTACCGTAAGAGCCTACCCATTGCTTGGGTCTTCTCTATGTTTCGGACTCGTTGAGCTTAAATAATGTTATGTATTTATAACTTTGCAGTTATCCTGGCGCCGTTCGGTCTGGAGGGTACGGTGACTGGGCGCGACTGGAGCGACAGCGACGCGGCGACCGCGCGTCTTTTGGACGCGTGGCGGCAGCTCTACCCTCTGGAACAAGGCTGCGGCGCCGTTGAGGTAACTGAAACATTAATTCAGTAAAAATAGCTCAAAACGTGGCAAAATATATGGAGAACATTTATCTATTGGGATGGATACCTTATGGGGTGAAGTCAAAATTTATCAACTCTCCCCCCTCCTCCGGGGTGCGCGTCCCCCCCCCAGGCCCCCCGAAATGTCCCGAAACGCGGTTTTTTGAACTTTTTGAGAAAACTGTTCGCGATACAGAAAAAGTGTGTAGGAATGAAATAATGTACAATAAATTTACTATAAATCTGCCATACACATAAAAGCGGTATCTCTTATGGTTTTGACGCAAGAAGACGCTGAAAATCATATTTTTTAGTTTTTTTACAATAAATTTTATTAAAACTTCAGTTTTCTCAGAAAATACTCATCTTACAACTAAAAAATGTATGACTTAAATAAACAATGGAATATTTCCTTTAAAAAGAGGTATAATTTATTTATATATTAGTTAAATTGACCATTTTATGATAGTTTAAATATTTAATTTGTCATGAACAATTTTTTTTACTTGAAGATTAGGTATGTTTAAAATGTTTTTATATAGTTTAGAGTTAATCATAAACCACGCTAGTGTAATTTTGTTTATTTATTTTTTTCAGTTATCCGCAAATAATAAGTATATTCATTCATTTCCAAAACGGTACTAAGATGTTTATTTAATATACTTAATCAACTATTTATTTAAATATACACTTTTATTTAAGTAACTTACATTGAAATTGAAGAGAGACATTGAAATAAACAATTGTTAACACTCTTATTATCTGGGGGCACGGTAGTGCCCCAGCTAAGATAGCCAAGTGAAGCGCAAGAAGGGCACTAGTTACCTTTTCTCGAACCGCTTTGTCGTTATTTTGTACCCTCATAACTTGGTTTTGAATTGTACGAGATAACTAAAATTCTCGGGATATGATGTGAATAGTGGACTTATTACAAGTGTAAAGTTTCAATTGCATAGCTCTTATATTTAAAATTTTATTCATACCTAAAAAACTAGTGGTCGTCACTAGTGATCATCATATTAAATTCCTAGAATGCTCAAATTTGGTTTGTAAGCTAGATTAGTATACAATCAACAGCAAAAATCTAAAATTTGGAACTTTAACTCTTCCTTCAATCGGTCAAACAAACTACCTAGCGAATGGATATTTTGTACGAAACTTCGCAAATTTTGATGCCAGCGGTCTGAAAATTGATAAAGAGAGTTGTTAAAAATAATAAACTGTATATTTCAGAATTTTCAGTAAATTAAACTGAATTAGTGGATGAAATTAAGCGCGTGCAAATGTGGTGTTTTCTGAAGGCACTTGTCATAAGCAACAACTTACAAACTTTTTACGTTCTAACTCTACAAGTGTTTAAGAGTTTGTGAAGTCTACAATTTAGTAAAAATAATGTCGTTGGCCGTTTTGCTACCGTCATATAGGCGTAGTAAAATAATAATAATAATAATACTTTATTTACTTTATTTGTAATATGTGATCGTTTCGCTGCCGCCGGGGCAAGCGGTCCAGGAATAAGGACTACGAACTAGTCTGGAATATGTCGAGCATCACTCGACTCATATACGTGAGTTATTCGTTTGTGTGATTATAATTATCATTACAATAGTTCTTATAGTTACGAATTTCAACTTTCTAGGACGTAAATTTGTTGACCACCAGTGAGTGAGTCAGTGACGAAATCAGAGTTTTTTAGATATCTATTAAATTTAAAATATAAGAGCTTGTAATAAATCCACTATTCACATCATATCCCGAGAATTTTAGTTATCTGGTACAGTCCAAAACCAAGTTATGAGAGTACAAAATAACGATAAAGCGGTTCGAGGAAAGGTGCACTTCTTGCGCTTCACTTGGCTATCTTAGCTGGGGCACTACCGTGCCCCCAGATAATAAGAATGTTAACATTGTTTATTTTAATGTAAGTACTTAAATAAAAGGGTATACTTAAATAAATAGTTGATTATATTAAATAAACATCTTAGTTAGTACATTTTTGGAAATGAATGAATTTATTCACACTAATTATTTGCGGATAACTGAGAATTAATAAACAAAATTACACTAGCATGGTTTATAATTAACTCTAAACTATATAAAAAACATTTTAAACATACCTAATCTTCAAGTAAAAAAAAATGTTCATGACAAATTAAATATTTAAACTATCATAAAATGGTCAACTTAACTAATATATAAATAAGTGATACCTCTTTTTAAAGGAAATATTCCATTGTTTATTTAAGTCATACATTTTTTAGGTGTAAAATGAGTATTTTCTGAGAAAACTGAAGTTTTAATAAAATTTATTGTAAAAAAACAAAAAATTATGATTTTCTGCGTCTTCTTGCGTCAAAACCATAAGAGATACCGCTTTTATGTGTATGGTAGATATATAGTAAATTTATTGTATATTATTTCATTCCTACACACTTTTTCTGTATCGCGAACAGTTTTCTCAAAAACTTCAAAAAACCGTGTTTCGGGACACTTTGGGGGGCGTGGTGGGGGGACGCGCCCCCCGGAGGAGGGGGGAGAGTTGATAAATTTTGACTTCACCCCATAAGGTATCCATCCCAATAGATAAATGTTCTCCATATATTTTGCCAGATTTCCCATACAATGGATTCTTATTTGCTTGAGCTACATATGCTTAGGCCCTTACTATACCACTCTCTGTTAAGTTTTAATGTCAGTTATCTATGACTAGCTTCTGCCCGTGACTTCGTCCGCGTAGAAAACTCTAGTAGACGTCTCTGAAAACGGCACACATCCAAGTTCTGCAAAAATTTATACGTAACTCTAGGCAGCTACAAACCTTTAACATGTTTATCGCTATCCCCCGGGAACTACGCAATTTTCCGGGATAATAAATAGCCTATGTTTTAATCTAGGGTACCAGTTATCTTCGTTCCAAATTTTATCCAAATCCGTCCAGTCGTTTTAGCTTGGAAGAAGGAACAAACATACACACTCACTCACATCGTCACTCACAAACTTTTGCATTTATAATATTAGTAGGATTCCGTCTCTATTTATTACTACGAAACAGACAGAGACGTCGTCATAGTAACTGACACTTAAGATAACTGGAACTTAAGATAACTGGAACTTAACAGAGAGTGGTGCAACAGGCCTTTTGTAAGCCAGTAGAGTCAAGAAATTTAATTCGTAACCTATCATTGAACCTTTTTTCATCTTATAAGCGTCGTAACTATTTTCCTTTTATGCGATGCCACTATGACGTTTTGTGTGAAGAGGTTCCTCAATGGGTCAGTAATTAAATTCCTTGACTGTACTACTGTAGAGTAGAACGTTATCGCAATAAGGTGACATAATACTCGAGTTTGAGTGATGGCAGCCTGACAACTGCGATAGGGTTCTACGATGGTACACGAATACATTTCCCTCACTCTATGCAATGAATTGAGCAAAGAAGCTGCATGAATGATAAACGGACTATGTATTAATTGATTACGCGGTGACTATAGAATTGCGGTCAAATTTAGTTAAAAAACCGTGGTATGCATCGTAAGAGCTTTGTTTGTGTGTAGATAATCTTAGGAACTGCTGAATTTATTGGAGTTTGGGGCAACAGTCAGTTGAGATTCCGCATTGCTAGGCTTGACCTGCTGCCGTAGGTATGGTCTAAGTCTAACGTTAAGAGTCACAATTGCACCGTTTCATTCTGTGAAATACACTATGATGGTAGAAAGTGATTTTGAACGCTATATAGTGAATTAGATTACATAAGCCACTGGGCATTTTCTCAGTTTAAATTTTATTCTAGTGTTGATAACTAAGAGCGTACTGTTGTCAGGTATTGATGGGCGGTGTGCGCATGCGCTACCCGCTGCCGTACGTGCTGGTGACGGGCATGGAGCCGCCGCCCGCGCCGCCGCCCCCCGCCGCGGAGCTCGCCGCGCGCGCCGCCATGGCGCTCACCGCGCCGCGACCCGGACAGGTGACGCCACAAGCCACAAGCCACACGACACAAGCCACATACCACATACCACACGCCTTATGCCACACACCACACTACGCATAACAGACTTAGTGCTTAGATCTAGATGAGATTATTATTATTATAATCAGCATCCTCAAAGTTAATCGATTTTATTTGTGCTTGAAAGCACAGCGATTTTTCTTATTATTATTCATTTGTTTTTTATAAAGTACTAGCTGTTGCCAGCGACTTCGTCTGCAAAGAATTCGTTTATCACTATCCCGCGGGAACTATGCAATTTTCCGGGATAAAAAGTAGCCTATGTGCTATTCCAGACTTTTCTCTATCTATGTGCCAAATTTCATCCAGATCCGTTGGACCGTTCTGGCGTGATTGAGTAACAAACAAACAAACATCCATCCATCCATCCATCCATCCATCCATCCATACTTTCGCATTTATAATATTAGTTAGATTAGATGCGCGACGGATCATCAAGAGCATTGACCAGAAGTAGGAAACAGACCTATCTTTAAGGATTCGATCGGTTTGAGTACACTTCCGACATCAAAAAAGAAGTATAAAAGGCACTGTGATGTTTGTACGAGCATTCAAATGTCATTAATTATATTTCTAACAAAAAAACAACTGCAACATGGCTAAAAAATTAAAAAGTTGCATTCTACAGTTTAAAATAATATGATTTTGTACAATTTACAGCCAGCGGACGTCTCTTACGGCGAAACGGCTGAGAAATTCGATGATTTCGTTGATCCCACCCGAAAGACACCTTGTACCTGCGCCAAGTAAGTTGCCATCGCTTCCCCGTATCGCTATACACGATATATTTTATGCGTCGGATGCAGACGGTGACATAAACCAACCACAGATAACAGTAGGGTAAAGGTACCCGAAGTTACATAGCCCGGAAATTATAGTTAGCGTCAAGGAAAGTTTCGATTTAATCTTATGATATTTTTATTCGAGGATCAATTAACAAAAGCAACCTGATTGCTCAAGTACAAACCTGTTTTTTCACTTGTTACTTATCGTTCCTCTATTTATAACGAATAAAAGACACAAAAAGCTGATTTCTGGTACCTTTACCCTATTATCACTAGTAAAATTCCATGTGAAACTGTTTTTGATATGGTTTCGTTGAGTTGGTTTATGTAGCGTGTGTACGACGTTTTATTAAGTATAATATACAGTAGCTAGGAGTATATAGCTGTAGTATAAGAACGTTGTGTGCAATGCATCTATATACGTTTGTTATTGTATGAGATGATCACGTATATATTTATTTCGTATTTTTTTTTATTGAAATGCATTTGAATGAAACAAAAGCTCTGCCGCTTACGGCCGATATTAGAACTTGATATAATATATTTAGAGTTCAAATTGGCCGTGAGCGACGACACGCAATGGAGCTGTTTATACAGGGTGTAGCTGCCATGTAGATATTTAGGTAGATGTTATGTATGTGAATGTTCTATTATTATTATATTAGTTTATTATAGTAGTGATATAACAGTAGAGGGCCGCTGCTTCGCTGGACGCTGTCCGCTAGGCTTGAAGGGAATCTGTACCTTTGTAGTATCGATTCTTTTCTTTTCTATTAGGAATGGGATACTTTGCTAGTTAAGAAATGGGATGGTTCTAAGCTTAGGCATACAATGGGAGCACAAATGTTAAAAAAGGCACAATGACTAACTAATGTAAAAGGATTCCGGAGTTTAATTAAAAATTGTTAAACGATTTGAATAATGTTCCAGTGTTCATATCGGTTCTTGTTTTTATGTATATATCAGAAGATACAAGGTTTTCACGTGTACTATTTTAAAGTTTTGACGTGTTATAGATATTCTATTGTAGCCAAAGTCGTAGAAAAATGAAAATTAGTTATCCGATATAACAGCGTTTTAGTATGATGGCGTGTCTCTATAATTATTAGAGTCTTGAAATTTGGCGTACAAGTAAGCAATGTGAAGTAATTTTTTTAATTTTTCCATGGGTTTAAAAAATAAATACTTTTAATATTTAGTAAACGTCATCACGTAGGCGCTCTAAGAAGGGATGTCTCGAATTTACCACGGGATAGAAAATTAAGAGTTAAAAATTGACGACACGAATGGACGACTGGGGTATGTCGTCGTCGTCACCTGCGCGGACGTAGTCGCGGGCAAATGCTAGTGCGTCGTCACAGATCAGACTAGGCCGGGTAAATTGTGGTCAGAGATAGTGCCGCGCTTAGGCGTGGGCCGGGCCGGCGCTAGCGTTGTGTTGGTGGCAGGTGGCGGCGGCGGCGCGCCGCGCGGCAGCCCGCCTTCCACCGCCGCGCCGCGCCCGCCAGGCACGCGCCGCGACACGCGCCGTGCCAACACACGCCGCCGTGAGTACCACGCACACACACCACACCGCTACACTGTTCTGACTGCCGCGTACCGGGACTGCAACGACTGAGGACGATATTTTATTTAAGATTTTGAAGTGAAACCTTTTTCTCGTCCGTCTATCGGGTGTCGCGTTACAGCCGGCCGCGGAGTGGGGATAGAGTGACAGGCGCTCGGCGGAGCGGCCGATATGGCGGCGCCGATTTCGTTTTGTCTACACCGAAGATTCGCTTGTATTGACACATTTTAATTTACGTTCGATGAACGTGTTTTAGAATAAAAACGTGATTTTATTTAAAGTTATCGTGCGTGATCTTTACCGACAGTCATAAATAGAACAACCGGCGGCTATATTGACGGACCTGACCGTATAGTTTATAGTAATTGTTAATTTGATATTTTGACTGCCTCGATGCTGGCTCAAGCTAGTATTGAATCATTGAATACTGTCTATAAAGTGCTTTATTTTTGAGAAATTGATTCTAATTTACATATTTAATCCGATACAATCACGGGATACAATGTGTACAAGCTTTCACCAGTTCTATCTCTCACACGTTATATGATTAGGGTAGAAAGAGATGCTAAATACGATTACGAGCGCTCACGCGGTATACAAGCGATCTGTGCTCAGTGATCTGTGATCTGGGCCTGCATGCAGAGAAATTGTGGGAATATTGCGATATCTTGGGCACTGTATCTCTGGTGTGAACTCATGGCATATGCAACGAAGAATGACAATTTTGCATTCATGAATCGTTTCGTTTGAGGAGTGAACAGTGTAGTGGTTATACTAGGGTCGGTAGTATATTGTAAACTTAAACAATTGTTTATTTCTGCCACTTTATTCTTCACTTCAATGACTTGTGTTGTTGTTCGAACGTGACTACATTATTTCATCCATTAAGGTTCAGACTGCTTCGGTTTTTGAATGCTGACAATGAGGCACTGAAGTGAGATCAATTACAGGATTGCACAGTTTCTTTGCACACGTTTCGTTTACGGTTGTATTGCGTAACGGTCGCGCCTAATGTATGTATTGGTGCTGGAAAATTTGTAAAAGCCTCTCTCGTTATGATGCAAATACGTAAATAGTAGATTGTACACCGAGGGGATAAAGCACTGTATTAAGTCACGGGCGCGATATTGAATCCTGAGCGATAATGAAATTCAGTACAATATTATTACCCGGCTAAAGCCAAGGGCTATAACGACTTACTTTGAGTAAGGTCTACATGATATATAATTAGCCATTGTCGATCAGATGATGTGAAAAGTTAGTTTACCATTGCGAATCAAAGTTCGTTCTTTTTGCACTGGCAATTTTTTCTTTAAGTATAAATGAAGATATTGCACTTGCAGTAGTGTAAATAACTTCAGGGTCAGGTAGGTTTACTGTTATGTTAGTCGGTAAAGGAGTAGTTTGTGAAACTGGAAAATAGGCAGTTCGGTTGAACGATGTACATTTGAAAATTGCTCGCTATATAGCCAAGTGAACACAATTAAAGATGAATTAAAACAAATCCTGAATAATGAGCCTTCGCGATAGCTGATGGTGGTGATGTTATAGATACCTTGGTCTGCAGTGGCGCCATCTAGTGAGCACAAATACTGAAGCCCTCATTGATAACACACGTGTATTTTATGTCGCCTCGGGCCAGCAATTTACCGCCCACTTCCTGGAAAGGGGACGACGTAAAATTGTGTACACACCTCGGGCTGTGATAAAGAAAGCGTCATGTCGCATGTTTATCGCCCTCGCCTTTGGCTCGTGCGACAAGTTGCTGCGATCTGAGACATTCATTTCACCACCCACGACTTATAATGTACTAAAAAATCGTTAGCCACGTTTTCGCTCACAACCTGGCAGTGTCTTGTCCAAAATTTACCAGTTACTGGAGGAACGTAGTAGATTTTATCTTGTATTGTATATAGTTGTTTCCTTGTTGTGAACACTTCAGTGCCTTCAGTGAATGTTAAGCGAACTTGTACAATCAACCGACACACACACACACATATACACGCAATACAGCAAGCTTAACTCTAGGGGTTACCAAGCCACAAATAATGCAATGCCGCTTCCATTGTGCATGTCATTATATTGCCTTATATAACTACATAATTATAACATGTTATTATTGCATTGTAGATATTGCATGATATGGTTTAGGGTTATGTTGTGATTGTTTAAATGAATTGCATGTTTTGTGTCTTTATATCGATTGGAATCATTCAACACTTTTTTGTGTTATAGAATCATGTTTGTTCACTTCACGACTTACAAGTTTTTGTAATAGTTTTAATGTTATTATGGCGTTGAGTTGATAATCTAGCTAAAACTGAAGTTGAATAGAATAAGACCTAAAAATGCGACCACACCGCCACTTAAAAAACGGTGGCGTTAAGGAATCGCAACAAAATGTATGAAGAAACGGTGAGAAAACGTGACGCCTACGACACGTCACTGCGTATACGCGGCGGTTTGGTAGCACCCTTATAGAAGTTTCCAAAGCAGCTAGTTCATTTGTTCAACGTCAACATTTCTTCATCAATCAAATAATTTAAAGAATAAATGCCCACCTTGATTCTCATTATCAGACGTTTCAATGGTTTCTGAAGTCTTTGGTTGTTCGTGAACCATTTGGAATTGACAACATTTCATTTTTATAACACCTGAAAATGTGTATATGATTCGAAAGCATTTTGCCTCCTGATCACTGCAATATGTTTATATAATTTTAATATCGCTTATTATAAAAAATAAAAAATTATTAAAAATATGTCCTAATTTTACCAAAACTACCACAGGATAGGTGAAACGCCTTTGCTTTTTTCACGAGAAAAAAATAAGCTATCATAATTTTGTATTTTTGACAACTTCAAAGTACAAGGGGGGCAACTCTGAAATTCTATTTTCGAAGTTCGTTGCATACCTTCTCTCTCACTGTCAAGATAATGACTATTATTATGAGCGGAACAGCACGAAGCGAACCTCGAAAATCGAATATTGGAGATTAGGACCTGACATTGACAATTTGAAATTAACGTCAGTTTTTTTTTCTATAGAGAAAATACAAAGGGATAAGTGTGTATTCTGTGATAGTACCGGAGTTACGCCCTTTTAGAATAAGTACAAATTAATAAATTAATTATAAATTAAATACAAGCCCTAGCGAAAAAATTAAACTGTCAGCATGTTCATCTTTTCAAGCAAAATACAGAGAATCATTAAAATTATAGGCTCAGAAATATGAAATGTTGTCAATTGTTGTAAAACTACATAATAACATCTACCTTCCATCTAGAGGTTGCGTGACTCTCATTATCACATCCACAGAGGTTCTGTTACAATGATATTGTATCGAAATTGGGTAACATGCTGGTCATACGATCCAATAACGAGCGCGGAATTTTAGCGGCAAAACAAAACACTGTCGCAATCCAGCTAGATTTAGATACATTTTTTTTGTCGATAGGTATCGATATAGTATAAAAACGATACCCCAAATAAAAATAAAATAAATAAATAATTATATATTTTGGGACAATTGACACCAATTGACCTAGTCCCAAACTAAGCAAAGCTTGTGATATGGGCACTAGACAACGGATAAACATACTTATATGGGTAAATACATACTTAAATACATATTAAACAGAAGACTCGAGAACAAACATTCGTATTTTTCATACAAATATCTGCCCCGACCGGGGATCGAAAGCAATTATTTAATTTAAAAAATCACGAATTGCATTATTTCACTCCAAAGTTTTACACTTTTGTTACCCGATGTGGCAAAGCCTAAATGAAGGATTGTCTTGTTACTTAATACGTAAAGTATAGTTAAGAGTTAAGATTTAAATTAACTGTCTGTCTGAACACTAACTATTTTGCGACGGCGATTTGTTTTGCCGTAAATTCCGGGCTCTACTAATAACCATTTGAAATTCGTGTGCGTTGTGATGTCACTGCATTACGTTCATTCATCATAATCGCTAATGTCTGTTTCAGAATCATAATAAAGATTACTAGCGTATTAATAGCAGATAGCGAGAACTGTCGTGTGGTTCTCTAAAAAAAACCTCGCCGGAGAAGTGATTATTGCGCTCGGTAGGCGATTATAACTGGATGCGGTTTCTTGAAGGCATTACACGAAACCAGTAGGTTTATTGTCAAACTCGCTCGCATTCACCATCGTGTTCATTTTGACAGTTCTTGTATGAATGTGACAGCTAGCTGATTCCGATGCCAATTGTCAGCCCATACATGGACTGTCAAAATGAACACGGTGGCGATTGCGAGGCGAGTTACACAATAAGCCTACAGGGCCCTATTTTATAAAACTACAAGTTAAAATTTACAAGCGGAAGTCTCTATCTAACACATAGGTTCAGACAGAGACTTCCGCTTGTAAATTGTAATTTGTAGCTTTATAAAATAGGGCCCAGGTGTCTTCACAGGGTGTCTTGCTATTTGGCGTACCGCATGACCGACGGCCAGATGCGGAAGACGCTACTTCGTTGATGTTTCGGAGCCAAGGGGTCTAGTTATTATTGTCTGCCGAACGGAGCGATTGCTTCACGCAAGAGTTTTGTTTAAATAATTAGAATCACACCTCGTGTATAGTCAGCGTCATTAGTATGAAACATTTCTCCGCCACGTCAAATACAAGAGAAGTCACCCGTACGTCAGACTTCTCTATTGCGATGCCTTAAGTTGAACCTAAACACAATTGAACGAAGGTTGCTTTTGCATTGTAATGAATGTATAGGTCGTTGGCGCTAAACCTGCGGTGCTTATGTGTCGTTGTCGTCGAGAAGGTTAAGGTGACTGAAAAGATCGGCACGCCATGTTTCTATTAGTGATGTAACGAATATTCGCATATTTTCTGCATATTCGCATTCGCATCCGCATTCGCCAAATTACTGCGAATGTTTTGCGAATATAAAAAAAAAATTGAGGGTACCCATTAGTTGTTTAATTATATTATTATTGCAGCTTGATATGGTAGATAGCCCCTAGATTGGCTTGGTGCTAAATAAATAGCCCCATCAACTCGGCTATTCTCGGAATAAAAACCAAACGGAACGCACTTCGTTCGCACGGGACTGCCACCAAAGTCACCAAGCCATAGAGAAATGGTGTTAAATTTTAACAAAAACGGTATATTCGCATTCGCATTCGCGTTCGCGAATGTTGGCAGCAGATATTCGCATTTACATTCGCATTTACATTCGCATTTGCATTCGCGGATGTCCAAAATATGACATTTGTTACATCACTAGTTTCTATGGTGTAGTGTACCGAACTGTTTGGCCGACTTAGAAATTTCAAACTAGATGACGCTGACTGTACACGATGTCAATGTAAGAGTGTGAGAATAATTTTAAACTCATTTTGGTCTGCAGCGTGTCTGCTTTATCAGCTTCGATTGTTACATTTTCACGCGACAAAATGGCTCTAATGCGTCAAAAGACATTTACCCTTTTACTCCGCTACTCACGTGCAAGGCGTATATATTTCGCACAAGCTTGGCCGTGTCACATGTGAGTAGCGGACTGTAAATCAAATCCGATCTATTCGAGATCAATTTACTAAATCGAGCGTTACTTTGCGAAGGTCCATTTGAATGAAAAAAAAAAACATTAACCTCGGATCGGATTGGATTTACTCACTAGACAATGTAACAATGGGGCTTATCGTTTAGTTGAAGTATTGACGCGTAACTACGACACTCGTCGTCACCTGTGTTCGTTATTGTGTGTCAACGTGCGTGTGTTTGCAGAGGCGGGTGCCTGGGCGCGGCGTGCGCGGCGGCGTCGCCGGGCTCGTGCGGCGGCGGCTCGCCGGCGGCCGCGGTGTCCGCGCCCCCCTCGGCCGGCGCGCCGCCCCCCTCCCCGCACACCGCGCATCTCGCGCACGCGCCGCCACACTCGCATCAGGTCGCATTACGCGTACTATATAGCTGTTATTTAACTCATCTCAGTTATTAATTATAGACACGCTTACCCGTGGTCCGACTGACATCCCACCTGGAAAAAATGCTGCTATTATTTCGAAATTAGAATTACTCGATAATATGAAGTTCGTATCGCGCCATCCCTTACCCTCTCAAATTAATGTTTATTATTATTAGTGCGAGCGGAACGGCACGAAACGAACTGCGAAAATCGAATTTAAAGTACCAAGGCCTGAAGTCAGGATATCGACATCATGATCATCCCAGCCTTTCATAAACATTCAGCGACACCTAGGAGAAAACGCTCAATTGTCGAGTACCCCAAATAAAATTTCGACGTTAATAGTAATCGTAGGTGTAACGAGACTGTGACATTTATCACTGGTAAAATAATAATTATTGTATATTCTTGATATTTTTATCACGAACTTTTCAAAGGAACCTCAAGTTTAATATGACGAGTACCGTGGCCTAACCCGTGTGTGTGTGCGCAGTCCGCGTGCGTGCCGACGACGCTGCACACGCCCGCGCCCACGCCGGAGACGCACGCGCCGCCCACGCCCGCCCCGCCCTCCGCCCCGCCGCCCACCAAACTGTACAACCAGGTATGCCACTAGACCACTCAGCTTACATACTTCACGATCGACAACTGCCGTACTTCTAAATTAATCCAACTATACTCGGGAGTAAAGAAACCGGGTCGTTTTTCATATAAGTCTACGGGAAGGGGCCCGGTTTTATTTGCTCCCGAGTATAGTTTGAATAACTAGGAGGATAGGATAGGAGTACTCGAGTGGAGACTCGTAGTAGAGGGAGACCATCAATGAGGTGGAAGGATGATACCTGCCGACAGGCGGGTGGAGGATGGATGCGTATGGCTGTCGATCGCCAGGCGTGGAAACATGGAGAGGAGGCCTATGTCCGGAAACGGACGAACTGAGGGCTGCTATAGATAGATAGATAGTTCGACTAATGAAAATCTGAATCTGTTATCTGTTCGTACAGAGCGATTCGCCGCGCGACGCTTCCCTGACGACGACCGCGTCGCCGGTCCCCGCGGAGCTGCTGAAGCGGCCCGTGCTGCCGCGCGGCGAGACGCGCGTCGACCCGCTCGAGGACGAGCACTCGCTGCACATGCTCTACGACTACACCACCGTGCACGCCTGGTGAGTACACCAGTGTTGCCGGCGCGTGTATACACCGACCGCTTCAATGGGTGCTTGCCGCGGGGTAGGACGACAGAGACAGACACCCAACAATGTACGCTAGCATGGGAGCGTGCGAGATAGATGACTCGTCTCTTTTTATAACGAACACTATTTAAAAAACGGGTAGTCAAACAAAACTGCGTTCATGAATTTTTGAAAAAATGTTCTGCCTTAATCGGGAATGGAACCTGTTATATGCTAAGCAAAATATATTGTCAATTATTTGTCTACATATACATATTTATGTTATTTAATAAGAAGATTTTTAATTCTTGGAGTCCTAGCCCGGCTGAACAATAAGTGATTTTAACAAAATTTATGTCTGTATTAGGTTAATTAAGGTTCATTTCATACCTTACCAATGTGAATTTTTGCAAACTAATTTATCTGTCTGAAATGTTTTCATGTTCTGCACAACTGCTGGCTTGCAGGTAAAATTGTAGCGTTTCTAGACATTTGAATTATTTTATGAAAAATTACCATTTCATTTCGATACTCACATTGTTTTATTTATGCGATTGACCACGGCCATGTCGATGCCCCGAGCCAGATCGATGTGAATCAGATATTCGCTATATTGACATACCTGTGTGCGCATCAACGGCATGTCTAGATTATGTTTGTTGTGTTCTTCATTTGGTTACATCTCACCCCCTTATTCATAAACGCACTGTAGGCTTCTGCTAACTTAGCAATCGTTTGTCCTTATCTGTGTAAGGTAAATGTCAAACTGACAGCAGAATCCTACAGAGCGTCTATGGATAGGGGGGTGATTATAATAGATCGTAAAATTAGTACAGTTAGTTAGTAATTGCTAATTTAGTCGGGTTACCTCCACGTGTGATCAAGAGCTGCGGTTCGTTTTTGGATCCGTCTGGGGTGGAAGAGTATTACTTGGTCCGGTACACCCTGGGCATCGGCTAATGATTTCCTGGCAGTATCTGAGGGATATCATTGACCGTTGGCTAAGAATCCGACTGGGGGAGGGGGTCTTTTGACCGTGTTAGTCAATGATATTATAAACCCTAGATTCACTACGAGCGCTCAAAACTCGTTCCGAGCAGAGAGTGTTTAGAATCTGTCATTAAGAGGGTGCATCCCTACTGAGCTGGCAACGTCGCAT
Source organism: Pandemis heparana (assembly GCA_963854515.1). Taxonomy (NCBI): domain Eukaryota; kingdom Metazoa; phylum Arthropoda; class Insecta; order Lepidoptera; family Tortricidae; genus Pandemis; species Pandemis heparana. The sequence continues at coordinate 1,858,605 of OY978009.1, read as the reverse complement.
TTTTGGTGATAATTTGCGATTATTTCTCAGAAAATAAATGATGTATTAATGTGTCCAATGCAATGATTAATCGTGATGGCCTTTTATTTTCGTATTAAAAGGATAAAATACTATATCTCGTTTAATAAGAAAATAAAAGTCCATCGTGATCAATTATTGCATTAGACACATTAATACACTAAAAACGAAGTGTACTACAGACGGACATTTGAAACTTTCATTCATTTTCTGTGAAATAATCGCAAAAAATCACCAAAAATGCGACGTTGCCAGCTCAGTAGGGATTCACGCTCTTAAGCACTCTCTGGCCCTATGGAGCTGTCAATATGTTTTACGACGTGCTGTTAGTTTAAATTTTAATAATGTCGTATATCCCGGACACGTGCATTTGAAATAAAACTGTAATGTTTGTCTTATTTGAAATATTTTAAAATATGGTCGAAGTATCATTTGGCATTTGCAACTTTCATATTTTTGGAATGTACTTTTGGGATAAGTTTAGGCAGTGATTTTATACGTGGCGGTGCATCTAGGGTTTATAATAGCATCGGTGTTACCGTATAACAATGCCGACATTTTGTCACAAGATTTTTGGATATATATTTCTTTTACTTCGACATTGGTGAAGTTGTCGTCACTATAATATAACGCTTGGGATAAAGACGTGATTTATGTGTACCTATTTAAGTTAAGTATGTGTTTGTGCTGGAGGCTGGAGCACCCGGTAAAGCGGTTCAAGACGGAGCCGAGCTGGTTCCGCGAGGAGCTGGCACTGGGCGCCGCGGGCGGGGACCTGTACGCGGGCCACGAGCACACGCGCATGCCCGCCATGCCCCACCACGCCGGGGACGTCAAGCAGGAGCGGCCCGACCACGTCAGTACACACCTTCAATTTGAACCTTAACACTATGACGATACCGTTTGTTTTGCAATATGAATGTTGTAAGCACGTGCCGACTCGGTAGCTTGCGACTTTGCGACAGTAGAGACGGTGGCCTTTGTTTGAATGATTAGGGCTCGAAGCGAAAAATTAAACTGGGAAGATTCATACTGTAATTGTTTTACACAGCAGGAAAGTCAAAAATAACGAAAATAATTTGTGTCAAAAATAGGCCAAATATGATCACATGATTTCTGGACGAACTCTTAAACGGACAATATTATCGGAATGTAAGTACAAGACCTAGCCAGGTCTTTTTAAGAACCCATCTTAAAACTAAGGGGTCCTTACGTAATACGCTTCGACCCGTGTGGTCCTCTTGTATATAGACATGCCTGAGATTCCTACTCCCATTAGGGCCACTTGCACGGACCAGGGTTACCGACTTAACCCCGTGTTAGATGCTAACCCGGGGCTAAGTAGTGTCAAAATGTATGGAACTGTCAAACCTAACCCCGAGTTAGTGATTTATTTTTTTAACTCGGGACTATGCAAGTCGGCTTTAGTCATAATTGACTGTTTATTATTCGTGTGAACAGGACACCACGCCATATCCGAACCTGTTCACGTCGGACGGTCTCTGTCCCACCCTCAAAGACCTCGAGCAGATCTTCGACAACTCCGACGACGCCAGCGGGGATGAGTCGGTAAGACTTGTGAGTGTGCACCCTTATTAATACACCTTAACTGTTTGCTTGTGTGTGTGTGACTCGGATAGATGTGATAATCACTGGACGGGGAACGAAACTAATACAAATATGTTTGTTGGGGTAATGTAAAACTGCTTTTTTCATGGGGACGGACGGTAAATACGCAGTAGTGCCTTCTGAGTGAGGACTGACAAAAGTAACTCGCGATGCTTGAGAATCGCAATTGCGTTGTGTTGTCAGCTTAGAGTGTTAAGAGAATACAATACCTCTTGTGCTAGTGATTGCACCGGCTGTCTTTCTCTCCACACCGGAACAGAGAAGTGCACTCTTTGTAGCTGGAGTAGGTTTGCGTCTTGCACAAAGACCTATCGTATCATACTAAAGTGGTTCTAATACCTGATGGAAATAATTTTTCTTGACGGTAAAGACGAAATTATGGGCAAAAACTAATGTATAAAGGTTTGAAGTTTGACGAGCTTGTGACGAGAGAATAGATCGTTGCCAACTTGAATATGTTTTTTTATTTAAAGTCATCTAAAGTTATTTATTAGTATTCTGCTGAAATTAATTCACAGTCGAGCCTTTTATAAAATCGAGCGAGCAAAATTCGTTCTCAGTGACATTGATGCTCGCTCTGTTTATTCGTCTCGGTGCTTGCGCGTTTTTCATGCTAGAGGCCTTTGGGTCTTGTCATAGGCTGTCTACCCCGCAAGGGATAAAATTAAATACCAAAAATTACTAATTCAAATAAAAGAAAACGGTTGAATAAATTGTTTGTAATCGTTATCGTGTTTCAGCTGCAAGTACAAACGCCGCCGGACTCGAACAAGTCGATGTGCGAGGAGGGGCGCGGGCGCATGGTACGCGCGGAGGAGCTGAGCAAGATGTTCCCGACGCCGCCGTCGCTGGAGGCGCACGCGCAGCCCTCGCCCGGCTTCACGCTCGACGCGCTCGACAACAAGCCGCACCACCATCTCACGCCGCACGCCACGCCGCCGCATGAGCCCATAGAGGTACACACACACACACACACACACATACACCTACAGGCCGCACTGCGGTTTTATCCCGCAAGCGGTAAACCGCCCGAGATGCACACACTGCGATTAAAAACCGCGAAACTGGCCACAATTTTCACACTTTGAAGATGGATTTCAAGATAGCTGTTTGTATTGTTACTGTGTGTAGGTAAACTTCCTCCCAAAGTTTGTTTTCACATTTCTATCACTAAACTGACGCATAGTAGTATCGTATAGCGCTGGTGTTTTTTGTACTTCCACTTTAATTTGGAAGACAAACTTTCATATTCTGGTTCGTTGGAAACGGACTCAGTCGAGGACATAATTACGACGCCATAATAACGCAACGACTATTCAAGACGGCGGTCTGCCGAGTAATGACAGGAACCGCCCGCGGTTACCACGTCAATGTTTGCGGGCCAGTATAAGTTCTATGGGTTTAAAATTTCGGCGCGATCTTTTCCCGCGCGCCGATCCGTAACAAATAGCGGTTTTAAAATCAGTCGCGGGAAAAAACCGCCAGTGCGGCCGCTTACTTGATTCATAAAGTCACGCAGTTAAATACCGCGGCGGTTTAACCGCAGTGCGGTCTAGGCCTTGTCTAACTCGCTTGCAATCGCCATCGTGTTCATTTCGACACCACCCCGCGCCCCGCAACTGTAAGGGCGAGAACTTATTCAAGCGGTCGGTGTATAATTAGTGTATCGTGTCCAGGACTGGTCGTACGTGTTCAAGCCGCCCACCGTGTACAAGTGCCACGGCTCGTCCAAGTACGCGCCGCTGACGTCGCTGCCGTCGCACGCGCTGCCGCCGGTGGCGCTGCCGCCGCACGCCGTGTACCGCCCGCGCTGGCAGCACGACAAGCGCGACGCCGACCAGGCCGCCGCACCGCAAACGGGTACGCATATGTTATTTTATAGCTACATCCATGTCGTGAGTTCGCTACGATATGTTCGGGAGCGATTAGCGAATGGTCTATTTTAAGAAACCTCATCCAGAAATCATGTATTTTGCGGGTGGTAGGGCCTTGTGCAAGGTCCGTCCGGATAGCTACCACCATCTTACTCGCTAATCCTGCCGCTAAGCAGCAGTGCCTGCACTGCTGTGTTCTGGTGTGGAGAGTAAGACAGCCGGGGAAATTACGGGCACAAGAGGCATTTCATCTTAGCCCTCTAGGTTGGCAACGCATCTGCAATCCCTCCGGGGTTGCGGGTGTCTATGGGCAGTGGTGATCGCTTACCATCAGGTGACCCACTTGCTCGTTTGCCTTCCTATTCGCATTCAAAAAAAAATATATATATCATATTTGGCCTACTCTTGACCCCCCCCAAATTTTGGTGATATTCGGTGATTATAACGCCACCACCTCCCGTCATTCGAGTTCACGTGTATTTTTCAAACTTCGTAACAGCAATAACTAGCGTAACAGCAAAAATTACGCGTGATGTGTTCTCGGACACCCCCTCCCCCATCGAGATCATTCGTGATATTTTGCTGACCTCCACCCCCTCATAAACAATCACATGATTTCTGGACGAGCCCTATCTGTGGCTGTATTATGTTTACTTAAGAGTATCAATATTGATACTGTAATTATATTCAAACTTCGAACATTTTAAATAACAAAATATCTTTGTCTGTTGTCATAGAATTTAAAAAAAAAGTATAAATGTCAGTCGCTTCATCTGTTTCGAACTTTCGAAGAATAGAAAATAATGTTACCTACGTATTTTGATGTGGAAATGTTTATTGTACATTTTTTTTATATGAATGTAGATAATGTCATGCGACTGTACATAATTATAATTATAATCAGGCATTACCTTGCGGAAGTCCATTGAAATGAACAAAAAATTTCAATTCAAACATGGTATTCATTTCATTTCAGCACGACTGTTTTTATAAAATAAACAAATGAATAGCGAAGTAACTAACTAAATAATGAAACAACGACTCGTTTGATCTTATTATCAAACTCGGCTTTGCTTCGTTTCATAAACCCAAACTCGTGTTTTAATGCCCTTCATTATAATACAGTGACATAAACTATAGTGTATTTTTTTACTCCATGGAATTCTGACATTTCTTGGTATTACCAGTCAAAAAAACGTTCCTTAAATCTGTGGTGTGAAATGCAAAAAATAAATAAATGTAGAACATAATGTTGAAGTTGAAATAATTAAATTAAGGCTCCTTACAAGCTCAAAGAGCGAATTTAGCTAAATTCTTAATTTTTCTTCAAAGACTATGGCGTATGTGTTCATAATGTCAGTAATATTATTAATGTACAAGATAGTTCACTTCTTAAACTACGATACTGCTGTAATCGGCGCTGAATAAGGGTGCGGCGTCAGTCCGCCGTGATATATAGGTGATATTTAAAAATTTATACTGAATTTAATTCAAGACCGATACTAATGTTTCTTTTTTTTCTGCGTCAAAATAGAGTTGAGCATTGCTAAATAATTATTTTTAGAGCAGAATATCAACACTGTTTTCGAGAATCAAATAAAATGTAACCCTCTTTTTCATCAAAAAACTAGCTAACATTGAGTAGCTATTCTATCTATTAATTAAGATGAATCTTCAAGTTTTTCACGATGACTTTTTAGTTCAAGATATACTGAATTGAATTGAGTTCACTTTAGGCGAGAATGAGATTCCGTTTCACTTCGAAATTGAGAATGAAACTTCACCTTTTAGAGCAAAATTTTAAAAGCCCTCCCAAGGAAACACCTTTTTTTAGATTTCACGCCAAAAAATCAATAATTTAGCACAGCAGTATCTTAGTTTAAGAAGTGAACTATCTTGTACATTAATAATATTACTGAAATTATGAACACATACGCCATAGTCTTTGAAGAAAAATTAAGAATTTAGCGAAATACGCGCGTTGAGCTTGTAAGGACCCTTAACAATCATTTATACATATTAGTAATTAACACATACTTGGTTTAATTTTAAATCGCATAATTTAGACATAATTAATAATCATATTTTTTTTTGGGGAGAAAATAAAGATTGTCATATATGTCAAACCTTCGGTCTACGATTATAGTAATTTATTTCGTAAAATGATTTCCCTAATAATAAATGTGACTTGTAAAGTTTTTAACTCCGTTTTTAAAGTTCCGTACTCTGATTAGCCAATTGTCTTCAAAATAAAACTGTATATACTTTCCGGAAAATATACAAATTATTAAGAAATACCATGGCTTCTCCGTTTACTTTAATCAAAGATTAAGTATTGCTGTAAAATAACGTTATTTTAGCTTCTGTACTTTCTCTTCCGTGATTTATTAGTTAAAATAACAAAAGTTAGTCTGACAATTATTTGTCCAGCAGAAAAAAATGTTGGTGACCCCTGAAACGTCTAATTATGACAGCTGTCAGAATTCCACGGACCAAAAAAATACAGTATACTATTGAATCGCGTAACAATGTTGACCGTGTATCGTATCGTGTCGTGCAGGCACGAAGCGCGCGGCGCCGGCGAGCCCCCCCGCGACGCCCCCCCTTGCGCCCCCGGCGGCGCCGCCCACGCCGCGCGCGCCGCCCCCCGCCTCCCCGCCGCCGCGCCCCGCGCGCCCCGCCTGCCCGCTGCTGCTCAACGTGCTGCTCGCCGACACCGTGCTCAACGTCTTCCGGGACCACAACTTCGACAGTTGCACGCTCTGCGTCTGCAACGCCGGACCCAAGGTCGGGACACGCCTCATTGTATGGTATACTAGCTGTCGCCTGCGACTTCGTCTGCAAACAATTCGTTTATCGCTATCCCGCGGGAACTACGCAATTTTCCGGGATAAAAAGTAGCCATGTGCTATTCCAGACTTTTCTCTATCTATATGCCGAATTTCATCCAGATTCGTTGGGCCGTTCTGGCGTGATTGAGTAACAAACGAACATCCATCCATACTTTCGCATTTATAATATTAGTTAGTTTCGTCTGTAACCGTGGCTTTTGCTCGTTACGGTAACCATAACCTAACCCGAAAATTTCATATTAGATACAAGCTTTTTTGCTGACTACTTGCATTGTCATGAACTATGAAGTCTATGAACACTACGATTACTTTGTTCGTGTGTCACAAATTTCCAGACGGCGGGGGCCTTTCCTAAATGTGTGACGTATTTTATGAATGGCCCCAACACGACTTCGGTATGCTCTAGAAGTTCACGAAATCACGACCGTACTCGACAGTGGTTACATTGTTATTCGAGAGTAAAACAAAAGTGTCATTTAAAAACTACATTAAATTCTCTTGAAATATAAATTATCCACAAAATAAACGGTTGAAGGTGGTTCGATTTCCATACTAATTCATTTATTCAATTGTGGGCAAACGTAGCGTAGTTTTACATTGAAACTGATTTAGTTAGGATTTATTTTTATATTTATTTGCGTGAAATTGTTTTTTTATAGAAAAAACAGTTAAATAATTGCCTAAACGAGATCACTATTTTGGTTCAAATTTGTCAATGTATGAGTGAACGGTAACAGTGTCATACGCTAAGGGAACGTTCAGTAGTAAGTGTGCATTGTGCTACGTTGCCAGTTCGCCGAAAATGCGACGTTGCCGCTTTTTCTCACGCTTGACACGCGTCACTTCCTCAAGCTTCACTCGGTGATTATAAAATTATCTTGGTCGCATATGGGGGGCTACTACGAAATTCGACTTTCGAATTTCATGTCATGCCGTCCCTCTCACTCTCAAATGAATGTCTATTAGTATGAACAGAACGGCACCAAACGAACTTCGATAATCTAATTTCACAGAATAAGACCTGTTTGCTCGCCGCGCGCGCTGTCATTCTGACATTCATATTTGCGATCAGTCAAGTCAATAAACAACGGACTTGTTTTGCTTCATTTTATATTATGAGATTTGGAGTATTTATTAGTGTTTCCTGCATACGGATTACAAATTACAAACCTTTAGGGCGGAATATTTACGAATGGAACTAAGTATGGAGCCACAAACGTCTCGAAAAGACTATAAACCATCAAAATACTCTGGCCCCCCGAAAAAATCGCAAAGGAAGCGTGGGCAAATTAAACGCATGGAGAAAATAATAATATCAAAGATAAGTCCAGTAAAATATCTTACGCTTGGTATGAAACGTACCTATGTGAAGATTGTGCGCCTTCAGACGGCTTTAATCTTTCGAAAATATACCTCTTATTATTCTTACTATTCATTCATCACAGGACTCTCGCACCGTGATGTACAGAAATGGCACGCAAATGCATGGAAGAACCATACAAAAAGTAGCCCTGGACCAACTTTTAAAAAGTATATTGCCCAAGCTGGATAGACGGAAAAACTACATCCGCAGGCGTCTTTTTGCACCTAAACTCAAACCTGACCTGGTTGTACTTTGAAGAGTAAATAAAAATCAGAAATGTAGGTATAGACATTTCATTTAGGTGGTGGGTAGAAATATTATTATTTTGCCTGTGATGATGTCAACCAAACGAACCAACCAACCCAAGCTATGAGTGCTCCGAGTATAAGTGCCTATAGAAAAGAAATAGGACCTTAGGTACCTAAACAAAAAATATGATGACAGATGTACATTGTAAAATATGTAGCAAATTCAAAAAAAATGTAATTACAATAATAATGATGTCAATAAAAAACCTTACTGTAAACTGAACTGTTTTTCCTTTTATTATGTATCTAGTAAGCATTTTTTGATAAATATGGTATCAAAAAGTTGAAGGATTAAGCTAAATAAAAAAATGCTAATCTAAGAAACAATAAAAAACAACTATTAGCTAGTCTAAAAATATAAAAAACAAAACGAACTTTCAAAAAAAGCGAGATTTGAACCCTAGTATTCAAAAGTAATTCCTTTGCATCCAAGCCAAGCCCTCATCCAACACGACTATTCAATACTCATTTGATATGGCGAAATTAGTAATCAATTTCGTAAACAAATAAGGTTATCAATGTGTGCGTGAGATCTGTTGCTGTCACTGCAAATTTTGTATTTATACAAATAAACGTATTAAATAAACTTAAACTCATCTGAAAACTCAGTTGACTCGTTACAAATATTACGCTATAAGCGGCAAACATATAACTTTTAAACAATATTGTGTTTTTATTACATAAAAATAAAAAATACGTCAAATTAAAACACCAACGCCATCTGTCGGTGTTTAAGGAGTTAGCTGACGGCGACGAACCACCTTAAATCGGACGGCTTAAAAAACGTTAGTTCGGAGAGCGCCGCTCGTGAATACTCTCACCCTTGAAAATGATTGAAACTTGTTTAATGTGTGTTCAGGTGGTGGGCAACATTCGCGGCGCGGACTCGGCGACGTACCTGCCGGGGCAGGGCGGCGGGTCGCCGGACGCGTCGCCGGCGCCGGACGAGGACCCCGGCCGCTGCACGTGCGGCTTCAGCGCCGTCGTCAACCGACGGCTCGCGCATAACGCTGGGCTCTTCTACGAGGTAATCGCACACTTACAAACTTTGTCACGGTGGGATAGCCTAGTGGTTATTGAAGAAAACAATGTATGTCTTAATACATTTATTAAAAAATAAAGAGAGACTTGAAACCGTAGGCTATACGCGACAATTTATATTTAGGTAGATGAGCAAAAGATCTCTCAGGAATGAGTAAGTTCTCTTGGGTCTAAATTCGGACTTTTTAAATTAAGATTTCTACGCCATCCAATGCCTCCACTTCCCTCGGGAATCCGTCGGTCCGGTGACTGGGTGGCAGCGTCACGCTCGGTGTAGCGGCAGCAGGGTTCGGTAGACCGCGCCTTGATGGAAGCTCCAGGAGTGGGACAGCCTTGTTTTGGTGAAGGCAATGGTGTTCATTGCTTACTTGTGGCGCGAAAGTTCGAAATGTCGAGATGCGACTAATTGTTTGCATTGCTGACGGTTTTTTTCATCGCTGTTTTATTCGCGTCGCGCCGTCTCAGTCGCACTGGCAGGATCGCCATGTATGAATGGGCGTTGAGGGAAACGATTGGTTTGGTGTAACGCTTGGTTTAATGTGCCTGTGTTTGTAATCGCGTGCTTCTAGTTCCGTGTCTGTACTCGTAAACGGTGTCAAAACATACTCTTTACTCGCAAATGTGATGAAAAACATTGTATGTTTCATCAGGGGCGTAGCTACCGCCGTATCTGCCGTATCAATTATACGGGGCCCCCGGGCCACGGGGGCCCCCGTCGTGCGTAAGCAAAAATGAATGCTTACATTTTTTTTTCTTTCGTGAGAAATCTTTACCCTTCATAAGGGCCCCCAAATACATTTTTATACGGGGCCCCACCAAGGCACGCTACGCCCCTGTGTTTCATGGGAATTACGAACCGCGACTCAGAAAGCCCTCAGACTTCGATTTCGGACTTCTACTAGAGCTTCGATCGTAATTCCTCACTTACCGCCCTTAATACATCATGTACTATTTATCGCACAGTAGTATCGCGTACCGGGAATGCGGCTATTCGCCAGGCGGGGGACGCGGGAAGCGGCGGCGCGCTGGTGTCGGGGGGGGGGGGGGGCTGTTGTCGTGGCGATGCTGGGCTGTAGCGCCTGCACTGCGGTCGTCGCGGGCGCGGGTGTGGCTTACCGCTCTAGGGTCTCATGACAAAAGCCCGAGGGCTGTATTTGGGGCATTACGGCCGAGTTAACCTGTATGTTTTGATACCGTTTACGTGCAAGTGTGATGAAAACTACTATCATTGATCTTTTGATCACTTTTTGTTGTATCGTGTGCAGGACGAGATGGAGATAACGGGTATCGCGTCCCCGCCGGGCGCGGGCGGGCGCTACGGGCTGGCGGGCGTAGCGGGCGCCGTGCTGGGCATGTGCTGCGCGCTGGCCGGCGGCGCCGCGTCCGCGCTGGCCCGCGCCGCGCGCGCCGCCGCCGCGCCGCCCGCGCACAGAGACCAGCACCAAGTGAACCTGCTCGAGTCAGTACACACACCATACCATACTCACACGGGCTGGCGGGCGGGCGCCGTGCTGGGCATGTGCTGCGCGTTTGTACATACATACATACATTCATAAATCACGTTTGTATCCCTTACGGGATAGACAGGGCCCGAGGTGACAAGACAGGCTACTTAACAGAGAGTGGTGAAACAAGCCCCTAATGTATCCAAGCCACACTCGACTAAGCCGCGTCTACACCAAGCGAGCCGAGCACGAGCGGAGCCGTTCTCGGCACGGCGTCAAGTGAAGTTCGAGGCTTGTAAGTCGGTCCACACTAGACGAATTTATGTTCGGCTTCGTGCTCGGCTCGCCTAGCGTAGACGCGGCATAAGATTCTGTGTTGTGTATAGTGAACGTGTGTGTGAGGTATGTGTGTGCCGCAGGTACTCGGACGGCGTGTCGGCGGCGGCGCGTGCGCTGCGGGCGGCGGCGGGCGCGGCGGTGGGCGGCGCCGTGCACCGCTGGCCGTTCATCGGCGCGCGCGCGCCACGGTGCTCTAGGGACGTCGTCAGGTAACAACACCACTGTACTAGTAGTACGGATACCATTAGTACCGATCGCTTAAATAAGTCCTCGCCCGCGCGGCCATATTTTTGTTGGACGAGTATGCGCTTGAAGACCGAGTGCAAGCGAGACCTTCTAATTTTATAGACACGAAAGCACAGTTTCAGTCGAAGCTTAGTTAGTAAAAAAGTAAAAATATGCATTTTTTATTTTACTATTTTGTGTTGATAAAGTTTATTGAACTGTAAAAAATTACGAAACGTTGCCGCCTTCAACAGACACCAATGTGGCAATTTTAAATATTCATAATAATATTTTATTAATATATTTTAGATTAATGCGGCGACTCCGACCGCTCTTACAAGACGCGATACAGAAGCGTTGCTGCGGCGCGCGCATGTGGGACGGCGTGACCGGGCCGCTGACCTGGCGGCAGTTCCACCGGCTGGCGGGCCGCGGCAACGAGGACCTGTGCGAGCCGCAGCCCGTGCCGCCGCTGCTCGTCGGACACGACCGCGACTGGATCGCGCTCTCGCCCTACGCGCTGCGCCACTGGGAGCGGCTCGCGCTCGAACCTTACTCCTACTCCCGCGACGTCGCTTACATCGTGCTGGCGGCCGACGGCGAAGTCCTCACCGAACCGATCAAGACTTTCTTTAGAGAACTATCAACGGCGTACGAAGCCCTAAAGCTGGGCCGGCACCAACCTATCACGCGGATAGCCCGCGAGGGCCTCATACGGACGTCCCCCAGCGAACGCGATCAGACCGCCGAGGAGTGGACCGGCGAGCTGCCCTCCGGTCGCCTCGGCGAGTACATCAAGTCGTACGCGGAAACGCTGCGCACGAACCTCGTGCCGCAGCTCGCGAGTCTCAAGATCGACAGCTCGCTGCTCGACACCGAGACGAAGGTGACGCCGATGGACCGGCCGTCGCCGTCGCCGATGCGCGCCGAGGGCGAGGAGGAGGCGGCCGCCGCGCACCCCGCCGCCGCCGCCTGCTGGGACGAGGAGGAGGGCGGCGCGCCCGCGCTCGTGCTGTACGTGGTGGAGCCGCCCGCCGCGCCGCACGCGCGCCGGCCCGCGCTGCACGCGCTGCTGCGCCTCGCCGCCGCCGCGCACAAACACCTCGAGCACCACAACCCGCTGGTCAAGGTGTGTACCCGCCCGCTGTATACACGGCACGAGTGCTGTACGTGGTGGAGCCGCCCGCCGCGCCGCACGCGCGCCGGCCCGCGCTGCACGCGCTGCTGCGCCTCGCCGCCGCCGCGCACAAACACCTCGAGCACCACAACCCGCTGGTCAAGGTGTGTACCCGCCCGCTGTATACACGGCACGAGTGCTGTACGTGGTGGAGCCGCCCGCCGCGCCGCACGCGCGCCGGCCCGCGCTGCACGCGCTGCTGCGCCTCGCCGCCGCCGCGCACAAACACCTCGAGCACCACAACCCGCTGGTCAAGGTGTGTACCCGCCCGCTGTATACACGGCACGAGTGCTGTACGTGGTGGAGCCGCCCGCCGCGCCGCACGCGCGCCGGCCCGCGCTGCACGCGCTGCTGCGCCTCGCCGCCGCCGCGCACAAACACCTCGAGCACCACAACCCGCTGGTCAAGGTGTGTACCCGCCCGCTGTATACACGGCACGAGTGCTGTACGTGGTGGAGCCGCCCGCCGCGCCGCACGCGCGCCGGCCCGCGCTGCACGCGCTGCTGCGCCTCGCCGCCGCCGCGCACAAACACCTCGAGCACCACAACCCGCTGGTCAAGGTGTGTACCCGCCCGCTGTATACACGGCACGAGTGCTGTACGTGGTGGAGCCGCCCGCCGCGCCGCACGCGCGCCGGCCCGCGCTGCACGCGCTGCTGCGCCTCGCCGCCGCCGCGCACAAACACCTCGAGCACCACAACCCGCTGGTCAAGGTGTGTACCCGCCCGCTGTATACACGGCACGAGTGCTGTACGTGGTGGAGCCGCCCGCCGCGCCGCACGCGCGCCGGCCCGCGCTGCACGCGCTGCTGCGCCTCGCCGCCGCCGCGCACAAACACCTCGAGCACCACAACCCGCTGGTCAAGGTGTGTACCCGCCCGCTGTATACACGGCACGAGTGCTGTACGTGGTGGAGCCGCCCGCCGCGCCGCACGCGCGCCGGCCCGCGCTGCACGCGCTGCTGCGCCTCGCCGCCGCCGCGCACAAACACCTCGAGCACCACAACCCGCTGGTCAAGGTGTGTACCCGCCCGCTGTATACACGGCACGAGTGCTGTACGTGGTGGAGCCGCCCGCCGCGCCGCACGCGCGCCGGCCCGCGCTGCACGCGCTGCTGCGCCTCGCCGCCGCCGCGCACAAACACCTCGAGCACCACAACCCGCTGGTCAAGGTGTGTACCCGCCCGCTGTATACACGGCACGAGTGCTGTACGTGGTGGAGCCGCCCGCCGCGCCGCACGCGCGCCGGCCCGCGCTGCACGCGCTGCTGCGCCTCGCCGCCGCCGCGCACAAACACCTCGAGCACCACAACCCGCTGGTCAAGGTGTGTACCCGCCCGCTGTATACACGGCACGAGTGCTGTACGTGGTGGAGCCGCCCGCCGCGCCGCACGCGCGCCGGCCCGCGCTGCACGCGCTGCTGCGCCTCGCCGCCGCCGCGCACAAACACCTCGAGCACCACAACCCGCTGGTCAAGGTGTGTACCCGCCCGCTGTATACACGGCACGAGTGCTGTACGTGGTGGAGCCGCCCGCCGCGCCGCACGCGCGCCGGCCCGCGCTGCACGCGCTGCTGCGCCTCGCCGCCGCCGCGCACAAACACCTCGAGCACCACAACCCGCTGGTCAAGGTGTGTACCCGCCCGCTGTATACACGGCACGAGTGCTGTACGTGGTGGAGCCGCCCGCCGCGCCGCACGCGCGCCGGCCCGCGCTGCACGCGCTGCTGCGCCTCGCCGCCGCCGCGCACAAACACCTCGAGCACCACAACCCGCTGGTCAAGGTGTGTACCCGCCCGCTGTATACACGGCACGAGTGCTGTACGTGGTGGAGCCGCCCGCCGCGCCGCACGCGCGCCGGCCCGCGCTGCACGCGCTGCTGCGCCTCGCCGCCGCCGCGCACAAACACCTCGAGCACCACAACCCGCTGGTCAAGGTGTGTACCCGCCCGCTGTATACACGGCACGAGTGCTGTACGTGGTGGAGCCGCCCGCCGCGCCGCACGCGCGCCGGCCCGCGCTGCACGCGCTGCTGCGCCTCGCCGCCGCCGCGCACAAACACCTCGAGCACCACAACCCGCTGGTCAAGGTGTGTACCCGCCCGCTGTATACACGGCACGAGTGCTGTACGTGGTGGAGCCGCCCGCCGCGCCGCACGCGCGCCGGCCCGCGCTGCACGCGCTGCTGCGCCTCGCCGCCGCCGCGCACAAACACCTCGAGCACCACAACCCGCTGGTCAAGGTGTGTACCCGCCCGCTGTATACACGGCACGAGTGCTGTACGTGGTGGAGCCGCCCGCCGCGCCGCACGCGCGCCGGCCCGCGCTGCACGCGCTGCTGCGCCTCGCCGCCGCCGCGCACAAACACCTCGAGCACCACAACCCGCTGGTCAAGGTGTGTACCCGCCCGCTGTATACACGGCACGAGTGCTGTACGTGGTGGAGCCGCCCGCCGCGCCGCACGCGCGCCGGCCCGCGCTGCACGCGCTGCTGCGCCTCGCCGCCGCCGCGCACAAACACCTCGAGCACCACAACCCGCTGGTCAAGGTGTGTACCCGCCCGCTGTATACACGGCACGAGTGCTGTACGTGGTGGAGCCGCCCGCCGCGCCGCACGCGCGCCGGCCCGCGCTGCACGCGCTGCTGCGCCTCGCCGCCGCCGCGCACAAACACCTCGAGCACCACAACCCGCTGGTCAAGGTGTGTACCCGCCCGCTGTATACACGGCACGAGTGCTGTACGTGGTGGAGCCGCCCGCCGCGCCGCACGCGCGCCGGCCCGCGCTGCACGCGCTGCTGCGCCTCGCCGCCGCCGCGCACAAACACCTCGAGCACCACAACCCGCTGGTCAAGGTGTGTACCCGCCCGCTGTATACACGGCACGAGTGCTGTACGTGGTGGAGCCGCCCGCCGCGCCGCACGCGCGCCGGCCCGCGCTGCACGCGCTGCTGCGCCTCGCCGCCGCCGCGCACAAACACCTCGAGCACCACAACCCGCTGGTCAAGGTGTGTACCCGCCCGCTGTATACACGGCACGAGTGCTGTACGTGGTGGAGCCGCCCGCCGCGCCGCACGCGCGCCGGCCCGCGCTGCACGCGCTGCTGCGCCTCGCCGCCGCCGCGCACAAACACCTCGAGCACCACAACCCGCTGGTCAAGGTGTGTACCCGCCCGCTGTATACACGGCACGAGTGCTGTACGTGGTGGAGCCGCCCGCCGCGCCGCACGCGCGCCGGCCCGCGCTGCACGCGCTGCTGCGCCTCGCCGCCGCCGCGCACAAACACCTCGAGCACCACAACCCGCTGGTCAAGGTGTGTACCCGCCCGCTGTATACACGGCACGAGTGCTGTACGTGGTGGAGCCGCCCGCCGCGCCGCACGCGCGCCGGCCCGCTAAGGAAAAAAAATATAAAAAAACTTTAAACTAAAAAACTTGACGAGCTCTGAGCTGAGACGTTAGAATGAGATGAAGGCGCTTGTTATCATATGTTTTTGTGTAAATTCCAGATAATCTCTTTGGAGGGCGTGTGCGAAACGGCGGGCATCGGCGGCGGCGGGCGGTCGGAGCTGCGCGCGCTCGCGTTCAGCGTGTTCACGGGCGCGCGGCGGCTGCTGGCGCACGCGCCCGCCGGCAAGTCGCTCACGGGGTTCGGCACCGCCGCGCAGGCGCATCTGCTGCTCGACGCCATGGACGTGAGTGCTGCGCTACTGAGTAGCTACGGTTGCTAACTACGCGGACGAAGTCCTGGATAAATTCTGAGACCTTCTACACATGTATTGTATGTATTGTTTACCGTCTGGTTTCAGGAAAAGAACCGCGCCCCCTACAAGCTATTCTCGCCGGCGTGGGTGCTGGCGCCGCCGCGCGCGCTGAAGGAGGTGGCCGAAACATGGGGCCAGGCGCCCGAGCAGGGCTCCGTGCTGTTCCTGTCCTACTGTCTGTCGCACGACCAGCGCTGGCTGCTGGCCGCCGCCACGGACGCGCGCGGCGAGCTGCTCGACACCGCCGCCATCAACATACACGTGCCGCACAGGTACAGCTCTACAGCAGGGCTCCGTGCTGTTCCTGTCCTACTGCCATCCCCTCCTTCGGCCCCATTGACAGATCTATAAACAAGATTTATTCTCTTAGATAGAGACGTAGTTTGTTTACACTGAGAGTCAAAATTGATGAAAATGTGTTAGACAGACGATGTTAAGCAATTTTTTTTCCGCGTCTTCTTTTATTGATGTACATTTTATGTGTGTGCGTAGATCTCGGCGGAGACGCATGGCGCCGGCGCGGCGCTGCGGGCTGACGAAGCTGATGGACTGGGCGCTGGGCGTGATGAGCCAAGCCGCGCAGCCCTGGCGGCTCGTCGTCGGCCGCCTCGGCCGCATCGGCCACGGCGAGCTCAAGGGTGAGCGAGACCACTGACAATAAGAGTTTTTAATGATTCACGGTTAAGTTCATTCGAAATATCTATATATATTTGGAGCTCAATGAAGGTAATCGCGGTTCACATCCCGTTTATAATATTTCGAATGAGACCACGGACATTAATTAAACAAATTGGGTTATTTTTGAATTGAAAATCCATTTCAACTCTAGTTCTCTCGTGACTCTAGTTCGACTCTATTTCTCTCTTGACTTTAGTTCGACTCTAGTTCTGTTTTGACTCTAGTTCTCTCACTACTCTAGTTCGACTAGTTCTCTCTTGACTCTAGTTCTCTTTTGACTCTAGTTAGACTTTCTTGATTCTAGTTCTCTCATGACTTTAGTTCGACTCTACTTCTCTTGACTCTAGTTCAACTCCTCTTATGACTCTAGTTCGACTTCTCTCTTGACTCTAGTTCGACATTCTTGACTCTAGTTCTCTCATGACTCTAGTTCGACTCTACTTCTCTCGACTCTAGTTCGACTCCAGACTCTAGCTAGGTTTGTTAACGTAATTTACAGCGGTCATAATTTACATTGACATCATTTGTCCGACGACTGTTATTTAATGGCATTATGCTTGTACGAGCACGCTCGACATTAATATTAAGCTGACGTAGAACCCGTGGTGTACGTCACATATTAATTACGTTAAACTTTATATTATATTTTAGTGCAATAAAGGTACTCAACCTGGACGGTCACGGCTTTCAATCCACAACCCGTCCTTGTAACATTCTAACAGTTACAACGTAACATTAACAACCAACATTTGTACATGTAGAGTCTATTACCCTAACAGACCCTACAATGCTTGTGTTGTATGTAGACGACCAATTGTTAACAATAAACTTATTAAAAAAAAATTAATGACTGAATGATGGTCATAATATATCTGTGGCGACAGGTTGGAGCTGGCTGTTATCCCGCAAGAACCTCGTCCGCGCTTCGAGCATGCTCCGCGAGATCTGCGGCAGCTGTTCTGTCCTGTACCCCTCTGGCGCGCCGTGCATACTGTCCGCGTGCCTCGTGTCCACGGAGCCGGACCCCTGCCTGAGGCTGATGGCCGACCGGTTCACGCCCGACGAGCGCTTCTCGCAGGCCTCGATACAGAGCCATCTGCACACGCCAAGGGATGTCACCGCTACGCATATACTCGTGTTCCCCACGTCTGCCACCACGCAGGTAGGTTGTCCATTTAGCTGTCTATACGAGGTGTCTATGAATTATTATCGCCTTATTCGTAAACGCTCTGTAGGCTTCTGCTAGCTTAGCAATCGTTTGTCCTTGTCTGTCACTGACATTTACCTTTCACAGATAAGGACGAACGATTGCTAAATTTGCAGAAGCCTATAGAGCGTTTATGGATAAGGGGGTTATTCTGTAATATATCAGCTAGATAGTTTGATTAAATATCGCTGTTAAGATTTTTTATTGTAATTTTGCGTTCGAAATCAAGGGAAACGTGGAAAAATTACTCAAAAAGTGTAAAAAAAAAGAAGAATCTTCGGGCACAAATTTGCGTGTCAAGTTTGGCCAGTTTGGACTTTTTACGGAAAACAAGATCATTAACAGACTCGGGTTCGGTTCGTACATTAATAATGTAATAGTCGTTTCAATTCAGTTCATGTTCCAGTCAAACCAGATGCCGTTCGAGCAGCCGATGGCGAACGGCGAGGCCGACGACATGATGTTCCTCGGCGTGGACATGAACGACGAGGACATGGGCGAGGACAACATGACGGACCTGCTGATGACGGACATGTTCAACAACATGTGGCCGCAGGGCTCGCCGCGCGCCTCCCCGCGCCGCGCGGACGAGGACGCGCCCGAGGGCGAGCCCGCGCAGCCGCAGCCCGTGCACAGCTACGCGCACCCCATAGACCACACGCAGGTACTCACACATACCCAGCTCTGGTCCGTTGGAGGACACCAGGGGCCTTGCCATGACGTCTTGATGCGATTCGGTTTAGGTTCGCTCGCTGTCAGATTCATACTGAAAGTGACAGCTAAAACTTGAACCGAGTCGGAATTAGGACGTCATGGCACAGTATATATATAAGCTAAAGCAGTAGGGAAGATAGGCATACTTTTTGAAATAAGTACCTACGCTCCAATAAAGCGTTAGGGTTGTCGATTTAATTTTTGTTAAATTGAATAGTTTTTTTTAACCAAGGATTGCCCTACCTATAGGTATTTGACAAGTTATCCTTCAAGTGTAGTTTTCTATAATATACTAGTACATATACTATAGATGCAAAATGATAACAATGAAAGTCCGTAGAAACATTTTTCACCAAAAACACGGTATATACGGCAACTACTTACTCATCTAAACAGCCAAACGTTTTATTTAACAGAAAAAGCATTTGTCGGAGAAGTGACATCTGACATTTCTCGTTATAAAAATATATGTACATTTTATTTCATAATAATATAGTATCATTCTTATCTTTCAATTCAGCAGGGAGTTTAAAAAACGAAAGCTCCGGTTTTGAAGAAGCCGAGTTCAAGCAGCCGTACACTGCGCAATACGCTCTTGGCATGTTTAAAACGAACACGGCCGCTCGTCTCAATGCGCCACGCGCGACTGACGGCACCGCGAGATCCGCTTAGGGGCCGTGTAAAAGCGCGTGTCTATGTGTGCGTTCGTTTCGACCGATTGGTTCGTAGATTCCCTACTGCTTGTGCTTATATGTACTGTGGTCATGGTAAGGCCCCAGGTTTGTTACACATTAGACGATTAAACACGAACTAGAAGCCGTTTTTTTTTTTCGAAGAACGAGAAGATCTTATTGCCGTCGCCTCAAATTTTTTCGTCCTATCGCATGTCGCGTTGCATGTGCCGCGGAATGGGGATAAGTGACAGACGCTCGGCAGAGCATACAAGGTCAATATGGCGGCGGCCATAGCTCGTGTTAGCTGATGTTGTCGATAGAGTAATTGGAGTTTAAAATGATTCAATGATTTAAAATCAAATATTATTAAGTCGAGATCGAGAACGCAATTTTAGTGCCCTAAATCGAATAATTTTCAGTGGAATGCTTCAAAGTTTCACTCGCTTCGTGGTTTCATAAAAACGCAACGTGATTTTGTCAAGGCTTAAGCGGCATTTTATTGTGAGGGGCCAGGCTTCGTCAGGGTGTATGTGTCGTGAACGTGTGTGTTTGTGTTGCAGGAGCAGGTGGGCACGGTGCTGCAGCAGCCGCTGGCGCTGGGCTACCTGGTGTCGACGGCGCCGCTGGGCGCGATGCCGGCCTGGTGGTGGGCGGGCTGCGCGCACCTGCGCGACGCCTGCCCCGCCTTCCTCAAGACCGCGCTGCACCTGCACGCCGGCAACGTGCAGGCCGCCGACGACTACACCAGCCTCACGCAGCGCTCGCACCACACGCACCCGCTGGACTCCACCACCACCACCGACGTGCTCAGGTACACGCACACACACACAGACCGCGCTGCACCTGCACGCCGGCAACGTGCAGGCCGCCGACGACTACACCAGCCTCACGCAGCGCTCGCACCACACGCACCCGCTGGACTCCACCACCACCACCGACGTGCTCAGGTACACGCACACACACACAGACCGCGCTGCACCTGCACGCCGGCAACGTGCAGGCCGCCGACGACTACACCAGCCTCACGCAGCGCTCGCACCACACGCACCCGCTGGACTCCACCACCACCACCGACGTGCTCAGGTACACGCACACACACACAGACCGCGCTGCACCTGCACGCCGGCAACGTGCAGGCCGCCGACGACTACACCAGCCTCACGCAGCGCTCGCACCACACGCACCCGCTGGACTCCACCACCACCACCGACGTGCTCAGGTACACGCATACACACACAGACCGCGCTGCACCTGCACGCCGGCAACGTGCAGGCCGCCGACGACTACACCAGCCTCACGCAGCGCTCGCACCACACGCACCCGCTGGACTCCACCACCACCACCGACGTGCTCAGGTACACGCACACACACACAGACCGCGCTGCACCTGCACGCCGGCAACGTGCAGGCCGCCGACGACTACACCAGCCTCACGCAGCGCTCGCACCACACGCACCCGCTGGACTCCACCACCACCACCGACGTG
The DNA here is from genome assembly GCA_963854515.1 of Pandemis heparana. Lineage (NCBI taxonomy): Eukaryota > Metazoa > Arthropoda > Insecta > Lepidoptera > Tortricidae > Pandemis > Pandemis heparana. Next base: position 1,837,829 of record OY978009.1, on the reverse strand, counting down.
CTCAGGTACACGCACACACACACAGACCGCGCTGCACCTGCACGCCGGCAACGTGCAGGCCGCCGACGACTACACCAGCCTCACGCAGCGCTCGCACCACACGCACCCGCTGGACTCCACCACCACCACCGACGTGCTCAGGTACACGCACACACACACAGGGCGCAAACACTACCAGACTCACAAAGCGATTGCGTGTCAGCGTTAGCACGCTCCGTGATTAAGCTGCATTTGCATTCTATCACCTCTACACTAAAAGCCTGTTTCACCACTCCTTAACTGTCAGTTATCTATGATTCCGTCTCTATCTATTACTACTTAACAGACAGAGACGTCATCATAGATAATTGACAGTTAAGGAGTGGTGAAACAAGCCCTAAATCAGCTGATTTGTAATCGAGGCACGCTAACGTAGCTTGCCTAACATCAATGTTATCTTTACAATAATATTGTGACATTATCTAATTTAGGAAGGTAGATTGTCACCCTTAGAAGAAAATTAGACCTAGAGGTGGATAATAAAATACAACCAGTGATAGTGACCTTCGTAAACGTAGCTTATAAGTCAACGCACGTAAAAAAAGCTCTGGGTAGGTAGTGGAAGGGATACGTTTGCACAGCTGGTATAGTGACGTCCCCCCACCGCTCCCGCCTATTTGGTCCGTATTTCGCTCATGAGCCAGAACAGAAGCTCTTTTTACATGCTTTGATTTGTACGTCTTGTTTTATTCGGCAACTAAAAGCGTGACACCGCAAGCGTTTGTCAATTGATACAAATGTCACACGCAAGTTTTTTTAATTTACAGATACGTGCTAGAAGGCTACAACGCGCTGTCGTGGCTGTCGCTCGACGGCGAGACGCACGACCGGCGCTCGTGCCTGCCGCTGCACGTGCAAGTGCTGATGCAGCTCTACCACACCGCCGCCGCGCTCGGCTAGCCGCGCCCACGGGACTACCGCCCTCTTGTCTGACCACAAGACCCACACACTCAATATTGAAGTGTTATGATTACGACAGCTCACTCGAAGTCAATATTAGAATAATTATGACAGCGGTCAGTCAGTGGAGACGAGCACAGGCCGGTACGGCATTCGTCATCGATTTTGAGAAATGAAAGATGGTGAATGTGGGGCGCGTGCGCGTTAGACAACAGTCTCAGGATCCAAGCCCTCGTTGTCGTCGTCGCTTGCAACGGCGCGGCCTTATTTATTCGAGACGGTTAGATAAAACGAATACACTAATTTATTAAATAGTTAAAATGCAGATAGGTCTTTTTCTATTATGATAATTGCTATATTTGCTGGCGACACACCGGGGCTCGAATAACTATTATGGCAGTTTAAGAATAGAATTCTAGACGACAAGTACTTAGATAAATTATACTATAGAGTAGGGTCGGACGCGATCACGTCACCCCGTGCGCTGAGAACACCTGGGCATGCGAATTGATACGTAAGTTAGAACACGATTGTAAGGAACGTAACCATTATGAGATAGATGTTAACACCGGACAAGGTTTCTGTGGGTGAATGACAATTAAATTAATTAAGATATTCGGGATTTATACATTTTACAAACCTAGGCATGCGATATTTATACAATCTAAAACACAGTACAAAAAATTATTATATCGTTATTGACCACAGAAACCGAATTGTATGTTGTCAGGCCTGTATTATGGGTAGCTTAGGAATGTACTTGTGATTCGGCGCTTGAATTGTTACTTAGTGGTGATAGGAACATCTCGTTAATCGACGCTTGTTGCCCTAAGGGTCTGTTGCGTTACTCGTTGCATCTGACAGGTATATTGTAGTCGGGAGGGAAGTGGCCCGGTTTTTTTGCTCCCGAGTATATCCAGCAGACGAACTCGGGTGAATCAGGCAAATTAAGTGAAGGCAAAGCTCACTTGTTGATAATAGTTATAGCATAACTGCGAAAACACCAATTTTATTTTTACATTTTATTAAATCAAATCATTTTATAGCAAATATACGCGTTTAGCCTTTATACAGTCAATAGTGAGAAATAGATTAATTGAAAATGAATGAGTGGACAGTTTTAAACATACCTGACGATTTGCTTCGACGGCTCGTATTATTGGAGCAATGAACCCAAAGCCTTTTCAGACCCGCCATTTTGATATCGATTTACGCAACGCACAATCAATCGCGTGTGTAATAATAATAATCAAAGCAAAATGTATAAAATGTAACTTATTTATGAAGGAGCCAAAAAATGTAGATCGTTAATTTATTTATAACGCGATTCTGTTTGTGATACGTACCTAATTATTGAGAATAATTTATGAGGGCATTCAAATACTAATACAGTGACTTTTTAAATGACTTCCTTTTTGGGTAACATTTTCAATTTTCTGATATTTTGCACGCAGGTTAGATTTAAAGTGTTAGTCTAAAGGGAATCTGCTAAAAAGTGTATATTATCTTCCTTTCAGTGGTAAACAAACTTCCGTCAGTCTTTCACTAGAACATTCTTCCTTGATTAAGTACCATGATTATAATGAAAGTAATTTTTAATAGCACTTAATAATATAGAAATCGATTTTAGATGGACTCATTATGATTATTTGTCAATAGTTTACAAAAGCAACTTTTAAAATAAACGGGGGTAGTTCACTGCGTTAGTTAGTGTCATTTTAGTGTATTTGACTTCTACTAAATATCGAATATAGTTGGCTAATCTGTGAAATCAAAACATACTTTTTTATTTTAGATTTTGAATGAACTTTTCATTGAACTAACGAAAACCCGAGAGGTGTCAGTATTTGTTAACAACAATACCTTAGGCATTGCGTAACACAATAGACAAGAATTCGTATTAGTAGATTAGTTTAGTTCTGCTATTCGTCAGTGGTGGTCTTAACGGCACCCTCTGGGGTTTTCGCTAGATGTCGATGGAAGCCGAATCCTTGACTTGCGCGTTGCTCTGTGCGAGCGACTGCATCGGACTCTGGTCGCTCGCTGACGTGACGCGTGTGACGTCAGACATCAAGTCACAAGCTATGTACCTATTTATTACGGTTGTAATGTCATTATTACCTGCGTTGCGTTGTTGTGCTATATGTATAATGTAATATATTTTTTATTTTACGTTATTGTATTAAACCGGTATGAATTACCAAAGGAGTAGATAGATACGTGTAGTGTTCTAGATATTTTTTTACCACTTTTATTTTATCCACGGACTGTCTTGTCGCAGGGTTCCAATGTATAGTATATTTTAAATTAAAGGCAATCTTAATTTATTGACTCTGATATTATTTTTATATGGACTTTTTATTTGAAATTAAAATTCTATTCAGTAGGTTTTTAGGCACTCGCTTCGCTCGGCTTGGACTCGTCGCGTAGACATGTTCAGGGGCAATTATATTAGACGAATTGACCACATAATTAGCGCTGAGCGATCGGCTCTAGCTGTTTTTACGAGGGAACAAAAAGCTCAAATCGGTTTGCGCCGCCCGCCGCGCCTGGCGGCTGCGATACATTCTAAAATAAACAGAATTGCTAGTAATAATGTCTTATGATGAAAAATAACCTCCGATTGAAACATAATTAGCGACACCAATAGTTTAACGGTTAGAATAATAGCGATAAAGAGAGCCCCTAGATAAAGTTCGAAGTAGCATTTGTATAATTTTAGACATTGTCGTTTTATAAAAGTATGGAGTCCACGGAGCCAACAGCGATGTTGATTCACCGAATCTCCGACAGTTTGGTAGTTATATGAAATTTTCTATTTTAATATATATTAAAGCTTAAGTGTAGCGACGTTTGCTGTGAATTGTAAATACGGGGCGCGCGATGTTGGAGCGTGTGATTAACTCTTTACCTACTCATTTTTTTATGTTGATTATTATTTATCATTTTATCCTATCGCTACGGACCGTCGAGTGACTGAAACGTTAGGAATCTTGTGCTATTGTTTCGTAAAAAAAAACTGAAATCAAATGAATTCATAACAATCGTGAATTTATATTTTGTTGTTTAGTAACTAATTAATTATTGATGTTTTCGTCTTAAAGTATTGCCAGTCGCGAGCAGCGGGGCAGCGGGGCCGCGGGGCCGAGCGAGAGGGGCGCGGCGCCGCTCTCGCTCGGCGCGGCCGGCCGACCGCCGGGCTAACTGAATTACGCCTAGTTGAATATGAAATGTTTTAAATGTGTTACAGCATTTGAGAATATTTAATGATGTTGTATATAGTTTATATTTTGTTTTGTAAAACATTTTGTACATAGCGCGGGAGTAGTGGACGCCGTTGGTTAATGCCCGCTGCGCCGGGGCGGCCGTCTTAGAGGAACCACTCTTAATATTTTGTACAGTTGTTGAGCGAGATTTGTAGTTGAATGTATTATTTTTAGGAATTTTTGTTTTCGATCTTTTTGTTATTGTCGATCGTCAATTTATTTAGGGAAATGGGATTGTACTGTACATAGAGCTCACCATTTTGTCATATACTAGTGTAAGCGTCAAATCTGATGATTGATGTGGAAATCAAATTTTCTAAATGGAGCAATCATTAGATCATCGTAAAACAAAATTAGCGTAATTCTTGATATTAATATAACTTTATACATAACTGTGAAAATAGGTAATAATAATTATGAATAAAATATTACATATTTAAATAGCATTGTTTTATTTGTCTTAAGTGTATGCTGTAACGAAGCGTCGTCTACCGACCGAACACGCACTAAAGTTTGAACGTATTAAACAGTTTGTTGTGGTCTTTCCTAAACACAACATTATTCTCTCTTACAGTGAAAAATATCCTAAGTCTGACAAACAGCTTCTTTAAATAATCAAGGGGGAAGCATTTACACGGCATATCGAACTCGAAGCTCGCAATTTTTTTCAAAACCTGATGCCCGAAATTGCTTATTTTTAAATCCTGCTTGCAATAGTCTCGGAATCGTTTCTCCAGGATCATTATAAACGATGTAAAGTTCCGAGGGGGGGTGAGTTTGCAGTTTCTAATGTCGAGCGGGGCACTGCTGCGGTAGGGTGCTACATACAATCTGCTCTCTGGCGACTGGCTCAGGTACTCCTTGAACTTGTCGCAAGAGTGGTGGTCAATGCACTTCAGGTAGAGGTATCTACAAATGGTATCAATCCTCTTCTTTTCCAGCAAAGCCTGCCTGTAATCAGTAGTCCCTACACTGATCATCTGATTTGCTGACTTCCCCACATATAACAAAGACTGTGCACTAAACGCTGTTTGTGCTGTATTCTTCTGTCTAGAATCCCCAAGGGGTTTTTTCAGCATGTTGTAAACAAAGCATCTTGCGAAGCGGCTCCTCAGCTGCCTACTTGAACATCCTTTCTTGTCTTTGCTGGCTTTTTCAAAGAACTTTTTCAAGGAATACTGGCTGAGACGGCTGGTAAGCAAACTTTTGGCACCATCTTTTCTCAAGTCTTTAAATAAATTCATTACGGATACAATTGATATTTGAATGCTGTCGATAAATCTCATATTCTTTATTTCTAAACCATCAGCTCTTCTCACGACTTTCAAATTAGAAAATATGACCAGCATATCTTTTAGGAATGTGCTCTGAGATTTCTTATCTGAATAGGCTCTTTTGAATGGTGACATGGACATACGAGTTTTAGAGTTTAAAATAGAGATTACATTATTAAATTTCATGACGAACTGTGCATTATCACTGCATTCTGATGGGACTCCAGCAACCTGGAAGTTACAGTTCCTCAAATAACCTTTCACAGAATTTTGCAGCAGTGCTGTGTCGTAAATATAGTAGATTATTTTATCATTAATAAAGAAGTAAGGTTTCGCGGGAGTGACTCTTTGAGATTCGGACATGTAAAGCAGTTCTGTCTTTGGGTCAGACACAAAGGCTCTGACGTCTAATCCTATGTCAATAAGCAGTGTTATAGTTTCCTCAACCCAAATGGAGATGTCTGGAGAATTCTCGTGCTTCGAAATTAATGCATGAGCTACAGGTTGTGTCCACTTTTCAATGATACCCTGCACCATGAATACTAGGGCGTATTTTGCTGGTTCCATCTTTTGCACTCCATCAATTTCGTGAAATCCTTCAATTTTATCATCCTTAATATTGTAGTAAAGTTTAGGCTTTAGTTGCAAGCTGCCAATAGAAACACTGCAAATCCTTTCTCTCTGAGACATATTGCCAACTTTAATTTTTAAAACATTGATCAAGCTATTATCGAATTTCGTATTTTTTGGTATAAAAAGCCTTTTCAACACACCTATTTCTGGCAGACTCATCATGCCCTTCAAAAAATTGTAAGTGTTTGCCCCAGAAAAATACAAGTTTAAAGCAAACATGTGAAATTTGTAGTTATCTACATTTTGCTTGGAATTCATTTGCCACTTCACAAGTTGCACCATGCCTTTTGGCAGATTCTTGGCACAGGATTGTAGAAATTGTTCATTTGTTTCAAATTGGTCTAATCTTCTTTTTTTTGTTCTCTTCGAGGTGTCTTCTGTTTCTGGGGTTGGTGTCTGAGTTTCTTTACAGATCTTCATGACACTTTCACAGAATTGAGACACGTCCTGGAACCCGGTCAACTCTGGGCTGGCAAACTGTGGGCAAGGGGGATTGTCTCCACCCTCGTCATCAATCTTCTCAGTCTTTATTTTGTCTGCAGGGATAAGTTCCTCAGTAATTGGCTCAATTAACACTTGTATCTCCACAGTACTAGTAACTACTCTTGAATTATCATTTTCTTCAACAGGATCTGTATTATCCATTTTATTGGGTTTAGTTCTTTTGGGTTTGCTCTTTTTCTTTTTAGTTATACATCTGTTAGCTGTATCAAGTAGGTTCTGCTCATGAGATCTTTCTGATTCCTGCAAATTAAGAAGAGCTTTGTTTACAGGCAGCAGGGAGGGAAAAGCGTCCTTTGTTAAACATTTTCGCCTTTTATTTGGTCCATTGGATTTTTTAACATAGATATCCTGGAAATGATATTCACAAATTCTATGGTTGCCTCTCGATTTATTGTCGACAAGCTTGTCAAGTAAATCCATACGATTAACCGCTTCAAGCCATTCGTTTCTCCTGAAATAAACAGAAAACAATGTAACCCTTAATGAACACAGTTCTGTTGTCTATTAATACTTAGAGGAAAAGCAGTGCATTACATTATTTGTTAGGGAAGTAGGACATTATTATTTATTTATTTTTATTTACCTGTTCGTGTCGCCTGGATAACTGAAGAAAGATAGGTTTTTATTTACAACAGAACATTGCTTGCATACCGTGCATATTTTACCAACCATAACTAGTTTAAGCAACTAGATTAAATGTTGTTTCTAGGTACAACACACTATAATTATCTTAAATTTAAACTAAAACACTGCGAAATCCTTCCTTTTGTAATTTAATTTTCGATTCGTTTCGTTAATTTGCAAACGCGAACGCAAACGTCAACGAGAGACTGAAATAATTATAAATCATCATAGAACAAAACGCCTTCGTTATAGATTCAAGCAGTATGGGCTAGTTTACTTTAGCCTTTCTTTTCTCTGCGAGACGGGCATAAAAAAATTACATCAGTGTCAGTGTCAGTGTCAAACCAACTTTTTTGCTTGTGTTAAAAGGAACGGTACTATTATATTATTTATTTTGCAATAAAATAAACAATAATTAGAACAAAAAGTTCCATTCAGGCCAAACTACACGAGCCATATATTCTGTAACCATGGCTCATTAACGCCTGACTTCCTTAGCGGCGTTCGTGGGCGTAAGAGCGTATCGCACTTTCCCTGCGAATGAAATAAGTGAAAATGAAGATAAACGAGAAGAATCTGTCCGCTTTCGCGTCGTCGGCGACGCCTGTGGACCGAGAGGGCTGGCTGGATATGCGGGGCGAGGTCAAGAGCTACCAACGCCGCTGGTTCACGCTCAAAGGGAACCTGCTATTTTACTTCGATAAAAAGGGCGATAAGGAGCCTGCCGGGGTCATCGTACTCGAAGGGTGCACTATAGGTAAAAGTAATTCACTAATTTTAAATATAAACTTCTTGTTTTTTTGGACATACATTATAGCTGCTGTTCAGTTGATTTTCTTTTAACATAATGGCCCAAATTGGTATATAGGTACATAGGTTAAGCAAGAAGTTCCTATCATATTAAGTTGGTAGCTACCAGGAATTGCAAACCAATGGCGTACATATCGTTGGGGATAGTGCAATACCGCGTAACTAGCACTGGTAAATACTGCATATCCAGTGCCGGATTTGCCATGTAGCACGAGTAGCAAACACTATGGGCCCCGCGCTCCAATTCTTGTCTGACCATAATAAAAATAGCGTGGTAGCGGTGCTAATTTCACTTCATTTAGTTCATAGACGAAGTTATTGTTTTCATATTAACACATTCAGTGCCGTATTATTTATTTTTCGTGTAACAATTTTTAGAACTCGTTTTTCCAGAGCTCACAGAAGAAGAGGAAGCGTACAGCTTCAAGATAGTGTTCCAGTGTGAGGGTGGACGGACTTTCTACCTGTGCACCAACTCGCAGGCCTCCATGGAGGCGTGGATGAAGGCCCTGGCATGCGCCAGCTATGACTACATGAAGCTCATGGTAGCCGAGCTGCAGAGACAGTTAGATGAAGCCGAAGGTGAGAGCATCCACAAGATAATGTTGTTCTAATAATATGCATAGCTGGGCACCGTGAATCAAATAGTTAACTTCGTTAATCGTTAATCCGCTACAAAAAAAGTTAACTTCGTTAAATGTTAAAGTGTTGCATTTCGGAACAATTAACGCAAGTTAACGTTAATCGTTAATCCGTTAATATATGTAAAATTGCATTTTTATATCGTTGCGTTAGTGAACTTATAAAACCTGTTGGTTTAGGTTCTACGCTAAGTAATGAAATTATCAAACGAAACAAATCTCTTCGCAGTTTTCTCACTCGCACGCACCGGTAAAATATATCTAGTTTTAGTTTAGTTTTGTTTTTATTTCACTCGCTGCCACGCGCCACCCGGCACTTGTCGTTTCTGTACTTGTCTGAACCTATTTTTCACGCCGTGTGGTAAATAGTAGGCATAGGAGTAACGATTAACGGACTTCAGCATATTAACGGAAGTTAACGTGTCCGTTAACATTTTTAAAAGTTAACATAAAAGTTAATCCGTTAATCAAAATGTTAACTTCGATAATTAACGATTAACGGATTAATGCGTTAATGCCCAGCTATGATAATATGTAATGTATGCGTGCATATTTTATATTTGGTACCTGAGCGTTTTCCAAAAAAAAGTTCGCATGTACATTTTTCCAGTATTTAAATATTTTGGGTTTATCGTACTCAGAATTGTTTACCATATTCTCATACAAGCAAAAATGTGTCCCAGATTTTACTATGGATTTTTTTTCCTGCTCGTCACATTCCATACATACCTATATTAAAAAATAGTGACGAACTGTCTATTTTGGGACACATTTTTTCTTGTATAAGGATCGATAGGGTAAACTATTCTGAGTAAGAAAAACCCGAAATAGTTAATATTTGCAAAAAATGTTCATGTGGACTTTTTTTTGGGAAACACCTACAAATATTTGAATTTAAATTTATTTTTAACTCTCGCCTTTATGGTCCCTTTTGCGTGTAGCGGAGGCAGCAGCGGAGGCGTGCGTGGCGCCGCCCGAGCCGCGCGCGCCGCCCCGCGGGCAGCGCCATAACCCGTTCAACCGCGCAGCCGACGCGGAGCCCAAGGCCGTGCCCGGCAGCCGACACCGTATGTACTCATACACGTCACGCCTCTTACCCGTAGGGGCAGGCGGAGACTACTCTGTTCCACTTGCTACGATCCTGACATACTTCGCTTCATCCACATTCATCCATCTCTTCATACTTGCTTGATGGTGCGTGCCAACTTTCAGCGTAAGGGACACGGTTATACCGCCATATAGCTCTGTCCCTTGCGCTGAATAGAACTTGTTACGCATTAAAAGATTGCGGTAACCCCTAGTGGTGGCGATAACGGCTGTTTTGCAATAATGAATAACGGTGTTGTGTTATTCTTAAATAGCTGTTATTGTAAACTGTTGTCTGATATCCTGTTATATTGCTGTTTTACAAAACGATAATGAACTTATTATTAAATAATTGTTATACTTATTTCGTCGCGATCGCAGCGTATTCAAAACGTGCGGGAACAAAAGCAAAACGACGCTCTGTTACCTTGTTTGTTATTGTACTGACTGACAACAAACAGCAACAGCTAATAATGATACCAAAAGTCAGTTATTTGAATTGCGATTGCGATGCGAGCTCGCGCGTATAGCGCTATCTCTCACACACACCTACTTGATTTGTTGCGCACTCGCTTGCGCTTCTATGCCAAGTGCGGCAACAGTGCGCGTATGAACAACGTTGACAAAAGAACGAATAATGATAACAGGATAGTTGACGATTCGATAATGTGTTAGTTCGTTGCGTGCAAATAATGCATTACGTTATCTGCTGTTGTAATAACGACCACCACTAGTAACCCCCGTGACGTGTCCTATTTGGTCCCGGAACGTCTCTAGGCCTTCCCCTCCCAGCGCATCCATTCACACTCCCCATGTAGATCTGTTTATAGAAGTGACAGACAAGGACAAGCAATTGCTAAGTTAGCAGAAGCCTATAAGCATTTATGAATAAGGCGGTTAGTCATATGAAAGGTGTTTCCATAGAAATTGCCTTGCCCCCTAAAAAAAGGAGAAACCTCCAGTTTCCTAACTTGAAATTTAACTGCATGTCCGTCTGTCTATATAGGCAATATAAAATGATCTCTCAGCCTACATTTTGCTTAAGGACACACTGGATTTTATACTCGCCGAATTTGCACGGAACCCTCGGCTGCAACCATATTTTTCTATCAACCCATTAAATACAACGTAACGCATTAAAATTAAATAATTTTCATCTGATTATCAGATCAGTGATTACAATACTCAAGGCCTGTTTCACCACTCCTTAACTATCAGTTATCTATGATGACGTCTCTGTCTGTTTCGTAGTAATAAATAGAGACGCAGAATAAATAAAAACGGCCCTTAAATTTATATTTTACAGACAAGGAGGCCCTCCGTCAGGACCTGCCCGGCAAGAAGGTCCCATTCAGGGATATCCACACAGCCTTCGGGCGCAAGATCCTCGCGCACCGCAGCGAGTGGCGCGCGCTGCTAGCCCGGCAGAGGACCAGCAAGGAGGCGGAGAGGAAGGCTGTCGAAGCACCACTTATACAGCTGTAAGCGTTAGACTGACACGTTCACGGTGCGTAGGATAAAGCAGTTTCGTAACATTTTTCAGTCACGGTACACATCGGAAATCAAGCACTATTTTCAGGACTACCATTAAAATTATTATTAATCCCACACTAATATTATAAAGGCGAAAGTTTGTGATCGTTTGTTCCTACTTCACGCTGAAACGAGTGGACGGATTTGGGTCAAATTTGGAACGTAGATAGCTGGTACCATAGATTAAAACATATGCTACTTTTTATCCCGGAAAATTGCATAGTAATTGGATAGCGATAAATGAATCTTTGCAGACGAAGTCGCGGGAAACACCTAGTTATGAACTAATGTGAAACTTCATGAGTATGGAATTATGGATGGATGTTTGTTAAGTACTCTTTGAAGCCAGGACGGCTGAGCAGTTCTACGTGAAATTTGGAATATAGATTGATTTTAGTCTGGAATAACATCGGCTGCTTTTTATCCCGGGAAATTGCGTAGTTCCCGCGGGATAGGAATTCTGCTCAGACGGAGTCGCGGGCAACAGCTAGTTCCTTATACATTAAGTGTTATATTTTCAGAAAAAAGCCTATTTATCCCCACAAAGTAAATAGGGATGGTATTATTGACATCTGATACATAAGTTATAAAAACTTTGCAGTGACACACATGCCTTAAAATTAAAAGTTAAAACGTATTTTTAAGAAGATGTTTGTAATGTCTGTGTCAGGGAAAGAGACAGATATAGAGAAATATCTTGAGTAAAAAGTATTAATGACGATAATGATGATAATGAAGTAGTAATGATGACGTACATTAAATGGTGAAGTCATGGACTGACTGACTGTTTCACATTTCATTTCCATTGACAACCCCTTATTCATAAACGCTCTATAGGCCTCTGCTAACTTAACAATCGTTTGTCCTTATCTGTCACTTTGACATTTACCTTTCACAGATAAGGAGAAACGATTGCTAAGTTAGCAGAGGCCTATAGAGCGTTTATGAATAAGGGGTAAGTTTTTATTAAAATTTTCAAGTTCTGTAAATTACCTGTGTAGTTCCATGCATTGCTTAAAGTACAGCCCGTGTTCTCAGGACACTTCTAGTCATCATCATCATATCAGCTATAGGACGTCCACTGTTGGACATACGCCTCCCCCAGATTCAGTATCAAAACCCATAAGAGTGAGTGAGATAGCATGAGACCCGAATGTCGTTCTAGGGGATCACGGGCTGTACTATATTCTAGTAATTTGTACCACATTAGTTTTAGGGCCCGTTTCGCCACTCTCTGTCAAGTGTCAGTCATCTATCATGTCGTCTCTGTCTGTTTCGTAGTAAGAAATCGAGTGAATCGTAGATAACTGACAATTATAATAACTAACTCGAACTTTACAGAGTGGTGCAGGCCCTTAGTGTTGAGACTTGTTTTCACTTTGTTTTCAAAATAAATAAATAAATAAATAAAGGATCAAAACCAGTTGCACTTGCCGAGAAGTATTAAAACGCTTGTTGATTAGTTCCTATAATTGGTGTAATTGTGATAAATAAATTAAACGACAATTGTATTAAGTAGTTTTATTTAAAAATCTTTGTTAAAACCAACACTTTACAGCGTCCATTAGACAGGGAGAGGCGCAACGCTACGTTAACGTATAAATATAACTTATCGGCCGCGATAAATAATTATCCGACAAACGTAAATTACGATGCAATCAATAGTTTTGGTATTCCATTTTTTATATAATTTAATGAAACTAGATAAAATTGAGCAATACGATACAGACAAGGCGTCTTGACCTTTTATACGTTTTAACATTTCATTTTATTTTAACTTTATTTTCAACTCTCCCTCTGGCAAGACGCCTTTTCAAACGTGGACCGTTTCAAGTTAGGAAGGTGACATACTATACACAACAACGTGAAAATTCAAAAGGAAGCGGAAGACAGTTTTAAAATGCCCAGTTCGGAAAAAACATGGTAACAAACAAGTTAACACACAGGTTAAGGTCAGGGATAAACCGAAAATGTCAAACTTTAACGCTCTAAAATAAGTTGTTAATGTGTAAAAACAATATAATATGCCTCTATAAATATAATATAAGCAATGTAAACGTGCCTACATACGGCTCAAACTCCAATACATATATCTCCCACATCCGCTTATAACGCGCAACGCTAAACTATGTTAAATCTACAAAAAATAAACAAGGGCAGGAAACTTCTTAAAAACACAGTGAATCGCTGCTGCGTGCAAAAACTAACATTATTAGTCAATACTAAGCCTCACGTAGTTTCGGACAGCGAGCCACTGTGCTTTCACGCCCGAAAAAGTAAAAATGTCATAAATAAAGAAATATTTGGTAACAATTCCTTAAAGATTAATATGGACAGGGAAACTGTGCACGAAAACAAATGGTTACAAAAGGAGAAGGAACGTTAGTATTTACATAAAGTTATACATTTTTACAACATCACTAACCAATCTACTAACTCTAACTTAGAATCGAAACTGAACGAAAGGTATAATCAGTCATTCACCCAAAGAATGGTTAATAAAAGTTATGAAACAACGTAGGTACAAAAGAAAATAAATGAAAAGTGACTATACAACTATAGTTAATTATAACTAAGTAAACACAATACTAACAAACTTATATACATTTCGTGTGGTGGGTGGGAGTTAAAGAATCTGGCCACTTCTTATAAAAAAAAATATATTTGGTCATTAACAATATACTATATCTAAACGTCGGACACTACGCTCGTAGGCCAGTTGCGTATACCATTAACATGAATATAATCATATATTACGAACAACTATGAAATCTGCAACTTCGTGTAGTCAAATATCAAATTCCACATTTGCTCTATTGTTATCCTATATATAAAATCTGGTATAGGTTAGGTTCTATATGATTTTTGTTTAATTGGATACACTGTCATGAAACACTCATAAATAATGTTAACGCTATAAAACCCATGTAAACTCCTGGAGTAAATACTAAAATTCTCTTACGTATGTACGGAGGTACCTATAATTTTATTACAGCAATCTGTCAACAATAAACAATTGGGCTTTCCAAACGAATTCGGCTATTAATCAAGCAAAGTGGCCAGGTGCTAGCGTGGTGGGTGACGTATAAATTAGCTCACGCGTAAAAACTAATACACTAGTATTTAACGCGCAGGTTAGCACAGTCGCATCATTCGGGTTCTCTCGTCGACGCGGCGTGCCGAGTGCCGACGAGGGAAGGGAGCGTGCTAGAGTTCGAAGCGCTTCTTCCGCTCGGCCACCATTCCGACGAGCGGGGCGACGGGCGTGCGCTCGCGCAGGGAACAACGCCGTGCTGTCAGTTCTGCCGACAGATATGGACACCGTTAAACCTTAGATCAAGTTAAAAGTTAAGAGAAATCTGCGTACAGAACGAGGCTATAATGCCTTGAACACACCTAACGAGTACAGCGAGACAGTGTTATATTTATAATTTAAAACTACCCGCAATATACGTAGATTCAATCAGCATCACAAACATGGCAGGCAACTAATGTCTGAGAAATAAATTTCGGGAACTCTTCAAAATTTAAGTAATTGTGGTCTACATCTTGTAACGACTATGTAAATACGTTTATCACTACATAGTATCAAACAAAGTCGCTTTCCACTGTCTGTCTGTCTGTCCCTATGTATGCTTAGATCTTTAGAACTACGCAACGGATTTTGATGCGGTTTTTTTAAGTGATTCAAGAGGAAAATGTATAATTCTACGCAGATGAAGTCGCAGGCAAAAGGTAGTTAACAATAATACGAGTACATATTGACACTCGGCATGAAAACACAGTACCCGGCCATAAATATTGCTCATCGGCCTTCTCGGCTAATTTCGGCTTCGTAGAGTGTCGCCTCGCTCTAACTTACGTGACGCCAATTGTCTTTCCAAAGACCGAAGTGCAATCTTTATGGCCGGGTGTAAGTAGGTACCTAGAATAAGTTGTTCAAGTTACCTGAACGGGCGACAGCTGCAGGTTTCTGGTGCTCTCTGTCTTCGCGAACTGTATCTTGGCGGGGCGCGTCGGGCGCGCTGCCTCCAGCAAGGGGCTCGCCCGCGACTTCCCCTGCGGCGAGAGAACGGTCAACGCGGGCCCACGGAGGGCTACGCTGTTGCTACTCAGAGCCACCGAATTTCTATTGGCGAAGTCCGTATGATACCGACCCTCTCTAATTAATGACTTGTGAGAAACGGCACGAAACGAACTTCGTAAATTGAATTACGGTTTAGCCAGTTTAAAGTGACGCGCGAGCAAGTATGCGTATGTTTGTGACTCGACTAGGGTTGCCAGATGGAATATTTTAAAGTACCTAAGAAAAAGTTTGATTTTTTGTGGTAATTTTTGTTCATGTTGATTGGCCATAAAAAAAGCTAAAATAATCTAAGTACTTACTTTATTTTATAAAAAAAAAACGAAACTGTCGCAATGCCCTCAGGATCGTAAAAATCCTGAGATTATGGTAACCCTTGGATCCGACGGCTTAAATATGCTTGGTGCATTGTTGTTGAGTCAAGTTGATGCAGCCAAGTTTAAGAAAAATGTTGGCGAGCCAAAAACTAGGTGTACGCATACTTCCTTGTACGTATAGCACTTAACTGTTTCTCGGCACAGAACAGCGTAGCCTTCAATTACACCATTCGTGAAAGAAAGACGTAACTCATATTACGTCATTGTTCCACAAATGCTTCGAAATCTCGACCTTCATCTTATTAGTTGCGATTGAGACTTTATTGGTGTCTACAAAACCTAAATTACTTAAAAAATCTTTGAAAATTAAAAAAGCACACGTGTACTACAAAATGTGAAATAATTAAAAAATAAAAATATAATTCGTACTTATTTTTAGAGGCGGCAAAAGCTTAATTTTAACGAAGTGTTATATATGGACATGTCCAGTGCAAATGTTATTAATTTTTATGTTATAAATATCGTGCAATGCTCAAATGAATATATAAAAGTGAGATCATAGCTTATCATTTACTCTGCAAAATAATAAAGTTAAAAAAAGGAGCAGAAGTATTTAAAAAATAAACCATTACCACTACAGTTTACCTCTTTGCCCCGTGTTTGTAATTTTTAAATGTGCGGCAGCGTAACTTGACAACTTGGCCTACCGATCCGAGTAATCCTCGGATATTTGTGTATTTACATTGGTTTGTTCAAATAGTTTGCACGTCCGCTCACACAAAAATACTGCTATCTCTTTCTCTTCCCTCGGCTGCGTCTTTGTTATGTTATGGGTTATGGTTATAAAGTGAACTAAGTATCATTCGAAATATTATAAACGGGATGTGAACCGCGATTACCTTTATTGAGCTCCCGATATTTCGATACAGTTGCATGCATCATGATCACGGGTAGACACCTGCATGCAACTGTATCGAAATATCGGGAGCTCAATAAAGGTAATCGCGGTTCACATCCCGTTTGTAATATTTCGAATGAACTTAACCGTAATTCATTAAAAACTTTTAATGAACTAAGTATGATTCATCATCTCGTCACGAGGGCTTAAGTAAAGTAAGCAAGAGTTTTTTGCAGCACATTATTTTTGGCACTAGCCTATCCAAAAGCGCTGGTCAATTTAAAAAAAAATGTCAAAGATCCCTCGCGACTCAAGGAATAAAGCGTCAGTTTTTAAAGGCTTTTATTTGACCTGTTTGTTTTTTGTTGGTTTGGGTCAAATCTTCCAATTCTATGCTTACGTGTCAGTGAATTACGTCAACTTATATATGGAATATGTCCATAATCTGCCCATTTTTCAATTCCTTTCTCGTCGCGTTTTAGTAGTACAGCTATGTAGAATGGACGACAAGTACAGTTAGCAAAACAGCTCGTGTTTTTTTTTTCAAAACTAAGTTGTCAAAACTATTAAGTGCCAGTTACGCCGCCGCCCTCTTCGTGCCAGTAGGCCTCCGTACCTGCGCCGCGCTGCCAGCTGCCGGCCAGCTGCCTCAGGTGGGTCCACAGCGGCGCCTCCCGCCCATGCTGTTAGTGCCCAACCAACCGAATATACTAACGATACACGTTCAGCCGAGCGAACTGAACTATCACGGCGGGAAATTTTGGGAGAAGCCATAACATTGAAAATTTCGCGGAAGGACCGGTGACAGCGAGGGAGCAAGGGCGATAAACTCTTTTCGTAGTATTTGACACTAACGTGAAAGAAAGAGTTCGAGACGGTTTTTTGCTTTAGAAACTTACACTCTCTCCCTCTTATTGTTAAACGCTCTATAGGCTTCTGCTAACTTAGCCATCGCTTGTCCTTATCTGTCACTTTGATATTTACCTTTCACAGATAAAGACAAACGATTGCTAAGTTAGCACAGAAGTCTATAGAGCGTTTATGAATAAGGAGGTCTGACTCTCTCTAAGTTATGATATTCTGACCGTAAAAGTAACGACATACATGGATTCGACACGGTTTAAGTGATACAGTAGCGATAACTGATGATACACTGTATGCCAGAAAATACTCTAAATATAGCAAAGTTTTTTTAGTTACGGAATCAATTTGTGGCCATAGTTACTAAACAATTTTTTCAATAGCTTACATCAGTTTCTAAATCGCTATCCGTCTGCTAGGTACTGGCTATTAGTAATTGGCAGTAATAAAAAAAATACCACCGAATTGAGAACCTCCTCCTTTTTTTGAAGTCGGTTAAAAAGTACAGGATATGATTTATGACAAACAAGATTAAATTTGAACGAACTCCTTTGATCTCATGTTTTAATGTTCAGCATAGTTCAATTCGCTCGATATAGAATGAAGGACAATTGAATATTTTTGATAGATAGTTCTCTTTAATATGTCATAAAAAAGGGTGCTGAGAAATGATACATTGGAAATTTCAAGAACTTTATCGAATCATCCATTTGAATAGAATTGCAATGAAATAAGGTAGTTTGCATGATTGTTATTGGATGACAGTGTGCGATGTCATGCAAGCGGTGCGTCTATGCTCTGTGGGCTACCGTCTATGCTCTATGGTCTATGAAAGCGTCGTAAAGCCTGGCTGTATAAGCTTGTGCTGTGGTCGTGAAATGAAGACGAGACAACGCAAGACTTTAAAAAAAAAATTACATAAAAAATAGAAAAATGTAGTAGCTATGACGTAAAACGTTTTGGCTAGTCATTGACCTGATTATGATCAATCAGCGTCACAGAAACTATAAAATTCAAGGTTATCATCATCAGGTTTTATTACTTCCATCAGAATTTAAAATCTGACGGTATTGCTGTTGTTGAATTAAGTATTGCCACAAATGTATACAAAAGTATTTAGTTCCATTTTTGACCACTGGGTCAAATAATCGTGTACGTCTAATTTTAAGTGAAAGTCTTGCATTGTCTGTACTTAGAGTCCTTAACCATAGAGTAAAGAATTTTCCGCTCTCTGATTGGATATACGCAAGCTGCGTTGGCTGTTTCGGCCAATGAGAAGTCAGTTCCTGCGATACTCTAAGGTTAAATGTGAAGTGCGATCTATATACTTCAATTTTATGGTTTTAAATAAGGTCTTACCGCTGTAGAGTCCTCGATCAGCTGGGGCAGAGCGTAGGACTCTCCGTTCTTCATGTCGTTGCTTTCCGATACTATGTGCGCGCGGAGATGTTTGTTTCTGTAAACACATTGAAACACTATTAAGGTCCAAGAACTACAAAAGAAACAGTTTAACTCAGGATTATAACTTTATTACACAAAACTCCTAAAATACAACTTAAATATAAATATATTACAAGATAAATTAATTGAACTAAAACTAAAATAAATCTAAAAACGCACTCCTCCTCATTGAGCCAAAGATGCTGGCAGCATTTCCCCGCTGTATTGCAATACTGATTCGCTGAGCGAGGAAGCTGCCAGCTCTTTGGTCTCCGTCGCAGTCGATCAGCATCTTAGACATTTCCTTCATTAACATATGCGTGCTGTGACCTCACGGACCTAACTAAGTCCAAGGCGATCCAACTAGTTTTTAGGGTTTCGTTCCACAAAAGGAAAAAACGGAACGGGACCTCAGGCTTCATGGTCAGGGTCACTAACTAGGCCAACCGCGTCGTCGTCAAAGTAAAGAAATCCGAAAAGTAAAGCTATGGCCGGCAATATGCGGGAACATATTGCGCGGTATGTGTGAGTGTAGTGTACCTGGCGTCAAGCTGCATGATGTGGTTGTGTGCGTGCTGCAGCTGCGCGGTGGCGGCGGCCAACCGGTCCTCCAGCGCGGCCGACTCCACGCACTTGACGGAGTACTTCTCGCTGAGCGACAGGATCTCCCGCTTTATCTCCTCCATCTCTTGCCTGAACACAGAGAACCCGTAAAGCCAGGCTTCCAGAAGACCGTAACAACATATTTCGCCTTTTTTATAAAATACATACATACATACCGTCACGCCTCTTTCCCACAGGGGAAGGCAGAGACTGCTTTGTTCCACTTGCTACGATCCTAACATACCTCTTTCGCTTCATCCACATTCATCAATCTATTCATACATGCTCGTTGGTTTCGGGTACTCTTGACCTGACCTTTTTCCAAAACGTCCCCAATTTGCGGGTGGTAGGGCCTTGTGCAAGGTCCGTCCGGATCGCTACCACCATCTTACTCGCTAATCCTGCCGCTAAGCAGCAGTGCTTGCGCTGCTGTGTTCCGGTGTGGAGAGTGAGACAGCCGGGGAAATTACGGGCACAAGAGGCATTTCATCTAAGTCCTCTAGGTTGGCAACGCATCTGCAATCCCTCCGGGGTTGCGGGTGTCTATGGGCAGTGGTGATCGCTTACCATCAGGTGACCCACTTGCTCGTTTGCCTTCCTATTCACATAAAAAAAAAAAAAAAAAAAAATTTGATGACGGAACGTCCGTTTAGGCCAGTGGTGGGCAAACTTTTTTCATGGCGGGCCAGAAAATCACAGATATTTCAAAAAAGGGCCAAAATTATACTAAAATGCAATTTTTTTGACACATGACGCATGAACTACGTGGCTAGTCTAGCTGGCTCCTTTGCCTTCGCATCTATTATTCTATTTTATACAGCAGCACCGTCTAAATATCGTCATCCTGTGCCATAACACTCCAATTCGAAGGAACGCCGGCGGGCCGCATTAAATTCTTTCGCGGGCCGGAGTTGGCCCGCGGGCCGTAGTTTGCCCATCACTGGTTTAGGCCTTCCCCTCCCAACGCACCCATTCACACTCCCCATATAAATCCATTCATAAAATAGGGTGGCAAATGTGTAAAACGGGGTCACCAGACAGTAATGGGCAAACTCCGGCCCGCGGGCCAGTGCCGGCCCGCCGACGTTCCTTCGAAATGAATAGTGTTATGTTCCGTAATGATTATTAGTTCTGGAGTATAAAATAGAAAAATAGATGCATAGGCAAAGGAGCCAGCTAGACTAGCCACGTAATTGTGTTGGTCAGAGGGAGTGTTTTTTAACTTTCCTCAAGGAAGGCATGCGGCCTTGCTTAGACAAAAACGGGTGGAAAAGGAAAGGGGAGTCTTCCCCCCTTATTCATAAACGCTCTATAGGTTTCTACTAACTTAGCAATCGTTTGTCCTTATCTGTCACATTGACATTTACCTTTCACAGATAAGGACAACCGATTGTTAAGTTAGCAGAAGCCTATAGAGCGTTTATGAATAAGGGGGTTTGTCTAGTAGTAGGACACCAAATAGGTTTCGTAAAGTATATGGTACTAACTGGTGGCGCGAGCTGAGCTGGCTGAGGTCCCCGTGCTGCCCCCTGGTGAGGAACTCAGCCTTGAACTTGTCCACCTCGCGGCGCACTTCGTTCTCGTGGGCCTTACGCATGGCGTCCAGGGCGGCCAACGTCGCGCGCGTCTCCTCCGCCAGCGCCTGCTCTTTGTCAAGTCTGAAAATAACCATACATACATACATATATAAGTCACGTCTTCATCCCTTACGGGGTAGACAGACAGGGCCCAAGACACGACCTTAAGGCCACGTTTAGCATGATTGTGGAAATAACCATTATTAAAGTTAACCTAAACTTAACAAGTGTTTAATGAAGAAGGGAGTTATATGTATGTAGTATTATATAATTTAATTTACTAGCTTCTGCCCGCAAGAGTTATCCATATGTATAAACTTCCTCCTCTTGAATCACTCTATCTATAAAAAAAACCGCATCAAAAGCCGGTGCGTAGTTTTAAAGATCTAAACATAGTTACATAGGGACAGACAGCGGAAAACGACTTTGTTTTATACTATGTAACAATAGGTTAAGGTACTGTATATAACTAACTAACATTTTTATATGGATCTCGGTCTGAAATAAAATGATTTTGTTTTATTTATTTTTTATGTAGTGATGTAAGTAACTAACTAGATACCAATTAGACACTGCTAGCCCTTTTATTGGTGAGCCTATGGAAGCTAGGCATTTCGAAAACAATATTCTCCGTCTCACCTGAGCTGCTCGCGCTCGGCGCGGTGTTTATCTTCCATCTCTCTCACGATGCGGCGATGCGAGCTCTCCATGGCCAGCAGCCCCTTCTCGCAGAGCGCGCGCAGCTGCTCGATTTCCTGCTGGTAGCGCACGCGCAACCCGTCGCCCAGCGCGTCTGCCGGCACGGCATTCTGGAACGAACGGAGCGGAGCGACGCGTTAGAACGTTCAAGAGTATGAGTATTTTAGGAGAAAAAGAAACATACATAACAATAGTAGAAGACTACATAATATGTATAGCTTACGTTAGTTTAAAAAAAAATGTAATAACTAGAGTTCTTGGTGGCCTATTTGCGAAATAAAAGTTTAGACTTTTTGTTTTTTTTATAGAACACTTGAATATTCAAGTTAAATTTTTTAAAGGAGAAGACTAAATCAAGACTTAACAAGGTCCATTTCGTAAAATTAAACATTTAATGATAATTTTCTTCGTCATTTAAACCGTCAGATAGTTGAATAGCTATCCTATTCCTCCATAATTTCATTAAAAAAATAATTTTACAGTCGTCATCATCATTATAATCAAAAATAAAGAAGCTGTCGTACTTACTTGACTACTGACCTGGTAGGCGGCGCGCAGGCTCTCCAGCTGCGCGGAGTACTCGGAGTCGAGCGCGGCCAGCCGGCGCTGCAGCGTGCGCGCGCGCTCCCTTAGGGCGGCGCGCTCGCGCTCGTGCTGGGCCAGCATGGCCGCGCGCGCGCGCCGAGCCGCCGCCAGCGCGCCCGCGCCGCGCGCCCGCTCCGCCTGCAGCCTGCCACCACACCCCACATCACTAACAGTTCAAAACGACAGGGTTAGAGGACGAAGGGGGTTACTCACGAAACGAAACATGTGATAAGCGAGCGAAGTATTAGTCACGAATGAAAGGAACGGATCGAGAAAGAAAGCTGGCGAGTACCCAGTCCGAGAACAGAGTGCTCATTCGAAAAGTGGTGTCGGGAAGCGGACGACGTCTCACCTGTCCAGGGCGTCTTGCAGCTGCTTGCAGTGCTGGCAGGGCGCCAGCGCTTGCAGAGCCTCGACGCGCCGGCGCAGCGCCTCGACGCGGTCCAGCACGCCGGCGGCGCCCGCGGGCTCCGCGCCCGCCTCGCCCCCCAGCTGCCGCGTCACCGTCGCCACCGCCTCCTCGACTCGCTCGAGGCTCTCGCCGATCTTCGTCAAGTCTTCACTGTTACCCGAACAGTCACTGGAGAAGAGCGCTCGGCACTCGTTCGAGAAGTGCTGGAAGAGGTAGACGAACTCCGCCTCCCGCTCGGGGTCCTCGTCCAGCGCCCCCACGGCGTCGGGCGCCGGCGCGGACGGGCTCGGCGCGGACGCGCGGTACGTGCCCTCCAGCACGGCCACGCGCGCGTCCACCAGCGCCTTGTGCGCCAGCACCTCGGCCAGCCGCTGCAGCAGCGCGCGCTCGTCGCGGGCGCCGGGCGCGGGCCGCGCGCGCTCGGCCGGGCCGGCCCGGCAGCGCGCCGCCACGTCCCGCGCGGCCGCGTCCAGCTCGCAGCGCAGGTGGTCGTGCGCCGCGCGCCACCACAGCTCCAGGTCCGCGCGGTGCTGCGCCGACAGCGTGAGCCGCGAGTCGCGCGCGTCGCCCAGCCGGCGCTCGCACAGCTGCGCGGCGCGGGCCAGCGCGCGCGCCAGCTCGGCCTGCACGAGCTCTGCGCCGAGCGCGCCGCGCGCCGCCGCCCAGGCCTCGCGCACGCGCGCCGGGCCCGCCGCGCCGCCCTCCTCCCCGCCCGCGCCGCCCGCGCCCGCCAGCGCGCCGCACAGCTCGCCGAGCGTCTCGTCCTTGAAGCGCTCGACGGCGGCGGCCAGGTCCCGCTGCGAGCGGCGCAGCGCCTCCAGCTCGGCGCCCTGCGCGGCCAGCTCGCGCGCGCGCAGCCCGGCGGCCGCGTCGGCGCCGCTCTCGTGGTCGATCCTGCGCGACAGGATGCGCGCGAGGTAGTCGAGCGAGCTGCGCGTGCCGCCCGCGCTCCGCCCGCTCTCGCCGCTCAGCTTACACTTAAGGTTATCGATTAATTGACTAGTTTCGATTATTTCAGACTTTATTAACCGGGCGAAGAATCTGCTCCCGTCGGTGGACTCGAGCGCCTCCTGGATCCTGCTCACGAGCACGGCCTCGTAGGCGAGCTTCTCGGCCAGGATCTCGAGGCTCTTCCGCTGCGTGAGCTCGCCGGCCTCGTACAGCGCGGCCTTCTTGTTGGACAGCTGCAGCAGCTTGTCCCGCAGCTGCTCCTCCAGCTGCACCACGACCAGCGCCACGCTGTCGTCGGCGTCGCCGGCGCCGCGCTCGCCCTCGACGACGCACTTGTCGAAGCACTCCTGCAGACGCCTGCTGACGTCGGTGAGGCACTTCTCCATGGACTTGATGCTATACTTCTTGTCGAGGCCGGGCGAGGGCGAGGGCGAGCGCCGCGACTTGGTGGCGCGCATGGCGCTCATCTGGCACAGACACTCGTTGACCTTGTCCCGCGAGTGGATGACGACGCTCTCGAGGGTCTGCAGGCGGTCCAGCAGGTGGCGCTGCGCCTGTGTGCCGCACGCCGCGGAGCTCTCGCTCACCGGGCTGTTGGTGCAGCGCGTGTGTTGGCTCAGCGACTCGCACGAGTTGGTCAGATCTCGCCGGTTCTCGAAGGCTGACGCGACTTTGGTCTCTAGCGACGTTAGCCGGACGAGCATCTTCATCGGCTCCGAGCTGGTAGCGCTATCGAGCGATTTTCTTCGTAACCGGGCGGCTAGTCTCTTCGCTCTCTTTTCCTCGGATGTGCTTTCTGATTTCGATGTTTTCTCTTTGGCAGGCGACGCACTCTTCGACGGAGAGTTAATAATAGGAGCGGGTTCCCCCGTTTCTAAGAGCGTTATTTTGTTTTCTAGTTCTGTCAGTTTCTCCTCGACTTCTTTGCCTAACGTGAAGGATTCTCTCCCTTTGAGAGACAAACTGCGTCGCTTCTCTCTCGACTCTGACTTCTGTATTTTGTGTTTCAGCGTTCTAACTTGCTTGTCCGAGGCCGTCAGTTTCTGCGTCAAGTCTAAAATGCGAGCCGCCATGAGATCGATCTCTGACCTACTGCACTGTTCGCGCAGCTTCATTTCGTTCCTTAATTTCATGTTAGATATTTCTAGTTCATCGTACATGTTGTGGGATTCGCGGAGTTCCTTCTTCATAGCCTTGATTTCTTGAATCGCTTTTAGGAATCTACCTCTTAGTTCAACATATTCTTCAATAAGTCTATTCTTCTCTAAAGATTCCAAGTTTAAGTCTTGGTTGAGGTTGCTGAGATCGCTCAGTGAGCCAATGCTCTTTCGTTTCTCCCTGACGGGCGACTCGGACGCCACTCGTCCCTCCAGCTCTCGAATTCTGACGTACAAGTTATCGTTTTCTTTGACGCTCTTCAGTAGTTTTTCGTTAAGTTCGTTTAATTCTCGTTGTAACTGCTGCACGGTCTCCTGCGCCGACGCCAGCTGCCGCGTCAGCAACTCGCAGTGTTCCGTGGACTCTTTTAGGAAATTCTGCGTTTCCGTCAGCTTTGTTTCCCACGTGGACTTGTCTTGATTGTACATCTGCTTTATCGCATCTAAACTTTCAGCCTCTTTCGTTCTCATGGATAATTCTTCTTCTTTCTGCTGTAACGTGGTGACTAAATCTTCCATTTTCTTTTCCCTGAGCGCGGCTTCGGATTTAAGTTTACGCAGGCGCGCGAGCTCGGACTCTGCGGCGTTGACGTCGCCGAGCGCCAGCTTGAGCTGCCGGCGCAAGTCATCGATCTCTATGTACTGTTTGTCGATGGTAGACACGTAGCTGCGTTTCCTCGGCTCATTTGGTTTCTCGTTTTCGTCTACTTCGTCGGTTCGTTCTTTTTCTTTGGCGGAATCTATTTCGTCTTTATCGGTTTTGAGAGTTTCTCGTGTAGGTGTTTGATGACAGCCGCGCGCGCGGACTTTTTCTTTAACTTTGCTGATAGGCGTTCGACTCAGTATCGGGGATGGCGGGGGCTGCGGCGCCATGTCGCCCCAGTCCGCGCTATCTCTGCGGCCTCCCTCCGAGGCCGTCCTGTACTCCTCGTCCGACGAGAAAGGCGCCGATCTGCTCGTGATAGGAGTGACCGGGGTGATGGGTGACGTCGACGACTCTGACGCCTGGTCTACGGCATCGTCGCGCAGGATCAAAGACAGCGGTTTGGACTCGGGCAGCCCGGCGGTTCGTCGCATCGCCGAGACCCAGTTGGCGCGTATACCTGCCGTCACGGCCGACAGCACGATATGCTTGCCATCCCAAGTCTGGAAAAGAAACGAGTCATGAGCATCACATTAGCGATCACCACCAGTTTACGGTCAGCGTACGTACCTCAGTCTCGAACGCGTATCCGTTGGTGGAGGCGGACGTGGGCAGCTCGACCACCCTGGAGATGCCGCTGAGGTCGATGACCCCGTCCATGAGGCCGCGGTGCTCGGCGTGCGGGTCGCGGAAGTACAGCAGCGCGGCGCCGCGCAGCACGAACCAGTGGCGCGACCAGCCGGCCGCGCCGCGCCGCTGCAGCCAGCCGGCGCGCGCGTGCAGCAGCCGCTCCGCCGGCAGCTCCACGCGACTCTCCCCCCCCTCGACCGTCTCTGCGGCATCCGTCGGCTCGCTGCCCTCGCTCGCAGAGCTCGAGCTGCCTTCCTCCGGCGGTACCGCGCCGTCTGGTGTTCCCCGAACCTTCAAATTTTATGTTCGATAGATTAATAGGTACTCATGAACTATTTGAGCCTGATATTGAGTGGTTTTGTTAGCATTATTTTACCAGCCTCAAGTTAAGTGGTGTGTTGAATAAGCCGTGTACCGAGATTCAAAAACATTCTTCTAAAATAGCAACGACTGACAATGTAATAAGATTGGAACAAAGTGTAACGTTTGTTTTCCGTTTTGAGATCTCGCTCACGGGATACACAATATGACAACGGAATATCATATTAGCAAGGAAAAATGCCTGATAGCTATTGCCGTAATCGAAACGCGTTTGACACAAGTTTAAGCGCCGTTTACTGTAAGTCTGTAACAGACAGAACTGCTTGAGTATACCAGCCCGCCTAGCACAAGAGCTCGCGAGAGATGTGTCGCGCACGAGATAGACTACCCGTCTCTTTCGATCGAACACTAAGAAAATGACGCGCAATCTATCTCGTGCGCTCTTGTGCTAGCCGTGCTGGAGTACGGGTGATTACCGGCAGCCGGTCGGGCGGCGGCAGGCGCGTAGGCCGCTCGAGCGCGGGCAGCGCGCGGCGGCTGCGCGGGCGCGTCAGAGACGCTGCGATGTCGCGCAGCTGCTCGTCGTACTGCCGGTGCTGCTGCTGTAGCAGCGGCGAGCGGACGCTGCCGGCTGTGGAATGGAAATAAAAGTCTTTTAGTCCCTTCGAACTCGATCGCTTTCACATGCCCGTCGTGCGGTCGGACATGCCGTATATGTGGATGAACAACCACAAAAGAAAGTGCCGCTCATACAATGCTTGAATCATCTAACTAATATTATAAATGCGAAAGTATGGATGGATGGATGGATGTTTGTTTGTTACTCAATCACGCCAGAACGGCCCAACGGATCTGGATGAAATTCGGCACATAGATAGAGAAGTCTGGAATAGCTCATAGGCTACTTTTTGTCCCGGAAAATTGCGTAGTTCCCGCGGGATAGCGATAAACGAATTCTTTGCAAACGAAGTCGCTGGCAACAGACTAGCCTGTCAATCTTGTCATAGATGAAGAAGCCACTGATTATGATGATGATGATGACTGTATAGTGTAACTCACGGTCATTGCCAAACCAAGCCACCAACCAACTGTACTTTGTTCAGGTGGGTTACCACGACGTCTTAATGCGAACAATTCCGGTACAGTTTAGTTTCGCTCGCTGTCAGAACCATACTAAAAATGATAGCTAACTGAACTGAGTCCGAATTGAATCGCTCTAAGACGCAATGACGCCCCTGATGTACTTTCATTATCATCATCATTCTCATTATCATGATTTTGATTTTGATTTATTTATTCATCAACAAAAATTACATTATATAAAAACATGCATGTCACAAATATAAGCATTTCTGTTGAGATCGTCAAAAATTAATAATAATAATAGCATAATAAATTATAAACAATGAAACAATAAAATAAAATACAATGTCAAAAAATCTCCAATAAGGATCGTCAAAGCATATTAAATTACATTAAATAAATCATAATATATCTAGTCAAATATTATCCAATGTCAAAAAACTATTTTTTTTTTATGTGAATAGGAAGGCAAACGAGCAAGTGGGTCACCTGATAGTAAGCGATCACCACTGCCCATAGACACCCGCAACCCCGGAGGGATTGCAGATGCGTTGCCAACCTAGAGGACTTAGATGAAATGCCTCTTGTGCCCGTAACTTCCCCGGCTGTCTTACTCTCCACACCGGAACACAGCAAAAAATCAAAGCAAAATATCAAAAAATTCTTTAACTGCATAGAGAGGGTTATCCAACAATCCATGTCCTTAACATATCTGTCAACGGCAAGCTCCGCCAGCTCCGGGGGTGAGAGAAAAACTGGCTGGCGAAAGCACCTTGGCATGTAAGCTATGTTGTACTCACGGTCGTCGCTGGTGGTGGTGCTCGTCGGCTCCGCCCAGGTGTCCCGGCGGCGCGAGCGCGCCTTCTCCTCTCCGTTGATCTTGTCTCTTGTCGGCGGCGACGCCGATGACACGGGCTGATCCGTGTATACTGTCAACAAGATGATTCCTACGTTAGAGAGAACCGATGACATTAACTGTCTTAAGGTATTCCTTAGCCCTATAGGCTGGCAACCGTTCTGCGTTCCTCACAATCTCATCATAATCGAGTCGACTGTTGAACAAAAGGCCTCCCCCTTAGAACACCATAATGAACAACAACTCGCCACCAGCTCCACCGGTTCGAAGGTTCAGCGGTTCAAGTGGTGACCACGAACCGGAAGATGCGGGCCTCCCACTAGGTGGACCGACATCGTGACAGTTGCGGGAAACCTCATAATCTAATCTAATGTAATCTGGTGTTGCGAGTGTACATGGATGATGTAGCGAAAGGTGACACTTGTTCGTTTGCCGTCATATCTCAGATAAAGTCAATCTAAGACCGTGTGCGTTATTGGAACTTTTCCACATTTATTTATTTATACATTCACCCAGACTAGCTTTTGATGACTGCTAGCTTTCACTGAACGGAGGTCTACGCGAGGACTAATTATATATTGAAGGTATGACATTACTGAGAATACGAGACTACGAGTATAATGTATACGGCGGTCCGCAGTATCATTATTTGCCCGCACGTCTCCTCGGCCCCCTTTGTCGTCCCACCCCGCGCCCCTGCACCACGCGGGCGAGGACTCGTTTAAGCGCTCGGTCTATAACACAGTTTAACCTAATTTTATGAACATTGTGCTTGACTGGAGAAGATTAAGAAACGCTGGTATAGATTGTGGGTACTGTAATGCAATCCCAGCCCACCAGCCAAACATTAAAGCGATAAAACAAGCTCTCCCAAGCCGACAAAGTGCCAATAATTATCGATCATTTAAATCGTTCACACCTGGCGGTTTTAGCGGCTCTATAAACATACTGACGGCGCATTTGAAACTGTGATGCCAGATTTTATTAGCTACATATCGATGCCATGAGATATTTACGACAATGTTGGGTGAATGTTACGTGAAAGTGATACATTAGAAAGGACTTTGTCATTTTCTTAATAATATTAAAGAATTTAAAGATCGAGGACTAAAATTGTTACCTAAGTTTAATAAGTAATTCTCAAGGTACAGGCGAAATAAAAAAGCTTCCACGATGGTCTGCGCGCAAAGAAAAAACATAGAATGTACCAGTTGCTTCTCTTCCCGTGCAGATGGTAAAAGCGTATCGAGGGAACGGGCGAAAATCTTAGTAATCATGTTATAGGATAATGCAACTAGCAATTGCAACCCATCACTATTTTGATTCCCCTTTCAACCTACACGCCCACAATCATACTAAAGTGGCCTTTAAATCTTGTTACCTTAGCCCCTGTCTACCCCGTAAGGGATAAAGTGATTTATGTATGTATGCAAAATCGGTTAATTGTCTTTGCTTAAATTAAACTTAATTACGGCAAATGTGCGTCCCAAACAAAATCTTTATGTGCAAGTCCGACTCACACTTGGCCGTTCGCTTCTGACTACAGTAACCACATAGGGAGCTCAATAACTACTCCCATTATACAGCAACTTAAAAAAAACCACTGATTGGATTGCTCTCATATGCGCCCGCGGCGGCAGAATTGCTACTCTCGAAAATATACTCCCCGTACTATTGACGGCTACAACAAGTATAATTTTTGCTGTTTCTTTATTGTAAGATTATCAACACATAACAATGAGGAATGGTCAAATTACATAACATTTAGTCTCTATTAGGTTGCCTGTTGCCTACTCGAGAGACAGATTTTTGAAAGCACATAATTCAATATAAATAATTTATATTATTCGGAAGTAGGTAGTAAAAACATTTGTATTCCTACAAAACTACAGCTTAAATTATATTTTCTACTAGTCGACAAGATTAATTAAATCGTTTATTATACTCTATTTGTATTTTACATCCAGCACAATTTTTCACCTATTATCCAATAGTACTTTAAAATCGGGCCTAGTTCGCGAAGCGTTCCAACCGCCCGTCCGTCGGCATATTTAGTACATAGCTATACAACACAGACGTATGTTTAAAACTAAATCATCACAGGGATAAGTGCGCACAGCAGACGTCCCATCGACCGGATCGCATGCGCCAAGGTCGGCAGATGCAATTTAAAAAAATATTCGCCCTTTTACCTGTTTATTTACGATGTAAACGTATCGAGAAATATCTCGGCGGTCCGGAGATCAAATAATATAAATGAACTGTCATTATGTAAAATTGTAGAGCTGTTTCTTCGAAGCTTTTACCAGCGCGCACGCACGGCGAGTTAGCAACGCCAGCGCAGATAAATCGCAATTGTCTCATTAATTACTTCTGAGGTATTATTCAGACCGAGTTTTTTTAAGTACATTTTTCAGTCAAATGTCAGTTTAAATATTTTCTGACCACACTGCGTGAACGAATTTTAAATGTCGACGCATTATATTCCTTGTTACTAAAGTCGTTTCGCTGGAAGAAAATAATATCGGTTTATAATTTTATCGGTACAGAATTGTCGAGTATTGAACCAAATTAAGCGACTACATCGTGCTTTTTCCTGCAAGTCGGTCTTTAAATGTTATATTGTAATAAAACTTGATTAAACCAATATATAATGGTAATATGGGCGATGGAAGCGGCCGTTATTCTTAATGAGTTCTTCTAAGTTTTGCATGTTGATTACGCAAATGTATTTACTATATTACGTAATCAACGTATGCAAACAC
Source organism: Pandemis heparana (assembly GCA_963854515.1). Classification (NCBI taxonomy): domain Eukaryota; kingdom Metazoa; phylum Arthropoda; class Insecta; order Lepidoptera; family Tortricidae; genus Pandemis; species Pandemis heparana. The sequence continues at coordinate 1,806,637 of OY978009.1, read as the reverse complement.
TTAAATTGTCGTTCATTGCACTTGAGCTTACAGGAGCTTGCAAGGTAAAAACATTTTAACAACATCATAACTTCCCTACAATATGTTCAGGAACGATTAACAAATAGCTTACATTAAGAAACCTGTATCTGTGGTTGTATTATAATGTTTACTTTAGAGTATACAATATCGGTACTCTAATTTCATTAAAACTTTGAAAGTCTTAAATAACAAAATCTTTATGTTTATTGTTTTAGAATATAAGGAAAAAATATAAATGTCAGTCGATTCATCTGTTTCCAACTTTCGAAGAACAGAGGATAATGTTGCCTACGAGTACGTACTTATTTTGTTTTAAAGTTATGCATGTACCTACATAATTAGGCATTAAACACTCGTGCAATCTTTATGAAACTCAGCTTCGCTTGTTTTCATAAAACCCCACTCGTGTTTTAATGCCTCTCATTATGCACCAGTAAATAAACTAATAATATGCAGATGCCCTATAACTTTAAATTGGATCACATCATCTTTACTTTAATAATATTAGTCGATTTTCTAACACACCACATTGACGCCGCTTAAGGCACGACGCGGTAAAATTCATGCAGATTTAATCAGATTAAAATTGGGTGGTGTGTGTGATTCCTTCCTCGTATACCCAAGAGTTGGGCTTCCCGTCCGGATCCATCTATGAGGAAAAGCAGGGCCTGAGCTTTGTCAATCAGTCAAAGTTTTCACTTGTGGTTTAACAACAACACACTTTCGAATGGCATTTTCGAGTTATGCAATTTCAAAAATCGATCAAATTTCTGGCTAATAACTCGATATACTTAGGAGGATCGATTATTACTGTGTGGTCTTTCCGATATGTTTTCAATTAAACAAAAACATTTATCTTACTCCGCTAACTATCTAGTATGCAAACTAACCTTACTTAATTTTTTAACTGTTTTGTTTTTACAATTCCCTAATTATGATGAAGAACTTGTACAATCCAACATATGTATAAGTTACAGCTTTTTTATATTAGCGGCTATTACGAAATGAACGTAACAAGAATTTAATGATCCGATTTAATTCTGCACACCGTTATTACAACCGTCGCAGTTGTAGGGTAAATACTCCGTGATAACTAGCTCTTTGGCGGCGCCTGCGCGGTGCATTTCAATTTATCCACTCTTTTTATACAGACGTTGTATTAAGCCAGCCTATAAATTATCATTAGCGGCCGGAACGCTTTTATAGTTATCACATAACCATATTTCTGCATATTAATATGTACGGCGTTTAAGTTCGTGTTATCACCTCGTTGGTCGCAGGTCTTATCGGAGTCGTGCATGTGGTTGTGTAGGCCCTCCTAACATTCGCGGTGGCTCCCACGGTAGTCCTGAGTAATTTTGCCGAAGGCTTATTTCTTTATTGGATATGTAAGAGTGTATGTAAATGTGTTTATTTTCAGAATAAATGGTACAGACTTTGTGGGGAACGCCGCGCGGTTGGCGGCCTTTTTGTTTTTGCTTAGAATCCGATTAACTACACGAATGGATTATACAGATGTACAGGTTTTTATGATAGTGGTTCTTGAAAATGTACAGTGTTCGCAACTATTGATAGATATAGATTTATACAGTATAAAAACAACCAACCAACAAACAACCAGCACTAGCTGTAAGGCCAGCAAATGCTGATTTTGGGACCATTTTGTGACAATTTATTTATCTGTAGCTTTAACTACTTTTGTGATTGTCATTAATAAAAAAATTCTGTCTTTCTTTTTAAACATCAGTTCATACATTAATCGCACTCTCCTTATAGCAAGAGCAATGTAAATAAGTTAAGGTCCTATAAGATATGCATACAACGTGTCATAGAATTATTCTACAAATTATTCCAGTTACAGCACAAATAAGTTTAGGAAGCCTTAGTGTATACAAACGAGGAAAATCATAAAATCGCATATTTAAAATTAGCTATAACTAATCGAGTTTTCGCAATGAACTGCGAGCTGTCACAAGCGATATACGGCGGGAAAAAATGGCCAAGTTTAATAAATATGAATGAGGCCTGTAGACAAGGCGATGTAAATCATCGACACCCACTGCGCGCGCATTGTGCCCCCCGCGACCCCCCGACCTGCGCAGGCACAAATTAATATCCTAGCTGTAGGAGTGCTGTCACATGTCTCTTTAGAAAGTGTAGTCGTACGCTTAACGGACTTGGCTTTGATTTTACAGATAAGGCGAATCTATATTCTGTAACAATATAAGAAAGTAGTATTCAATAGTTCTTTACTACTTTATAGAGTAAATAGAGATAGCTATGCTCGGGGTTTCTCTGTAGGATAGAATCAGATATGATGATATCCGCAGTAGAACTAAGGTCATCGACATAGCCCGAAGAATTGCAAAACTGCGCGCGGTGGATGCGGAAAGCACAAGACCGGTCTGAGTGGAGAGCCTTGGGGGAGGCCTATGTCCAGCAGTGGACGTCTTTCGGCTGACATGATATAAATATCGTACGACAATACATATTGGCATAGTCCTACAGCAAGCAAAGCTCCATCATACTAGATATAATCGATGGTCTAGTTCACAATCACACTGATTACATTTTGATAATAGAATTGCAACTTTATCACGCCAGCTTTATCCCCATACTATCACTATAATTATTACGATATCATCATATCGTTAAACCATGATAAACAATTATAATTTGCTCGTCTACCCCACGCTGTGCGATGTCCTTGGATAGGCATCCCCATATTTATTTACATATACATATATGCCAAGTTTGCGAAAACGATTTTTCAATTTACGTATTGAATATTTGCCTCAATTACTTTACACTGCACGTGGCCCGACACACACTTGGACGGTGTTTTTACTAATCAGAATGAACACTAAGAGTCCTAATACCAATGATGTTTTTTAATAACCTCTGCCTTACGGATGTATCTGGAGATTAATTAGTCCCGAGACCAAAAACCATAAAAAAACGATTTAAAAATAAAATCAGTCCGAAAATCATAACTCCCGCGCGCTAAGCCGTCATTTATTAATGGTTGCAAACTCAGTCGCGGTCATTTTGGCAAGTTGAAGAATCATGGGGCAAGGACCTCGGGATGACTAATGACTAACTCGGAAGCACCGATGACGACAACCACGTCACGGAGTGGACTTTATACGGGGTTCTGATGCCCTTGGTATGACTAACAGAAAGTCGAAAGCATAATTTTTTTACGCGATCGTCAATTACTGTATTTAGCTTATCTCAGTAGACCTCTTTCTCTTTACATGTGAATATCTAATTGACTTATCAACTTGGATCTGGTAATCTGGTAGCTGACCTATTTTTCATACGGGTCTATCTATGTCATTAAACTGCACCACATTGCTGTTCTTTTCTCCAGTCCGTTGTGGTTGCCTGGTACAAATCGCTCTGTAGCGATAAGGCCGCCTATTGTTACCTTATTACCTCTGTATACCTTTTTTTCTGTTTTGATTGTTATATGTGGTGTTCAATAAAGAGTTATTGTATTGTATTGTATATATTAATCTGTGTATGTATTGCTACAAAACAACAGCTCCAATAAAAATTTTCATTAGTTCACAATTATTAGAGCCACAATCTTCTACTTCTCTACTTTTATTTCTAAAATCAGCACAATTTTCCACCGCTTTCGAGTGATCAGCTTTAAACATTATTCACATTACGAAAACTTATTCGATGTAAATGTTTTTAAGTTCAGCTTAGTTTAGCCTTGATTTTAACCTACGTGAAGCACGTTTCAAAGTAGTTTCTGGTGTGATAATTTATTAATCATTATTCAGAGCGTAGTCCATGTTCAGATACAAGACATGTTTACACTGAGCTTGACAATCGGACAGATTGCACTCTTGTAGCCTTTAATAACGCCTTATAGTTCAAAATTATGGTGCAAGAGCCTCACGGATCGAATTTTAAATAAAAATTAACGATTCGATTCTTCGAAAACTTTCGCTTGTTTCATATTTTCCGGCAAATATTGGCAAGCAATTTCCTGTACGAAATACCTTGGGTATGCTACTGTGGTTATCGCGCGTAAGCTCAGCCTTGCATTCGTGTGAGTGACCGGCGAACAGCCAATGCGCGAGCCGCATTGTTTTGTGTGTGTGTACAGATAGTGTAGGTACAAGATTTATTCTGAAAAAAATACTTTCCGCCAAGTTTCTTGCGGCGCAAATATATTTAAAAGGGCCCTTGGCGGCCTATTTGCAAAATCAACTTTTGACTTGACTGAGCTAAGTTAGCACCTGGCGTCTTTACAAGAACAGTTCAAAAATTTAAATTCAACAAATAGGAGGCGGAAATTCGTAATACGCGTATCGGCGACAAAGATAACCGTACTGACGCGACAGGGCGATCGCGGGAAAGTGAGCGGGGAAGCGGGCGGGACGCCTCATTCCAGCGAGCTGAAAACTTAGCTCGGTCGAGTTGTAGTGAGGTTAAGCTAACAAATAAAAACTAATTTCAGTGGCACCACAGATAATGCTAGAGAAACAAACAATAAAAATAACAATACTACGATTGTACAACAAATGCATAAAACAAGCCATTTCACCCGAGACGTTCGTTCACATCACATAGCCTCCCGAGCCGGTAGGTACGTCGGAGGGAAAATGGGTTTAATGCTCGAGTTTTACACTGCTTTTCACTTCGATTGCAAGGAAATAAATTAAAACTAGTTGCCTGAGCCTTAGAAGAAGAAATAACGTTATGCACGAGAAGATAAAAATCAATTTTGTGCAGCAGTCTCTCGACATAAATGAACTTTATGAGCATGAGAAGGGAAAACAATAATTTGCGCTACGGCATATTGACATAGATAAAAACATCGAAAACAGATGTCGGAGCACCGTGTGTTTTAAGCTGCGCGTAAACCTCGCGCACTGTACCGCAGGTTACGCAAGGATTGTATCGCGAAATTATGACACCGCACGTTCAAGATAGCATTATTGCATTTTGTACGCTTAATTATCGGCTCGGGTATGCGGGGAGGTACAATGGGGGACCGTTGTGTGATTAAAGGTCTGTGGCCGCACCCGCACCTAGTACGGTTATATTATTATGCAATTATGGATTCTCAATAATACTGAATAACTGTGTCTAACTTAAATTGGCAGCGTTCTCTACAGTACACGTGGTCCAAGGTATTGAAGTGAAAACTTACCTATTTAGCGGCGTTGAACTCTTTTTGGGATGGGTAAAAAATATTAAACTCGCGTCAGATGTAAAACGGAGGGAGAATTTAAGTACCAGGATATCAGGATCCTCTAAGAGCTTATTTTGAAATACGAATGAAGCTAGAGTCGCGTTCGATTTTTGAAGTGTATGATTTCGTCGCTTTAACGTAATTATGTGCGTTTGGCCTAGTGGTATAAGGTGATTAATGACAGTGTGTTCTCTAAGGTGACCGCAGTTCAAATCTCGTGTATTTTTTTCTTTTTGCGCGAGTGTACGTGTGTAGTTTTCACTTCTGCCGGCACTCCTGGAGTACTACTCGGCGTTTTTTTTATTTTAGTCTCTGTCTGCCACTTAAGGGAAAAGGACATATTTATGTATGCATGCATTTAAAAATATTATTTTGCAACTTTGGGGATCTTTGGTTCGTTAGTTGTGTCGCCGCTAGAGGTGTCCACGACCGCGTGCGCGCGCGCCGAGAGTGAAACTACAACCACACCTGCTTCGGGGAAACACTGATAATACATCAGTAGATTTTAAACGTACGATTGAAGATTGAAATTTTAGCCAAGTGTACACCTATATACACTAATCTTAAAAAAAGAATTCGTTAGCATTGAATAGGCTCCGAAACTATTGGATCGATAAAATCTTTAGGTGTTACTAAATTTAAAAACAAACTTAAAGATTTACTTTGCATATGCTTTTATAATTTAAATGACTATTTTTGTACGAATTATTAAAATTTTGATAGAAATAATTTATAAAAATAACTAGGTAATTTTTTGCGAATCAGTGATTTTTAACTTTTTCTTTTAATTCTGCTGAGTCCTAAAGGTCCCACGTCTTACTGAATTACTTACTCAATTCTATTATAGATTCCCAAGGTTTTGTTTGAAAATAAACCTTCATAAGGTTTTATCTTCTGTTTATATTGTAAATATGTATCGATAGACAAACAGACGGACACCGACATGATCCTATAAGGATTCTTTTCGAAGTATAGAACCCAAATGAACTTGTTTTTTACTTAAAACTTATACATAGTCAGTTACTTGTGTTTCCCATACACTAATGAATTTACTACTACACAAATAAATCCTATACAAAGTAGTCGCACGACGGTCGTTCTAACTCTTCCGAAATTGACAATATACGATACCCAGTAACACCGATACGCTGCGTAGGCGCACATTAACTTTCGAAACAACGTCGTAAATAACAACGAACACAACTCGATTCGGCGCTGCCTTCATAAACACTAAACATTGTAAGTTTCTTTGAAAATTAGTCACGTTGCATAGACGTATAAATAAGTGGAGAGCGCCTCCTAAACTTGTCAACGTGACACTATATTAGACGTAAACTGCTTGAGGTTATGTCCGTCTAAGGCGAAGTGGGATTACATTTTTAACAGCGGCGTAGCTAGGTAACCAAAGGCCCTGATGCAAATAAAAAAAAAACGGTATATTACATATATTATAAAGTTAAATATATGTATATTTGCAAAAAAAGCATGTTCTTAGCTGGCTAGCGGGCTGTGACCACAAGGTGCGCCGGCGCCGCGTCTGCAATCACGTACGTGTCTGCGGTCAACGCAAAAACTTATTTGTTCTAAGCCTTTCGGTGATTGCCTGAGTAAATATTGTTATGATGCAAAAAGTGGGGCATAGTTAGTTATAATTAGGTTAGGCGGAAGAATAATAAAGGTGCTGTTTAGTTTTAAAAAAACAGTATGTTTATATTTTTATTCCAGAGAGAAGCTTCAGTCATTTTATTTGTATTCAAAATATAAAGCCGAAAGTGCGCCGCCTAAACAGTTTTCAAAATCTCCGATGCGAAACGACGTCTCAAAAATTAAATAAATATTGTAATTAGAGATTGCAAGTTAGGAAAAATAAGTCCCGGTACAAATTTAAGTTAAGTGCTTAATTTCAATTATCCGTAAGGTAAAGACCAATGTCATTATTGAAAAAGTCAGTCTTATGTCCGGTACACCTTTCTGTTCTTAGAAAAAGTTTTCTCCGCTTATTTCTTTCGTGACAGTTTACTGATGACTAACGAAATTTCTCTTGAACGCATGTTCCTGTAAGTATAAGTATCACACGTTGCAATTATGCAGGTTACTACTAAGAATAGAACTGAGAAAATAGCCAGTTTAAGATTAATCTGCCACTGGCACGTCACTTCAATAAACTAATCTCATTATGACACTGACTGTGAACCCGCTCGAGAAGTCTGGTGTGACAAGAAACTTGCACTAAGCGCTCAGAAATCATGGATTTCAACATTTACATTTTGAGTTAGAAGTACGTTTTCGAGTATAATTATTAATGTCTGCAGTTTCCAAGGTTTCTGTTATACGATACGACTCCATCTAGGCATCGGTGTCGACGCGAATTACCAAACTCGCACAAATCTCATGCAGACATATTTTATTAGCAGTGTGAACGGCACACCTAGCGTCACGACTTGAATTATTAATATTGCCAAATATCTAAGTATATTTGCCAGTTTGAGTGCATGTTATTTAGCTATAGCTATAGCTTATAAATAGCAAAGATCCTGGTTGTAAATGAACTGCTGTATTGTTTTTTGACAGGACATTTATCTATCTTCTAAATAAATGAGAATGAATGGCCAAATGTCGCAAGTTTTGAGGAGAGGACTAACTGTGTTATTTTTAAAAAAGTATTATTTGAAAAAGTTGAAAAATTGCTTCAGAATAGGTACGAAAAAAAAAACAGCGTGAGCATAGTCGAGGGCAAAAGCTATTTTAAATATATACCGTCGATAGAATATGTATAATTATAGCTAATAGGTACCCGCGACTTCATCTGCGCGGAACTAAATAGACTAGGTATGTTACTCAGGGATAATATAGACTTCTAATAGTGAAAGAATTTTTAAAATCCGTCCAGTATTTTTTGAGTGTATTCGTTACAAACGTACCTTCAAAAATATACATCTTTCCTCTTTATAATATTAGTGTAGATGTAGACAGTGTAGATTAAAAGTTATTGTTACGCCTCAATTTTAGTTTGTTTATTCGCTGAGTTAGAAAGAGAAACACTACGGGGACAATTAAAAGATTAAAACGGCAAATGGTAGCGCGGGGCGGCTCACCCTTTAGGTTGCATTAGAAGCAGTCGCATTCGCGTCGGTAATCTGTAATTAGAGAGTGCCCTAAACGATAGATCAGTAATTGCGATCGCCAGGTGCGTGCGCGAGCGCAGGCCGGGCGCGGCGCCGCTCGCAGCGGGGAAACGAGACAACATTGCGAAAAAGAAAAACAACGTATTTTTTAAACAGACGCGAAAAATGATGATGCAAAAAAGGAAAAATTGAATTGAGAAAGTTGATGGAAACGTGCGGTTGTTCTAACTAGCGAATTCAAAAATATTGAAGAAAATATACCGACAGAAAGATTTTGCGCTAGGTTCAGATGGTCAATGTTATCTTCTTTCATTCTATTCGGTTCAAAATTCAATCAAGCGCTTCTTTTATTTCAAGATATTCAGTGAGTGTTTACAAATGGTGATGTACTTTTTGTCTTGGTTTAACTTTTGGCAGACTTTACTAAGCAGGGTGGTCGGTGTCGTCATTTCACGTTTGTACCAGCATCATATTCTATCGCCAATTGTCTCTAACTATTGCTTTCCTTGTGCAAAAACTTTGCAGCGGTATGGTTAATAATGATTTAAACTTCCGTAATTTTTACTCATATTCAACTACCAACACCAATCGGGACTTAATCACGAATTTCTGATTTAAAATTCGAGTCGAGTTGGAGTCAAATATTAAAGTAGTTAAAAGTGGCCAAGATCCACTTCGGATCACTACGCTTAGTCAGAAAGTAAGAAAAAGCAAGTAAGTAAGATCTGGCCCGCTGTCACTGGAGCCCTACCCGCTCGGACGCTAATGCGCGGCCTTGGTAATTGCTCATGATCTAATCGCTTCCTAAATTCCAGCCTATTCAGACCACTTGTTTACACCAGTGCTATTTGTGTGGTTTCCGTTTTATACCGCGTTGATTATGGTTCGAAACGGAATAACAATATTATTAATGTAGATAAAAACTTGGAATCTACTTCTAATTTGACGATCGGTTTTTGTTAAAAAATTATTATTGATTCGAATTTTTTTTGCTAACTTGTCGAAGGCACTAGTATTATTATTAAAATCTACGTAGGTACATATATATGCATACAAATGTTCATATTAATTTGGCCACTGGTCGAAAAATTTGCTAATTTTGGAGCAACTTATGTAAGTTGCTACTAAACATTTAATAAAAGGGGTGGGTCCTCAATTAGGATTTTTTTTTGTGAGTATGACTAGGGTCTGGATATAATATTGAATTAATAAAATACATACATACATACATATCGTCACGCCTCTTTCCCACAGGGGTAGGCAGAGACTACTTTGTTCCACTTGCTTGCTTGCTTGTTCTACTTTGTTCTATTAATAAAATTATTAGTTAAAAGCTGTACCACAGAGCGCTTACGTTTCGATCAGATCAGTTTGTTGCCGTTATATGCTGCTAGTGGCAGTAGTTCGAGTTGAGACATTAATGACATAATTCTTGTGTCAAAAACTCATATTAGAGGCTCAGTCGGCTCGTGAAAACTATTGCAACACAATCGTCGATGTATAATCGTAAACCCTTAGCCAGTCCTAACACCTGGAAGTTGTAGGCGATCGTTCTCAATCAATTAGGGTGCTATGATTGTGCGCTAACGGTGCAGCGTCTAATTGACGCGCGGAATCCGCCGCGGGCTCGTTACTGCCGCTCCAGCTCAAGTCACAGGCGGACAGCGCGTGGCGGAAGCGACGAGCGATTTTATAGTGCCAGACGACTTTTGACTGTCCATAACGCTAAAATAATGAAATGAAACTGTTTGAGATTGACTAAAACCACGTGATCTAGCGAAACAACTGAGATGGTGGTGATTCTTTAAACTATACTCCCCCCCCCCCCCCCCCCCCTTAAAGGGATAAGTCCGCCTTTGTGCATGTATCACAAAGTTGCAATCATGTTGTTGTCATGTTGTTTGTTTGCCAATTGTGTTTGTCTTGTTTATTTTTCACGATACAGAGTTTACATACATAACATACATACTCTTCCGTGAAGTTCATCGCTACGTTTGGCAGGCAATCATAACTTGAAACGTTCGATTCGAGACATTACCAGGTGTCTTGCCGTAGATCGTGCGAAACAACAAAATGGCCAAACATCTCTCTTCGTGTAACGCGGGTCTATACCGGATGGTCAAATAATTCGTCTTTAACATTTGTTCGAATGATCGTTTGGTCTAAACTGAATTTATATTAAAACCACCGACTTTTCAGAAAAGTTACTATAATATGAACCTAACCGGCCTATTCTAAAAAGATTTCCTGAAAAAAGGACCTCAAAAGGGTCTCAAAGATTAAATGGTAGAGACCCCTTATAGGGATAAGTTCGCCTTTGTGCATATCTTTAATGTTTTTTTTTATGTGATCTGGATCTGTTTCTTTATATTTGTACAATAAAGCATTTACTTACTTAAAACCTATGTAAGATCGCTAGTGAAAATACTTTTGGAATAATAGCCGCTGGCCGCCTGCGCTTGCACCGCAAAGGTTACGTCGCGGCTAACGGGGTGTAATTAGGTGCGCCTGCGCGTTGTCGCGGGATTTATGGCCAGGACGAGGGCTTACCCGCTAACCGATACACGGGAAAAAGTTACCGGATATAATTAGGGAAAACAGTAAAATACTAGTTACAAATATAACTTGGCTAACTGTTACATTAGGCTCTGTCTACCCCGTAAGGGATAAAGACGTGATTTATGTATGTACATGCTGTTGGCCGCGACTCCGTCCGCGAAGAATTCGCTTATCACTATCCCACGGGAACTATGCGATATTCCGGGATAAAACTATCCTATGTTCTTTCCCGGGACTGCAACTATCACTATACTAAATTTCAACAAAATCGGTTTAGCCGTTTTGCCATGAAAGAGCAACAAACATCCAGACATCCAAACATCCAAACTTACAAACTTTCGTTTTTATAATATTAGTAAGACAAGTATAGGTAACTAGCGATCCGCCCCGGCTTCGCGCGGTATATTATGCATGTATTATACATACATATACACCTTCCTCTTGATTCACTCTATCTATACCTATTTAAAAAAACCGCATCAAAATCCGTTGCGTAGTTTTAAAGATTTAAGCATACATAGGGACATAGGGACAGAGAAAGCGACTTTGTTTTATACTATCAATGAAGCGAAAGAGGTATGTCAGGATCGTAGCAAGTGGAACAAAGTAGTCTCTGCCTACCCCTGTGGGAAAGAGGCGTGACGAATGTATGTATGTATGTAAACGACAACAACAACAACAACAACAAAAACATGTATTTACTGAAATTGAAGCGAATTCGGAATAAAAAGGCTTATAAATAAATAAATAAATAAATAAATAAATAAATAAATGTATGTATGTATGTATGTATGTATGTATGTAAACTCTTTATTGCACATAAAAATTTAAAAATACAGAAGTACACAGAAAATAGTACAAAGGCGAACTTATCCCTAAGAAGGGATCTCTTCCAGCTAACCTGGTACAGAAAGGAATAGTTATGTAGTTAGTATGTATGTATATTCTTCATTATCTGTCCTGCTCTTCGGGGTGAAGACCAAGGAATCAACGATCATAAATATTGGTTCCGTTCTTAAGTTATAAATAGGTAGTTACCGCAACTTTGTTTTATATATAAAATACTGGCTGTTGCGTTGTTGGTGTTGTTGTTGTTACTGGTTGTTGTTGTTGACTTCGTCTGCAAAGAATTCGTTTATTGCTATCCCGCGGGAACTACGCAATTTTCCGGGATAAAAAGTAGTCTATGTGCTATTCCAGACTTTTCTCTATCTATGTGTCGAATTTCATCCAGATCCGTTGGGCCGTTCTGGCGTGATTGAGTAACAAACAAACATCCATCCATCCATCCATCCATCTATCCATCCATCCATACTTTCGCATTTATAATATTAGTTAGATTAGATTAGTTAGTTAGATGGAAATGCAAAAGTTCATTTTAAACGTTTGAATCTTAAGTTTATTAACAAACAATGAATAAGGCACTAAGCGGATGACGCTATTACAACACAATTTGAACATTCCACGTTTGCAAAACTTTACCATAACTAGATTGTAACGATCCAAATTGTGGCAAAGTTGCCGTATACGGCCAATGGGAATTGATGACTGAAGGCATGTCTGTCTGTCGCAAGCGCTGTATCTGATGCACGCCGGTGAAATACAACTTGGACTGGGGAGCGGCTGTCGGTAACACAAGTGCAAGTGAACAAGGGAAAAATTTAGAGGATCCGGGTCGAAGGACCATGTTTGATGTCAAACTTCACGAGGATAAAGAAAATCTAGAAATTTTGATGTTATTAATTGAAATAGAGCTCATTGAATATATAATTGTTGATATGAATGGTCTTTATGAAATGTCTGTAATTCCTGGATATAACTTATTTGGTAGTCAGCTCAGTTAAATTTGACAATGCACATACGTGGTGGTATTATAAATATTTATGCTCATGATCCTCGGTGCCTTGGAGGAAAAAAAACGGTTCGAAGGACCAAATTACAAAAAAGACCCGGTCTTTTAAATTATGGCCCATTTTTCAATATGCAAATTCCATAGCAGAAGCTTAAATGCAATGGCGGCTTATAATTTCATACTGATAGCGTGTAAAACGCACTAAAGGGCGTTTTAAATCAAATTTAGCGTAATAGCCGATTTCGGTGAACCGATCAAACCGCGATACAGATTCGGTTCCCCGTATCGCCGGATCATAAATAATTCGCACCCGATGATTAAGCGCGTGCGCAGCAATTTTGCGATACGTTCAATTCGGTTTTGTGAATGGCGGGTTCTTGCATAAGGCGGTTACTTTGACTTGGTTTTACCAACTAGGCGCTTACAACTTCGAATTTAGAGTAGCTTTTGTTTTAAAACAACTGCCGACGATAAAAAAAATAGTGGTTCCACTTTGCGACTGCCAGTGCTCTTGTGGCATAGGAAATAAAGTCATAGACTTAGCGAACAGTTAATAGTGACTGTTCGTAAGCGAACTCCTTTCCATTTTGTCATACTCCACGTGGGAGGTTTGGCGCCATGTTTTTTGTTTAATTACTATCCGTAGGCGTCCATTTGTCTATGAAACTACAATTTCGTGATGTCCAAACGACAGCGCTAGCAAGGCCGTATTTAGATTTGAAAAATGGGTCTAACTATATTGGTATCTAGTCGGTTATTCGACAACCTAGATAGCTAAAAGTCAAGGACCTCATTAAAGTAAAGTTCACGCGATGGCATCTGTGTTCTTCTTCAGATTAGCATATTGCATAGTTAGCGTAAAATATGGAGATACAGTTATTTCGGTCACCTCGTATAATGCACTTTCAAGTATGCAACCTATTTGAATTCAAATCCGAATTCGTCAATACATAAATACATACACACATAAATCACATCTTTATCCCTTACAGGGTAGGCAAAGCCTAAGGTAAAATGAAAATTGTGTGCGTATAGCTGGAAAGGGGAATCAAAATAGTGCTGGGTTGCTAGCTGCATCGGCTATAACATGACCCATCACTATTTTGATTCCCCTTTCCATCTACCCATAATCAAGCCGAACGTGGCCTTTAGGCACAGAATATATAATAGTACTAACGTACAGAATGGCCACGCTCCGCCCCACACCGATTCGAGTTACCCCACCCCTCAAGCGCAGTCTGCCGGAAAGCTGCTGGCAACTAGTAGGGCTCGCGACGCGATGTATGTCGGCCGCACGTCACAAGTTCGGGAACCTACCCTACCTACTTCATTTTATAAAAAATTAGAAAATTAATGCTTTCTGAAATTATCGCGATTAATACATGAAATAACTACAGAATCATTCGCTTAAGTTTGTTGCCGTACATCTATTGTAATTGAAAATAATAATGATTAAATACACAGACAGACACATTTTAAGTAAGTTTAAATAAATAGATAACGATTAAGTACATTTATTTGCACACATCTAAGCATCATAAGCCATATCTTCATTATAACTACCTATATTTAAGTCATTGGTAGTACTTATAGTACTAGGTTTTTGCGATAGACAGCCCTGTGTATCTTACGCACACATTGACGCGTGTACAGACGACGTCGTGCCTGTGTTCATTTCAGAACGCGGATTTTGTACGTCGTGGTCGCCGTGTGCTTTAGGTCTTGTTACCTTAAATTCGGTCTACTCCGTTTGTGTGTGTTTTACCCACCTTTGGTGTCTATAGGCTGCGGGGGCGCCAGGCTGGGGATCTCGGGCTGCGGGGGCTGAACGCGCGGCCCGGGCCACGTGGTGGTGCCCACTGAATAGCGGGGTCGGGCGCCTACTCCGTCCGCCGCGTCGCGCAGCGTCGAAGCGTCCGCGGAGTACTCTGAAAACGTCGGGGCCCCATCGTATCTTACTCGCGAATACAATAAAGATAATGGTGGTGGAAATAGAGAGGCAAACGATAAAGCCAACCAATGCAAGGCATCACTCGTGAGTACCAGCGATCTATGGTTACCGGCCTTTAGGGATCTATTTGTGTATGTATTTTCACCGATGGACTATCATGGTGAGCGGATTTTGAAAGAAACTCAAGTACTCTGCATACTCCCAGCCCAGGGTAGTTTCCTAAAAATTGTCTGAAAAACGGTTCAGCAATTGTAATTTCAAAGAAATTTAACGTTGGTAGACAGTTCGGGTTATTTTTTTTTAAAGTAAATAAATAAATATTAGGGAACAATTTACACAAACTGACCTAGTTCCAAAGTAAGCTCTAGTAAGGCTTGTCTCATGGGTACCCTATGGGTATGCCCTTACCAGGATCCAAACCCGGGACGCTCGCTTCGCAGGCAGGGTCACTATCAGTTAGGCCAAAGGCGTCGTCAAGTTCTATTGTACTCGCTTTAAGCTTTATCAAAACTCCTACAAATATATACATTCAAATGGTATCCTTTTCGTAAAATCTAACGCATTTGTTTTTTCCAGTGAGCTTGCGCGTCTTTATGCTTAGGTAACTAAAGACTTACTTCTTGTTGTAGAAGACTGCAGTAAACTTGCAGTTTGGCCCCCAGGGAACGTCGCGTTTCGTTTGTGTCGGCCCTGCAGACAAAGGAAAAAGGTTAAAATGTGATACTAAGATGCATCATTGGTTTGATGACAAGTTCCCAAATGCCACCCAAATTGGGAGTAGAAAGAGAAAGCCAATATGGCCTGCTAATTATACGCAAAGGTTTACTACCAGGGCCCTATTTTATAAAGCTACAAGTTACAATTTACAAGCGGAAGTCTCTTTCTGACCCTATGTGTTAGATAGAGACTTTGAACTTGTAGATTGATAAAATAGGGCCCAGGTGATTCAAATAGTAAATCATGACAAGTCTTGCTTGTTATTTTTATTGACGTTTATTGGATTTTTCTTAATGACTGACTCGAAAATAGTGATAATAAGTAAAAATTCGAAACGCAATACGTAGTTAACCCGTCCGAGCGTCCCAGTGCCTACTAGTACTACACAAGTTAGCGACTAGGTACTGTAGTCGCTGGGACGTTCGACGGGTTAATGTGACGCCAACCGGCGATGATTCTTGTCGAGTTTATAATGTAAGCAGAATTGTCACTTCTCACCGACAATTGTCGCGTTGGCGAAATAGGGGCCAGATCCAAGTTCAACAATAAATTCAAAACAAACGGAGCTTAATAATGGAAGTAACCAATATATTTATTGCAACACAGACAAAACAAACAAAAACCATTGCGAGCTACACAAGAGACTCGCACAATCGAGGTTAGAAATCATGGGTATCAACTATAAACACGTCATTATGCTACACAGGATGTCCTCCGGATGGAAACCTGCGCGTGCGCCGCTAAACACGGCGATCGTTGCGATGGATAATCTCTTATTGTCACCTTTCTCACTGAACGCTAGTACATCGATGTCGGGTAGCGACACTTTTGAATTAATGTGGATTTAATCTCATTTATCAAACAGAAGTTTTTGTTTAAATTCTTAAATTTAAAGGTAATAAATTTTATAGATGATATATCAGTAGCTTATTTTGTTCCGGGACTGTACTAATTGATTGAGCAGTGGGAGAAGATTTAGATGAAATAATACACTAGAACTTTCCACGATTTTCTAAATTACTGCCTCAACATTTTACATTGATAAAATGTTATGTTGATGTGACTCTAAAACTTCAATATTTCTATTGTGTCAAGATGTAAAAATTTGAAAGTTTTATGGCAAAGCCCTGTGAAATCAATGATGTTAATGAAGCCCTTTCTTAGTTTTACTCAATCTGTACTTTGTGTTAACGATGGGACAGTCCCATCTTCACAGTTAGAGCTGGTATCCCTAGTTCTGATGTGAAAAGCGATTGGAACCGTGCGTAATTGTTCGAAAGCACATAGCTCCCGCTGGTAAACCTTAGCGGACTAATCGCCGCGCGCGCAGCGAAACTCGCATTCGAGGAACGATCGGGTGAAGACTTGTTTTTGTTCCCAATATCCCTTTACGTAGGTGCGATTAAATTTCAAATTTCTCCAAAGCAATTAAAATAGTGATACGAATGTGTAAACACTGAAAACAATCTAGCATCATCAAATGTATTGATATATCAAAGCACTTAAGTTAATTATAATGTGATCACTGATCAACATCATTTGGCCAAGGAGGTTAGAAATATGTTTGAGGTGTGGAGACATGGAATTATAAACTCTACAATTTTAAAAATGTGTGTTTTCATAATGCTTTATGAAGGAAACGCCTAGATGTGCGAGCATACCGCCCATATTAGCCAGAGTCCCGTTTTCCTCTCCTGTACGTTTTGGACCTAGCTTCAATCGATTTTAAAACTTAGCACAAAAAAATTCATACATACTTAAACGGAACGTATACCAGAAGCTCTGTACTCTCATAAGATCGAGCCAAAAATGCGGAAAAAACTATTCTTAGATACTACAGTAGAATTGTTTATCAGCCGTAAATTTCAAGTGTAAATCATAGTTTAAAATATGCCCGATTTATTTATTTACAACTTTACATTTCCAACCCACCAATTTCTTCAATTTCTTGTAAATTTTTCCAAAAACTGCCGATAACTTTTCCAACTTTTTGCAAATTTTCCGCAAATCAGCATAACTGTATAGTATACAATGGCATTTTTTCAAGAGCTTGTAATTGTTGTGTATTGGCATCCCACGTATCTTTAGTGCAGTGACCCGATCGGCCATCGTCGGTAACGGGCCGGCGCCGGCGCAGCGTTTATTGCGCTTTTATGTTTTCAGCAATTAATTTTTATGCCCAATCAGAAGGGCTCGTATTGGTGGGATTGGCCATTATTTTTAAAATAATTTTACCTATAATGCGTTTCTTGATGAGTAAATGCTCTATTTGAATTATGACTGTGAATGTTTTAGGGTTCAGTATCCAAAGAGCCCTATAATTTATCTGTCTGTCTGTTCATCCGTCTGCCATACATTTTCCCCAGAAAGTGGCTATAAGAATAAAGCAAATATAGGTAATACAAATAAAACTTTTATCTCTTTTTTTTAACTCGAGCCTAACTTGAACTTGGTTGGTTTTTAAACGTGATTTAGTGATTTAGCATAAGTCTATATAAAATCGAAACCGAAATAAATAAAAACTGCAAATTGTCCGCAAACGTCTGTTTCACGAACCATCTTCACGAATCATACTTCAGGAACCATCATTGCTAAGAAGCCGCAAGAAAAGAACTCATAAAAAAACACTAAAACAGACAAAACAAAACAAATCAATATATATTCGAGGAGTGGTATATAGTGCCTCGCCTTCTTTTTTTCGTGTTGGCGGGGGCTCTAGGGTGCCCTTATTTTGCTATTTTTTTATTATTAGCAAAAGATTTTTTATATCCCTTAATTTTTCTTCGCTACCCAGCCTCTCTAGATTTCAGGTCTCACTGGCATCGGTCAGTGCACTACATGAGAGGACAATGCTAATGTGTGTGAAAGGGTGGGTCGAAGGGCGGGCCCATCGCTGGGAGCTCGCGCCATGGGAGCGTCCGACCCGTCATCATTGTCTTACTTTTTACTTGTTTAAGGTGAGTGGGTTTTTATCTTTCAGTTGTACGTCGTGGGATAAACAAGTGAGTTAATTTTGTTACAAATTAAGTTAATTTCTGTGAAAGACTGTAGTTGAATGTTATAGGTTATAGATGAAAAACTTAAGTAAATGACCAGTAGGCTTGTCTAACTCGCTCGCAATCGCCATCGTGTTCATTTTGACAGTTCATGTATGGGCTGACAATTGGCATCGGAATCAGCTAGCTGTCAAATTCATATAAGAATTGTCAAAATGAACACGATGGCGATTGCGAGCGAGTTAGGCAATAAGCCTACTGTTGTATGTAGTGTACAGAACTGATATGGAACTTAAGTCATTTTTCTAATTTGACAATCATGCTAAACCTGTCCTTTAGGTATTGTTGCCTTAGGCTCCGCCTACCCCGTAAGCGATAAAGACGTGATTTATGCTTGTATGTATGTATTCTACCGGCTAGCTGTCTTCTCAACTCCAATCCTTTTGATCTTTAGAAATTACCTCATACCTTCAAAGGGCCTTTGTAATCCTTTGAAGGGATTATCATTACACTGTAATTACAACCAGAGCCAATGCCAATGTCAACATGACTGGCAACCCTTTTCGTTTTCATCGGAACACGGTGCCTTAGAGCATTCAAGCAACCGGAGACGTCATGCACATTTTATAAGAACCTGTCTCTAGACGGTAGGTTAGGAACGATAATAATTCATTCGTTGGGCGACTTCATTACAAGCAGCAACTTAACAAAATCTAGCTCAAGTTAGCACATGCCCACGTTCGTACATAAAACTGAATATCTCTTACACTTTTTACACAGAGGTAGAAAGTTGCCGTCTCCGGCTGGTTTAGTGCTCTGAGCGTAAGCAATGCTGACTGGCTGACTGCTGACTCGCCAACTTGCCGATGATAAGCGCCCCCCGGGGTGGGCACGCCCCCCATTGTAGAAATATCCTACGTCATTGAGAAGATGTTACAGACTAAATAGGATATCGTTGCAGTTGCTTACGAATATTGATCTATTTGGGCTTGGATTATTGCTGGATTTCTTCCATGCTGGTCCGGGAGAATAGAAAAAAGAAAGTACCAGTCGCTTCTCTTCTCGCGCAGATGGTAACAGCCCGTTGAGGGAATTGGCGAGAATCTTAAGAATCATGTTATTCTACTAATCCTATCCTAGTGCGGGTGGTAGGGCCTTGTGCAAGGTCCGTCCGGGTCGCTACCACCATCTTACTCGCTAATCCTGCCGCTAAGCAGCAGTGCTTGCGCTGCTGTGTTCCGGTGTGGAGAGTAAGACAGCCGGGGAAATTACGGGCACAAGAGGCATTTCATCTAAGTCCTCTCGGTTGGCAACGCATCTGCAATCCCTCCGGGGTTGCGGGTGTCTATGGGCAGTGGTGATCGCTTACCATCAGGTGACCCACTTGCTCGTTTGCCTCCCTATTCGCATAAAAAAAAAAAAAAAAACGACTCTGCAGATTTGGATAAAATTTGGAACGAAGATAGCTGTTACCCTAGATTGAAACATAGGCTACTTTTTATCCCGGAAAATATAGTTCCCGGGGTATAGCCATAAACATGTCAATTGCTAATTCTACGCAGACGAAGTCGCGGGCAGAAGCTAGTACTTAGTATAGGCGATGCGGCTAGAAGCCCATCAATATTTTGGTTCCTCTTTCCATCTTTACGTCCACAATCACGCTGAACGGAGCTTTTAGGGTTTGTCATCTAAGGCTCAGTCTACCCCGTTAGGGATAAAACCGTGATTAATGTATGTGTTATAGCGATACTCATCCATTGAAACAGACAGAGAATAGATATCAAAATCGGCACACTGTGTGAGATGTAAATGGTTGGTATAAGGTAGAATATTGAGGAGAGAAAACCTCTAGATACCTCTAGATAAGGAGAACATGCATTCGGTTGAAGACAAAACCTGCGACTGGAAGTATGCAAAAATTGACACAATTAAAACGGATAATTTATAAATATATCACGCAGTTTTTCATCTTACTGAATTTACTTCTAATTAACTATGTTGCCCGCCAACTTCGTCTGCAAAAGGTTTGTTTATCGCAATCCCGCGGAAACCCCGCAATTTTCCGGGATAAAAAGTAGCCAATGTGTTAGTCCAGACTACAATCTATCTCTTCGCCAAATTCTAACCAGATCTGTTCAGCCGTTCTGGCGTGAAAGAGTAACAAACATCCGTACATCCTAGCTTTGGCATTTATAACATTGGTAGGGTGTTTTCTATTAATACATCGGATTGTTTCAATTTTGTGTATATGATCTGGCTTCCCATGTGCAGGACCCTGTATTTATGAGCCCTGGACACATGGCTGCCACACATCCCCGCTTTGCTGTCCTGCGTCGCAGGCGCATTATATGAAGCAACCCGCACTGCTCTGTTCCACTTGACACAATTTACATGTACTTCTTTTGACAACTTGAACAGTTAGTTATGCATGTTTCATCTTCATACATACATACATAAATCACGTCTTTATCCCCTATGGGGTAGATAGAGCTTAAGGTAACATAACCAAAACCACGTTTAGCATGGTTGTGGGCGTATATTTAGGTGTAGGGGAATAATAATAGTGATGGGTTGCTAGCCGCATCGCCTATCACATGATCCTAAGATTTTCGCCCATTTTACTTTTGGCTTTTACTGCGCTATGTTTTTCTTTACTCCCAGACCATCTTCTCAGACCATGTATCTTTTTCATCCTATCACCTGTCAAAGACTGCATGGTAATCATCACAAGGATCCCACAGAAGCAAGAAGAAGCCACATAAACATGTAATGATACAAATAATTAATTTACTCGCAGCTAAACAAACTTTGGTAGAGTGAAATTTTCTGTTAAAATATCAAAGATGCAACAATATTTCGTTGTCCACAACCGTTTCAATTTCACCGTAAAACTGCAGTCTAAACGCAGTGCATTTTCAAGCATAGTTAAGTATTAGAGCTCACATTTTAAAGATATCTCATACGTGTATGTCAAAAAAATAGAATTCTAACGCTTTAAATCCAACTTAAGTACTTTAATAACCATTTTGATCTTTTGAACGGCTATTCAAATTTCCACAACAATAATTTTACAAAAGTTACCAGAATTTCTGAATAATTTGGATCATTGGAGCGGGATTTAAGAGGAGCCAGCCGCCGTCAGATCCGAGGTCATCGCCCGGAACGGAGATCACGAACTTTTTTACACGAATATTTCGTTAAGTGTAGCCACATATAGCTATTATAGATCGTGAGCAGTATATGTGATGTAATAGTTTTATAGCTCCGATCGATATAATTCGATATGAATTGAATTTGAATATTGATATGTTGATTTGTGTGTGGGAACGGTAGAGGGAAGAGGATTCGATTTTTAGATATTGTTTAATGTATTGTTAAGAGTTTACTGTGACTGAAAATACATAGCAGAAAGCCATGTTTGGTCATGTTAATTCAAGATTTGATTATGTATAGGAAACGTACAGTTATGGTCTTCCGTGCTGGTCTGGGAGGAAAGAAAAGACAGAATGTACCCGTTGCTTCTCTTCCCGCGGAGATGGTAAAAGCCCATCGAGAGAATGGGTCAAAATCTAAGGAATTGTAATAGGCGATGCGGCTAGCAAAATAGTGATGGGTTGCTAGCTGTGCAGGTTTCTGCTGCTTGTTAATTAAATTAATGGACTTTTTTTTTTTTATGTGAATAGGAAGGCAAACGAGCAAGTGGGTCACCTGATGGTAAGCGATCACCACTGCCCATAGACACCCGCAACCCCGGAGGGATTGCAGATGCGTTGCCAACCTAGAGGACTTAGATGAAATGCCTCTTGTGCCCGTAATTTCCCCGGCTGTCTTACTCTCCACACCGGAACACAGCAGTGCAAGCACTGCTGCTTAGCGGCAGGATTAGCGAGTAAGATGGTGGTAGCGATCCGGACGGACCTTGCACAAGGCCCTACCACCCGCAAAACTGTATGACATGTATGACATGACTGTATTTTATGAATGTATGACATGACTGTATTTTATCTAGTGTTTTATTGCAAAGAGAATCGGCTAACTACTACACACATTCGTGGCCATTTTAGGAAGAAGACACTGGGGGGGGGCACCATGCCCATAGACAAAACATTAAAGAAAAAATAAAATTACTCTATGTTGAGTGTTGCCAACAATAGCCGTATCGCCTATAACATGATTCCTAAGATTTTCGCCCATTCCGTCGTTAGGCTTTTACCATCAGCGCGGGAAGAGAAGCAACTGGTACATTCTATGTTTTGTCTTTGCTTCCAAAACAGCATGGAAGTGGAAGATCTATGAATTTATTGCCACTATAATTAATGTGCATTTAATAATTTACAACTTTTTTTAATTCTAGGAACGCGCCATAAGTTTCACTCGCCTCACGGAACGCAATTAAAATTTATTTCTCTCTAATTTCTCTAATAAAATGTCATTCTAAATGGCATTTCACGATCGATCAATTCGTCCATTAATTATGAGAAATTCTCAAGAATACCAGTAATTTTAGAGCCGTTCATTAATCATAAAACGGAAGGAATGCGTGTTTAACAAAACTAAGAGAGTTAACGGGGTCTTAGCTATGTTTTTCTATTCATCAATCAAAATCAAAAAGCGTTTTACTCTGCGAAAACTGCTAATTGTTTGGGTCGTGGGAAAACCGACCAAACGACCAGCTACTACCAAATTCGAAATTCGAACTTGATATCAACAGTCCTTCTCAATACATACCTACTAATCTAACTAATATTATAAATGCGAAAGTATGGATGGATGGATGGATGGATGTTTGTTTGTTACTCAATCACGCCAGAACGGCCCAACGGATCTGGATGAAATTTGACACATTGATAGTCTGGAATAGCACATAGGCTACTTTTTATCCCGGAAAATTGCGTAGTTCCCGCGGGATAGCGATAAACAAATTCTTTGCAGACGAAGTCGCTGGCAACAGCTAGTATTACAAATGCGAAGTAACTCTGTCTGTCTGTCTGTCTGTCTGTTACCTTTTCACGCCTAAACAGCTGAACCGAATTTAATGAAATTTGGTACAGAGAGTTTTCGTCAGCTGTCATTTTTAGTGGAGGTGGAGGGGATATGCGCAGTATGAAAATGATGTTGTTTTTTATACTGCGCATATTCCGTCCACGTTTTACTTATTTGCCGCCACCTGTATGGATCTAACAGCGAGGGAAGCTAAACTGAAACGGGATTGAATCGCATTAAAATGTCATGGTAAGGAATTGCTCCGACAATTGTTTCGGACTATTTCGAAGCCCTTCATCAGGGAGCGCTCGCCCCGGCGGCAGCGAAACGAACACGCTTCGGCTTTTATACGTGAGTTACCCGTTGTGTTGTAATTATGTGTGAGTCTCACGGTAGTTTCATGTTGAAAGTAATGGTACTGTTGTACTCGCAGTTGAGTTGGCATGTGTTACTGTTGTACTTAACTGATGAAGTGTTGTTATGTTACCCAAATGAATTCTTTCTCCGGGGAACTATTAATTGGCAGCCTTTCCTATGCGCCCAGTATGGTGCGCCTGCGCAAGCGCGGAATCCCATGTCCGATGTTTCCGTGTGACGCAAAAAGCTATAGACCGCGATGCCGGCTGCCACACAAACGAAGACGACAAATAACAAAGAAATAGGCCATTTTGGAGATTTATTCATAATGAGGCGACCTCTATGTCAAAACGTGTGACGCAAAAAGCTATAGACCGCGATCCCGGCTGCCACACAAACGAAGACAACACGTGAGAAAGAAATGGAAAATTTTGGAGGGTAACAAGCATAATGAGGTGATACTATCTCTATAATTTAGAAGAAGGTATAATTTGAAAGTTTTGTCTATGGTTTTCAAATTAACAGACATCGTGAAGCAATTAGCTGTGGGCACGCGTCCACTAGCTCTGGACGACAGATAAAAAAATCTTGATACAGTAAAAGACAATTGAAGGATAAGAAGTCAATAAAAGGAAAAATGTACACGAAGTGATGACAGTAGGTACGCAAGTACCATAACTCAACTGTCATAGTCGTATGGCCAACCCACAAGTGTTTATTTGTCAATACACCACAATAATGCCCAATAATTTCAAGACTGAAAATATAACACAGACCATTAAACTGCTTCTAATAAAACCTTATTTAAACGATCTTCCGATTAAATATGAAATAGGTCCTTCATGTAACAAGGGACAATAATTGCGAACGTAGTTTCTAATGATTTCTATGGAGCAGCGGCGTCGCGCGCTCGGGCCTTAATTGCCGCTCCAGCAATGCGCGGGCGCAGGAAAAACTACGAGACAAACGTCCGCATACACGCGCCTCCCGCGGCTGCGTTTTTGTGGGACAACTTATTTGTATGAGATATCGCGGGTCATTTAGGAAGGCACATATGGTAGGTAAAAAGACGTGATTTATGTATATATTTATGTATGTATGTATGTACATATGGATGCCTGTACAACAGTGGCGTGGCATCCATAGAACTCGAGTCCCACTAGCTTGCCTATTTTAAGGCAGTTGGGCAATTTATTGTGCAGAATTAGAGGAAAAGGCTAGTTAAGTTCCCTTCGGCTTGCCTTCTGATATATTTGACGCTACGCCACTGCTGTACAAGGTATCTTGAAAAGAAAGAAATTGATCCGCTTATCGCAGGTACCGACAGACATTTTTTTTGTATTTGTTGTATAGCGGCAACAGAAATAAAATATATAAATTTCAATTGTTTGTCCTGGTTCATGAGATACAGCCTGACGGACAGACGGACAGTGGAGTCTTAGAAATAGGGTCCCATTTTTAACAATTCATTAGGAAACCCTTGTGGTATTTGTTAATAAAAGCGCACTAATTAATTAATAGTGCTATGGGTGGTGTAGGGGTATAGCACGCGTCACGGAATGACGAGGACCCGGGTTCGATTCCCGGCCATAGCTTTACTTTTCGGATTTTTCTATGTGTTCTAATTTTCAGTGTCGTTTAGAAATTTAATTAATAGTGGTTTATTCTTTTAAAACACAGTAAAAGAAAACGTGTCGAAAATATGAGAGAGTGAGAGGCGCGCAGAGCGACAAAGACGGCAGTAACTACAAGTAACGTTTCGTTCCTCACAACCCTAAAAACCCCTTCCTTTTTTTTGAGTATTAATTAATTTAAATTTAGATTTACATTTTTTTTTAATGCGAATACTAATGTACAATCATTTTTACAAATAAATGACGACTCGAAACTACCTCTCTTTGAGCTTGCCTTTCAAGTTTCAACTTCAAGATGATAAAGCCACTGCAGCATAAACACAGGTCTGCAACAAGCTACCATAACACTAAACTTAACCACCGACCAATGGTATATAATCTCGAGGGTAACAGGTTCACGTCCGGGTCAGTGTGTCGACAACGCCCGTATACTTAGCACAGCAAATAGGTCGCCTATTCAATGAACAATAATTGCTTAGCGATCAGCAATTTCGCTCGCGGCTACCGGTCAAGAGCTTAACACGTTTTAAATATTAGTTTGAAATTAAATGAGACACCTTGCTATTATCCTATCCATACTATCCATAGAATCCATACTATCCATACTAATTGTAAATACGAAAGTAACTGTAACTCTTGTTTGTCTGTTACCATTTCACGCTTAAACCGCTGAATCGAATTTGTTGAAATTTGGTATACAGATTGTTTTAGTCCCGGGAAACATAGTATAGTTTTTATCCCGGAAAACAGCATAGTTCCCGCGGGACAGCGATAGGCGAATTCTTAGCAAAAACGAATTCTGCGCAGATGGAGTCGCGGGCAACATCTAGTAATATTATAAATGCGAAGTGTGACAGTCTGTCTGTTACATCTTCACGCTTAAATCGCGCACTGAATTGATATAGATCTCCCATAGCCATAACATTAAATAGTCCTGTGAAGGTTTTTTAAGGATTTTCGAATCATAGTTGACTAGGTTATGATTTTGACATTCCATACTAAAAATTACAGCTAAAACCTGAACTGAGTCCTAATTGAATCGGATTAAGACGTCATGGTAAGTCCCCAGTAATCCTACAAAGTCGCAGAATTAGCTGATAACTTACACGTGTCTTCTACGTCTTCGTTTACGATGTGGGTCGCGACAACTCTAAGAGGACCGACTAGATTCCTTCGTCTCAGTCGTAAATAAATCCTTCAATTGGCAGATTCCGCAGCAACAAAGTAACCATACCAAATAAGACGGGCTGAAGACATCGTTGTTTAAAGTCAGGAAACTAGCTAGGTTATCCAAATAATAACATTGAATTAAAATTTAAACCTGTCAAGAGAGACGACGGCACGTGGAGGAACCGTAAAAACATAGAGATCCAGGAGCTGGTGGCTGAACCCATCATCGGCGTAACAAAATCACACAGACTTCGCTGGTTCGGCCATCTACTCCGAATGGGAGAGGATCGTGCTGCCAAGAGAGCGTACGTGGGACGACCGACTGGTCGCCGCCCGGTTGGGCGACCCAGGAATCGCTGGGGGGACAGTCTCCAGGCGGATTTGCGACGTCTTCTAGTCGACGACTGGCAAGAAGCTGCGCACGCTCGGGACAGATGGCGTGCT
The DNA here is from genome assembly GCA_963854515.1 of Pandemis heparana. NCBI lineage: Eukaryota > Metazoa > Arthropoda > Insecta > Lepidoptera > Tortricidae > Pandemis > Pandemis heparana. The sequence goes on along the minus strand of OY978009.1, from coordinate 1,779,613 downwards.
CTTGTTTCGGAGGCTAAGACCCTATTTGGGTCCCTGAGCCAAGTTAGTTATTTAAAAATTTAAACGGCCAAACTATAAATTAAACAAAATGTTTTTGCCAGAAGTGCCTTACATCAGTTTGGAAAAAACCTGATATTTTTCAAACGGCTGCACCGATTTTTACCAAACATGGCTAAGAAACACCGCAAGGAAACTAGCTATCGAATGAAATAAACCGCATCGAAATCGGTCCATCGGCTAGAGAGCTATGATGCCACAGACAGACACACTCACATGAACAGAAATGGTCTTCCACGGTCTTCCATTTTTTATTTTACAACTTTGGCACCTTACCTACCTTTGGCTATACCTTGGGATACCTATTTTAACCAACTTTGTCTGTCCGGTCGTTGACATTTGTCCAGCTAACCCCACAATTGGGCCGCCGCGATCGGTTTCAGGAACCCGGCCCCGACTGTAAATGGGGCGCGCAATTAGCGTCGGGTTACATGCGCCGGCGCAGCGGCAGTATTCCGCGCGGTTTTCTTAAAGGTTTTGACTTAGTTTTGTATTGATAGGGTTCGCACCTTTAGAATGGGACTGAGCCTTATACTAAGGCTTCTCTGTCCGTTCGTCTGTCATAAACCTGTAACGTTTGAACCGTGCAGTCGAGCATTTAAATTTTTCACAGAATGTGTATCTGTAAGGTCATTTTTAGCCTATTTTGTGTCCCCTTTCTCTTTCCACCCGTCTCTGTCTGTTGCGATACACATGCTTTATCTACGAATCCTAACTCATCCAAACTAATATTATAAATGAGTGAGTTTGTTTTTGTATTTGTTTGTAACGCTTACTCGTAAACTACTCAACGGATCGTGATAAAATTTGGTATACCGATAGTTTAAGACCCTAGGAAAAACATAGGATAGTTTTTATCACACTTCCCGCGGGATAGCGATAAATGAATTCTGCACAGACAGACGGAGACGCGGGCAACAACTTAAGTTTGTTCTTCCGAGGGACTAAGCTCGGACATACAATAAGAATAAAGTTACAGATGTTTTGCATATTTACCATGACTTTTTTTGGTTGAACGTGTACTCACGCACACTTTGACACGTAATGCCATACGTGTTTACCACAAACAAAGCTCACGTGTCATCGTGAACTGCAAGAGCTATAGAGCTAAGTTGTCTATCCTCAAGAATAAGGCCGCGTTCTTATGACGGCCTGTTGGTGATCGAGTGACCTGGATAATGCGGCCGTTCCGATTTAACGCTGAAATTCAGTTACGGCTTCTTTGAACTGTTAGTCATCGCTAATGGTGTTATTAGACATGTCCCGTTTAATCAAAGCAAGTATTGGGTTCTGTCAGAGTTTATCAAGCACTCGTTTTTGAGGCAAGTTTTGATGAACGAAAATTCGGCGTCTCATTTTCGTCGAAAAGAAAATTTTGAAACGACGACACAGAAAATAATCTTGCTCTGCTCATTTTCTAGATTTCACAAACTTTAATTCAATATGAGATTTGCCCTTTTATAACAGATTCAAAACTTACACGTAAATTTTGACTTTTCCAACGGCCAGATTATAACTGAAAACTCGGTACAGAAACTTGTGTTGAACTAAATTTTAACGAAATGATTACTGATTAATTTGAATTTTCTAAATTGCAGGCGGTTGTTTGGCGCGCGAATTAACGGCAGCGATTTCAAAATCATTTACTATTCCTAATAATCATCTTGCAGTCATTCCGGGCCCGACAAAGAAGATTGTACGCCATTAGACTCGTTTACCGTGAATTACTTAAAACCCGGCGTGCCCCACGACTCATGACTTTAGTTTCCACTCACTAGAAGCCGTTTGTAGAGTAATGGAGTTAACAAGTCAACAGGTGGATACGTTTTTCTAAAGCATGCAAAATTGATATTATGTTCCTTGTTTGCTGCGAAATATCACGTTTGGGGTGCGGATAGACAAAGAGGTCTCTAATGTGATCTCATATAAAATTGACGGCATAGCCGGCATTACCGCCGTCTTTTGTTTCAATGCACAACATCATTTATTTTTCTTTTATGACTGTATATTTGTAGGTGGCCAGTTGTAATCCTTGAACAGTTTTATTTTAGTATGAAAGGTGAGGTGACCCGTGTATGTTCCAGCAAATTAAACTCATTTCATTTCATTTCATTTCATTTCATTTCATTTCATTTCATTTCATTTCAGGTAAGCGTGTGCTTTTAGAATTTGTCTTTCTTATCTCGGAAAGAAGGAGAGTGACCAATTTCGTCTTGCTAAGTTCGGCAACCTATGATTTAAATACAAATCTGTCTACACGACACTGCCATATCACTCGCGTACAGTCGCATACGTCTATTTTTTTAAACCACACCAGCGGCAGTAACAGGACATGACAGGGCATCAAAGAGCCGTCGCACAGCGTTTTTTGCGCGTACGCTACACGCCCTTTACCACGACCATGCGCGACGAGTTTCGCGGCTAGCAATTTCCTATCCATTACACGGTGGAAACTGTCACCACACATCTATTGACTAACGATGCAAGCAATGTATTAGAGAATTGTTACAAAAGTCGCTGTAGTTGCCAGGTCATGGATGCGCAAATGATTGGAATTAATATGATTTTATGGTATCACAATTTTATCGAAAGTGTTGCGTTGGTCACACGTTAACTTAGCTTGCTGTAAAATTAATAAGTAAGTCAGTGAAGTGTGTTTTATATCATTGAAAAAAATATTTATTACTTAATTAAAGTGTTTATTAAGTTTCACATTTATTTCACCGAATTTGAACACAAACCGAACGTTCAACTTTACAAGGCCAAATAAATATCGATTGAGGCAGCGTAACCTATATCTGTTTATTTTATTTTTAATTTTTCAAGTTATTGTTATTGTTTACTCTTTATAATAGAACAGATTACTGGAAAAGCTTTTAGTTGGCACTGCGACGCGCCGGAATTTGCAAATCAGATTCAGCGTACAGATCGAATCGGCAGCTGTATCGTCACAACGTCTGTAATCATTCTATAATTAGCTCACTCATTACTCAACTAACATATCAATCAGGTTTTACATAGTGTGTTCATTGACCACAGGAAGCCAGCACCGGTTTTTGCAAGCACAATACTGGTTGACAAAGCTATTGCCCTCGTTTAAAAAGGCGTATGTCAATGTAAATTACATTGAGATAGGCCCTTTTGTTTGGTAGTGTTATGCGTACAAAGCAGTCCCCGTGACCGCACACTCGTAGACCAGTTCTAGTACTTCTAGTACCCTTGGTTATGTGGTGGTTGAGTCATGTGAGATTAATTTTGTCTGTAGTTTTATTGATTTTGTTTGTTGTTTCATTAGTGTCTGTATCTGTAGTTAGGGTATGAAATAAGCGTGCGAATTCAATATTTTTTTTGCGTGTCCTCGCTCATAAATATTTTAACACCAAACTTATTATTTACTAGCGACCCGCCCCGGCTCCGCACGGTATATTATACATGTATTATACACATAAACCTTCCTCTTGATTCACTCTATCTATTAAAAAAAACCGCATCAAAATGCGTTGCGTAGTTTTAAAGATTACATAGGGTTAGGGACATAGGGTCATAGGGACAGAGAAAGCGATGTTTTATACTATGTAGTGATGATATAGGGGGTGTATATTAGACTATATATTCTTGTTGGACTGTATCTTGAAATAAATTTAATGCAGCTATGCAATAATTCGCATTAAGATAAATAAAAAGATATGCTTAGATATCATCACTATTTTGATTCCCCTTTCCACCTATATGCCCATAATCATGCTAAGCGTGGCCTTTAGGTCTTGTTACCACAGGCTCTGCCTACCCCGTAAGATAAAGACGTGATTTATATATCCGCGTCTTATTTACGTGTTGCACAGAACGCATCCTAACTCAGCAATTACACAGATGTTGTTGACCTTCCGCAAACCCATTTGAGTCACAGCACGCACACACTAACACAGGCTCATTATAAATGTAAACACAGTGTTCTAGCTCTTCCTTACTACCAGTAATGTGTGTTGGGATATGGTAAAATTGCCGGCACTGACCACCGCCTTGCAGGTAATTACAGACAGCAGATAAAGAGAGCGAGGTGCCAAGTGGCGCTCGCTGGCACATCGTCGAGTTGCAGAATGGACGATAAAGAAAAGTATACGGGTTCTGAACTCCTGACTTCTTTAGGTACCTACGGGACTTTTTGCTATGTCTATCTTGCTTGGATGTAACTATTCTACGGCATGAAACGGACGTGTTAATGAACAAACTGATAATTAGTGTCTTCCATTTGATTCCTTTAAAATACACGAATTTTCAAGTCGTAATAGCTCGTCCATTCAAGAGGCCGTGCATTGGTCGCATCCTAAATCCGTACCTACTAATATTTATTACTAATGCGAATTCGAAAGCGTGTGTCCGTTTTTTACCTCTTCACTATAAAACCGCTGAACCGATTTAGTTTGAATTCGATACAGAGACAGTTTTACTTTCAGGAAATGACATAGGATAGTTTTTGCCTCAGAAAATCGCACATTTCCACAGGAGAGACAGCTAGTAATTACTAAAATGAGGGCTTCGGTAGCAACTTCGAAATATTTCAGCGACAGACGTATTACTCAACAGCCTGATCAAAGAAGTTCATAATTCATTGCAAGATTAAGACATAATAACACCAATTAAGAACAATAACGCATGCATTCCGCGGCGGGCCGTAATCCTTTCTCTAAGAACTGAAACATAAAGGGCAATTCAAAGAAATTACTTTATTATTATTACGCAATCTTAAGACAGAATCAGTCTTAAGTATCATTCCCGAGTTGTTAAGGGTGCAGGGTCTTAATGCAATTCAATTTCGACTCAGTTCACGTTTTAGCTGTCATTTTTAGTACCTATGGATCTGACAGCGACCCACCACTAACTATAATGGAATTCACCTATCGAATTACATCTCTAAACCTAATTCTCTGTAAGAACAAGGATCTTTATCATTTTATACCTGGAAAGTCGGTTTCATAATGGTCGTAATTATTTAGTAGTTGGTTTTTATTATTTAGTTGTTGGCTTTTATAGCTATAGGTAACTTTAATTGTTACGCTGAGACTGCGCTTCCTTTGCTTGCGGTTTTGTACGGAACAGGTTGTAATTAAATTGATATTTAACGTCATTTGTTTCATTAGTTTGCACCGTTACTTTGAGTGTGGGAGGGAAAAGGAGTGTTGTGATTTTTGGGTAGGTATCTCGCTTTTAAACTAATTTTAATTGTTAGAGCCAAATTTATTGGTTAATTTGTGTATATTAATTGAAATTCACAGTTTTTATTGTGTGTTTGTTAAGAACCGTTTTTCATTCCCGTAAAGTCGAATTTTAATATTAGATTAAGTTTAGTATTAATACCTAGGCTAGGCTAGGCTTTAAGGCCAAGGTTCTGGCAGAATATCACCGTCTCGAAGCATTTCTGACAGTGTTGAGCCAACTTCCCTTTTCGTGCCCATTTTGCTCCTATAAAAACCGGTGGTGTAAACTTTGCTGTAATAATGTGACCATAAAGCATTATTTTCTTTTTCTTCTTCTTAACGTAAGTATTGTCATATTCTAGACATCTCCGCTTCACTGCCAAAAGCTATCCAACTAGGCCAAAAACGTCGTCATATCATAGATACCTACAATTAACAGTCAGTGAATTTCTATAACGCCATTGAACTTCCATGTAGTAAAGATGCTCTTACCTTGCTCCGAGGATAGACACTCAGCACATCAGCCCACCAGCGCGCTTCTTCGCGGCACGTGCCCTTGACGAAGGTGACCCTCTCTGGTGCCGTCACCGCCAGGCTGTGCTGGTGACCCGTGACGGAGTCCGCCTCGCTCACCTCCAGCACCGTCGTCATGTCTATGCTGGCTTGGGGCACTGTGTCTGGCTGTGGAAGAAGAACAAAGAATTAGTAATTGGAGTCTTATTTCGTGCAGTGAAGATGGTATACGGCGCGTATAAAAAAATAAAATTTAAAAACCATTTGCCAAACAATATTTACAAATAAAACAACTAACAATAGGTTAAGGCAATGTATGTAACTAACATTTTCATCTCGGTCTGAAATACATATATTTTTTTTAATATCATGTTTCATGAGACAGTTCTCACAGTCATACTGGGTAAATCTTCTATAGGTACGAACAGAAAGCGAAAGAAAACGCGGCTGTGACCTATCACATATGTTACCTAGTAACATTCTGTTGTGTCTATTGTTGTCGCAGATGTGTGCAGTTTTCTCGTGCGATTCAACATTATTCTGTCGTAGAATTGAAGATTTCAAATATTATAGGATGCCTATCTCTCTCGCCTCTTAAAGGCACCTAGGGCGTAAGAAGCTCGTTCCAGATTTTGCAAGTTCGTGGCAAAAAAATCATCAACATGATTTCGATAAATGAACGCTTACGACGGGTGGATCTGTAATGGAACCCCGCAGCTGGAATGAAGTCAAAGAGTTCCTCAGAGCATTGCCCGTTGTAGATCTTATAGAATACGCAAAAAGAGCTACGTCTCTGCGGAGAGCAAGAGGATCGAGTTTATCGCAGAGTGAGGGATTGCCGACGACTCGGGACGCCCTGCGCTGTATGCGATCAAGTGAAAGCAGCTCACAATGCTAAACGTGGCCTTTAGGTCTTGTTACCCTAGGCACTGTCTACCCCGTAAGGGATGAATACGTGATCTGTGTGATTCTTCTTTATTAATATTAAAAATTTACTTCTAAAGAAACTCGTCTGAAAAATAGACGTGAATAAACCTACTACAACGATATTGAAACAACACCTTATTCACTACTACTACGACATCTCAAATTAATGACCAACGCAACTGAACACGAACAACGCAGCAATCCAGTTAATACCCAGTTTCATTAACAACAAACGCTAGCTAACGCACCAGATCACACTTATAAATCACAAGCATGAAACGTATGAATAGCTCCCGTTGCTTTGATAAAACGTGGAGTCAGCCGCGGCTATTTCTACGTCTGGACTATGTTCTTGTACGCTTAACGATACCTCACACTGACATACACTATTAGTTAACACTTCATTAACGCTAGCAATTAAGTAAGCCTTTATTTATACCTGTCATTTAATTGCAACCATTTACGCCTACCGTTAGAGTTGATAGTTCAATGTTGGTTGGTTTTTCTCGGTTAGTTAAATGGCTTGAACTGTGATTTAGTGATAGTCATCGTTATCGACTGATAGATTCAACAGATAGAGTCGCCAAGTCATCAGTAAGACTGGGAGCTATATTTAAAAGGAAACTGGTACTTATCATAGAGATATTATTATAATAGAAGAAGAAGAAGAAGAAAGAAGAAGAAGATAATTGAAGACAAGAAGAAGAAGAAGAAGAAGTTGTTTGAAGAGATTGATGAATGTGGATGAAGCGAAAGAGGTATGTCAGGATCGTAGCAAGTGGAACAAAGTAGTCTCTGCCTACCCCTGTGGGAAAGAGGCGTGACGATAATATGTATGTATGTATGTATGTATGTATTATTATAATAATAAATAAATAAATAAATATCATGGGACAAATTAAACCAATTGACCTAGTCCCAAACTAAGCAAAGCTTGTAATATGGGCACTAGACAACGGATAAACATACTTATATAGATAAAGACATATTAAACATCCAAGATTCGAGAACAAACATTAGTATTTTTCATACAAATATCTGCCCCGACTGGGGATCGAACCCGGGACCTCAAGCTTCATAGTCAGGTATGTATGTATGTATGTAAAACTCTTTATTGTACATAAAACACATGAAAAAGATGAATACAGGAAAACACGAATGCACAAAGGCGAACTTATCCCTAAAGGGATCTCTTCCAGTTAACCTTTGAACGATTGACAGGACATAGGTATTAAGCAAGAGTAGACACACAGAAAAAGTAAAAAAACTGATCAAAACCTAAAATAATCCTAAATGCCTAAATTTTAAATACTTAATGTAAGATATAATACATAACAGATAAATACGATAAACTAATACATATACAGTCATAATAAATACATAATAAATAAAATATATTACACAACATATACATATACATAAGTAACAAAACTCAACACATTCATTTGAGATGAGAGGACCCATCAAGCCAATACGCCTTCAAGCGACAGCGCAGGGTAGCAACAGTCTGCGATTGCCTGATATCATCTGGCAACCGATTCCAGAGTCAGGTTCTCTAACTACTAGGCCATCTGGTCGTCATATTCATGAAATCATTTACCTGGCTTCATCTTGATGGTACTGAAATTGGCAAAGTATCTATGGATAAGAAGCAATTATTATTTTAAATTTACTTGTAACTTCTACCTATTTAAAAACATCACCTTCGCGAACAGACTCAACCCCGTCGCATTAATCGATTCCCTCATGACCTTGGTCCAATGGGGCGACATTTATCATGTGCATGACCCGGTGGTTATCCTAGCGGTATGCAAATGTCTGCTATGCGCTGGCGCAAGTCACACGATCGCGACACGCTAAAGATATTAAAGTTAATGATTTTTTTGCAGAATGACATTTGCAGTAGACGGAAACGAAGTTACGAAGTTGAATCGGAAAGCATCAAATAAACATGTTATTTAGAACCTTTTATTTAGAATCTGCGGGTGGTAGGGCCTTGTGCAAGGTCCGTCCGGATAGCTACCACCATCTTACTCGCTAATCCTGCCGCTAAGCAGCAGTGCTTGCACTGCTGTCTTCCGTTGTGGAGAGTAAGACAGCCGGGGAAATACGGGCACAAGAGGCATTTCATCTTAGCCCTCTAGGTTGGCAACGCATCTGCAATCCCTCCGGGGTTAAGGGTGTCTATGGGCAGTGGTGATCGCTTACCATCAGGTGACCCACTAGCTCGTTTGCCTTCCTATTCGCATAAAAAAAAACTTAAGTACCGTCAACTGGGGTGACTTTGGTAATTTTGGGGCTACTTTGATCGTTTTAAAATTGCTTTAAAATCGATATTATCCATCTTTGGTGAATGTTTGGCATGTAGACGCAAAGGCGATCGACGAAGACATTGATTGGAAGCAGTAAACGCAAATAAAAAACAATGGTTTTGTCATTAAAACTACTTTTTAAAGTCACCCCGTGAATCAGAGTCACCCCAGTTGACTGTATCATACTTTTTTGGTCAACTTTAAGTAAATGAGCACCACCATCCACAGATAAATTAGATGAATTAATTTCGATTTGTAAATTACATTACATTTTTATCTTAAAACAACAAAATGCATAAGCAGAACCAGAGGAAGCGCCAGTTATTTCACCGGCTGTATTATTCGCGCCGGAACACAGCAACGCAAGCACTGTCGCTTGGCAGCATTAGCGAGTAAGATCGTCGAAGTGGTTCGGCCTAAAATAGCACAAGGCCCAAGTAAAATCTATACCAAGCGGCTAGTAGTTAACATACCAACGCTTTTAGTGTACAAATGTGCAAGATCCTTTTCCATCGTCCTCGGAAATCTTCGTATTTGTCATGCTATACACGTCGGTATCATTCGGAAGTAGGTAATCGTCTGTTCACAAGGGGAAGGAATAAGGATTATTTACTACATCTATTTATTCCCGATTATTATTATTATTTATTCCAGAGTTTTAACTTTGTTATAGTTATTTCTACTATTTCTACCATTCGCTTGCTCCTTGCGTCGGCGCATTGCGGACATCGAAATAGTGCGGTTGACGACCGTCGTATCTAAAATAGACCTGCGCCCGCGCCTGCTGCAACGGGATTGCGCACCCGCACGCAGTGACATGACAGACGAACAGGAACACTTGGATAGGATTCTTGTTCAACAAATTTTGCTGTGTTTTAATAAATATTGCAGAATACGTTGTGCGAAAAGTTGATGCACGAAATATTTGAAACAGTTTGAAACGTACCGTTCCTGTCACACTCAAATGATTAGGAATGGTAGGAAACGAACTATTAGCTGGAAAAATCCCTGTGTTCATGTTTTTCATGTGTTTTATGTACAATACCTACATACATAAAGGCCATGAGCATGATTGTGGGCGTATAGGTGGAAAGGGAATTCCAAAAAAGTCATGGATTGCTAGCCGCATCGCCTATGACATGATTCCTAAGATTTTCACCCATTCCCTTTATGGGCTTTTACCATCTGCGCGGGAAGAGAAGCAGTTACATTCTATGTTTTTTCTGTGCTTCCAGACTAGCATGGAAGATATATACAGGGGGTTACCTTATGGTAATATGTAATATGGTAAAGACGTTATCGTCTTAATGCGATTCAATTCCGATTCAGTTTAGGTTCGCTCGAATTCAGATCAGTACTAAAAATGTCAGCAAAAACCTCAACTGAGTCAAAGATACTCCTTAAGAAATAATCCAAAATGTCTAAGTACAGTCAACAGGGGTGACTCTGATTTACGGGGTGACTTTAAAAAGTAGTTTAAATGACAAAATCATTATTTTTTATTTGCGTTTACTGCTACCAATCAATGTCTTCGTCGATCGCCTTTGCGTCTACATGCCAAACATTCACAAAATATGGATAATATCAATTTTAAAGCAATTTTAAAACGATCAAAGTAGCCCCAAAATTACCAAAGTCACCCTAGTTGACGGTAACATTGTTATTATTTTTAAGCCGACTGAATCATAAGATGTATGGCTTATAAAATAAATGAGATTTAAAAAAAAACCTCAACTGAGTCGAAATTGAATCGCTTTAAGACGTCATGGTAAGGCCCCAGTTACGTACATACAGATAAATTTCGTACGCGACCAGGTGCTTAATGGGTAGGTGAGATTTTATCGCAGAAACGAACAAACGCGCCGATACAAAAGATATCTAACGCAAGAACAATGAGACAATTGGATTTATAACAGCACTTTCGCCTCCGAAAAAGGTCTAATTTGACGCTGGTATTCGTCGGCTTACGCGCCGCGATTAAGGTATTGTCACATGGGACACGTCACTGAGGTATTTAAAAACAGTAATTGCCCGTGGTCGACCTACAGTTTTCGACGGAGCTCCGCCCAACCTCTCGCTCCGGATCCGTCTTGCTCGCTCACTCTTACGGGTTTGATCAGGGCCGGATTAATCCTGTCAGGGCCCCTAGCATTGCAATATTTGCAATTCTCGGGGCCTTCCTTTACCTTTAATTTTTTTTCTTTTATGGCGTGTAGGGCCAGTGGCTTCTCTTCTTGTTACCTTGGCCTCTGTCTACCCCGTAAGGGATGGAGACAAGATTTAATGTATTGTATGATTTAATGTAATGTAAACACACGTTCAAGGGTACATACCTACATGTACCCTTGAACGTGTGTTTACATTCTTTATCATGTATCCTTGGCCTCACTTTACGTTGAATTACAGATGTATCAAATTGATTTATCACTGCATCGATAAAAAATCCTGGACCCTTTGGGATAGTTCATGTGACAGAAGCTTTATGATTACGCAACGGTTCCTCTCGGTCCACTCGTAACTTTCAGGAGGGAAACAAGATGGCCGTTGAATGGGAACATTCCTAACCGTATTACTTCAGGCAATCAAATACTGTCTCGACAAGCTCTGAATCAAATCGTCTATTGAATCGTATTATTCAGCATTCACAACAGTTACTTGCATTGTCGTTCATATTCAAGTTTTGTTAAGGCCGAATCATGCGTATAAAACGTTTCTGTTGAGTCATCCATAGACGTCACTAGTTTGGGCGAAATGATTATCAAAATACCAAGAGATCAGATGTCAAACAACTTTCAGAAGCCAGATGTGTGAGATAAGTAATTACGTTTCGTTTAAAATAAAAGGGAAAGCACGTGTCTTTCGTAAATATACAAACGGCTTCTAAAATGCCATAAAAATTGCAAATTTCTCTAACGATATACTTACCCCCTCATTCATAAACGCTCTCTAAGCATCTGCCAACTTAACAAACGTTTGTCCTTATCTGTCACATCGACATTTGCCTTTCACAGATAAGGACAAACGATTGCTAAGTTAGCAGAAACCTAGAGCGTTTATGAATAAGGAGGTTACTCTTCGCCACAATTCAATTCCAAAAAAACTACCGTGTTGCCATTAAAATTAAACAGTTTTACCACAGTAATTTACTTTTCTAAATGAAAAACAAATAATTACAAAAAACAGTCGTAATTTTAAAATGACTTAACCTAGCTAAAACACAACACAAAGACAAAAAAGTTCTCCCAAATCGCCGCCAATAGCGAGGGTGCCCAGAAGGCTAGCAGCATTGCCACGTTATATGACAATGCTTATTAAGTTATGTACGTACATATTTAAGAAATTGTAATTATAAAGATAAAATTTAATTCGACTGCCCGAGAAAACTCTTATTTAAATATTGGTTTAATTGAAACACTTTTATAGAAGAAAGTTTCATATTATATTGGCAATGTATCAGGTTAATAGGTAAATTTTGATTGGTTACATCTGGAACATATGTGAGTGTGACATCTTTAACTTTTCTGGAATGTAATTATAATGACGAGTATAGTAGCATCAAAAGTCAAAAAGTCAAAAGTCAAAAGTGTTTTATTTGTGAAACATAGGTGATGGCTGCATAAATACAGAGATGTTACGTTTCTTAGTGTTGCACTATGTCTTGCCGGTTGGCGTACAAAAACTTTGGCTATTAAGCCAGATAGCTTATGCTTATCTGAACATTACACTGCGATTAGTTAAGCAGTGTCTGTCAATTGAAAAATGGCAAAATTAATAATATACAATTCAATACAATACAAATTATGACACAGATAATGTCAGTATAAGATAATCAAATCAACCATCATCATCGTTAGAAAGACTCGTCACGGATTCAACGGGATTGGCTAGAAATGTATTCTGCGCTTTTGCTGAAGTGCAATGCTCGCGGGATTAGTATTTATGTCGATTAATCGTTGCATTAATAGCTCTGTTAATCTCCATCTAACAGCATCGGAGTAACGTCGAACCTGCCAGCTCATGGGACTGCGACCAGTAATCCCACAAACCTGAGGTACCGGTCGCAGTTATGGCTCGTTTAGACTCTCGCCTTGTACATCGACTAGCTATCTCGTCTCACGCAAATCTCATCCAGTCTCGAACGTGTACGCCTCGGGCGAGTTCCGGAACTTCCGTCGCCAAAAGCCACGTAGTGACACTTGTACAGTCTTGAATAGCCTACAGTTGTGGGAGGAAAGAAAAGAATAGAATGTACCAGTCGTTTCTCTTCCCGCGCGGTAAAAGCCCATCGTGGGAATGGACGAAAATCTTAGGAATCGTGTTATAGGCGATGCGGCTAGCAACCCATGACTATTTTGATTCCCCTTTCCACTTACACGCTCACAATCATGCTAAATGTCGCCCTAGTCTTGTTACCTTAGGCTCTGTCTACCCCGTAAGGGATAAAGACGTGATTTACGTGTGTACCTATGTTGGATGATATAATTTATGTAAAGGACACTAAAGCGTAAAAGCGTAATTTTACAAATTTAAGACTAGCTACTTATTTTATTGAGTCAGTGCGTTATTTTGCGGAGGTCAACTTCAATGAAGAAAAAAAATCAATTGCTACAAACATAAATTATGTACATAGATTATGGGGGAGGGCTATGTCCAACAGTGGACGTGATGTTGATGACACATAGTTATTAACCGTTTTTCTGAAAAAAAAAAAATAAGTAGCGGAGTAGCCAGGGCAAATTGCTTTTTGTTCAAGTTACCTATTGTCAACCTTGCCTTTTAACTTCTCTAATTATATTCTACTGATTTGTGGTGGTCATGAATATTTTGTATTGTATTGTAAAGGATCACGTATTGCATATTCTTGCGCGAGAGTCTAAACCAACAATAACCTAGCGCATACTAATATAAAGGTTATTTACAACAGCCAGTTTACGTAACTGTTATAACGATTAACTAATTCCGTTTTCAGTTAGTTCGGAATTGCAAATTGTGACAATTGCCTTGTTTATGTTATTGTTCACATTAAATGTGTTTTAACGGATTTAACGGGTGTAAGGTTTCATTCGCAAATTGGTTTTAATTAATTATTAACTGTTATGTTTTCCCTTAATTGACAATAACTATTGTTACTGTCGCGTTTTATTACTTTTAGCATATAAATAAATGGTGTCTATGAAACGTTATTCGGTTCCGTGAAACTACTCAACTATAGTCCAAAAGCTCATAACTATGTTCCAAATCTGACTTAAATATTTTCGTTCAGGTGTGATTTACGAGTAAGTTCAATGGTTAAATATGTTCATTAACGGAAGGAAAAACTTGGACTTGGTATGGATACTTAAAGTCGTCTTGAAGTTATAGACCATAGTTACAGTAGGTACTAGACTGTAGTTGAAAGAAAGAAAGAAAGAAAAAGGTTTATTTGGTGCAAAAAAAAACAAAAATCGTACAAAAAAAAGTAACATTATAAAACACCAAAAAGGTTGCCGCTCAGCATGTTTCAAGCTTTCAAACAAAGGCTATGTCTGTATGTAATGTGTGAGTTATTTAGGTAGTTTTACGTTCCTTTGATTACAAAATCCTAACGGTTACATTTAACACGTTTGGCTAGATCAAGTTTAAAATAAGCACAATGAAATCCTCCATTTTCTCAAGCAACTTCTCCAAGCAAAGCCAATTGAATAGAAACAAAATACCTCAAAGTAAAAGAAACCTCGACGCGGAAGCTATTTGACGGCGTGACGTCATAAATCTGCGCCGGCGCACAAAACAATTAGCCTTCCACCTCTTACGAATCCTTGCCACCGTATGCTGACCCCTAATCATCCCAATAAAGTCTCAGGTTCCTCTAAACTTGGTACCAGCTGGGGGGGAGCGGGAGTTCAAAGCTGTTGGTTAAGTTTGAACCTGGCACATTACGGATTTGTCACGCAGCCACGGACCGTTTGGTGTCGATGGTGATGGGATATTTATGTGCCCAGCGTTGGGAACCGCTAGCTTCGGATTTACAGTCATTTGGGTGGGCTGGTTTAATAGTTGCGGATGTAGATTATCAAAAATAATAGGTTGTTCATGATTGTTGAACGGGACTTAAACGTGTGTTAAATTGTCCCTTTATATGTCTTTGGCGCAGCGTAGGTGTTAAGAAAATATTTACAGCTTGATTGAACCTATCTTCTATTTCTTTATAAAATAAGTCGGGTTAATTCGAAATATTCTAAACGGGATGTGAACCGCGATTACCTTTATCGAGCTCCCGATATTTCGACGCAGTTGTATGCATCATGATCACGGGTAGACTAAAGAACTAGACTCGACTCTCGGGGTCTTAGACTGAGTCAGGTTAAATATTTACATTTTTCGTCGTAATTTAGTAAAAACAAAAGATATTTCGGTCAAAATGAAATTAAAAAAAAATACCAACCATGTAGGTACATACAGTCAAGGGCATACATATTTATTATGTACGTTACCAAGATGTCAAAAACATAATCACCTTTATGCCATCACTACATAGTATAAAGCAAAGTCGCTTTCCTCTGTCCCTATGTATGCTTAGATCTTTAAACTACGCAACTGATTTTGATGCGGTTTCTTTTATTAGATAGAGTGATTCAAGAGGAAGGTTGATTTAGATTAGATTAGATTTATTTATTCATCACCAAAAATTACATTATATAAAATTATTCATCAAAATCATTAACATTACAATTAAGTAATTTAATCATTATTAGCAAATACACTTTTTCTATTCTATTCTATTCTACGCAGACGAAGTCGCGGGCAGAAGCTAGTAAGCAATAAGGCCGATGACCCATATGTTTGACATGGCTGTATTTATGCCTTCGACTGTACTCTATGATCCCTACTGACATAACCGTCTTAAGCCATGAACACGGCAAACCCGATTATCGATACGAAATCGAGTTGGATCGAGACCCCTCCCCAATCCATTATATCGGACCATAGAGGACAATTCCCATAGAGTGGTAACTTCTGCTAACTTAGCAATCGTTGGTCCTTATCTGTGAAAGGTAAATTGTCAAAGTGACAAATAAGGACAAACGATTGTTAAGTTAGCAGAAGCCTATAGAGCGTTTATGAATAAGGGGGGAAGCCTATATCGGACTGTGGATTGTCGTTACCTTAGTCCGACCAATAAAATTGCAACAATTGCCGCATATTCTCAATTTTTTCTCCAAAATTACATGAAATTTTATCTCTATTGGTTAGTTCTTCTATGTATCGGCTTGACAGTTAATCGCTCGTAGGCCGTGGTTATCCCGGACTATGGACCGCACGCGCGACGACCCCCGAGGCCCCCGAGACCCCCGAGACCCCCGAGTCGAAGACTAAGCCTGTCGAACTGTGGTGCACGAGACATCATAAAGTATCACGAGATATTTTTGATATCATGAAATTATCACACTGAGCGCCCGTTTTACCACTCTCTGTTAAGTTTCTGATACCGTTAGTGTCCGATATCTGTGGTGCCATCTTTGTTTATTACTACGAAACAGACAGAGGCGGCATCATGAATATCTGACACCTAAGATTTCAGGAACTTAATAGAGAATGGTGGAACAGGTATTTAATCATACAAAATCGACTCATACACAACAAATAAAAAGAAAAATGTCTTAGCAACACGCATATGAACGACCCCCAATCTTCGATCAACAATAACAACTTCAAGAATAAATTATTATTGTTACTCGAAACCCCCAATGCTCAAGTAGTGTTCCAATATCTCAGGATACCTTGGCTTCTGAAGTAAAGAAGACTGCAGCGAGATCATTGGTTCTGGCTGAAAATCAGTGCTGCAGGTGTCTAACACCTCAGCGTAATGCTGAGCGAGCGACCGTTTCACTTTTGCGAAAACACAACACAACGCTGATGATCAAATTTTCATGTCTGGTTTTTTTTCTATAAAATTGTGTGTACATGCTCTTATATTTGTGTGTCTTGCAAAACAAAATGAATAAATGTCTTCTTTCTTTCTTTCTTTCTATCTAACTATCTAACTATACATACATACATACATACATATCGTCACGCCTCTTTCCCACAGGGGTAGGCAGAGACTACTTTGTTCCACTTGCTACGATCCTGACATACCTCTTTCGCTTCATCCACATTCATCAATCTCTTCATACATGCTCGTCGATTTCGGGTACTCTTGACCTGGCCTTTCTCCAAAACGTCCCCAATTTGAATCTAACTATATAATATATAATATATAATATTATTATAAATGCGAAAGTATGGATGGATGGATGGATGGATGGATGGATGTTTGTTTGTTTGTTACTCAATCACGCCAGAACGGCTCAACGGATCTAGATGAAATTTGGCACATAGATAGAGAAAAGTCTGGAATAGCACATAGGCTACTTTTTATCCCGGAAAATTGCGTAGTTCCCACGGGATAGCGATAAACGAATTCTTTGCAGACGAAGTCGCTGGCAACAGCTAGTAATCCATATACATCCGCAGCCTAACCTCATTTTATCACGCGTTACCCTTCAATCTCAAACCACCAGCCCTATAATTGGGCCCCTTCCACTAGTAGGCTAATCCACATGTCCGCGCTCAGAGTTAATAAGATCGCTCGTGTCACAGTGACATTTGCATGCGCAGGGTTGCCGCGTCTAACGGTTTATTGGAAGAGAGAGAAATACATAAAAGAAAGAGATACCTGCAATAGGGAAGGCATTTGTATTGAGTCACAAGTGAAGTTTATACATAATGTACTCGGTTGTCCGCGACTCCGTCTGCGCTGAATTTGCTTATCGCTATCCCGCGGGAACTATGGGATTTTCCGGGATAAAAACGTATGTCCTTCCCTGGGACCGAAAGTATCTCTGTACTAAATTTCATTAAAATCGCTTCGTGGTTTAGGCGTGAAAGCGTAACAGAGTTACTTTCGCATTTATAATATTAGTAGGGATAATTCATCATCATCATCATCATATCAGCCGAAAGACGTCCACTGCTGGACATAGGCCTCCCCCAAGGCTCTCCACTCGGACCGGTCCTGTGCCTTCCGCATCCACCGCGATCCCGCGATCCTGATCAGGTCGTCGCTCCATCTTGTTGGATTAGGGATTATTATGAATTAGGGATAATTCCCTAATTCATAATATAAAAAGTTTCTTGAAATCATTCCAGAATATTTCAGCAGTTGCGTGAATAAATGCGATTGAACACTCCCGTTTATTTTTCATCGTAGTTTTGGATTTAAAATGAAATCACTCCTTTGACGCATACAAATGTATGAAAACTTGTCAAGCACAATTGAAAAATGCCGAAAAACATTGTTCAGTGAAACTTAACCTACCAACCGATAAATCCTACTAATATTATGAATGCGAAAGTTTGTGGCGATGTGGTTCGGGAATAATTCTGAAAACCTGGTATCGAGGGTATAAATATAAGTCAAAAACATCTATCTACACCTTAATGCCATAAACAATAAGGCCGATGACACATGGATTTGATATTTATGCCCTGGACTGCACAGTGGAAGTTTTTGTAAAATTATTAGTTGGACGAAAAGTTTTGATCAGTTTTGAGTTTGGAAGACGAAAAATGTCATGGATCAACAACATGAGAATGGAGAGGCATCAAGACAGCGGAACAACTATTTAGACTGACTACTGACTATGAATTTATGAGCTAACTGCTAACCTTCAGTGTAATAATATCACTATAGGGACTAAAGACTTACCCCCTTATTCATAAACGCTCTGTAGGCTTCTGCTAACTTAGCAATCGTTTGTCCTTATCTGTTCATTTGACATTTACCTTTCACGGATAAGGACAAACGATTGCTAAGTTAGCAGAAGCCTATAGAGCATTTATGAATAAAGGGGAAATACTGCCGCGAGTCTTTGCCTTTAGTATATAAGAAGGCTTTTCAAGATATGGAATACTGAAAAAAAAACCTTTCACCATTTTCCAGCCAGTAGCAACCCTGTGGTAGGCGTGGCCGCCATTTGTCCCGTATGTGGCACGCATTTGTGACACACGCTTCAATGGCGCTCTACTTTTCTCCATATCTTCGTCTTATCTTTAAAAAAACTGAAACTGGCCATTTCATTACCATAATTGTTACATCTGTGCCGTTTTTGGTACGAATTAACGTAGAAGTGTTGTTTTGATGGCTGCGTGGGCGATTGTTAACATAAATTGCTCGACACTTCTGACCTTAATTCTTGAAAATTCGTTGTTTATAAGTGTTTTCTTGAAGTTGGTACTTAAATAGACACTGTTTTTGAGAAACAGACTCTCGGTGGTACCGGTGGTAGAGACGTAAAAGGCGATTCATTTACTAATAGCGATGTTTAATATTATTTGTTTATGTAGCAAAGCGCTCAGCGAAAATTAAGTTTTTTAGAAGTGACACTTCTGGGCACTTCATTTCTTACGCCCTTGCAATGTAATTTGCAACGTTAAGACTCGTGACTTGTACAGAAGTTGCGAAAGATGGCACCACACGCCACTAAACGGATGCAAGCGACAAAGTTTTTTGAGGTCTAGTCGGGAAGTGGTCCAATTGGCTGGATTCTTGGCGCGTGTCGTGTAGTCATGAAGTGCTGGTTCAGAGCCCGTCCGGCACTCGAGAAACTAAAGTATAGTAAACCCGATCAGTTTATAAATAAATTTTGCACTCACTTTGAATTGATTAGGTCATTAACTTGGACTTATTTTCCAATAGATGGAAAGATTGAAGCGAATATTGAAGCCGATGCAGTTGTTGAAGGGAATGCAGGCGTTTGCATTGGTATTGGCGGGAAAAATCGATTGATAACGGGGTCGCAGTCACTGCCTGTGACGGAATGGTATATTAACTGTGATAGGCTAAGTTGTAGGCGGTAGCGATGTGGATATAACCTACACTGAAGAGCAGAAATATATTTTGATACAACTTTGTATGCGTTGTGGTCTATTTTTCCTGGTAAGCATGGGTTGGGAATACCTTATTTTTTACCCATTGCGCTATATCTTCTTCTAATATGTGTATAGGTAGCTCTTTCACGCAGTTGCTAATGTACAATTATGTCATGTTTTTCGGGAATGCGTACATCACATCTAGAAGCAGCATAGAATAGATTATTTTTTTAATCTGTGGTAAAGCGGTAAACAGTCAATTTCAAATTGAAAGCGAGAGCAACCCGGTCCAAATAGAACTCAGTAGCACAATCCACGCGTAAACAGAGAACGATTCTAATTCTCACGTGTATTAAGTACGATTCGGACCGCAGTCGCGGACTTCTTATTGTTTTAAACGTCAAATTAAGGTCATTGTTTGTTTATTATTTAAATTAATTACAGTACTTATAACTTTTTCTGTAAGCAAGATGTCATAAATAACGGCACAAGTCAGAAATGGTTGTTCATATAAGGTTCATTGTGTATCAAATTGGGCTAGAGTTTCAGACATTATTTAAATGTAAATTATAGCATAACAAATATTTTCTAAATCTTGTACCACAGTCAACCAGAGAAACATTTCCTACTTGCGGCTTTGTTTGCATTACTTCTATATTGCTAGTAAGTATCGATAGTTTTTGTATCGAATAGCGGCTCGCCCGGAGGAACGATTTGGCTCAAACGAGTTGCGGTCAATCGATTGCTATTTTGTTTACCACCTAACTCAATGATCTAAAACTTTGCTCGACTTTCTACTATATTAGAAGTACAATTTGTACGAAGACAATTGTTGATCTAGAGGCGCAGTAAACACAGTAAGAAGGTCCGGTTGTGCATAATGAAAGAAACAAAAGAAACATTTAATGATAATGATAAAAAATATTGCATTAACTAAACAAATTTATATTGGGAGTATTAATGGGTGCGTTGGGATTGGGAGGGGAAGGCTTAGATGGACTTTTCGTGACCAAATTGGGAACGTTTTGGAAAATGTCAGGTCATGAGTATCTGAAACCGACGAGCATGTATGAAGAGATTGATGAATGTGGATGAAGCGAAAAGCGTCAGGATAGTAGCAAGTAAAACAAAGTAGTCTCTGCCTACCCCTGTGGGGAAGAGGCGTGACGGTATGTATGAGATAAAGACAGAGAAATAGAGTAAGAGAGAACTAGTGAACTTTTTTTTTTATGCGAATAGGAAGGCAAACGAGCAAGTGGGTCACCTGATGGCAAGCGATCACCACTGCCCATAGACACCCGCAACCCCGGAGGGATTGCAGATGCGTTGCCAACCTAGAGGGCTAAGATGAAATGCCTCTTGTGCCCGTAATATCCCCGGCTGTCTTACTCTCCACACCGGAACACAGCAGTGCAAGCACTGCTGCTTAACGGCAGGATTAGCGAGTAAGATGGTGGTAACTTCTCTGGAGAGTAGTGAACTGGACATATTTTAAAAGGCCAAGTGTAGCGTAAAAACTGTAAAAAGTGGTTATCTCACTGACCAAAGAAAAGTCAATTCTACACAATGTGAGACATAAGACAGCAATAATAAATGGTCAATTTAATTTTTAAAAATAGAGATGCTTATTTAGACAGGCGTTTATCATCTAGATGATAAGCATCTGGGATGTCGAAAACGAAAACGGATAAATTAAAATCGATATTCGTAATCGATTCCGATTATATATATGGGCGATGATTGCAGGTCAGTCGATGTCCGATTTATTTATCGATACATTGTCATATTCGCGATTGCTTTCACTCGTTTTTGTTGAAATGAAGCAATTGTTTTCATGTTTATGTTACGAATAATATCGCAAATATTATTTTATCTAAAATGTCTGAATTTGTACGCAAAAAGAGAAACTTTGAGGTTATCTGCAAGTGTTTCGGTAAGTGTTTCCGCTTCTGAAAGGTTATCGCTTGGCTACCAAATATAAGTAAGCCAGTTTATATTGGTAACAAAGTTTGGATTTATATTGAAAACGAATTTGTAACTGGCTCATGATAGCGATTTTGTCCTCGTGAAAGAATAAAATGTGCGATAGTTCCAGATTTGTGAACAAATTGTCGCGTAATTTTACCTGACTAAGGCGCCACGACTCTATCTTGACCATTTCAAGGTGAACTGATGGAGATCCCTTATAGGGATACATATACATTCGCCTTTGTGCAAATATTTGATCTTTTTTTGAGCATTGTGTTTGTTTCTTTATGGTTTCTTTATATTTGTAGAATAAAGCATTTAATTACTTACTTAAAAATTTTGTACCTATGCATTTTTGTATATCTATCTGAATTATTTTATTGTTTGGTCCTTTCTAGATCCCTTTTTTACATAAACGGGTCATGCTTTTTTAAACTTATTTTTTTACACAGAAGACCTCACGTGTTTGTTTTAATAGAGTGGCAAACGAGCTAGCGTCATATGATCATATGATTTATGTTTTTATTCGGAACATAAGCATCGTTTAGCCAACTTAATGGGCAATGGGAACGGGCCGTATCCGGCGGGGCCACAATAGGGCATTGTTGTCACCGCGCTTCCTGCGCCCGCGCATCACGCTCCACGGCTTTGTTTGATGCTCTTAATGGCCGTAATGAGGTGTTTTTGTAGGAAATTAGGTTATATCTGAAACTGCAGAGACCTGTGACAAATATGATCGGTTGAAAGATAGATGTCGGAATTAAACGACTGCGTCAGTTAATCAAGCAAGGTCTTATTTAAAAACTAATCAGTGCAAAAATAAGGCGCGCTGGGCGAATACAAGAAACAATTCAAAAGGATGACAGTTATGAATTATTTTATTCTTCTGTGCCTTAGCACCCCTGCACTGCAAGACCAAAAAGGTTTTAGCGCGCGATTCGCGAAATATACGGCCTAAAAATCCAGGTGTGTAAAGGCTAAGCAGTAGCTAATACTAGGACAATAAATGTACCAGCCGTGTTCCTGTCAACCCGCTGCAACTGTCACTGACAGACATGACATGATATTGACCAGTTGGTTTCGAGCTTACCACAGGGCTGTCAAAGAATTATACCATTTCACTTTGAATTGCGGGTCTTTAGCGTTTTCATCCTCATCATTAGCAACATCGGGAGTTCCAATGGAACCACAGCCTAGTTGAAAGTCAGAGGAGTTAGCTCCGAAAGTCGACTCTCGAAGATCATATAATACTGTCCCACTCTCAAATTATTGACTACTCGCTGTTGTCCGCAACTCCGTTTGCGCAGAATTCGCTTAATACTCCCGCGGGAACAATGGAATTTTCTGGAATAAAATCTATTCTATGTCCTTTCCCGGGACTCAGACTATCTGTATACCAAACTTCATTAAAATCGGTCCAGTGGTGTAGACGTGAAAGCGTAACATACTTTCGCATTTATAAAATTAGTAGGGAAGGGATAGGGGCCAGTTGGCAACCCTGCCCTGAGGGCCCGGCTATCAGCTGATCGCCTAATCGGCTTACATTGATAACTGTGTCGGCCCTTAAAGTCCCGTTCACACGACAAACGAGCTATTAGCTTTTTTTAATAACAGGGTTTTGAGGTTAAGTTTGATTAGAATGGTGAAATTATCCGGTTTGATACAATAATTGTAATAACAACAGCTAAAGGCCGCATTTAGCGTGATTGTGGGCGAAGGGGTATTTACGTACCACCGTAGAACCCTGTCGCTAAGTTGTCACCTTATTGCGATAGGGTAGGGTTCTACAGTGGAACGTGAATACATTTCCCATACTGTACATATGGAAAGGGGAATCAATAGGGATGGGTTACTAGCCCTGTCTACCCCGCAAGTGTATTGTAATAAGTACCTGGGGCCTTACCATGACGTCTTAATGCGATTCAATTCCAACTCAATTCAGGTTTTACCTGTCAGTTTTACTATGGATCTGACAGCGAGCGAACCTAAACTGAATCGGAATTTTATCGCATTAAAAAGTCTTGGTAAGGCTCCTGAGGCCTTACCATGACGTCTTAATGCGATTCAGTTTAGATTCGCTCGCTGTCAGATTCATACTAAAAGTGACAGCTAGAACTTGAACTAAGTTGGAAGTTGGAATTAGGATGTCATGGTAATAAGGCCCCCGTAGGCTTATTGTCTAACTAACTCGCAATCGCCATCGTGTTCATTTGACAGTTCTTGTATGAATGTGACAGCTAGCTGATTCCGATGCCAATTGTCAGCCCATGAACTGTCAAAATGAACACGATGGCGATTGCGAGCGAGTTAGACAATAAGCCCCCTGGTCACATAAACAGAAACGCGACTCTTGCGCACTCTCATGATAGACGTCCAGGCCCTCACGCGTGGCAAGCAATATTTGTATTAGTCGCTGATATGGCCGCTGTCATTCAGAGCGTAAAGTCGCCATGCCACAAGCTGATAGCGCATTATGTTTTGCTTGGTCACTTGCAAGATCGCTCCATAATTTCCTCTATAAGTTATGCTACAAGGTTCCCATAATATCCTCCACAAGTTATGCTACATTCTATCACTTGCAAGATCGCTCCAAAGTTCTCAAATTTCCTCCAAAGTCCATACATGATACATTCCGTTTCCTCTTTTCCTTTCTGACAAACGATATAGGATGAGGATTGAAAGAGATGCTGAACGCGATTGGGAGAGTCCACGCGTTAGACAATTAGGCCTTGGTACATCTCTGGAAGTCCGAGGAAAAGAAACAAAGCACTATCATCAAGAAATAAGACCTATTTTCCAGTATGTCTTTTTATTTGTGGTGTTCAATAAAGAATTTGTAGCGCATTGCTATCCTTAACTAGCTCCTAACAAAAGAGAAAGACAGAAACTGTAAAACATCAATGGAAGACTTGGTGGGCTCCCGCTCGACCCCTCGCATTGCTCCACCGACTATCTCCGGTTGTTGCAGGGGCGTTGTCGTCCTCTGATTTACAGCTCGTGGTCGTAATTGAGCTAGCAGGATGCCGGCGCCAAGTGGGGCACACTCGGCTAGGGGTCAAAATATTACTAAATAATTATATCAGAAAGTTCTATAACCACGCTACATCATCAGGAGGGTTATCATGACGTCTTAACGCGATTGAGTTTAGGTTCGCTCGCTGTCAGATTCATACTAGATATGACAGCTATGCGAAAGTATGGATGGATGGATGTTTGTTTGTTACTCAATCACGCCAGAACGGCCCAACGGATCTGGATGTAATTCGGCACATAGATAGAGAAAAGTCTGGAATAGCACATAGGCTACTTTTTATCCCGGAAAATTGCGAAGTTCCCGCGGGATAGCGATAAACGAATTATTTGCAGACGAAGTCGCTGGCAATAGCTAGTACTAAATATGACAGCTATGCGAAAGTATGGATGGATGGATGGATGTTTGTTTGTTACTCAATCACGCCAGAACGGCCCAACGGATCTGGATGAAATTCGGCACATAGATAGAGAAAAGTCTGGAATAGCACATAGGCTACTTTTTATCCCGGAAAATTGCGAAGTTCCCGCGGGATAGCGATAAACGAATTCTTTGCTGACGAAGTCGCTGGCAACAGCTAGTACATACATAAATCACGTCTTTATCCCTTACGGTGTAGACAGAGCCTAAGGTAAAAAGGCCTAAAGGCCACGTTCAGGAAACAGAAATCAAAATAGTGATGGATTTTACCAATGCAATGATATGAGACGCATACCCCAAAATATCCTAACTTCTTCGACCCCTTGTAAATAGCTATGCGTACAATCATGCTAAACGTGACCTTTGGGTCCTGTTACCTTATGCTCTGTCTACCCCATAAAGGATAAAGACGTGATTTATGTTTGTTTTGTACATCAGGGGCCGTACCATGACGTCTTAATGCGTTTCAGTTTAGGTTCGCTCGCTGTCAGATTCATACTAAAAGTGACAGCTATAACTTGAACTGCGTCGGAATTAGGACGTCATGGTAAGTCCCCAGTTCGTACAAAGGTCTGGTGACGTCAATAATCCCCCTCTTAGTCGAGATCATTTAAGCTCAGTGCTTATAGGCTTAAATTTACATGCTTTTAGAGACCACCCGCACATGATAACATTATCTACAAACGTAAAGTTGTTTACTCGAAATGAACAAAAAACTTAAGACCATTGCTTTTAAAATGATAGCAGACAAAAAGCTGAACCAAAATCAACCGTTCGCTCGCTGTCAGATCCATACTAAAAATGACAGCTAAAACCTGAATTGAGTCGAAATTGAATCGCATTAAGACATCATGGTAAGACCTCTCGTATTATACTATTACACATGGTAATATATGCACATTTTGTATAGTGGCGTTATGTTTTATGTTTATTGTATTGTGTGATGCAATGTCAATATTCATCACAATTTCTACTATCACTTTCTATAATTACGCTTCCAATAAAATCTCTTTGTCTGTCCGTCATGCACTTTCGATGATTCTTTTGATAGATATAAGAATGAATGTGTTAAACAGTTTCGATTAGCGTGAGTCCATTTGAAATAATATTTAATTTAAGTTACGCAATGGAGAAAATTTTATACTCATAAAAGCTATGGTAGCTTCGTAGTTTGACCTGTGACCTCAGCAGATCATGGGTTCGAATTAGGGCTTCCACTTCTAAGCGTTACGGAATTCAAGGGCTAGGCAAATTAAGTTCGATCCGGGTGGCTTTGAGAATTTTGGGGCTACTTTGATCGTTTTAAAATTGTTATAAAATCGTTATTGTTTAGCATGTAGACGCAAAGGCGATCGATGAATCAATTGGAAGCAGTAAATGCAAATAAAAAGTATTGATTTCGTCATAATAACTTGTTTTCCTTCCTTGTTGCGTAAAAAGGCTAGTAAATCGCTCCCAAATAAATCATTATTAAACCGCCCGGGCCGCCATGGCACCTCGTAAAACAGCCGGTTCAAAAGTAAACAAAACTAGATAACAATCTCGAAAGTAATTAAAAGTTATTACCATCATCAATTTGATCAGATAAAATGTAATTGATGCTTATTTTGGCGCGATCTTCGACCTTATTTCTTGGTGGAACGTCATTTTCGATGTCAGAACTAAGTGATCCAGGTTTTATGGAGCGAAATACTGAATTGCTTTAGTTCTTGGACTTGAAAAATGCATTTTGTCGACGCAAACTTGAACCGCGTTAATGTTACCTAAAGGTCGGAATGCATCTCAAGAAAATAAAAGTCTGATTAAATGATGGAAGCCTCCACGCTGTTCTGGGAGCAAAGAAAAATATAGAATGTACCAGTTGCTTCTCTTCCCGCGCAGATGGTAAAAGCCCATCGAGGGAACGGGCGAAAATCTTAGGAATCATGTTTTAGGCGATGCGGCTAGCGGCCCACATTTTGATTCCCCTTTCCACTTTATCCATCCGTGGATCAATCAACTACATAGTATAAAACAAAGTCGCTACCCGCTGTCTGTCTGTCGCTATGTAATACTATGCTTAGATCTATAAAACTACGCAACGGATTTTGATGCGGTTTTTTTAATAGATAGAGTGATTCAATAAGAAACGAATTCTACGCAGACGAAGTCGCAGGCAGAAGCTAGTTGTGTTATAAATCAAACTTTCGAAGCAAACTAGGTCTCCCTGCTACCTCGGTATTGGAAATCCCTTGGCACATCCACCTATTACCCATTTACAGCGTCATAAAAGTCAGAATAAATTACAAAAAACAATTTACATCATTACCTTTTAAATGGCGGTGCTAAACCTACGAGACGTTCGTCCGGTTGCGTCGGTAGAACAACAACAGCAGTTCTACTAGAGATAAGTAACACTGCACAGCGAGGGAAATCTATTCACGTGCCACCGTAGGACCCTGTCGCAATTTACAGGCTGCTGTCACTCAAACTCGAGTGATATGTCACCTTATTGCGATAGAGTTCTATGTTGGTACAAGAATACATTTCCCTTACTACGATGAGGGCCACTGCGTACGAATTCCCCGATATCTGTTTCGATCCATTTGAACGTTGTAAACAATATTATTTCATTCAAATTTCCACACAATCTAGTCATTAGTCAAGTATGCAATTTGACAACTCTATAACATCTGCTGCACTGTAAACTTTTTTAAAAACCCGAGACCTTTTTGCTTGGTTGCAGACGAGCGTAATTTTATCAGTTGTGAGTTGCGTAATTTCGGC
Organism: Pandemis heparana; assembly: GCA_963854515.1. Taxonomy (NCBI): domain Eukaryota; kingdom Metazoa; phylum Arthropoda; class Insecta; order Lepidoptera; family Tortricidae; genus Pandemis; species Pandemis heparana. Next base: position 1,751,531 of record OY978009.1, on the reverse strand, counting down.
CGTGTAATTTATGCTGCGTTACTCTTTGTGCGTCGCCGTGTGAACGAAACAGAAGTTTTTTATACATACACACATACATAAATCACGTCTATATCCAGGGGTAGACAGAGCCTGGGGTAACAAGACCTAAAGGCCACGTATAGCATGATTGTAAGCATATAGTGTAGCGTATAGTATAAAACTGAATAAAGCAGAAATTACGCGACTCACAACTCAAAAAAGAAGCTCGCGCGTCTGGTCCTCAACCTTAGCGCACCTGCACGTTTCATTTTGTTGCGCCATGGCGCAATTTTGAGTTAGCGCAATAGCCGATACACTGCGCCTGAGTTACTTAGTTAACGCAAATCTAAATTCTTCACGGAACACCAAGACTGTGGGCCGTCTGCAAAATAACAGGGATCGGTAATAAATAGTGATTTGCGTCGGCATTTGATCTGAAAAGCGTCGCCATGGAAACGGCAAAAGGCGGGTCCTGGGGCCTGCGCGGGCGCAGCGAGCGCACAAGTAGTGAGAGGCAGCGGAAAGAAAAAAAAGTTTTTTTTGACGAAGGCGATTCCCGAATGGTTGTCTAGATTAGGTCGATGATGATGGTCAGAAAACATCTGGCAGGGGAGTAGAAAGCTGTGGATGAGACTGGCACAGGATTTGGTAAAGTGGTGTGAAAATGAGGCTTTTAGTCGGCGGGTGTGCGCTGATTTGATTTTGAAATGATTTATTTCTTTTGCAACATAGGCGGAGCGGAGTTTCAGTGACGGAGTATGCCAACCCTTTTTCCGTGGAACCAGAAACGTAAGTATGTTCTAAAACAATTGAACTCCTCATTGTTTTTACATGACGCAATGAAATTTTCTTTGAACAATGTTATAAATTGGTTCTGTGAGTTTTTCGTTGTTATTGTTGATTGTGTTATTATTCAGTCACAAGGAACACATTCTTAATGGAATCTTGTAAATAATTAAAATAAACACTCAAAAATTTATTCATTTCAGCAAATGTTAATGTTTTGACCGGGTTCGATTCCATGTATGTTTTTTTATTATTTTTTTTGAATGCCATTTTTATGAAATCTAAAATCGATGCCATCCTAAGAACAGATTCCCCAATCTCTTACTTATACCTAGTTAGTGACTTCTCGCCGCTGACCTATTTGGATTGATCACCCTGTATATCCTAAACAAAAATACTCCAAGAAAGTACACCCCTCTCAAAGTCTATGACTTGCGGCCCGACCGTTCACCCATCGCACCACAGGCAGCAATCATTAGAGCTAGCGGCAACCAGTGATATGTATAGTTGTTATGTATGTAAATAGCTAGTTCTGGGTTAATCTGAATGAGAAAAAACATGGCTATGTCCACACCATACCAGGATGTATGAAATGCGTTTTAAATTAGTTAGAGTGTAGGTGAAAAACTTAAGTAAATGACCAGTTGTATGTGTGAGTAATGTGTGTGCGAATAGACAAATTGACGTTCCAAATTAGAAAATTCACTGTCCCATATCAGTTCTGTACAACATTACTACTACTACTACTATTTACTTACTTACTACATTACTATCACAACAGATCATTTACTTAAGTATATGTATCTATAATTGTGCCAATACAAATTACGCCAAATCAATTATGCGAAACAATAAGTCTAAATAAAAATTATGCGATTGAAGGGGATCCCGTTCAAAACATGTTAATATGTGATTTAAATTTTATTGGCGTAAATCGTCACTTCCGAATCGTAACGTGATATATTACTGGAACGATTTTGTGACGAGTTTTGAAACCTTAACACCAATCGTGTACCAAATTAGCTTATGACAATCCTTTAAAGAGGACTTAAAAACAAAGAAAATTAACATAAATATGAATAAATATTTTATGCGTTAAAAACAGTTTTAAAATGACCCGTGTTTTTAATTTTTTTTTATTTGCTGTCATCGTGTTTTAAAAAGAAACACGTGAAAGTATACTAATTTAACAAACACATGACCTCTCACAACTCACGCGTTGGGAAAGTGATTTACGTATATTGAGTCGTAAAAATCTGTTTTGTGCTTAAACGATTCTTATCTTGATTTTGTTAAAACTGTTTTGTTGTAGATGTTTTAGGGTAATTTTATAAAGACTTCCAAGCTATTCTGGGAGTAAAGAAAAAACATAGAATGTGCCAATTTCTTCTCTTCTCTTAAGGTAAAAGACCGAGGGAATTGGCGAAAATCTTAGTATCATAATAAATAAGCGACGTGGCTAGCAACCCATCACTATTTTGATTTCCCTTTCCGTCCATACACCACAATAATGCTAGGTGGTCTTTAGGTCTTTTACCTTAGGCTCTGCCTACCCCGTAAGGGATAGACTGGATTTATGTAGGTATATAATGTATGTAGCTAAAAGTAACAAAAACCGTAACTTACTGTAACAGTAATGGCAACTGTAAACTCAAAACATTGCGCAACTGGCGACATTCAATTTAAAAATATAACATTCGATTCCATTCGTGTTTGAACGAATAACCGTTAAAATGGCGGTAACCGTTTACGTAATACCCTACTAGTAACATAGTTATACGTTGAGCTTAATGTGTAATATGGAGGTTATAGTTCCGTTGATATTGGACTGTTGCGATATAGAACTCTAGGTGTGAATTATGATTATAGTTGGCAATATTATAGGCTTATCATATAGTTGCGTAGCGGCGTGTTGATGCTTGCACGTCTGAAATTATATTGAGACATGAATTTGATACCACTATATTCTGTGATTGTATATTAAATTTATTAGGTATTTGGCTTTTACCATCTGCGCGGGAAGAGAGGCAACTGGTACATTCTATGTTTTTTCTTTGTTGAGTACTGATGAGCGATAGTAATTTTAAAATAAATTATTAAAATTAAATTTTTAGTCAGATGTTTTTAATTTTTGTGCGGAACTTTTGCATGTAAATATTCTTGTAAACAACCGCCGATTAATTTAATCTCTTAGCGCTAAAAAGAAATCAAAAAACAATCAATTTTCTCAATGATTATTTATTAACAGAATACTGCATAATTTTACGATTAAAGGCAGAAACTTTTTTCGAGATCACTGGAAGAATGGAAACATAATTTGCTTTTAAAGTTTCAAGCCTTTGGCCTCTCAAGCAGAAGGTTGTGTGTTTCTTTGACGATTGATGCAGAAACTTTAAAAGCAAATTTTGTTTCCGTTTTTCGAATTAAAGTAAAATTTTGAAATAAAACAAACTACAAAGTACCTAAATACGTCGTCAAGGCCTCTAGACTGGTGACGCATCTGCAATTTTCTAGTGTTGCGGGTGTCCATGGGTGGTGCTTGTTTACCATCAGGTGACCCACTCGCTCGTTTACCTTCTTTGTCCAATAAAAAATAAATAAAAAAGACAGCTTCTCAAACTTGTATGTTATAAAGATTTAAAAGCATACCATTAAACCATTTTCAAGAAATTAATTCTAATCATATAAATTCACGTAATTCTTACGACATAGGACGGCGGAGCAGGATGCGCTTGCGCAAGCCTGTCGCTGCTATAATTGCCTGCCACTTAGACTAGCGTTAGCCTTAATAAGGCTTAACACATTCTATGAAGTTTACTTACTTTTAAATATTTTGCTTCGAAAAATATCCCAGGACCCATATCAAATTAAAAAACAAAACACTTTTATTAAGTTTGCTTGAATATCTAGTATAGAAGGAATTTATGGTAAAGGACTGGAAAAAAAGAAGAAATTCCATGCTGGTCTGGAAGCAATGAAAAAACATAGAATTTATGCTTCTCTCCCCGCGCAGACGGTAAAAGCCCATCGAGAGAATGGGCGAAAATCGAAGGCATCATCTATTTTGATTTCCCATCCCACCTACGCCCACAATCATGCTAAATGTGGCCTTTAGGTCTTGTTACCATAGGCTCTGTCTTACCCGTAAGGGATAAAGACGTGATTTATGTATGTATTTAGCATAGTACTGTACTTTGCTTATACCCTACGTAACCTAACCTGCAACCTGCATATACCCTACTGTACAATTTGCTCGCCCGCATTGCACATCGCAATACGTGTAGGGTAAAAGTCACGATATCCGACTATGTCGAAATTTTTCACAGCAATTTTCCAACAGAACCCAGCCACAATCAACGCGATCTGTATCGTTACCCGGGCCATAGTTCAGGCGATACGCGATCGCAGACAATCCGACTTTGTCTAGATAAAGGATTTATTTACGTTATTAGCGGTTGATTATGTCGAGGCAGTGTATTGTTTGTGTATAACGACTGATGAAATATAATAAGATTTTTGAAGTGAAAACTTCTTTAGAACACTTTTTGGGATGGGTAAAAATGTTTAACTCGCGTCAGGCGTAAGACGGAGGGAGAGTTTAAGTACCAGGACATCAGCTCCTTTAAGAGCTTAATTTGAAATACGAATGAATCGCCGTTCGATTTTCAAAGTGTTTTTTGTTGAGTCGTGGAACAAAAGTAGGGCATCAGCACATTTTTAGAGGTCTGTCAATACATATAGATAATTACGTACGTTTTTTTTTGTAAGCGGCCAGTACGGTACTCGTCTTGAGCGTCATGGAGGTTACAACATTAAAATCTAATCTAAGCTGCTGTTTTCACTTCTGCCGGCACTCCCGGAGTGCTACCCGTCGCTTTTTTTTATACGACAAAGAAGACAAACGAGCAAGTGGGTCACGGAGGTGATCTGTTCAAAAATGTAAAAAAAAGTTCTTTTTTTTTGGTCATGCGTCCTTTATTAGGACGGCAGCGTAGCTAACTGACAAGCAAATGATTAATCAGGATCTGTAGCCAGTTGCCAAAAGACAGGTGCATATACTCCTAATATCGGCACACGCGGAAGCGGCGCGGGCGCAGGTGGGCATCGCTTGCACAAGCGACCGCATTCCGCGCGGGACACCGCCGCGGACGGACGCTCCGCCGATGCCGAATGTTGTTAATTCAATTTATAAGAATATCTAGCTGTTGCCAGCAGCTTCGTCTGCAAAGAATTCGTTCATCGCTATCCCACGGGAACTACGCAATTTTCCGGGATAAAAAGTAGCCTATGTGCTATCCCAGACTTTTCTTTATCTATGTGCCGAATTTCATCCAGATCCGTTAGGACGTTCTGGCGTGATTGAGTAACAAACAAACATCCATCCGTCCATCCATACTTTCGCATTTATAATATTAGTTAGATTAGATAATAAGAATGAGAGAACTTTATTTAGCTGATACAGAAACATAAACAGAAATGGTTACTCATTACATTTACACTCAGCTATGTGTCACGATAAGATCCAGGATAATGTCGTGACCCTGATTTTCAGTGACGCCTATAGATATGTTACGTTCCTAGTAAATTGCGTTTGAAAAACGTTCCCTCTGTCAACTGTCACATTGACTGTCACGGACTACTCATACTGTGGCTTGTTTGAGGTAAATGAAACAATTGGGTTATTTATGAATCTTCAACTCGAGCGCGGTAGTGACATATCTACTCCCAGTTTATTATGTAAAATGGTGACGCCAGTATTTACACACTCTATCTCTATTATATTATTATATAAGTGAGTAACAACACCTGACTGCGCGCACAAGCTTCCCGGTCGGCTGACAGAGAAAGACTAAGAGTAGGTAAGTTACTCTGTCTGCGAGTTACGCTTTCACGCCGGAACTACAGAATAGATTTTAATGAAATTTGGTATAGTGATAGTTTCGGTCCCGGGTAAGGATATAGGATAGTTTTTATCCGGAAAACTTTAAAATTTTCAGCAGGATAGCAATAAGCAAATTCTGCGCAGACGGAGTCGCGGACTGCTCGTAAGTACATGACGTCAGAATTTTTTACATCAATCGATAATTCGATCAAACAATAGTAAAACCAAAATAATATTCGAACAAACGAAATGCACTTGGACACTTACGGCTATGATATATCTGACCATGACTGTACGTACATAAACAGTTTTAACTCTGCAACTACACCATGTTTCAATATTAATAACAATTATCTGGCCAAGCAATTATCATTATTTTTTTCAATAAGACTTACACAATGTTAACTAGAGCAGCAATTATGATCGCAAAGCGTGATAGTATCGATCATAAACTAGGGGGCAATTGCGCCGAATTAACATTAAGTGGGTAATTAATGCGCGGGCGCAGCCGCAATCCATTTAGTGTCACTGGATGGTTTAGAGGCTATAGTCTCTTATTTGTAACAATTAGTGTTTAGCCTTGTACCTTTAACAGACAGACAACGTGATACTTTGAGGGCTTTCACCACTCGTTAAATTCCAGTTATGATGTCGTCTCTGTCTGTTTCGTAGTAATAAATAGAGACGGAATCATAGATAACTGGCAGTTAAGATAACAGGAACTTAACAGTTAGTGGTGAAACTGGCCCGATGCTACACAACGACTAAACATTAACTATAACTGGCCAATAAGAGTGCAGTAATCGCCAATTTCGTCTTGGACAAATTCAGGCGGATGCATGAGGTGCATTTTCCACACCGTAAAAAAGAGAGAGAGACATTTATTTACACATTACACACATTCGATACACGTAGATAAAAAGAAAAAAAAAGAAAGAAAAAGGAAAAGGAAAAGCAGGAAGAAGAAAGAGAAAGTGTGATAAGATAATGATGACGTGTTGCTAACTATTTCTTATGTACTTGCTTTTTACTTATTTGCGCATAATTATGACTGCTAGCCTTTTTTGTAAAATATTCCTTTCTGTATAGAAAGAAGAAAGAAAGAAAGAAGACATTTATTCATTTTGCAAGACACACAAATATAAGAGCATGTACACACAATTTTATAAAAAAAAATTGGTTGCCTGTAAAGTCGGTATACGGGCGAAAGTTTTACGTGACAACGACTTTGAGTGGTAAAATAATTTTAATGTGAATATTCATTCGTATAGTAGGAAGAAGGATGAAATAATAGTAACAATTTAAAACATTTATTTATACAAAGAATTATATTTAACACTAACTGTGCTCGAGTGGAAGGGACGCGTGCCTTTCACTTTTTATGTCTGTCTCTCTCGCTCTTAGGCGGGCTAACCATGCCCGAGTGGAAGGGACGCGTGCCTCTCACTCGCTCTCATTGTGAGCGCATAACGTGAGCGGAGCGTAACGCAGTTTCTTGAAGTGTCACCCGGCAAACCAATTTATAAGACGTTGTCACGTCAAAAAACAACAATAAAAAAACCAGACATGAAAATTTGATCATCAGCGTTGTGTGTGTCTTCGCAAAAGTGAAACGGTCGCTGGCTCAGCATTACGCTGAGGTGTTAGACACCTGCAGCACTGATTTTCAGCCAGAACCGTCTGTGACTCAAGAAACGATACACAGTGTAGATTAAATAAATGAATATACTAAATAAACCATAAAATTTTGAGTAAGAAGTAAAGTAATAAATAGATAGAACCCGACTTATGTGTAACTAGAAAATACATAAATTTATTAAATAATTTTCAATAAACAAAAAACGAAGTGTAAACAAAATTGTATCAGGTTAGCTGGATTAGATTAGATCCCTTCTAAGGTATAAGTTCGCCTTTGTACTATTTTCTGTGTAGGTACTTCTGTATTTTTAAAATTTTATGTGCCACAAAGAGTTTACATACATACATAACTTATGATCATAATGATTATGCCTAACGCCAACTGCACTATTGTTGCACGTCCCCATAAGGCAGTGCAGGTGCGAAAGAGATAGCACGATTCCGATGATTAATAGCCTGACTCGCCTTGGTTTTGCGGATACTACAGCAGATGAGAGGCTCTATGGTGGTTCAAGCGACGCTGGGGAGAGAGGGGGGTTGTAACGACACCCCCATTAAGGTGTCGCAGTAGCAAATGCACGGGTCACCGGCGACGCTAGTTGTAGGGGCTCTCGTAAAGCCAATAAAAATGGAGGGCTTCGCTATTAGCACTACTCGCTACCCGATAATCAGAATAGGGCTGTGCCAACTCTGAAACACGCGAGTCTCGAGTAACGCGTAACTAAAAATGAACTTGACTGAGCAGTTACGAGAATCCCGGGGAATACTTACTGTTTCTCGAAATTTATAAATAAACTAGCTGTTGCCAGCGACTTCGTCTGCAAAGAATTCGTTTATCGCTATCCCGCGGGAACTACGCAATTTTCCGGGATAAAAAGTAGCCTATGTGCTATTCCAGACTTTTCTCTATCTATGTGCCGAATTTCATCCAGATCCGTTGGGCAGTTCTGGCGTGATTGAGTAACAAACAAACATCCATCCATCCATCCATCCATACTTTCGCATTTATAATATTAGTTAGATTGACCTAGTCCCAAACTAAGCAAAGCTTGTAATATGGGCACTAGACTATGGACTATAGACTATGGAGACTAGACATATTTTTCATACAAATATCTGCCCCGACCGGGGATCGAACCCGGGATCTCAAGCTTCATAGTCAGGTTCTCTAACCACTAGGCCATCCGGTCGTCAAATTTGTGTGCGGAATTACATTTGTTTATCATGAGCTTTTCGGGGAAACCTGCACGCACCTGCGAAGTAATTCGATGGTGTGCGTGAAGTTCCCAATCCGCACTGGGCCCGCGTGGGAACTATAGTCCAAGCCGTCTCATCGTAGGAGGTGCCCAGCAGTGGGACGTATGTACGTTATCCCGCGGGAACTATGCAATTTTCCGGGATAAAAACTATCCTATGTCCTTATACCAAATTCCAGCTAAATTGGTTTACAGAGTTACTTGAGCATTTATAATATTAAGTAAGGATTATAAAAATTACGGCTGCGATCCTTTAAGCTTTATTTTTAAAAAGAATTGCACCTATTCGGACTTGAAACTCGATTCCGACAGCCAATTTACCAGTCTCAACAATCTGTAAGCCAATCTGCATATTTTAAACCAATATTACTTCGGACTGCTTATTTAAACAAAATGGTCGTTTCCGAAAACGAATTCGGTTTCGACGTCCATTTGGCTTCGAAAGGATTCGTTGCGTCTTGCAATTAGAATTATCATGTCAGCCATTGACTGTAATTTTGCTACATACATAATGTACATACATAATGTACATAATGTACATAGTATGTATATTATATAAATAATGTCTTTGTCCCTTACGGAGTATACAGAGCCTAAGGTAACATGACCTAAATAAAGGCCACGTTTAACATGATTGTGGGCGTACAGGTGGAAAGGGGAATTAAAATAGTTATGGGTTGCTAGCCGTATCGCATATAACGAGATTCCTAAGATGTTCGCCCATTCCCTCGTTGGGCTTTTACCATCTGCGCGGGAAAAGAAGTAACTGGTACGGTCGCCCAAATAAGTGGTCTACCACTTTTCATCCACCTTCCTATCTAATGAAAATGTCGCTAAAGTCGGACTTTCAAATTGACAGCCTGTCTTATCGACGTTATATATTGTGACGTGCAAAGGAATTTTAACCTTAGGGGGGTTGACCACATATTTGGCTGATGGTACATTCTAAATATGTTATTGAATCAGGCGTTACTTTATGGAGGTCTGTTTCAATGAACTTTCGCACGCACGTGAGTAGCGGAGTAGCAAGGTAAAGGTTTTTTGTTCATTGGTACATACCATGATTTTTCTTTACTCCCAGACCAGTAAGGAAGTATTAAATACTACATTTTAATATAGTTTAGATCTGTGATGCGTGCTGACTGGTGACAATCCTTTAGGTAGGCTATGGAAAGCCAGCCAATTCAGCCATTGACCATAGAAGTGAGAGAGAACGTCTACACGCAACGCCCGTAATAACAGCGACAACATAATAAATCATAAGCCGAAGGCTAGATGCACCCACGGTCCTGTACGGTTCCGCATTTCTCATTAGGCTCTCACATTAATTTATAACCCTTTACATATGCATGCGCACCTTCAACAGATCAAGAAGGTGCATGTAGTGTAGGCGCTATGAGCTCTAAGTGGTGATAACTCAGTTAGACCTTGATCGCTGTGTCTCAACCTTTATACAGGCGACTTGCAACTCGTGAAAAGAAACCACATTTTCCGATAAAGCTGCGCAAGATGCACGCAGCACTAGTGAATCGCAATTGACAATATTTCATATTTCTGAGCCTATAGTTTTAATGGTTCTCTGTATTTTGTTTGAAAAGATGAACATGCTGACAGTTAAATTTTTTCGCTAGGGCTTGTATTTAATTTATTATTAATTTATTAATTTGTGCTTATTCTAAAAGGGCGTAACTCCGATACTATCACAGAATACACACTTATCCCTTTGTCTTTTCTCAATAGAAAAAAAATAATGACGTTAATTTCAAATTGTCAATGTCAGGCCCTATTCTCCAATATTCGATTTTCGAGGTTCGCTTCGTGCTGTTCCGCTCATACTAATAGTCATTATCTTGAGAGTGAGAGAGAAGGTATGCAACGAACTTCGTAAATAGAATTTCAAAGTTGCCCCCCTTGTACTTTGAAGTTGTCAAAAATACAAAATTATGATCGCTTATTTTTTCTCGTAAAAAAAGCAAAGGCGTTTCACCTATCCTGTGGGAGTTTTGGTAAAATTAGGACATATTTTTTATTTTTCTTATTTTTTATAACAAGCGATATTAAAATTATATAAACATATTGCAGTAATCAGGAGGCAAAATGCTTTCGAACCATATATACATTTTCAGGTGTTATAAAAATGAAATGTTGTCAATTAGTCTGCCTCTCAATTAATTAAAACGAAATAAGAATATCAATCCCTACCTATCATCATCTGACTTGTTGGCAGTTTTATCGTGGATTTAAACTCTTCTTCTTCTATTAATATGGCCCCATCCATCAATGCGATCATTTCGCCAATGTCGAAGTAATACATAAGTACAGTATTCAAAAATCTAGTTACAATAATGTCGGCAACGTTGTACGGTAGAACACGGTCAAAAGACCCCTGTCCCCTGTCAGGCTCTTAGCCAACGGATAATGATATCCCTCGGAGACCGCCAGGAAATAATTAACCGATGTCCAGGGTGCACCGGACCAAGCACTGCTCTTCCCCCCGGACGGATCCGGAAAAGAACCGCAACTCTTGACCACACGCGGAGGTAAGCCGACTCGCACCCCGGATTTAAACACTTTTTTTATTTAATTTTCAATGTTATGACGAGTTTCCAGCCAGTAGTATGAAGAAGGTTTAATTAATTAATAAGTACTTATATCGTAATTTCCCTTCGAATGAGCCTCAAGACTTTAGCCGCCAGTGTAGTCTTTCAACGCCATCTATGCTAGCGAGTATACAACAAGCAATCGATCGATGTTGAATAATAATCAAGTTTCTCCGACTCCAATGAGAAAAAAAGCAATCACGCGTGTAAACGTACTCATTATGTCTATGACAGGCTTGTAATTATTTTAACTCTCTGTAGCTGCTAGCCTGAATGACATGCAAATGTTCACTATTCTCGCTTCACACAGTTATTTGCATGACAGTATTTTTAAGTTTGGGTTTTGGGCACCGATTAGCGAACAGACTATCAACAGATTTGGGATTCAATTTACATTTTAAAAAATCAGTAGCCACTCTTTGTGCCCGATTCCTAAGATTTGGCTTTTTTTTACCATCTGCGCGGAAAGAGGAACAACTGGTAGCTACATTATGTATTTTCTTTACACCCTAACCTATCTACTATAGTCAGTGGTCCCTAACTTTTTCAGTTTTTCAGTAATGAGCTATCGGTGTTCGAGGCAAGTACCAGGTCAAGACCCCCGCGAAAAACCAATTTTACCCCACTCGGGGATCTTTAACCCCCAGTTAACACCCAGGCTCTAAGAATGTATTTCCTTTAAACAAAGACTGCTACGGCAATTATACTATTCTATACGGATTAAAACTAATAACTCATAAACAATAACATCGTTTCACACTTCCCCAATACATTATCAATACTTTAACACCATTTCAAAAACGTCTAAAGTCCCCTCAAATCTAAACTTTACGCCGCAGTACAAAAAACCCAATCTTCTACCCAAGTGTCCCTTATACAGTGGGTATTGTACTGTCCAACCTTATGAGGTAACGGGGACGGCACACTGGGGCACACATTAAGTGCGGCACTAATTTATAGGGCGCCTTTCACACTCGCCTCGTTACCATGCGCGGGCGCACCTCTTAAATAGGCAGGGACATTGTCGCTTCTCACGATTGTTTAACTCGCGGAGCCGCTTGAAAGATGAGAAGAAATGTACCAAGCGGCACAAAATTTGACGCACAAAAATTATCTACATTGCATACATTTGAGGGCCATATTAGTTCTTGTGACTAAATTGAGTAAGTTTACAAGATGCCATAGAATTTGTGAAAAAAAACATAAATCTCTTTCCTGTATATTCCCGTCCTGAAAACCTTCGCCCGCGGCAAAAATTGGCAAAACCTATTTCGACTATGCAAATGGTACATTCTGGCCCGTTTGCTATGTCGATAAAAATATATAATCACATTCCCGATAATCTAAGAAATATACAAGATATACATCTGTTTAAGACGCGTTTAAAAAAGTATCTACAAGATAAAGCTTATTATACGATAAATTAATTTCTTTTAGCAGGTAATTAGTTTGGCTACTCGTATAGGTAAATTTTTAATAATATTTATAATTGGCGTAGATTTGCAATTTGTCAACTTCATTTATTTTTTCTTTTGTATTTATTAGGATTAGGTACTAACATAGATATAGGTCAAAATTTGTAACTAACAAAATATGGACTATGTCTGAAATAAACTCTTTTTTTATTTTATTATTTTTTATTTAAGAATTACGCGATTGGTGTTTTATTTTATTTTATTTTATTTTTAAATTGTAATTAGATCTTTTAGGAACATTTGTATTACAAATAGAATAAATAATTTTTAGTTAAGTTAGTATTATGGTAAATTGCAATGCCCTTGCAGGGTTCACGTTTCTAACTGTGCTTTATTATAATAAGATCCATGAATTATCAAATTAATCAAGAATGTATACTTGATTTCTTATGTTTTCTAAACGACACTGAAATTTAGAACACAGAAAAATCCGAAAAGTAAATGCTATGGCCGGGAAAAGCATCCCTAGCATCCCCGCTTTACTTTTCGGATTTTTCTGTGTTCTAATTTTCAGTGTCGTTTAGAAAATTGTCCTAGAATTATAATTAAAATTATAAGCGCTCAACGCCACTAAAGAAGTTTTCACTTCAAAAATCATTCAAATTTTTGATTGAAAATATATATAGTGAAAGAAAGAAAGAAAGAAAGAAAGAAAGAAAGAAAACATTTATTGACACAAAACGACACATAAAAAATAAAATAAAAAACAAAAAAGAACATTTCAAAAAATAAATCATGTGCCGCATAGTGCCGCTCTTGACGCTGCTAATTTTCAACATCGATCAAAGTATGGAAAGATTTTACGACTATGATGAAGAAATTAACAAAAAATCTTTACCTTGCTACCCCGCTACTCATCGAAGGTAAAGATTTTTTGTTCATTGCAATGGACCTCCGCTAAACGCCTGTTTCAATAAAATAATGATGAACAAATCCTGAAAAACATTTACTTACAGGGGCTTTACCATAATGTCTTAATGCGATTCAGTTTAGGTGCGCTCGCTGTCAGATTCATACTAAAAGTGACAGCTAAAACTTGAACTGAGACGGAATGAGGACGTCATGGTAAGGCCCCAGGGCTTTAGTCAATCCAAGCCAACCTGCTGAAATATTCTAGATCAATTTTTAGAGATACTATAGAGATTTATGGCTAAATTAAGTAAGTTTATAGTAAGGAATAACCTTTCATTTTCGCTCTGTCGTAGCAAATTACATAATCGATAAACATCGTCCCAGACGCTAACATAGATCCGTAAGATAGTAACGCCATCTAGTTTTTCTTCCCTACAATTCTGTGTAAATAACTGAACTCTTCCTGTCCAACGGTCGGGCTAGCATACGCATACTAGCTCGTGCGAAAGCAAGTGTCACTTTAATTGACAACATTTCAAAAAAAAAGCATTTTAGTTTTTTTCGCGTTTATAATAGCTGGTTAAAAATTAGACTACCCGTGTTTCTCGGTTTTCCTTTGGTTTACTTAAATTCGTCGTTAATAATTTATTAAAGAAATGGTCATTAAAAAGACCGTATATACAAAGATAGGGATACTGATGTCGTGAACTTAGCATGATATAAAATTAAAAAAGTAACTTTCAAACAGAACTGTCATGTCATGTCACTTGCTTTGTTTATCAACCATTCATTGTCGTTCGTTCACGAATTTGTTATTTTGCGTTTGCTGCTTTGCAATACTGTGCATGCTTTGAGTTTATTTCTATATAATGACGACCGGAAGAAAGTATCACCAAGATCCTTTAATAATTTGTATCGTCCCAAGTTGCGGAAACACGGCGTTAATGGAAAAAAATAAGCACTATAAGCACATGAACACAAGATACACAACACAAGATAAATTCGTCGACTTTGGGCAGATTGCGGCTATCCGCTATCACTAATCAGTCAACCACTTTCATGTTATTAAAGCGTCTATCAAACTAATAATTAAATATTACGACATTTACGAGAATTGAAAACGTGTCGTTAGAATCAAGTACCTAATCCGTCGGACTGATAAAAAATGAACATGACATTGACACCATGACAGTTCTATATTTTTTAAAATTCCTACGGTAATAAATGGACTAACGGCACTATGAGTCCCTAACATTCACAATCCAACTTTTTTTACTGTTTTTCCTGAATATAAAAAAAGTACTGCATAAAAAAATCCAAAAATATTTTTACTGTAATGAGCAGTGTAAAATCTACAAACGGTATTTTCATTTTACTACCTTAGCAAATTTGAATTGTTGTCAATTTTGGCTATTTTTTGATCCTTGGTGAGACTTAGCTATACACAATGATATTTCATAGTATAGAGACGTTCCTAATAAAATGCGTTTGAAAAACGTTCTCTCTGTCAACTGTCACGGACTACTCATACTTACTGTGCCTTGTTTGAGGTAAACTGATTGCGACATGAGACAATTGGGTCATTTATGTTATGTATCTTCAACACGGGCGCGGTAGTAACATATCTACTCCCTGTATATACGTAATATCATTGGCTATACATAATTATATAGAGAAATATATAGAAATGAACGTGCACGTAAGTAGCGGAGTAGCAAGGTAAATATTTTGTGTTCATTGAAATGGACCTCCGCAAAGTAACGCCTGATTCAATAATATATAGAAATATATAGTACTTAATTAGACAGAACCAACCATGACTCGGTAACAAATATTCGTGCTCATCACACAAATATGCCCTTACCAGGATTCGTTCCCGGGACATTTACTTCGCAGGCGAACACTACCAACGAGGCCAAGCTTGTCGTCATGGTCGTCGGCTAGATGGATGCCTACTTATAAAGTTGTTCGGCACATCGGACGGTGGTCATGCTAGCGCCTACGGTGTCACCGCGGCCCATCTGGTTTTTGCAGTAGCGACACCTATATACGGAAAGTATTAAAATTCATGTAACCACTCGATATACTTACGATGCCAATTATTATGAATATTTATGAGCGTCGAGAAAAAACGCCCTCAACATTTTGATAGTGAACGGTTGTGGACTTGCTGTAGGTTCCAGGAAAATCGAAACCGAAATTTGACGCGGTTGGCTTAGTTTAGTAAACACTTATGATAAGGTATTTCATAGTTTTTGTATCCAAAATTAAGCCAACTTTGGCCTTGTAACCTTTGAACATTGACCGATGTAAAGAAAACATTTTTCAACAACTACTGCTACAAGGGTTGGTATCATAATGACAACATTGTGGAAACGACTGAATCATCATAATGTCCGGATCCCAGAAGGACCATCTCTGCAAAAAGCCTATATCTCCGAAAGACTGTATAGTGACTGCAACTTTATGATAAGGGGAAAACGAGCATGCGGATCACTTGTTGAAAAGCAATCAGCGCCGCCCAGAGCCTCGTAACGACACAACGAATAGACAGAGGTGCAGTTTATTATTTAGTTTAAATGTAGACTTGTAGTTCATTATTTGGTTTCAATGGAGCATCAATCGTAAGCCTGCAATGCCATGTAAATTTTTGACAGTAAATAAATCAATAAATAAATCACGTCCGTTTACCCGGGCTAGTTTTTAAAAGTTAAAATCGAAATTTAACACATTATTTCGCGAACAAGTCATTAAATCATCACTTTATGAAGATTACTTATAGAGGTCAGTTTTTGTAGAAATTTTATTTAATTTTTTATTTCTTGAAAGTAGCCCGTTTCGGTAAATACAAGTTTTTGGACCAGCCTTAAGTGGACCAGTGCTCGGTTCGGAGTAAAATTAATTACACCACTTTTGTCAATACGATGAGTTCGAAAATAAGCAATAATGCCTGGGGTATCCTAAATCTGAAACTCGTGGTTCGTTTTGTATCATACCATATACAATCCCTCCCAATCTAATAGGTAAGAAAGAAAGAAAAAAAACCTTAAGAAATGCAACAAGAAAATATTCTGGCCTTCCGTAGAGATCATCGAGTGATAGGTAAATAAAGTATTATTATAAAAGAAAACACATAAATACAATAGAATCAAGCAAACAATCAAATAATCGTAATCAAGTAACAATCAATGCACAATTGCACATTGCACATGCGTTTCGTTTCGAGTAACAATATGGCTGCATGAGCTAAATCCCTTAGCTTTCCCGAAAAGGGAAAAAACTACCACATCAGAGACAAAATGAAATCAAAACAAACAATCTGTTCTACTCTATTCTACTGTAAATGTAACTTAAAGAATTCCTTACTAACGCTAAATCACCACAACAAGCGCAATGTTTCCAAATACTAAATAAGACAATAAAATAAAACTAAATACCAACTAATTGGCGGTAACCATAGTCTAGCTTTAAACGTCTTCCATAGACTGCAGAAAGAATCCAAATGTATCAGTTAGGGTGAACGCACCAGTATGCGGACTCTTTCCTAACGATTCAATTACCGGCAGAGGAACGATTCAATGCGCCCGGTAAGGCCCGACGGGCAAGAATTTGTACCCGGCCATAGATTACGGAAAGAAAGACATCTACAAGTCTTATTTTATATCTAAGGATGCTGCGAAGGTATTGCTCAGATTAAAGTGTCAGTGCGCAGTAAAAAAGGAAACCTACTGAAGTGGAAGTTGTTTCCGCATTTCAAATTATTACTATTGGCAGCGATATATTTGTGAGAGATTTGTCACGGTTAGCTTAGCGTGCAATCATCTTGCTATGCATAGAGGTTTGCGGGTAGCAGTTGACAGCTCGTAAGGACTAGGGAGAGATAACTTTTTATCGATGTTATCGAAATTATTGGAAAATTACTATATCGATGCGGATAATTTATTAGCATACATAAAATAACGCTTACTCGCAGGTAGTCACACAATTATTTGACGCTTTTTTTACTCACCTTGTCAACACTACCCTTATACGTAATAATATTGACACTGGCAGAAGTATTTGAACATCAATTAGTAGGTATTTAATTTACTTACACCTTACCTTACATTGAGTTCCCCACATCAAGAACTTTGAGTCAATGGTATGGAAGAAAATTAATTCAAAAGTTTTTATTGAAAAAGACACAACTTATAAAAAGAAATCTAATAAAAACTGTGCTCTCTCCCTACAACTGTCAAACGCGGTCCGCTTGAATGCTTAGGTAAATTAAAATTTAAAAATATGTCAATGAGTTGATAGCATCGATACAAAATGGTCCTTTCACACAGCTGTCAAACACAAATGCTTAGGTTAGTGTATAAATTACTTACGTGTTCATCGAGCGAATATGTGAGTTCGCCATCGTCGTACAAAACGAACCACCTCCGCTGCCATCTCTGAAACAAAAGACGTGGCGTTTAGGTATTTTATTTATATTGAATATCTAGTTACGTAGGCCAGTTATTATAGATAGATCATGGATCATAGCGCGCATCAAGTTACTTAAATCATTTTTATTATAACTAAGGCAAATTATAAGGCAAGTATAATTTAATTTCTGTGGGAAAGAGGCGTGACGATATGTATGTTTGTATGTATGTATAATTTAATTACAGCACTCGGATTTCAGTTTGGTCTTAGGAAAGAGACGATTGGCGTCACGTAAGTTAGAGCGAAGACATCGCTCTACGAAGCTGAAATTAGCCGAGAAGACCGATGTGCAATCTTTATGGCCCGTCTACTGTCTATCGTTTACTGTCTATGCTGTTATACCTTATCCGAAATAAAAAAACTGGTGTTTCAAAAAAGTCTTGATTATGATTTGATTTTGATTTTGATCAGGTGTCAAACCTCTGTCCATTTACCCTAAAATCCTTGGAAATGAACACGAAACGTAATAATTAGAAACTCATTGGAGACAATGGTTTACGCTCAGTACAAGGTAAACGCGCCTGTAAATGACACTCGGAGCGAGAGAGATGGCTATCTCGAGTCGTGTCGCTGCCTGGCACCTACAATGCACCCACTTATTACTGAAAGGGCGTAAGTAGTTAAGGCTAGAACTGTAGATACACCGTTTTGGTAGTGAATTGTGGAATGGTTCACAATTAATGGCCCTCCAATTAACCTATTAGGGTCTAACTGATATTGTTAGTTCTGAGATAGCAGTATTAATCTCTAATACGCGTTGGATTGTGCTTTGAGAAGATTGTGATTAAATCCTTCGTAAAATGTGTTTATTTAAACGCGCAAATAAAACTAGAGGAGGATTTTGGTCTCATTAAATTTATTGGGACTTTCAAAAGCGACGTATTTTGCAATCTGTGAAGAAACTTGCAATGTTGTGTGGTTGCCTGGTAGAGATCGCTCTGTAGCGATAAGGCCACCTATTGTTACCTTATTACTTCTGTATACCTTTTTTCTGTTTTGATTGTTACATGTGTTCAATAAAGACAAGAAATCTTTCTAAATCGACCGCACGTTCCGTTCTACCTGGCCTAAATTTAGTATTGAAAAAAAAAACCTTAATAAAACAGCATTGAAAAACTGCCATAAGGGACACATTCATACACTTACCCGTGGTCCTAATAA
This sequence comes from Pandemis heparana, assembly GCA_963854515.1. NCBI lineage: Eukaryota > Metazoa > Arthropoda > Insecta > Lepidoptera > Tortricidae > Pandemis > Pandemis heparana. The sequence continues at coordinate 1,732,411 of OY978009.1, read as the reverse complement.
TTTGTCCCACCCGGAAAAAAATACTTCTATTATTTCGAATCACTCAATAATATTTTAATACCAAAATAGGTAAGTTAGGTTCCTTAGGTATCTTCAGTTGCCCGAAGGGCAAAATACACAGAAAAAGGAGCTCCGCCCTTGGGTGGAGCACCGTCAAAAACCAGGAGGACCACGGGAAAGTGCCCAAACATTCAGCATGATGCTGCAGCAAGCCGATTTTCAATGCAACCCTTTTGTGTATTGACAGTTTATTTAATTAATCACTCGCTTCTGGCTGCTGCCCGCGACTTCGTCCGCGTATGATTTCAATTTGACATGTTTATCGCTATCTCTCGGGAACTATGCAGTTTTCCGTGATAAAAATTAATCTATGTGTTAATCTAGGGTACCAGCTATCAAGGTCCTCGAGAGGAATGGCGTATCAAGTGTTCCTGACACGCCATTGATGGGAAAAGGAGACCAAGAAGGGCCTCCCAGTAGATGAATCCGGACACGGATACCCGCCTTCTGGTGATGTAACGGGTTATACCGTTGAACCGTTGCGTCGCCAGAAATGGCGGAGAGAAAGGAACAACCCGGGGGTTTTAGTGGGTAAAAACCCCACATAATCCTATTGCCTCCCCGTGATAATAGGGTATCTGGCTAAAGCAGATTTCCCCCGGGCAAAAAAAAAAAAAAAAAAAAAAAAGGGTACCAGCTATCTCCCTTCCAAATTTTATCCAAATCCGTCCAGTCGTTATAGCTTGAAGAAAGAACAAACATACACACTCACTTACATCGTGACATCCTCACAAATTTTCGCATTTATAATATTAGTAGGATACTCACTACTTGTAACTGACTAGGGTAGGTATCTATTTATTGCCAACTAAGGGCTTGTTTCAGCTACTACAACGATCAGCTCCCAGATAAGATTCGTTGCCCAAATGCCAACAATAATAGCATGAAATATGTTAATTATGTCTTCTCGTGTACCAAATGCCAGCATATCAGGTATCGATGTAATTAGCCACTCCTGCGCACAAGATCGCGATACCGGGTGGTACGTACGTGACAATGGGCACGATTGAACGGTACAAGTATTGGGTAATTTACCCTAAATAGGTACTCTGATTGTCTGTGGTCTTGTTAGCTTGGTTTGAGTAAATGATCAAGCAACACAAGTTTCCAGAGGGGTATGGAAAATTCACTGCTCGTGCTAAATAACTTTTTAGGGTTCCGTAATCAACTTCGCTGTCCGTCCTGTTGCCGCTAAAATGCATGCGTCAAATACATGCGTCTAGAATCACTCTATCTTTAAAAAAAACCGCATCAAAATCCGTTGCGTAGTTTTAAAGATCTAAGCATACATAGGGACAGACAGACAGACCGCGAAAAGTGACTTTATTTTTTAATCCAACGATTTTCATGTAATTTAGTATGCAGGGGCGATAAATCGATCTAGCTAGGTTTAATTTTTGGAAAACGACCCAAAATAATACCATGGTCATCCTATCATAGAAAAGGCCCAATTACGCGCCGTTTTTGTCTCGCTTGCAATCGCGGTAACTTCTTTTGTGAATACGTGAGTAATTAGACAACTTTGAACAAACAAACGTACGGATTTCTAAACAAGAGGAGCAATAGGTAACCCGTGAGAACAAACGTTTAATTGACGACAATTAGGCAAAACGCGATGCTCGCTGTTTCGCAACGCAGGGCAAAGTGGCGCAATTATTAAGAAACATTTGAATGTTAGATAATTAAATTATCGAGTGAAGGTGATGCTAAGCTTTTAATTTAATGGTACCTTGTTATGTGCGGCATTCATATACCATGTTGGCGATGCGGCTAGCAATCCATCACTATTGGATTCTCATCCACCTTTACTCCCACAATTATGCTAAACGTGGCCAGATCTTGTTACCTTAGGCTCTGTCTATCCCATAAGGGATAAAGACGCGATTTATATGTATGTATGTAAGATTTTTTTTCATACTGTTCTGGGAGCAAAGAAAAAACATAGAAGGTACCAGTTGCTTCTCTTCCCGCGCATATGGTAGCCCATCGAGGGAACGAAAATCTTAGAAATCATGTTATAGGCGATGCGGCTAGCCACCCATCGCTATTTTGATTCTCTTCCACCTTTACTCCCACAATTATGCTAAACGTGGCCAGATCTTGTTACCTTAGGCTCTGTCTACCCCGTAAGGGATAAAGACGTGATTTGTATATTCTAAGAGCTCACGGAGTGTACGCTGGCTTCTTGACTACGCATTGCTATTCGGGTGTTCTGCCTTTTCGCCGAATTTTTTTTGATCGAATTTCATTTTGCAACCAACATTTCGCCGAATGTTCACTTTGACAACTGACAATTGGCAAATTTTTGTATGCCAACCTCTCATTTGGCCGAATTTTCATGAAGACGAATATCATTTTGATTTTAAACTTTTGGAATATCTTTCACATGGCAAATGTTACACTGGGCCGAAAAACTCTTATGATTAATTTGGATTAATTTAGGGGTTTAGGTGCAGCGAACATGTTTGTTTTCATTTATAAACAGTCTTTATTTTACCTTGGAATGTCTTATTTTTTATTAATGGTTATATAGTACCATTTGACAATTATAGTAATGTCATTTTAATAAGTGTCCATGTAAAAATAAAAACAAACGTTGAGTTGGCAATCGTGAGGTTGGGAAATGAAACTAATCATTTTAACAATTGCCATATTCGGCAAAATGAAATTCGGCCAAACGTTGGTTGGGAAGTGAAATTCGGCAATAAAATTTTCGGCAAATCAATAGAGAACCTGCTATTCGAATTGACACTTGCCACCGACTATCCTCGAGTTGGTATAAGGTCTACTCTATTTCTGTCAAATCCACTCCACCTACATATTCATAAAGTACCAAGAAATACAGTAAACAAGAAGAGCAACAATACGTCAGCGGGTGATTATAATAATCAGCACAGCGGACGCATAATGAATGTCAGTCGCATTGTTTTACCTCGTTTTGTACGCAAATGTATGCGCGATTTCAGATTAGAGCTTATGATCTGTTCTGCATACGCCCACTGGCGCTGTGTTGTTTGGAAAAATCTTTAGTACCTAACTTGGATTTATTGAAACACGTGTTTTTATTAAGCTAAGGAATTTCCATGCTAGTCTGGAAAAGAAAAGACATAGAATATACCAGTTGCTTCTATTAGCGGTAGGGCTTGCAATCCGGATAACCGGATATCCATATTATCCGGATATCCGGACATTTTTCAAATCCGGATAGGAGGCACTTCATTATCCGGATAATTTGGATAATTCGAATATCAGATATTAATGCACACGTGTGGTGTGGAGCAAACATTTATCTGTATAAGGTGGGTTTACATACAAAAATTGCTTTCATATTTCATACAATTAAAGTGAAAATAAATATTTTTACGTTTGTTGTCAGAGAATTGAGATTTCAACAACGTCAAAAATCCACCCAGTTATGAGATTTTCCTTAAATTTAATCATTGACTCGTCTAAATTTCACTCAAATCAAATATCAATTCTCTGACAACAAACGTAAAAATATTTATTTTTACTTTAATTGTATGAAATATGAAAGTAATTTTTAATACTTTAAAGTATGGCACACAAATTACAAAGTCAAAAATCCACCCAACTGTGAAGAACAAGATTTATAATAGCTTTTAAGTACGACGGTCATACCAAAAGAAATTTGATACTCAAAAATTATAAACTGTATCTATTCTTTCTTATGACTATCCATTTTTCGAAGTATTCACCTTGAACATTTATACACCTCTCCATCCGCTTAAACCTTCGAAAATGATTAAACTCTTCTTTGGACACCATCGCAATTTCAATCTGATAAGCAGCCAGGGCATCTTCTGTGCTTTCGAATCGCTATCCTTTTAATGATTCTTTAATTTTCGGAAAGAGGTAAAAATCACAAGGTGCTAGGTCAGGGGAATACGGCGGGTGAGGCAGAATAGTGACGTTTTTTGAACCGAAAAAGTCAAGCGTTCTCGCAGACGTGTGCGGGGCGGCGTTGTCGTGATGCCAGAGCAGATGCTGTTCTGGACTTTGGCCGCTTGTCACACCAAGCTGACAATACTTTTGGGGCACAAACAGTAGTAGTAGTAACATACCATTCCGAATTAACTGTTTTTTGATCCTCCAGCAGAACAGTAACAACATGTCCCGTCTTGCAGAAAAATGACGCAGCCACTTGTTTCTGTGTGCTTCGTGTTCGGCGACATGTTGTTGGAGTCGGTTCGTCTTCAAAGCACCATACTCAGTCTGTCGCTTTGTTTCAGAATCATAGTTATACAACCATGTTTCGTCACCTGTCAGTATATCATAAATGTCTTTATCAGCGTCGAATTTATTTATCAAAATTTTGCTCCAATCCACGCGACGTTCTTTCTGCAAATCGTTGAGTTTGTGTGGCACCCATCTTGAACAACGCTTATGGAGGAACAGTTGTTCGTGAATTATAGTTTGCAATGCTGCTGTGATTCAATACCCAGTTCTCGCTCAAGCTCTACTAGATTCAACAAGAAAAAAAAATACGTAGGTTTACCGAGTCTTCCATTTTTAAATTTATAACTAAATAACCAAGTATCAATCATATGAGCATGGAGTACCTAATTTCTTTTGGCATTCCCCTCGTACCTACTTAAGTATTTTTATTGTTTTTGATTCATACATTTATTGTTATCGATTATTTGATTTGTATGTACACCAATGAGGATTTCATTCTGGTTAATATTTAAAACTGTAAACAAACATAGGTACATATTTTTTTAATTACTCACTCATTAAAGTGACAAAATAATTATTTTTAAGTCCTTACCAAACAATTTTGGTTGAGTTGATTAAAAAGACTCAACATTATGTTTAGTAAATAATTTTTAAATTATAATTAGCGTTTTTTTTAATATTTGGAAAATTATTCAAATTATCCGAAAAAACCGGATATCCGGATACTGAGATTTGATGTATCCGAAATATCCGGATAATAAAAAGATACCGGATAGTGCAAGCCCTAATTAGCGGTAACGATGTTTTAAGGTACCTACTTTAGTTAAAATAAACTGTACATATATGCATAAATGACGTCTTTATCCCTTACGGGGTAGATAGAGCCTAAGGTCAAAGCTAAGCCACGTTAAGCATAATTGTGCGCGTATAGGTGGAAAAGAGAATTAGGTTGTCAAAGCGGACCCCAGGCTCACTGAGCCGTGGTAAATTCCGGGAAAAACGCTAGGAAGATGATGATAGGTGAAAAAGGAAATCAAAATAGTGATGGATGGCTAGCCGCATCATATGTATTAGGTACAGGCGAAGCGACTAGCTACCCTTCGCCATTTTGATCACGAAAATGTTGAACATTAAGAACTCAAAAAATATCAAATTAATCAAGAAATTACTTCTTGATTTTTAATGTTTACTTTTTACGTTTTACCGTTAGAAATTTAATTTCTAAACGACACTGAAAATTAGAACACATAGAAAAATCCGAAAAGTAAAGCTATGGCCGGGAATCGAACCCAGGTCCTCGTCATTCCGTGACGCGTGCTATACCCCTACACCACGACCTTGTTACTATGCGAATATTCACGTGACAGGTCACGTGACAGTTGGTAACAGATAGAAAAATTCGGAGGCTTACTCACCTGCTATGGGTGGTGTAGGGGTATAATAGCACGCGTCACGGAATGACGAGGACCCGGGTTCAATTCCCGGCCATAGCTTTACTTTTCGGATTTTTCTGTGTTCTAATTTTCAGTGTCGTTTAGAAATTAAATTAAGAACTCAGTTATTTATTGGATCACCCTTCCTTAATACGCAATTATGACATCCCACAAACATAAATAAAAAATAAACACTATTGTTTCTTTTGACAATTTACATCACAACTAAGTTACATTGCCTCAATAAAATTTATAAACATGAACAACAAAGCTATTGCATATTCCATCTGAACAGCTCATAACATTTTCCTAACCACAATAGTTAGCAAGATCTAATTCTGTTATAATACCCGTAATAGGGGACGTGTGAAACATGCGATTGTATCAGCGGATAATGGTGCAAGTATGCGCGGGCGCAGTGTCGTTGGAAAGTACGCTACTGCACAACGAGCTATGATTTATAGGTTAGGTTGGCCATAGATCGTGCATAGTGATGCAGTGGCTAGATTTTACCCACGACATCCGTGCATCCTATTGATACTATAAATGCTAAAGTTTGTGAGTATGGATGTTTGTTACTTTAACGCCAAAATGGTCGAACAGATCTGTAGGATTAGGGTGCGACCACACCGCCGCTTAAAAAACGATGGCGTTACGGAATCGCAACAAAATGTATGAAGAAACGGTGAGAAAACGTGACGCATACGACACGTCACTGCGTATACGCGGCGGTTTGGTCGCACCCTTATTGTCTAACTCGCTCGCAATCGCCATCGTGTTCATTTTGACAGTTCTTGTATGAATGCGACAGCTAGCTGATTCCGATGCCAATTGACAATATTTAAATTTTTCAAGTGCTACTTTTTATTTTCTGGCTGGAAAGAGCACACAATTTTAAGACACCCATATTTTTTTATATTCGTGAAAATCTTGTATTTTCGTGGAAAAATCCATTTAAATCGTTGCTCGAGCAGAAAGGGCGTAAGTAACAAACGTCAAGTATTAGCGAAATGACGTCACTGCTTTGTTTCGTACACTTAAAAAAACGTTGAAATAATTACATTAATTGACCAATAAAACCTGTGCTTAAATAGTTTAACAGTGAATGCAGTTCTGTTGTCAACGTCAATGAACGTCAAAACGAGCTGACAAACTCAAGGGGTGCGTGTCGGGTTACCTCCACGTGTGGCCAAGAGCTGCGGTTCGTTTCTGGATCCGTCCGGGGGGAAGAGCAGTGCTTGGTCCGGTGCACCCTGGGCAACGGCTAATGATTTCCTGGCAGTATCTGAGGGATATCATTGACCGTTGGCTAAGAGCCCGACAGGGGGGGAGGGGGGTCTTTGACCGTGTTACCGTACAACGTTGCCGACATTTTGTCACAAGATTTTATTTTAAGAAAATTTTACCCTGACATTGGCGAAGTTGTCGTCGCTATAACGACTTGTAACGCCACAAATAAAAAGAAGAAGAAGAAGAAGAAGAAGAAGAAGAAGACAAACTCAAACAGAATCACAAAAATAGAACACAAAAAATATGATTTTAAATGAAAACTTGCAAAAATATTATCATTATTGCCCGGCAAACAGTTATCTAGTGCTCCCGATGGCAACAAAGCCGAGTGGTGTGCGAATGAATTGACCGTCAGCTGTCAGTAGTGTCTGTGTTGCGAAAGTTGTCCGGAGGTGTGGTGGACCGGCCGCTCGACGTCATTTCCCGTTTTAGTTATTTTGCTAATTTTTCCAAAAAATACTGTACGAAAAAATCCAAAAATATTTTTTTTGTGTTCTACAAGTGTTTCTCTCGAAATGGTTCTTGATTTATGAATATAAAGAAATTTGAAATATTGTCAATTGTCAGCCCATACATGAACTGTCAAAATGAACACGATGGCGATTGCGAGGGAGTTAGACAATAAGCCTACACAGGATGAAATTTGGCACGTAGATACAGTAAAGCCTGGAATAACATAGGCAGCGGGTCCAGCCGACTAGATCTTCGTAGCTCTAGAGGACAACCGTCAACAATCCGCGGAGAAAGTCGGTCATTGAGTTAATCCGATACTGGGCTGGGCCGATACAGGGTGGATTACATGGCTATTATCTGCCAGGCTATTAGGCCCTGTGTCTAGTGTTTCGTTTTTGGTTAGGCGCTGCTGTGACAAAACGTTGCACGGTTTAAACAGCTTGAAAAATATTGTCTAACGACTAATACTGAGTCATTATTGCATTCACGTCCTTCATGAGGATAGATTGAGTGTGTATATTTATATTGCGTCTGGTCAACTATTTCTTAACTGTCTGTCCACCCGGAAAAATGATGCCAATTATTTTAAATCATTCTATAATATGTATTGTATAATACAAAAACAGGAAAAATAGGTTAGTAGATCTTCAGTTGCCCGACGGGCGAAATACAAAGAAAAAGGAAAATCAGATGTAAAAACTATAGGTGGACCACTGGTGAGAGAGGTTTTATTTTTTACAAACAGTCAATACAAATCAGCATTTCCCCGCTGCCCTAAACTGGCCGAGGAACGGCGCAAGCGCCGATGCCCGATTAGATAGCGGCTGCGCGGGCGCGGATGGAGGAACGAAACAATAAATTGGTCAATATTTTTTCGGACCGAGACGGAGATTGTAATCAACGTGCTACTGGAGTTGGAGCTCTTGGGGCCTTTTTATAAGCCCTCGGGAGTTTTTAGGCTATGTATTGTGAGGTCTTTCATTCACTTTATAAAACCATATTGCAAGATAGAACTGTATTTACTTATTTGCTAACCGAGTAGGTAAATTTTACGTTGAAATAAACAACTCTACTGCAATCTAAGTAGTTAGATTAGTTAATCTAACTAATATTATAAATGCGACAGTTTGGATGGACGTTTGTTTGTTACTAAATCATGCCAGAACGGCAAAACGAATCTGGATGAAATTCGGCACACAGATAGAGAAAAGTCTGGAATAGCATATAGGCTACTTTTTATCCCGGAAAATTCCCGCGGGATAGCGATAAACGAATTATTTGCAGACAAAGCCGCGAGCAACAGCTAGTAAATGTTTATAAATGCTTATTTGATTTAATCGCAGAATGTTGATTTAAACACCGAATCGAAACTAGAAAGTAGATCGTGGCGGACCGTCATCACTAATTTATTACCTAGATTAAATACCACAAATTCCGTTCAGTTACATACTAAGAATAAAAGCGGATGTTCTGAACGCACGTGCCGATATCAACCAATCAGATCACGCGAGAATTTCGCGCCGATTCAAAGTGCGTTCCGAAATCGTATCGCGATAGAATTCTGCGCCTGTTTATCTCGTCTGTAAAGTATACGGACGTTTCCGCCGGGGCCTCTGTAGATTTTTTCGGCGGCAACACTAATGTAATGTACCAATTAGGAGCAATGATACAGATATATTTGTACAGGTTCGATAATCTTATTAGATCATCTGGAAACGGTAATTGATGTGAATCGCGGCTATTAAAGAGCATGATTTTATTGCATAATTGTTTTATTTTATTTTTTTAATTTTGTGACCAGTTTAAACAATGTGTGGCCGTTTATTTGTGTGCATTCGACAAGTTTATTTCTCTGTGGCAACCCATTGTCTGCCGCATTGTTTGAGTGTTGCAAAAAACTACGCAACCTACGACCGCAGCGAAAAATCCGAGTGAAAGTGTTGCCATTATTGCGCGTATTAAAATAATTATCTTCCACGCAACGGCTAGGACGGTTCGACCTGTGGGAGCGTCGGCAGAAAACAAAAGTTCGCAATTTATTATCTCAACGGCTCCGTAAAGTTATGCGCCATTGTCTATGATCATACTTTTAATTAAATACTCGCGATGGTAAGTGAAAGTGATTTGTATCAAATAAGTTATGCTAGGAAATTGCATGGCGTTACAAGTTAGCCTTCCGGTAATTAAGTTATTCATGAACATGCATCATGTTTGGTAATATATCGCAATTTTATTGCATACTAGTTGTGGCCCGCTACTCCGCCTGTGCAGATCGCTTATCGATATCCCGCGGGAACTACCCTAAGTCCTTCCAGGACTGAAACTACTACATCGAATTCCAGCAAATCAGTTCAGCGGTTTAAGCGTGAAAAGGTAACAGACAGACAGAGACTTTCGCATTCTATACTTCATTTAATTTAGGATGAGAAACCACAAGAACATTATATTGCGGCTCGTGAACTGTAATCTCTTTACGATTTGTACTAGAGTAACAATTGACGCCACGCAAATAAAGTGGCATTAAAACAATTTTATTTTGCGTCTACCAAACTATTGCACTGTACTGTTTGCTAGGTAAGAAATAGTTGACCAGCCGCAATATAATGTTATTGTGGTTTCTCATTCTAAATTAAATGAAGTATATAGTGTTAGTATGGTAAGTAACCTATGTCTATGCTAACCAGGAATTAATTAATGAAAGCACATTACTTGAATTTACCATTCGCAAGTGGTATAAATCTTAAAAAAAGCCGTGGTAGCCTAGTGGTTTGACCTGTGGCCTCTCAAGCAGAGCGTCGTGGGTTCAAATCCCGGGCTCGCACCTCTGAGTTTTTCGGAATTTATGTGCGAAAATTACATTTGTAATTTGCCATGAGCTTTTCGGTGAAGGAAAACATCGTGAGGAAACCTGCACACATCTGCGAAGAAATTCAATGGTGTGTGCTAAGTTCCCAATCCGCACTGGGCGCGCGTGGGAACTATAGCCCAAACCCTCCAATACACGGAGGAGGCCTATGCCATGAGGCACGCCGAATTACGCGACAATTTAATAAATAAACGGCAATAACAACAACATGTACTTACTGAAATTATAGCGAATTCGGAATAAAAAGGCTTATAAAAAAAAAAAGTGGTATAAATCTTAATTACACAAACGGATTACTGACGTACAAAAGTCGAGTGAAGCTCGACGTGTTACGGACCAGTTCGTAGTCCTTCCTCTTGGAGCGCTCGCATTTTGAAAGTGGTATAAATCTGTACTTAATGCTACTTGCTTTTAATTGCTTGACAAGAATAATGATAATGTAATTTTCCACAGCACATTTTTTTCACCATTTTTGAATGATTACGAGTGTGTGATGTCAATAATCGGGCCCTAGTATTTCCACAGACCATAAAGTTTTCTCGTTCATAATACTAGCTGTTGCCCGAGACTCCGTCTGCGCGGAATAAAACAAAATAGTCTATGTTCATCAAGGATAATGTAACATTCTAACTTGGGATCCTATTCAAGGCAAACAGCGGGTGGTAGGGCCTTGTGCAAGGTCCGTCCGGATCGCTACCACCATCTTACTCGATAATCCTGCTGCTAAGCAGCAGTGCTTGCACTGCTGTGTTCCGGTGTGGAGAGTAAGACAGCTGGGGAAATTACAGGCACAAGAGGCATTTCATCTAAGTCCTCTAGGTTGGCAACGCATCTGCAATCTCTCCGGGGTTGCGGGTGTCTATGGGCAGTGGTGATCACTTACCATGAGGTGACCCACTTGCTCGTTTGCCTTCCTATTCACATTTAAAAAAATAAACAATCAAAATATGTCCTCTTTATAATATTAGTATAGAAGTATAGATTAGTATAGATAGTATAGATGTACGTAAACTCTTGGTTGTGCCAGCAGCTTAGTGTCAACTGTCAATTGTATGAGGGGTCAGCAACACGGGTACTGTACGCTACATTACATAAAAAGTGTCCATGTGTGCGTCACCGTAGCTCGTTCGTACACACAATGAAAATTTGCGAGTGTATGAGTGTCGTCTGACTTAATACAATTTTTGACACGACCACACGCTTAGTTTTTTAGGGACGGTTCCTACTGGGTCATTGAACTTGACGTATGATGTTGTCATTCATCATGTAGTCGCAAAAGTGATTTATTTTGGCGACTTGAACTCACTGTAACTGTATTCGGCCGATGAGTTAATTAAACCGCTTTACACTAACCGTGACTGCTGAAAAGGATTGATTTGATCCTTTGAACCGATTCCAAAAAAGGCAGTTCTCGGTTTGGTTGTACTTTTTGTGTTCGTTGAATCTCAACTCCGTTAGATACTAGCACTAGCGGTTCCTCGCGACCCCGTCTGCGCAAATCGCTTATCGCTATCCCGCGGGAACTGCGATTATCCGGGATAAAAAGAAGCCTATGTGCTATTCCAGACTTTTTTCTATCTATGTGCCGAGTTTCAACCAGATCCGTTGGGCCGTTCTGGCGTGATTGAGTAACAAACAAACATCCATCCATCCATACTTTCGCATTTATAATATTAGTTAGATTACTCTCAGTTTGTTAAGTTGTCTGCATTGTGAAATTTGACATTGACATTCAGAATATTGCAAAATAGCAGACATTGCATGTTATTGAATGAAAACACGAACTTTATAAACGATGTCGTATTAATCTTGTCGTAGTATCAGGTCAAAGATGTTTCTAATGTTTTTCGTGAATTGATCTACTTACTTTAAACTATACTTCATTTAATTTAGAATGAGAAACCACAATAGCATTATATTGCGTCTGGTCAACTATTTCTTACCTAGCAAATAGTACAGTGCAATAGTTTGGCAGCCGCAAAATAAAATTGTTTTAATGTCACTTTCTTTGCGTGTCGTCAATTGTTACTCTAGTTCAAATTGTTAAGAGATTACAGTTCACGAACCGCAATATAATGTTGTTGTGGTTTCTCATCCTAAATTAAATGAAGTATACATTGAGCCCGCGAGTGTTGTTCGCGTGTACTAAAACATATAGGAGAGTTTTTAACTTTTGTTGGCTACTTATATCTTTTTGCCCACAGTAGTTTTCAAAATTAGGGTGAATATAGACAGACAGACCGACGGACAGACAAATTGACAGATAAAAAAAAATCTAAAAACCATTGAAATTATATTTATGAACACACTAGCTTCTGCCCGCGACTTCGTCTGCGTAGGATTAGCAATTGACATGTTTATGGCTATCCCCCGGGAACTATGCTATTTTCCGGGATAAAAAGTAGCCTATGTTTTAATCTAGGGTACCTTCGTTCCAAATTTTATCCAAATCCGTCCAGTCATTTTAGCGTGAAGAAGGAACAAACATACACACTCGCTCACATCGTCACATCATCACATCGTCACATCGTCAAAAACTTTCGCATTTATAATATTAGTAGGATTCGTTAACACGTTTCTGGAATTAGTTTGCATTTTACTATAACAGGTCACATTTCATTATGTTTGCAAGGAGAGTGGGCCAATTACCAAAATCTTGCTTACATCACTGCATAGTATAAAACAAAGTCGCTTTCCGCTGTCTGTCCCTGTATGCTTAGATCTTTAAAACTACGCCGCGGCTTTTGATACGGTTTTTTTTTAAATAGATAAGAGATAAGAGCGATTCAAGAGGAAGGTTTATATGTATAAAGGTGCGACCACACCGCCGCTTATAAAACGGTGACGTTACGGAATCGCAACAAAATGTATGAAGAAACGGTGCGAAAACGTGACGCATACGACACGTCACTGCGTATACGCGGCGGTTTGGTCGCACCCTAATACTACGCAGACGTAGTCGCGGGCAGGCAGGAGCTAGTATCAAATAAACTGCATTAAAAATAAGTAAGTAAGTAATTAAGTAATGCTTTATTGTACAAATATAAAGAAACAGATACAATTCAAATTAAACAAAACTGATTGAAAAATGTAAAAGGCGACATGAAAAAAAAAACGAGCTTTCTCCTGAATGCTTCTGCTAACGCTCCTTAGCGACGCGGGGTGCCGATTCTAAGCACTGTTTCCGAATCGATTTAGCGTAATCGTTGCTTAGAACAAGTGCGCTTGCGCAACGTACGTAATGCGAATGTCCGTCTGTCGATAACATCTGGGACATAACCGAAGCGGACAAGCATATTAGGCATTCGGCATTCTGCTATAATAAAAGAGATGCGCTCCTACACTAGGGTAGTGGCACCAGTATTAGACACTTCAAGCTAACAAGCACCAGTAATAGACACTACATTATTAAGTGAAATATAATATTATGGTCATTTTCCTAGCATTTTTCCCGGCATTTGCCACGGCTCAGTGAGCCTGGGGTCCGCTTTGACAACCTAATCCCAAGATTTGCCGATTTGAAGATCGCCTGTAACATGATTCTTACCATTTTAGCCAACTATCATGCTAAACGTGGCTTTTAGATCTTGTTACCTTAGGGTTTGTCTACCCCGTAAGGGATGGCGATGTGATTTATGTATATGTATTGTATATGTAGGTATGTATGTACGTAATCTAACTAATATTATAAATGCGAAAGTATGGATGGATGGATGTTTGTTTGTTACTCAATCACGCCAGAACTGCCCAACGGATCTGGATGAAATTCGGCACATAGATAGAGAAAAGTCTGGAATAGCACATAGGCTACTTTTTATCCCGGAAAATTGCGTAGTTCCCGCGGGATAGCGATAAACGAATTCTTTGCAGACGAAGTCGCTGGCAACAGCTAGTTTGATATAAATTTAATATAATAAATGACTTTCGAAGTGGGCGGTAAAAAAATTGAGTAACTATAGTTTATAGTGTTCATGCGTCGTCACACCCGATTCGACTGAAGCATCGATTAACCATCGTGTCATCGATGATTCGCATCGCATCGATTCGAGCGTGTATCGATGGTCGCGCGGGCGAAGCGATTTGTCAAATCGACGCCGTGTTGCGCGTGCTTACATTGTTGCAAGAGACTAGGGGTGTCCATTTTTATATCATTAATTAGGGTGGGACCAGTGTTGAACACTTTAAGCTGACAAGCACCAGTAATGGACAGTTTATTCTTGATTATTAAGGCTGTAAAATGTCGGTTGTAAAATATTTACAATGCCTTCGTTTCTTTTTAAATAAGACTTAGTGCATTAGGTACTAGGTCCTTACTGATGCTGTCATCTGTGCGTGTGTCTGTCTGTGGCTCTCAAATGGATGTACCAATTAAAAAACGTTTTTTTCATACGAAAGCCTGTGTTTCCTTGCGGTGGTCCTTAGCCATGTTTGGTAAAAATCGGGCTAGTAGAAGAGTATCAGCCCTTCTAAAATGACGTAAGGCATTTTTGGCATAAAATTGAATTATTTTTTAGGGCTCGTCTAGAAATCATGTGTTCGTTATTCAGAAAAATATCACGAATTATCACGATGGGGAAAGAGGGTGTCCGAGAACACATCACGTATATTTTTTTTCAAAAGCAGAGGTAATCAAAAAATAACGTAAAAAATCAAGATGCTGATTTTTAACTAACTTAATTCATACTAAGTCCGGAAAATACACGTGATCTTGAATTGGGGGAGAGGGTAGCGTTATAATCACCAAATATCACCAAAATCCTTATTTGTTTATATTGTATTATGTTTGTTTTTGTTTTTATTATCGTACTAGCTGTTGCCAGCGACTTCGTCTGCAAAGAATTCGTTTATCGCTATCCCGCGGGAACTACGCAATTTTCCGGGATAAAAAGTAGCCTATGTGCTATTCCAGACTTTTCTCTATCTATGTGCCGAATTTCATCCAGATCCGTTGGGCCGTTCTGGCGTGATTGAGTAACAAACAAACATCCATCCATCCATCCGTCCATCCATCCATCCATACTTTCGCATAATTATAATATTAGTTAGATTAGATTGTTTTTATACTATTGTTTCTTTTAATGTGCTTGTTACCCGATGGCCCCAACGGAAGACTAGCGTTGGCCGTAAGGCCAGCAAATGCTGAGTTGGGGCCATGTTATGTCAATTTTATGTAACTTTTAATATGTTTTTGTTTTTAATTACTGCGATTGTCATAATAAACTTTTTCTTTCTTTCTTTAAAATGGGGGGGTCAAAAGTTGGCCAAATATGATCACTATGATTTCTGCAGGACGAGCCCTTATTTAGGCATGATTACTAGATTAAATGCGTGGGGTTTTTTTTTTAATTTCGTGACAACCCTAGCTGCCTTGACATCGATCAGAGTTAATTAGGCCCTCAAATGTGAGATCGTGTGAGCCCTTGTACTTCGAAAAGAACGAATCGTCTTTAACTGCTGGAATCGATCGTGCGTCCGGCGCAAGCGCATCGTATGTATCCATTGCTTCATTGGAATATAGACTCTATTTACAAGAACGGGTAGTGCAGTTTGGTGAAGTTCGATTTTGGTTTTTACGACATTTCTGAGCACCGATTAAGTGTGATAACAATTTGATTGTTGCTTCCAAATAGCAACAATAATTGATTATCAAAAGTTACATACATACATATATCACGTCTTTATCCCCTACGGGGTAGACAGAACCTAAGATAACAAGACGTAAAAGCCAAGTTTATCACGTTTGTGCGTATAGGTGGATACTACATATAACATGATTCCTCTAAATACCTCGGAAACGTATTGTTTCAAAAAATATTTTCCAAATTATACTTCATTTAATTTAGGATGAGAAACCACAACAACATTATATTGCGGCTCGTGAACTGTAATCTCTTTACGATTTGTACTAGAGTAACAATTGACGCTACGCAAATAAAGTGGCATTAAAACAATTTTATTTTGCGGCTGCCAAACTATTGCACTGTACTGTTTGCTAGGTAAGTAATAGTTGACCAGCCGCAATATAATGTTATTGTGGTTTCTCATTCTAAATTAAATGAAGTATAAAAGTTGTTGAAGTAGATTTAGAGGACATGTTCTGTATGAAGCGTACCATTAAGTACAAATAGATACGATTTTTAATACAATGTATTGTGTCATTTTTGCGAGGAGCCATGTAATTTATAAGAAAAAAAATCACTAAACTGACAAAAATAATCTACACTTTATTCTTTGGATAAATAAAAACTATTTTCATACCAAATTGCAACTAACTCGGTTCAGCTTAAGCGTGAAAAGGTAACAGACAGACAAATATTAATATGGATAATTATTTCTATTAGTATGTTAATACGTTACGTGCGAGTCCAGCGAGACCAACCTGCGAACAAAGAAACGAAGATTTAGACAAAAACAATATTTAAATGTACCGTCGAATTAAAACGCCATCAGTCTGGTTCTGCAAGAAATGCTTTGAAGATTTCCAAACAATATTCGTTTTGACGTCTTTCCCAGTGGTTAGAATTGACTGTGAGTTTGAGGTTCCAAGTTCGACCCCGGGACAGAGCAAATGCTTTTGTAAATAAATCAATAGGTATCATCTAAATTCCCACACAAACACATTGTATATACAATTATATAATCACGAGCAAAAATAACATGGAAGGCGACTCTTTATTTTTGCTCGTGATTGTAGCATAGGAGACGTTTTGAAAAAAGGCCAGTAGGCTTATTGTCTAACTCGCTCGCAATCGCCATCGTGTTCATTGCGACAGTTCATGTATGGGCTGACAATTGGCATCGGAATCAGCTAGCTGTCACATTCATACAAGAACTGTCAAAATGAACACGATGGCCATTGCGCGTGAGTTAGACAATAAGCCTTCAGGTCAGGAGTACCCGAAACCGGCGAGCACGTATGAGCAGATTGATGAATGTGGATGAAGCGAAAAGGTATGTCAGGATCGTAGCAATGGAACAAAGTAGTCTCTGCCTACCCCTATAGGAAAGAGGCGTGACTGTATGTGTATTGTAGCATCACATACACCGGAATGTGAAGAATCAAACTTGGTATCTCACATGTTATAACAATTGAATGGGTGAAAATCGTAGGAATCATGTCATAGCCGATGCGGCTAGTAACCCACAACTATTTTGATTCCTCTTTCATGCTAAACGTGGCCTTTAGGTCTAGTTACCTTAGGCTCTGTCTAGCCCGCAAGGGATCAAGACGTGATTCAAGTATGTATACGTTATTACAATTATACTTGGATGATTATATTTAAATTTTATTTGGTCTTGCGGGACTTGTTTGTTTATAAAAACAGTAAATTGAATTGGAATGGAATATTGTAAATGGGCAACCTTTATGCTCGTAGCTATTTGCGTGCAATATAATATCATTCAAGTAGCATTAGTATGAAAATCGAGTCCTAAGAACTAAAGAAAATAGTTATTCGTACATTTCCAGGATGCTTATGCTATATGCTCAGTAATTCCACGCCATGTCGACTGTGGTTAAAATATCGTAAGAGAAGTTAAACAAAACATTCCGTACGATATCTAAACACGCGGCAGCGTTTTCGATTCGACTAAGTTCAAAGCAAAAGGAACTGGCGACAGCCGAACCGTATCGAGCTACCTTTGACGCCTTTACAACTCGAATTCATTTAAGCTACACAAAATGAATTTTGGCATTATAAATTATCTTACACCCGTAGTCGACATGCGATTTTATTAGTACTAATTTTGAATAGAAAGTCATTCCTCGTCCTCGAGTTACATGACACTTTTACGTATGCACTAGTTTTTTCATGTGATTCCGCTACGATGTGTAGTGGTTACATAACCTACAAACTTTATTATTGACAGTGCAAAACTATTAAGAGAAATATATCAGCACATTCCATCTCCTAAAACAATCGCCAAGCGTTTTTACGAAGGTAGCTGTCGAGAGAGATCCACGCATCCCGAGCGGCACCTAATTAATCAAGTCACGGAGGTCCGTTCGTTGACCCTCGGACATACCATAGACAGATCGTTTACGAAGCCAGCTTTCGACACCACTGATGTAATTACCGCGCAGTTTTTTTAATTGCGACACACTCTGTAAACGCATGCGAGAAAACGCGCGACACCGCCTCCGCCTATGCAGTTAAACAATAAGTCAGCCATTTTGGACGCGCGTGCGTAAAGTTTAAAGTTTAAAATGGTTTGCATTTGGCTGTTGTGCCGTAGATTCTATCGCTTGTTTCTATTGCCGCCTGTTTAGTCAGTTATTCCTTATCGAGATGTCGATCTGTTGTCACTATCATCTTCAAAATATAGCTGTCGTTTAGGAAGCGTGTTAAGAAAAGCAGCGGTGGTTTTATAGTTTAGTACCTACCGTTTAAGATTCGAAACGCCGCGTAGTCCAGTTCGGCTTATGATAAGGGTAATAAAAAGTTGAAAGTGGTTTTGTGTGTTGGCTGGCAAGTTAATGAATTGCCTGTGTTCTTAAAATACTTAGTACTGTTTTACGACATAGTAATAATTAAGCAAAACTGTTTTCAAATTAATGGAATCCTGACATTGTTGAGCGTTTCTGTGTACCTAATACATGTGATTTCTGGTGTTCTCGTCTACATTTAAAAATATGTGAATATAAATATCGGTGTAAAATTCAAACATATTGACCTAGTAGCCCCAAAGTAAGCTCTAATAAGCCTTGAATTACGGGTGCTAGACATCAATATACATACTTAACATAGATACAAACATCCATAACTCAGGAACAAATGTTCGTGCTCATCAAACAAATATATGCCCTTACCAGGATTCGAACCCGGGACGCTTCCTTCGCAGGCAGGGGCTCCGCCAACTAGGCCAACCGCGTCGTCAATAAACAATTTAACGAGTTAGGTATATTATATACCTATTTTTGGCGTCGAGATACGAGGCCTGTTATTTTTCCTTTCTTGATGATTAGTTTTTTTGGTCCACCTTGTCGTAATTTTTCTTGTATAGTTGAAATAACGCTTAAAATTTTCAGAACAGGCTCCGCCTTGTTAAAACCTCGACCTATCTTCCCACCCGAACTCCATTTCACAACCCAACGTTGTAGCTTATTATCTATCATTTGGATATCACGAGAACTATGTTCGTTGTCCGGGAACAACTTTTCGTCACGGCGCGGCGTACCAGTGACGCAAACGTGCAAATGTCAATCTCGACATGTGCGAATGATTGATTGTATGCTGGATTAGTTCTTGGTTTGTTATAATTTGGACGTAACTCTCATTTTGGTGGGATGGTGAGGCCAGTCTGTGGTAACGCGACATGTTACAGTGACTGATGGCTCGGCCAGTCCACTGAAATGGGGGTGATACTTTGTTGCAGAATTTCGTTATCATATTGTACAGTTGCCTACTTCACTGTTTAATATTGTGTTGGATTTAAAAGCGAACAAGACAATATTTAGACGAATCTAATAAATAAGACGATTAACAAACGATAAAGGTTAGCACTTAAAAGAGATAGAATACAAACATAGCACAGTTTACAAAATAGTCATGGTTTTTTTAACACCTGTTCAACGGTGCATTATAATATTCCATTGTAGATCACGTTTAGTTACTTTCAAAACCCACAGATATCGCTGTTATGTGTACATGCCAAATTCAAAACCTAAATGGTGTTATTAAGATAACCTCTAAAAAAATCTCTAAGTAACCGTCGTATAAATTAAATAGATGGCTTCGAACATTCAAATAACGCTAAAGCGACAATTTTCCTCATGTTCAAAGATTTTGGTGTAATAGTAAGTAAGTAAATGCTTTATTGTACAAATATAAAGAAACAGACACAAATCATAAAAAAAAACATTAAATATATGCACAAAGGCGAACTTATCCCTATAAGGGATCTCTACCAGTTAACTTATTAGTGGATGAGAGGAGCATTAAGCGAGGGACCGACAAACAGTGAGTTTAAAATATCCATATATGTAGTAATAGTATACTTTAATGTAAAATAAATGGTATTTTATTCAAATAACTTTACGACAATATTAGCCAGTTGGAAATATTTTGCGGTGCTTTAAGCGTCGACTAAAGACAGAATGACCACGCACTAATGAGTTGCAAATTTATGCATTATTCTAATTGGCTGAATCAAAGGAAGTATGTAATTGTTTCCTTTCATTCATACAGCTTGGGACAGCGTAAGCGGGGACAGATACAAATCTATGCATATATGCGGCATCTACGTATTCGACTGATTTAAATTCATTGCCATCATCTCAACCGTCATCACGTTTGCTGCTAAGTCTTGCTATTATTCACAACGGTTGCTTTTCACGATCAGGGGCCTTACCATGACGTCCTAATTCCGACTCGGTTCAAGTTTTAGCTGTCACTTTTAGTATGAATCTGACAGCGAGCGAACCTAAACTGAAACTCGTTAAGACGTCATGGTAAGGCCCCTGTACTAGATCGTTTGTCCACTTCTATAACATTTTGCTCTAGCCATCCAACCCCTACATACATACCCATACAAATATCACATCTATGTATATCCCTTACGGGGTAGACAGATTAGTGATGGATTGTTAGCCGCATCGCCTATAACATGCTTCCTAAGATTACATTCTACGTTTTTTCTTTGCTCCCATACTAACATGAGTGAACCCCTACGGTAAGTGTATCGCCATAATATTGAATGCCAGTATCAAATACACAAAACTTCAGTACATTTGTACGACTGAACAAACTAACACTTATCTCTGATGATTATTTGATGATCGTCGTACTCGCTTCATCACGACACGCCCTTGATCTCGAAGAAAACAATTCACCAACACAAAAAAATATATAGAGCAGCTCAAAACAAAGCACCATTATTTATCCCACGCAACAATTACTTATTACATCAAGCCAATAAAAAAATAACCGCAAACTATTAATTTGATGTTGCCGCGCATTCGTAACGTGCAATATGGCGGATCATTCGTCAAAATGCGCCCGCGCCGACAAGACAATCGCGCTTGCGCAACGTGCCAAAACTAACAGACAGGCCGAGTCCGCGCAGCGTGATTGATTAAAAAGTTTATTCTTTTGTTGATGCCAGGTTACAACCGGTGCAATTAGAGGGTAAAGGTCGGTCGGCCTGCGCATGAGATCCGTCAAGAAGTCTTCGCGGGACTTGCTCTGCTGTCACTGTCAGAATCTAAGCAGAAGAAAAAGAAAAAAGAAAAAAATGAAACGTAGCTATTCAATACCGGGGGAGTATTAGAATCAAATTTAATGACATCTGTAACGAAGATAGTATCTGAGCATTAACAGAAAGCTCGTATGACCTTTGAGAAATGAAATGGTCTTACATTCAAGATAACAAATTTTATTATAATAGCAATTTCTGAGCAATTAGGGATAAAATACCCGGGGCCAGTAATGACCCCGTGATACAATGAAGCGTAATCACCCAGCTAGACAATGAACTTGACGAAAAAACTGAGGACATTACTCTGAGTGCCGTTGAACCCTAAGCTTAAAACCGTCAATGCTGAAGACGCGGACGAAGCCGTTCAAGAACTAATGAATAAACCTAAAAGGATTTCGTCGTGATGTTTACGTTTTCCCAATTATTTCTGGCCAAAAACAACTGAAGCTCGTTTGTAAGCGACTCGTCCCTTAAAGAAACAAGCCGCATTGTTAGTTCTAACAACGTTATGTATTTACCAAATAATGAACGCGGCAACAACGGGCGGACACACGTGCCAACGACCGCCCGACCTGTCCAAATATTTTCGTAAAAAGAACACCTTTAAAGCGCAATTCGTTTAATTAGACAAAGTTTCTCAGAATCCGGTCGCCGGACAACCGCCCGTCATGTTAAAAAGACTACGCGACGAAAAACGTATTCAAATTGTCCCCCAATGACTGGGCGAAGTGCGAAGGTCCGTATTACGGGGGCAAAAAAAGCAATAAAATACAATATTCTTAAAGGCTGCCGAATTTATCCATCAGAAGCAAGGCATGATGGGAAAAAGGAAGATCCCTTTATGGGCGCATCGCTTACAAAGCGCGTGCAGGAGCAGCATTTGCGATGTAATATTTTCAAAATGGCCGCTTCGGTTCTCATTGTCCGTATCGTAAGCGATTGTCGATTGTGAAGTCTTCTAATTGCACCTGTCGACCTTTTTGGACAACTCTCAAAACAAAGGGACCAGCGTCCCATATAAGCGTTCACGAATTCCGTTTTTTGCGCGGACAAAATTTGGGAGTATCATTTCCTCGATTTACGAGAAAGTGCTTTCTAATTTCTAATGTGTTGCATTAGCGCTGCACTAATTGCTCGGGTACCATCGTGATCTTACGTGGCATGGAATAATTACGGAGTATCAAATTTAATGTCTCGCTGAGATTCGTCTGGTCCTGACCCTCACTGCTTTGATGCTGTAATGAAGGGTTTTTATTAAATCAACGTCAGAAGTCCATTAAAGAGGGGCCCGCGGACCAAGGCCATCAATCAACCGAGATAGGAATATAACCATACGAGATATGCGGTAAAAAGTGGACTGGAGGTTCTGAACAAGTGAATCAAGGATTCCGTGGCTATTCAGAATTGAGAATCAGAGGAAGGAGTGGAAGTAAGTTTTTGGATAGCACAGTGGAAATGCGGAAACGAAGAAACTAAGAACAAATCTATACGATTTTAATATTAATAACAAAATACACACAAATTACGTCTTTACCCCTTACGGGGTAGACAGAGCCTAAGGTTACAAGACCTAGAGGCCACGTTTAGCAAGATGGGCGTATAGATGGAAAATGGAATCAAAATAACAATAAAATAACATAATAAACAAAACCTAATTTGAATGTAAACGGTAATCTCTGGATCTGCAAAACTGACTGCTACTTTTTCCTGGGACTGCAAAATTCGTACGAGCCATAAACGAAGACCAGATGACAATAAAAACCCAAGAAATGCATCAATAATGAATTTCTGTGGCATGGTTCTCCCAAATATACTCGCTGAACCCAAAAAGGGATGAAAAATTATTCAATTTGTAATCCTTTTGACTCCTTAACTTTTATCTTATTTTTCCAGACAAGGCTTTTGTTGGCGTCCATTTCAATTACCTTTAGTCTTGTAAGATTAAAGTAAGGGGTATTACACATTAGTCCCCGTCGCGCGTGCGTGGTAATTATAACTTTAACAAACATGTCGCGATGAATAATCGCTTTTATTATCCTTCACGTCTATCACGGCGTCAGAATTCGTTCTGGCTTGTCGAGGCTGTCAGCCATGCCTAATTAGGGCTGAAATTAAAGTTCTTGTGACGTGACTGTCTGCAACAAAAGGCTGATTACCATCTACAAATATTGCAACCAATAGACACAAGTTAGAATCTCTCTACAGTCGTTACCTTGTGACTGAGGATAGTGGTCATTCACGGATGGTTTACATTTGGAGTGAAAAAATTGATTCCATCGAGATCTGGTCATGACCCTGACGCTGAACTAAACCTCGGGGAGTTTAAGTGATTTGATCAGTCCATCAGGTCGGCCACGAGCTCGTTTGGCATTTGCGTTTCCTTTGTAGAATCCATAACTTCTCTGGATTATCAGATTTCAGTAGAGTCTACAGGTTTCTTGACCGTCATGAGTCTAAATGCATCGAAATGTTGGGGGCTATATCTTGTGGCAAATAAGTATAATATAATTAAAGGTTAATATTTTAAACTAAGTTGGAGCTTTCAATCGAATACCTATAATTAAATACTTTGGGATACGAAGCAGAAACAATTATGCTGTACAAAATGCCGAACGCGAATTATTTTTCGTTAGTGGTGTCCGCCGATTATTATCTGATTAAGGATCTTAAACAGACTCGAAAAATGTCCAGCAATAATATCCAATGTATATATAACGCGAGTAATCCGGTGTTTTGCATCTCTCAAGTCGCACGGTAATCCTTTTCTCAAAACGTACCAGAAAGATCAAAGTCATTGACTAAAATCCCAAAAATTCTGCAAAGGCCCTTAAAAGCCGGATCGTTGAAATATCTACCGTCACAGGTAATTCCGGCTTCTCGACCACAATTTTCCCTTAATTTGTCTGCCCCAATCTTTGTTGATATAAATCCACTTTGTCCCCTTTTAAATTTCTATGATTATCAGCGTTGGACAGTCATTAGTGGTAAAAAATGGGAAAAAAACAAACGGACCGGGACAAAAACGTGATGGGACCAGTTTGGACACGCTCCTGGGCGAACCTTTCCGTAAATTGGTCCAGGACACTGTGAAATTGAGTATTAAGAAAGCTTATGATAAAACTAAAGCGAATGAAGATTGGAGGGATATTTCAAAAACTGTTTTTGATTGCTTTAAGATACACCGTGGGACTGTAATGATTGGAATAAATATTTTCTAAAAGCACTTTCGTCATGAGAAAACCGGACAGCGACGTTTAAAGGTATAAATAAAAAAAAAATTAATAGTAACACTGACTTTTTACAATAAATCTTGATGACAGGAGAATTGTGCCCTCCAGTAAAACGTAAATAGATAGGGAAGAACACAGCGATGTCGCCAAAACAATCGTAAACAAATAAGATCCGTACAAATAATTCAGAAAAAAGTAAGACTTGTTATATTAATACCGAAGATCTCACTGATTGTGATAGTAATCGTCGTGCACATTAAGAAATACCTAAGGAACAAAGTACCGAAATTATAAAAAAGAAAAGTGTAAGAGATACTGATCTTGCCCTCGAAGGATTCGTGCTCCCAACCCTATCATTACATCGCGGCTATCACTAACCCTCATTATCATCGGTCACGCATTTGGGAAGGGACCCTGAGGAATGCCCATTAGAACCGGAGGTCATGAGTTTTAAATGAACCCCGAAACTTAAAAAATAGAACGCCCACGGTATTCAAAACAGGAGGTCCTTGAACAGCTCGAAACTTCCATGGATTGAAAACAGTTTCATCGATTTTACCCATGTACGAAGGTAAAACAAAACGCCAACTCCAAATAGAAAAATAAAAACAAATCTGCTTGTGTTGGACACTACGATGCGAAGTCTTGATCCGATATAGAAACGTATTGACACATAGCAACCTTAATAGCGACTGTAGGTACACCGGCACGAAGGGCAAAAACCCAGACAGGTTTTTGAAACGTCTTTTCACATGTCTCATTACATAATGTCGAGGCATGTCGAGATTTTAGTAAGAATGCGTAGGAATTTACAAAAGTTGTCCGGTAATTGGTGTTTTCGTGTGCTTGCGCAGGGTGCCCGTGCGCATTCCGCTGCAAGCGTAATTGTGTTGCGGAACGCTGGTCAATACATGTATTCTGAAAATTATGATTACACAATTACAATAAGAATACCTAAACTTTTTGCAATACCAATCTGACAAAAAGTCAATAACTTTAGGCTAAAAATGACCGTTGATGCTACCGGTTTATGGAGAGATGTGACGGTGACAGAACACAAATAGAACTTGTTATTATCTAAAATGAATGTGGCATATTTAAAATAATCTTATAATCTTGTTGTTTCACACCTCTATCGCACTTGTATTGATGATGACAGCCTCAATTCACCAGTTCCGTTTAGTTCGTTCAACGTAAATAGTTTCATCACAGCAGAATAGATGACATCAACTGCAAGCAAATCGTGCGTCGATTGTCTAAGTAATTGAGGCAAATGCGCAAACCTTACAGTTAAGTTAAGTACACTTTACAAGATCATTACGCTCGGTTGCATTTAATTCTGGGTGATAGGGTGCAGAATTGTTCGTTCGTTATAGAATTAGAGCATAAAGCTATGATACAGTTAATGGTGCCTTTTGTCGTGAATAGGTTATTATGTCGTGAGGAGGCTAAGTTCAGTATGGTTGTGCCCCTGTTGCTCTTTGAAACGTAGCTTCTTATTTGTTTAGATCGTGTTTAACAGCTAAAGATTAACCTGTCTCATTTCTGAAAGGCAATGATCCTGCGGAGTGTTGTTTATGACAAGGATAGGGAAATAGATTTAGAAGGCACGCTGCTGTTTTAGGGGGTTCAACGGGTTCAATTCGAATTTCTTCAGACCGAATAATGTCGCAAAGCAGATTTAGCTAAAATTCGTAGGTGCATCTGTGTACATTCAACTCTAGCAGCATTCTGGTACTTAAAATAGCTACTGTAATATCAGTCTTCAGTGAAATATGGCTTACACATGGTAGCCATGATATACTCTATCTCCATGATCCAAATCAGTTACATAAGAAACAAATAACAGCGACAGTTCACGATCAAGATCGGTGGCGATGCGTGACCGCTGCGCACGCGCCGCACGCAGCCGATCATTATCGGCCGATGATAAGTCGATCGTTTAGGAGTCGATGTGTTTTGTAGGGTGTATGGTTATTGTAGTGCAGGAGACGGCGGATTGCTTTATGACAAGGTATTGAAGTTATGAAGATAGAAGCGGTGCAAACCTTATTGCAAGATGAAAGTAACTTGTGCCAGTTTTTCGCTAGCATTGGGGAGTTTAAAAAGAATTACTGATTCTAATAAGAATCATTTTTCCATCATGATTTTCAACTGCTTCACAAAGATAAATGTTCAATGCGTTTACGATGAAACATTAATTTAAAGACCTGACAAAAAGCCAGCGAAAATTACTATTTTTTAACCCCCGACTCAACCCGACTTCTACAAGTGTATCTGGATGATCTAGAGACACAGGTGCGCCAACATGGTCTTCAACTCATTATTTTATGACACATACAGTGCTTTACAGGTTTGTTTGACAGGTTTTTAAGATCGAGAGCAAATGCAACAGCTGCATCGAGCTCTCTGTCCAAACCACTCGCTCTCATCTCCAATAACGTACTTTTTCTAATATAAAACTACCATGAGGCTCAGACACATTAATCCGCATATTAAAACGTGAATTATCCGTTTATTTACATTAATATGTACTTTTTCATTCATATTTATTCGAAACACGGCAACTATCAATCACATTAAGAGTCTGTTTCACCACTCCTTAACTGTTAGTTATCTATGATTCCGTCTCTATTTATTACTACGAAACAGACAGAGACGTCATCATAGAAAACTGACAGTTAAGGAGTGGCGAAACAGGCCTTAAGACACTATAAGCAGTGTAATCACTACGTCCCACTGCTTGGCACAAGCATCTCACGACGAGGCTCACGCTGTACTTCCCAAGCCCAGATCAGATCAGAAATTTACACATACCAAGTACAAATTATAGTTAGCAGTTGCCAACACTGCCAACATCATCTCAGTAATTTACGTTGAACTAACGAGCCGCGGTACCATTCTCAGAAGGACCACGTAATAGGTACCCTCATGTGACCGAGTAAAAAAGGAACACCTAACGACCGACGACACATGGGAACTGTAATCCATATCGCGACCGCAGCCGTCCGCTGCGCAGCCCGACGTCATAATACAGACTTCCTTCGTCCACCACAAAGGCGCAGGTTAAAAAAAGTGATATGTGCGACTGAGTCTTTAGCAAGGGATTCCGTGGCGGTAAGATACTCCCCGTTCCATACCATTTCAACGCGTTTAAACAAACTAATTTCATCTCAATTCCCACAAAATCACTCAATGCAATTAGGTTCACATCCACCGGAGTGTCGAAGGATCATACTCGATATATCAGGACATTTTATAACTATGATTATTTTATTTCAATTCTATATTAAATTGGGGGCGCTTGCTTGTTTAGAAATAAGTACTTCTTTGGACATTGAGACAGGACAGAAGTTAGAGGTACATTTTCAACATGAAACTACAGAGAGACTCAATCATAGTTACACAAACGAATAACTCGCGTATAAAAGTCGAGTAATGCTCGACATGTTTCGGTATAATTCGTAGTTCTTCCTCCTGAAGCGTAGAGTTCTAAGTACATATTGCATAACAGAATAAAAGTTAGAATGAAACTAAAGGAAACTCCAGTAAAACCCTTTTTGGATGCTATCGCGTCAGCGTCTTTTGAATGTTTTTTTTTTAAGCCACAGAACCCTGCAAAAGGCTCGAGCAGGCAACCCGATCTGCCTAGTCCATCCAACCGCAGTACGTGATAAAAAAAAACACCGAAGCTACGTTCAGAAAAGGATAGAAAAATATTCCCGGTTTGAATCGTTGCGTAATTATTTTTGTTCGTTTTGCGCCGTTCAGGAATACATACGTGGCTCCGCGTAGGAATGTCTAAGTACTTAGGGCTAAAATGGACGGATTAGAAGTAAGGGTTTTTAATGCAAGGGCATAGTCAAAGAAATTTTTTAAGTAGATAAGTATAAGATTAAAAAGGAGCGATCACAGTCGAAACTAATACAGTGTGTGAATTTACACGTATGAAATTTGATTTACGTATAACTGAAAAATCATCATCAATACACGGAGGAGGCCTATGCCATGAGGCACGCTGAATTACGCGACAATTTAATAAATAAACGACAATAACAACAACAACAACATGTACTTACTGAAATTGAAGCGAATTCGGAATAAAAAGGCTTATAAATAAAAATAAATAAAAAAATAACTGAAAAATCAAATTAAAAACCTTATGAATGAAGATGAAAATTCTATTTCTGATTCCAAAACGTCCCGCCATTTTTCAGGTCTGCCTCTACTCCGGTGCTTTTCGCATGGACTTGTCAACTATGATTAAAAAATACTGAAAATTTACAAGGCTATTTACTCAAACTAACCGACCAACAGCTGAAATAATCGGAATTATTTTAAGAGACCCTGGGGCCATACCATAACGTCCAAATGCGATTCAATTGCGACTCAGTTCAGGTTTTAGCTGTCGTTTTAAGTATGGATCTGACGAGCGAACCTCCTGGTATTCCAAACGAAAACAATATAGGTGAGCAATGAGCAACAGTTACCTATAAGATGGAGATTACGCTATCCCACGGGACGTGGGGCGATCCGGTCCCATCCGGGATTAGCGGCGCCTTTGTGCGCCCGCGCAACGCAATCACCCGTAATGGGGGGGAGATTGGGCTATCCCACTACATATCGACCGCGAAGCCTATTTAACATAATATCATAGTTCCAATAACGACCTTATGTTGTTATAGGAAGGGTTGCTTATGTAAATACGTGGTTTGATTAGATACGAGGTTTGTGAAGTTAGTCGTCGATATTAGAATCAAACGCTGCAAATGTTGCCATGGTTGAGCTAATTGGGAATTGTATTTGTTTGGTACAATGTTGCGGTATTCATGAAGCTAGGTTTTGTTTAGATTAAAATTTTAAAGTAGTTGCAACTCGTCCATTGGTTTGTTTGTTAAAATCTTTTAAACAAACCCTGCCTAACTTATTATTTAGAAGTTCGGTTTATAGTGTAAATTGTTTCCATCAATGTCAAAAAGCAAATGCTATCACTTAACTGCGTCTACGCAATCGCAATCCCATCTCGGAAACTCATCTCAAAGATTAGCTAAACTATCAAAAATAACAATTAAAAATTATCTATCATCAATGCCTAACCGCGAAATTAGAAGTCGGTAATTATTAAATCCCATCAAAGAGTAACTCATAGCAGAGGGCTATCAAGCGCTATCAAGCTATGCCTAATGGCATTCTCGGAGGGATTGGAGGCAATTCTAATCGCTTAGGATTAGACACGGTGCGCAGAAGTTTACACCCTGTGCTGAACCGGTAGTAGACGCAAGCAGTTTTGAATTTATTGATTATAATGTTCTATGTTGCATTAGGTTTCATCGTAAGTTATTTTGGAAAGAATTCTTGAAGAATTAAGCATCAAAAATAAAACAATCAATCAATCATTTATTTATTGTCCAGACTGTGTAATCAAGTAAATAAATACTAAATATTAATATTATTATTATTGTGTAAATATTTAAAAAGAGGCAAAAATACCTACGACTTCTGCTTATTTCTTCATCTCATCAGGTACTGTTATCAAAACCTATATTATGTTCTATTAATGATAAAAAGTTTACCTGTAAAGTTGTAAACGTTGCTTCAAAATAACAATAACTGCTCTACTGATATACTTGATAAAGCTAAAAATATATTTTTGCCAATTCTTTAAATGAATCGCTTTGAATGTAGCTAGAGAGTAGTTTCTCCTCTAAGACAGTTACCTAAGTACTTCATTTATAAACAAATATTGTTTATAATTAAATTTAAATGCAAGATTAGCTCAATAAAGTATCGTAATTAGACTCTTATTGTCGTTTTACATAATAAAACTCTTCCACTCAACCGTAATTATGCTGCGTCTGATTCGAATTGATAGGATTATAAATTAACTAAGCCGCAAAAGGAGTGCGCGCGGGCATCCGCGCGGCGCGGGCGCCGCCCAAACGCTGTCCATTACTGAATTTGCATACAAGTTTTATGAGCAGTGTTGCCAGTACATAAATATATTGTTGTTTGAGATTAAATCCGCCAGGAGATTTTGTATCTCAAGGCGACTATATACGCTTAGTACTCAAATGACAGCTGGAAAAAATCGAAGACTACACACCTGCTATGTGTGGAGTAGACTGAAGAGGTAAAGCACGCACCACGGATTGATGAGGACCCGGGTTCGATTCCCGGCCATAGCTTTACTTTTCGGACTTTCGTACTTTTTCCATGTGCCATAGTTTTCAGTATCGATTAGAAATATAATTTCTAACGGGTTAATCGTACAAACAAATCAAAAAATCGGGAAGTAAATATCTCGATTCATTGTTAGACAAATTAATTTATAGTTTCGATTTGTACCTCGAATTCAACTGACACAAGAAAGTAGAAAATGGCCTTCGCTGTAGGCACTTCGGTATATGGCTGCTACACATGGGTGTTACAATCCTTCAAGCCTACGTTACGCTAGCATAAGGCAGCGACAAGCGTGTCATGAATGGAAAATGTCTGAATGATACAGATTAGTCGCACGCGTCGGGCGAGGTGTACCAATACTCTGTGTTTTTGCTGTTGCGTTGTAAGAAAGTCGAATGATTGACTGCAGCGTGTTTGCTGGTAGGCGGATCAACTATTTATCGTTGTTATTTTGTCCCGTCAACGAGGGCAGAAAAGTTGTACATACATACATAAATCACGTCTTTATCCCTTACGGGGTAGACAGAGCCTAAGATAAAAAGTACAGGCCACGTTTAGCAAGATTGTAGGCGGTAGGTGGAAAATGGAATTGAATTAGTGTTGGGTTGCTAGCCGCATCAGCTATAACAATGATTCCTATGATTTTCTCCCATTCCCTCGATGGGCTTATACCTGCGCGGGAAGGGAAGCAACTGGTACATTCTATGTTTTTTCTTTGCTCAGACCAGCAGACAGTCAAACTGACTCCACTACATGCTGAAATAATCTGGAAATATTCCGAGAGGCCTTGTCTCGAGTCTTATATTAAATTGGATATCAGTAAAAGTGCAAGTGTAACCTGGCAACATTGTAGTAGCGCTGCGCGCGCGCAAGGGAAACCCGCAACGTATTTATCGCTCATTCACTTTCGTCCGCCATGATTTATCGCGACGCTTTTAATTACTCCTAGATGGAACTCATCAAATTATGCAGATTCGCAGCTGTTTTGAATAAAGTGTCGTTTCTATTTTGCTTGATTAATCTTTGCGGAGTTATTTACTGGTGTGCAGTGTGAACTCTCTTACTTTGTAATTGTAAGATTGTAACACATACATGCATACATAAATCACGTCTTTATCCTATACGGGATAGATAGAGCTTAAGGTAACAAAACCTAAAGGCCACGTTTAGCATGATTGGGGCGTATAGGTGGAAACGGGAATCAAAATAGGGATGGATTGCTAGCATCGCCTATGACATAATTCCTAAGGTTTTCGCCCATTCCCTCGATGGGCTTTTACCATCAGCGCGGGAAGAGAAGCAACTGGTACATTCTGTTTTTTCTTTACTCCCACACCAGCATGGGAGAGCTTTTTACTTTGTCATTACCTTTAGATATGAAGCTATTCGAGGCACTTCGTCATTTTTGTTAGGGGGTTGTAAACAGCTGTCAAAGTGACAGAAATAAAGAGGAATTCTGAGGCCTTACCATGACGTCCTAATTCCGACTCGGTTCAAGTTTTAGCTGTCACTTTTAGTATGAATCTGACAGCGAGCGAACCTAAACTGAAACGCATTAAGACGTCATGGTACGGCCCCAGGAACCTGAACGAAGTCGGAATTGAATAAAATCGCATTAAGGCGGCTTGATAAGGCCTCTGGTAAGGATAATGCCAGCATCCCTACGAGTTGTAAGATAAAATTATCTAATCGTTAAACTGTTGGTTTCATTTAATTCATCCGAGCAGATACCCATTTAAGTTTCACTCTATTACTTTGCGGTATTAAATTTAATTATACCCGTTTAGATGCGCCTGCGCCTTGCGCAAATGCAGGTGCCGAAATGTCAGCTGCGGGCGCAGGTATGGCACCATACACTACACGCGAAACGTTGGAGATTCAACCTTAAGTAGTTCTGTTAAGGGTTTTAGATGTGGCGTATTTATCTTGGTTTTTAAGTCGATTGATACGCCAGTTATTTATGTGTGTATTACATTTTTTGGATGAAACATCTGCTTTGGGCTATTTTTATTATGAACTAAGTACTAGCTTCTGCCCGCGACTTCGATAAACTTTCCTCTTGAATCACTCTATCTATTAAAAACGTTGCGTAGGTAGTTCTAAAGATCTAAGCATACATAGGGACAGACAGACTGGAAAGCGACTTTGTTTCTAGTGTTTACTTTTGACCGACATGGTGGAAACCCTAAATAAATATTAAGGCGCTGTCAACAGCAAATGACCTTGAGCAGCGCCACTCTTCACACATACGGATCGCATGCCTGTTAGTGAAAGAGAAGAAACTATTTCGGCAGCTTGGCGTGCGTCTAAAATCTTGCAAATAAGACACAAATAGTAAGAAATAAAAAAAAGTATAGATTATTTGTGAAATATGACTCGTTAGTCGTGTAGGTATGAATATGTTGACTTCATGTTTTTAATTGCAGACCCATACGTCGAAAAAATAAAGACATAGAACCGTTTAATGATGATTTTAAGGCCAATCTTTGCAATTATTTTCTATCGAGCCGATTTTGTTCAATTATGTATCGAGTCCGTCCAGCGTGTTTGAAATATGATGAAAATTGATATACATATTTTTTTGGATTTTTATTGTGTGTAATTTTTCTTAAAAAAGTGCTTAAATAACATCAATGTCAACAAAATTTGGTGTTGTCAGCCTCTTAACGTCGCGACTCTAGTTAGCTACGACCTTTAAGAAAGAAAGAAAGAAGACATTTATTCCTTTTTGCATGCTTTTTGCCTTTTGACATGTTTGTCGCTATCCTGCTGGAATTATGCAACTTTCCGGAATAAAAAGGAGCCTATGTGTTAATCTAGGGTAACTACTTATCAGCTATCTCCGATCCTTTTATCAAAATCCAGCCGCTTGCGCATGAAGAAGAATGAAACATACCACACACACACTCGCAAACTTTCGCCTTTTTCTTTCTTTCTATAGCGTTTTTTTTAATCTTATATTTTAAAGAGGCGTACAGAGGGGACTATGTCAGCCTCATGGGAGGACTCAAAAAGATCGGAGGTCAAAAATTCATGCAGCATCCCTATACCGTTATACGAAAATCTAATCTAACTAATATTATTAATGCGAAAGTATGGATGGATGGATGGATGTATGGATGGATGGATGTATGGATGGATGGATAGATGGATGGATAGATGTTTGTTTGTTTGTTACTCAATCACGCCAGAACGGCCCAACGGATCTGGATGAAATTCGGCACATAGATAGAGAAAAGACTGGATTAGTACATAGGCTACTTTTTATCCCGGAAAATTGCGTAATTCCCGCGGGATAGCGATAAACGAATTCTTTGCAGACGAAGTCGCTGGCAACAGCTAGTGATCATCTAAAGACGTCCGAAAAGGGTAGAAATGTTGACCCTACCAACATAGTAACAATACTTCCCATTCCCACGCGCACGCGCGAAGGCCGATCACGACTGGTTGCGAAACTTCGAGTGTATATTGGTATTACACTCCACGTTAATATTGGTTTAACACTGCGATTTACGCTGGGCATCGAGGATAACCAATTAAAGTGCTAGCTATCCAATTGTGGCAACACATCTGTCTTTTTCGACATATACCATAGTGACCCAAAATTTTCGCGATTGTTTTTCATTTGTCTTCACGGAACAAACCCATTTAAGTGATTAGGATTTCGATTATATAATTTAATTTTTAGTTTTTATTTTTACTAAAGTTAATTAGAGTCTTCCATGCTGGTCTGGGAGTAAAGAAAAAACATAGAATGTACCAGTTGCTTCTCTTCCCGCGCAGATGGTAAAAGCCCGTCGAGGGAATGGGCGAAAATCTTAGGAATCATTTATAGGCGATGCGGCTAACAACCCATCACTATTTTGGCCTTGAGGTCTTGTTACCTTAGGATCTGTCTACCCCGTAAAGGATAACGACGTGATTTATGTATATATGTATGTATGTAATAGAGTTTTATCCATTATGCCGCACAACGACTAAACATTAACTATCCATAAGAGTTTTCAATGGTTCACGGTTAAGTTCATTCGAAATATTATAAACGGGATGTTAACCGCGATTACCTTTATTGAGCACCCGATATTTCGACGCAGTTGCATGCATCATGTTGACGGGTAGACGGGGGTAATAGCGGTTCACATCCCGTTTATAATATTTCGAATTAACTATCCATATCGATCATAATAGCTGCTTGATCAACTTTATTAACCCACTTTGACCTTCGGCTGGCCAATCAGAGTGCAGCAATCGCCAAAATAAACTTGTCGTAATTTCATTTCACATGAATTGTATGACGTTTCCACTCTATTAGGTTTGCTCTATGATGCCGGGGGTCACGTCAGCTGTTTTGTAAATTTGGAGTAGTTTTATGTTACTCAATTTCATGTCACTTACGTCTATACAAGTCCTTACCTGTTCATTTACGATCATTAACGCTCCCACACTATCTGTTTGAAGTGTCAAGAAGACACATGTGCGGGACCACTTTATTGGGAAGAAAAATTCATAATCAAATAATTCCCACTATCCAACCCGAGGCAGGCTGGAAGATGGCACTGTAAGTTCCCAATATTCTTTTTTAATATGTTCGAAAGTTGAGTTTCGAATGTACTAGAGCTGCCTTGAATGGTGGGTTCAAATCTAGTACTTGAAAAACTTATACTTTTTTTTTTTTGAAGTGAGAACTTCTTGAGCGGCGTTGAGCACTTTTTGGGATGGGTAAAAAATGTTAAACTCGCGTCAGGCGTAAAACGGAGGGAGAGTGAGAGTACCAGGATATCAGATCCTCTAAGAGCTTATTTTGAAATACGAATGAATCGCGTATGATTTTTGAAGTGTTTTTTTGTTGAGTCGTGGAGCAAAAGTCTAGGGCATCAGCACATTGTTAGAGGTCTGTCAATATAGATAATACGTACGTTTTTTTTGTAAGCGGCCAGTACGGTACGCGTCTTGAGCGTCATGGAGGTTACAACATTAAAATCTAATCTAAGCTGCTGTTTTCACTTCCCGGAGTGCTACCCGTCGCTTTTTTAAACTTAGTTTTTACTGAGCAACCCCCCTTTTTTTCTGAGTTGGCATTGGCATATGGCTAACATTGCACATCCACCTTGATCGGCGATAAAACAAATCAGCTCCGCACTTGACCCAAGCACCTTCGGCTCGTAAACCAGCGTTGCTTAAATTAAAAGCGATGATTTGTTCGCGTCAATCGCGTCGCTCGCCGTTGCGGCCGGTAATGAATTGAGATATTTTTCACCGTCCGCCATCCATCACGGGGATTCGCAATTATCGGTCGCTGTGGGCCGACGCAAAGGCGCCCGCTCAGTGGAGCGTACGCACTCGCAACTTACATTTAATCTGAGCCTCTACTCTAGTGTAAGTTTTCGCATATAAAAACGTCTCCAACGCGGTCACGTAAACGTCTCGATTTCTATATGGAAAAATTGGCAGCGCCACTAGCGGATCGAAACGGCAACGAACAGTTCCCATTCCCATAGTGTTTGACATTTTAACGCAAACGCGATCAAGACGTAGTTTGTGACTGAAATTTTACACTAAGCTTACTGCTTAATTTACGTACGTAGGTAAAACGTGAAAATATCTCATTACCAGTCCGCCGCTCAATTCATTACCAAAAAGCCGTGGTGGCCCGTGATCTGACTGCCTCTCAAGAGTGTCGTGGGTTGACCAGGATCGCAACTATGCACGAAATGACATTTGAAATTTACTTCTAATTAAACAGTAACGGAAGAGTAAAAGTAAAAGCACATTGAAGGAACAGGCGAAAATCTTAGGAATCATGTTGTACGCGATGCGGCTAGCAAACCATCACTATTTTAATTCTCCTTTCCACCTATATGCCCACTATCACGCTAAACGTGGCCTATAGGTCTTGTTACCTTAGGCTCTGTCTACCCCGTAAGGGGTAAAGTGATTAATGTATGTAGAAAGAGATGGCAAGTGGACGGCGCGCCTTACGCTGCCGAGTTCACCGCTCGCGCAGGCAAATGTATGACTGACGAGCAAGAAATATGATTAGCGTATTGTTGCTTCGCTTGTTTATTTACCGACGCCTAACGAGCCAAGGATTGGAGTGATCTACAGATCATAGATCATAACGAAGTGGAACCCTCAGAGGATCCTGTGATCTTGTCAGAAGTTGCCTGTAATGTTTAAGTTGCTTTTAGGATAGGGCTCGTCCAGAAATCATGTGATCATATTTGGCCTACTTTTGACCCCCACTTCCCCCTTGGTGATATTTGGTAATTATAACACTACCCCTTCCCCCGATTGCCATGTATTTTTCAAACTTAGTATGAATTAAGTTAGTTCATTAAAAACGGCAATAACTTGATTTTTTTCGTCGTTTTTTGACTTTCCTGCTTGTGTAAAAAAATTACACGTGACGTTTTCTTGGACAGCCTCCTCCCCCATCGTGATAATTCGTGATATTTTGCTGACCCCCACCCCCCATAAGCGATCACAATGATTTCTGGACGAGCCCATATCTCCTGTTAAAGCTTGTCGAACATTGACACTCCGTTTACTTTTACTGAAGACTAAATCCGGTCTTGACATCTCATCTTAGATTTGAAAAGTAGGTATTCGAATAAAAGTCAGCTATAGCCGTTCCCTCCATCTAATCACTCTAGAAAGAACATGAAAGACACAACTGCAGGACTGATCATACCTGCAGAAAACTGATGAAAACGGCCTTTCGTAGTCCCCTGTCTTTTAAAAGCGAACCGATTTTTTGTCTCCATGTTTTCCTTTCGTTCATTTTATTCGTTAAAACTATATTTAGAAGCTTGGCAGAAGTATGTATGTATGTATGTAAACTCTTTATCGCACATAAAAAATTAAAAATACAGAATTACACAGAAAATAGTACAAAGGCGAACTAGAAGTAGATGTTAATCGTACGGTAAAATATATATATTCGTCCTAATGTGATTAATTGTCAACTAAGCATTCAACGATGACCTCATTATTTCTATACCACATTTTAGGGCAGCTATAAAACTGTTCGCTAAATTGCCAGTTTAACGTTCACTGGATCGTAACCTATTAAAGCCTAGTTCACCGCACCATGTAAGGCATCCTCTCTAATAAGTATCGCCGCCGGTGGCAAAGCAACAAACCAAGCATTCTCGGGTCAAACAGATCAGCTGATATTAGCAGGTGGCACAGAAACGATGATTTGAGAAATGACACGGTCGCTTGAGTTTCGTGCGTCGACGCCCATCCACGTTCGATTGGGCTTGGAGAAACGAGCGTAAGTTTCGAGTAAGGTTATGTTTAAGGGAAGAGGGTTTACACCTCAGGAGGTTTAGTTACTTATCATCACCATCATCATATCAGCCGAGACGTATGCTGCTGGACTTAGGCCTTCTTTGGACGATGGGTTTGGTACTACTCTCAGCCAATGGATTTTTAGTACCTTAACAGTCTTAACACGTATATTTCATAGACTCGATGACATAGAGAGAATAGAGAATATTGTACTTATTTCGCGACACGACACAAAAAGGCGTCTAACTAATATCTAGAATAGAATAACATTCAGAATTAGTTGTTATAGCTATGTAAACTAAGCCCTCTCGTTTTGTAAAAAAATTCAATATCCTTTCGTTAACTCACACGCAAAAAAACCCGGAAGACAACAATCGTATAAAAACGTTTTAATTTGAAAACCATAAGGAATGGTCTGAATCACACCAAATTTCGGTGACGTCCACTCGCGCAACTATACCCCGTATATTCCGAGGTGAGTGATGATCCCGCAACGAGGTCGCTTATGCTCATTACCATGCCGTCATTACCGGCCGCGGCAGGCCGGAAATGAAATGGATTCTGTATTATAACTATTGTAAAAAAAGTTGATGACTAAAGTTTGAAGAATAGCCTAAACCGACGAGCACGAAGATTGAATGAGGAAGAAGCGAGAGAGGTTTTCTCTTGTGGGTTTGATACTTGAAACGTGAGTGAGGGAGACAGCAAGATCCGAATGGCATTCTGAAAGCTCACGGACTATATATCAGCATCGTAGCAAGTGGAATAAAATAATCTTTGCCTACCCCTATGAGAAAGAGGCGTGACGGTTTGCGTTTGTTAAAGCCAAAGTGAAAGAGCACTAGTTAATTTCTGATTAGGAAATTAACTAGTAACTATTTTAAATAAAATGTCAGGTGACTCAACAGCTCAAAATTATCGCTATATCCCTCCGTTTTTGGATTCTGAAATTACGAAGTTACAATAACTATCTCAGCTCACCATCGCTTCCTTATGTAATTTAAAAAATAAATGCGTCCCGAGGCATTTTGGCAAATTATCCAAGCCGCCCTTATTGGGTGTACATAAAATTTAATCGGATAAGAAATTGAATTACTCTGTACACAAAACTCGTAAAACGAAACTGTTTCTTATTAAACACCTTATTTTTTACTGATTTATGTACAGCTTTCAGTTTCGTTCGGAGTTAATGACATAAAATAATTAATTTTTAACTTATGTAACAGGTTGTTTCATTTCATTATAGTGGTGTAATATAATTCCGTTGCCAGTTACATAACTAAAGTTTAATCTTCTACTCATAAAATATGATTCTAAATTAGTTCTGAAGCGTGTTTATGTTTATTGGCATAAATGGTTAGTTTTGCCAGTCTTGCTCCGCCTACTGGCCAGTATTAAAAAGTGCAAATAGCTAAAAAGTAAAAGTCCAAACATTGTCTATGCGTGGAACAGACCGCAGCGCAGTAGGAATATCAATAGTGCTACAATTTTATCTTTGCCGCTGACTGTGGCGCTGTAATCAAACTGCGTGCTACAACTTGGTACGAAACGGCATTAATTCCCGTTTCTGACACCGCCCCTGATAAGTTTGCAAATACTTTAATGGACGCCCACAGTGGCGGCACTTTGACACTTTCTATTGACAAATTTATGGCGCGAAATGTAAGAAAGCTTGGGAAAATAGCCGGGCTTTTTCATTTGGGTTAAAAGTTAGATACCCAGATAGATAAAGCAGTTTTATTAGCATTAGAAAGAGGAAACGCCGTATGTGATCAGTTTTATTTGAAAGAACCTTTGTTTACGACTGTTTAGGTACATGTTTTTTTTGAGGTTAGATTGCAAGCCAAAATGTGGTAAAAACTGTCAAGTATTACTAAATTAGTACAGTATTTATCCTATACCTAACTTCCGTGATCGTTTGTCAGTTAGCAAAATTTCTTCACCAACTTTACAAGGCCTCTGTCCCCCTCCAGCCGTTTATAATTATTAATTAGCACGATAACTAGCGTGTTTGAAAGC
Organism: Pandemis heparana; assembly: GCA_963854515.1. Taxonomy (NCBI): domain Eukaryota; kingdom Metazoa; phylum Arthropoda; class Insecta; order Lepidoptera; family Tortricidae; genus Pandemis; species Pandemis heparana. The sequence continues at coordinate 1,692,194 of OY978009.1, read as the reverse complement.
GATATCTTCTCGGAAACGCACAGTAAACCACTATTGCACTAGGCTATGGAAACAGGGCAGGAAAGTGCCTGGCCTCTGCCCCGCGACCTGGCAGTATGAAACGGCCCTACCTGTTAGTGTGAATGCAACTTTATGCCGATCTTAACTGCCCGATAAATTAGTTTGGGTAGCGAGTAAAGCTAGGTTCTCATGAGCGAGCTGTAACCGCAACCGTTCCACGAGAGGCTGACAACACTTAATTTTGTTGAAATTGATGTTATTTAAGCACTTTTTTAAGAAAAATTACACACAATAAAAATACAAAAAAATATATTGATAATTTTCGTCATATTTCAAACACGATAGACGGACTCGATACATAATTGAGCAAAATTGGCTCGATAGAAAATAATTGCAAAGATTGGTCTTATAATCATCATTAAACGGTTCTATGTCTATATTTTTTCGACGTATGGGTCTGCAATTAAAAACATGAAGCTAACATATTCATACCTACACGGCTAACGAGTCATATTTCACAAATAATCCATACTTTTTTTTATTTCTTCTTATTTGCAAGATTTTAGATGCGCGCCAAGCTGCCGGAATAGTTTCTTCTCTTTCACTCACAGGCACGCGAACCGTATGTGCGAAGAGTGGCGCTGCTCAAGGTCATTTGCTGTTGACAGCGCCTTAACCAACCGTTACCGTAAGTAACCAAAAACCTTACGCGAGCGGAACGCCATGTCCAGACTAGGACTTTTGGTTACTGTAACGTGCGGGGCCTTACCATGACGTCTTAATACGATACAATTCTAACCCAGATCAGGTTTTAGCTGTCATTTTTAGTATGGATCTGACAGCGAGCGAACCTAAACTGAATCCGAATTGATTCGCATTAAGACGTCATGGTAAGGCCCCAGTTCGCTGTTACAGCTCGCAGATTTACCGTATTTATATTGCGATCGTGGTTTTTTCTTTATTTCACTTTTCTAATTTAAGAAGAATTCGATGGTTAACTTAATACGTCTGAATTACGTTTGAATTTCAACATCTTTAAACTAATTAAAATCCAATTAAACTTTAAATCTCGATATTTGACACAACAGTTAATTTTCTCTTACTCGTAAATCGATAAATGTGGTTCCAATTAATTTTATAATTAAAATCAGAGAGAACGCTCTAAATCATTACAGCAATTAAATGTTTCATTAAATTAGTTATTTTCTATCAAATAATTAATTGAAATGTTACGTAACTGACCACATAAAAGGCAAGCTTGGTATTAGAAGTAAAGTAACACGATTATGTCATTTTATGCTTTAACATAAACATTGTTTTATTTAGGTGATTTACTCGTATGTTTTTTAATCGTAGGTCAAGTATTGTACTTTTATTAATAATAATCTATACTTCATTTAATTTAGGATGAGAAACCACAACAACATTATATTGCGGCTCGTGAACTGTAATCTCTTTACGATTTGTACTAGAGTAACTACTGACGACACGCAAATAAAGTGACATTTAAACAATTTTATTTTGCGGCTGCCAAACTATTGTACTGTACTATTTGCTACGTAAGAATTAGTTGACCAGACGCAATATAATGTTACTAGCTGTTTCCAGCGACTTCGTCTGCAAGGAATTCGTTTATCGCTATCCCGCGGGAACTACGCAATTTTCCGGGATAAAAAGTAGCCTATGTGCTATTCCAGACTTTTCTCTATCTATGTGCCGAATTTCATCCAGATCCGTTGAGCCGTTCTGGCGTGATTGAGTAACAAACAAACATCCATACATCCATCCATCCATCTATCCATCCATCCATACTTTCGCAATTATAGTATTAGTTAGATTGTGGTTTCTCATTCTAAATTAAATGAAGTATAGAAAACGCGCAGAAGTTGCGTCGCGCGCGAGATATATTGCCCGTCTCTTTCTTAAGGTCCATTTATACTTCATTTAATTTAGAATGAGAAACCACAATAACATTATATTGCGGCTGGGCAACTATTTCTTACCTAGCAAACAGTACAGTGCAATAGTTTGGCAGCCGCAAAATAAAATTGTTTTAATGCCACTTTATTTGCGTGGCGTCAATTGTTACTCTAGTACAAATCGTAAAGAGATTACAGTTCACGAGCCGCAATATAATGTTGTTGTGGTTTCTCATCCTAAATTAAATGAAGTATAGACACATGCAAGAATTGTAAGAAGTTTGACAGATCGGTTGAATTCGGTTTACCGGGCAACCCGTAGGCTTATTGTCTAACTCGCTCGCAAATTCGATTTAAGTATGTAGATAAGATGACACGCTGTATAATCAAGCAAAAAGCATGGTAATTAGTATTTTTTCATCAAAAACTTATCAATCACTATAGACAACTAGCTACTGCCCTTAACTTCGTCTGCGCAGAATTAAATATAGCCTAAATAACTAGGCTTTTCATTTCAGTAGATCCAGAGAATCTATCGGGAACTTTAGTACATTAGTACCTACCGTAAACCTAGACTTTGATGATTTTGGGGCTACTTTGATCGTTTTAAAATTGATATAAAATCGATACCTACTGTCCACATGCGGTGAATGTTTGTCATGTAGACGCAAAGACGATCGATGAAGACATCGATTCGATGCTGTAAACACAAATAAAAAATTATGATTTCGTTATTATAGCTACTAAAGTCGTCGCAATTTAAAAGGCCCGTTTTGACAGTTCACGCCCATGAAGTTCTCAATTTTTTACCGATCGAAATGTTCTGAAGGTAATTGCATTTTTCATTGATGGGTATCGCTCACTCAGCTAAGTGCTGTGCATAACGATTTTTTCATATTGTCCACAGACTATTAATAATCGGTTAAGGAAAAAATAAATCGATTAAGATAAATTTTTTTAAGGCCGACTCGCACTTGGCCCGTTTTATATATTTTATTTAGACCAATTAACTACTGAATTTCACCAGCTGTGTAGCGATATTTACTGAAAATTATGACCTTGGAGCTCAAAGCCGTAAACAATGGCAGCACTGATTTCTATAGAATGGCTCGTCTTCATCATCTGAAGAAAATGATTGACTGTAGATTCACTTTTTCTCGATTTTTTTTTGTGATCGAGTGAATGTTATTGTAACAAAAATACTAAATGAAAGAAAATTGACCTTTCGTAACATTGTATTATTTCAAAATACCTATAATATCAATTTCAGTTAAATTTTCTAATCAGAACTTTAATCCAATGCACTTTACAATACATATTCAAATCGATCAAATACTCATGCAAACTTGAATCGATTTATCGTGAGTATCGAGTACCGAGTCATATGGTTACATCACTAGTTACGTCGGGAAGACAAATGTCAAAACGGGCCTTTTATTTTGCGACGACTCTAGTCACCCTGTAAATCAAAGTCGTAGTTGTACCAGCTGCTTCTCTTCCCGCGTAGATGGTAACATAAAAGCCCATTGAGGGGTGCGTAAATCTTAGGAATATATTTACACACATTCGATACACGTATATATATTTGTGGTTCGGTTCTGGTTAGTATTATGATTCTAAACCCTAGTCTACATAAGTACGTACACTTTATTATCCATGATTAATTGGCCACTTTCTAGGCACAATTTTATAGCTACGTCGGAGAAAGTTACCTGCAACAAACATAAATGGTTAAATTTAATGCTAAAAGGCTGAAGTCTAATACTAAGTGGAAGTTAGTAATGAAAGTAATTAATATTATTAATATAAGAAGCCGGGTAGCCTAGTGGGTTGACCTATGGCCTCTCAAGTACAGGGAACCCGGGCTCGCACCTCTGAATCCTTGGAATTTATGTGCGAAATCTCATTGGCATAAATTAGACGGACAAAATAGGATCACGGATTTCAAAATAAGTTTCTGTCAAAAAAATATTTTAATACAAGCTTTTTTGCTAACTGTACTCGCATTATCATCCGTGCTACATATGTGTACCAAATTTCAAGTCAATCGGACCAACCGTTGAAGAGTTCCCTCCTGCGAATACGAACCAGTAGGCTTATTGTCTAACTCGCTCGCAATCGCCATCGTGTTCATTTTGACAGTTCATGTATGAATGTGACAGCTAGCTGATTCCGATGCCAATTGTCAGCCCATACATGAACTGTCAAAATGAATACGATTGCGATTGCGAGCGAGTTAGACAATAAGCCTACTGTACGGGTCACCAGAACTCTACTACCATATTATTGTGTCGTGTTGCGAATTATTTGGCTACTTTAGGTGTCACGAATTATTGGCCGACTATACTGTACAACAAACTTTTTCAACATATTATGCTGTAATCTCGAACGTTAACATATTACTATTACTAGTATCTAGCAGCGGATTATTGGAAAGTAATAAATAATAATAATGCGGACGGGTTGCGTGACGCACGCCATTGCGCCCGCGCACGGCTCCAAGCGCTCAGGGCCACCGTTAATCATACGTTATGCCGTCCCAACGCTGGGCAAACGCTGTCCGGTCTCGCTCAGAGCCATCATGTGCACGTAAAATGTCACACGAAGCTATTACGAGTATGGCGGATTGCCTTAGCATAGCTCTACGTTTTTTTGCCACTTCGCGGGAGAAGTACCCACACAGGTACAGTCAGCACAGCACCATAAGGGTTTTTAGGAGCTTATATCAGGGGAATAGTTATGTTTATGAAACTGACTGTATACAGCAATGTAAGGCATTATAGTGAATCCACCGTTATGTCCCCTTGTTACAAATATCCTCACTAGAGATAGTAAAATTAGGTTAGGTTTGTTAGGTATCTTCAAATGCCCGAAGGGCAAACTGGGCAGAAATAGAAACCCCGCGAGAGCGAGGTTCCGTCGACCTTATGGTGAAGTGTAATTCGTCATTTTTTATAACAGTGGGACCACGGGTAGCGACCCAGCAACGTCTAAGCTCATGTCGGAAGTTACAACATTTTACCAAAACAAAACTGTCATAAAATACAAAAACCATGGGTGCTCGTTTTTTTTTGCAACATACTACATAGTACATAATACATAGACTGGAAAAATGGCTGTAACGTCTACCTAGACTACTAGTTGTTCAACATATTCTATTCATTCATTTTTACACGTTGCTTCTAAATGAACGGTTATATTTGCATGGTTATCGAGGCAACTGTCGACACTGTCGTGCGTGACACGACAATGGGCACAAACGTCTGGTTATAGGAACTGGACAAATCAGGATGATAAATACTTTGTAAACACAACGGCCCGAGCCCGATGCCGTGCCACAATGGACACGAGCTCCGCTTGTGTCTGCAAGGTAAATCACTGGTTCCGATCCGTCCACTGTGTAGACCAGAACAAGATACGAAGAAAGAAAACAACGAGAAGCAACTAAACCGTATATAAAATTAGAAATTAATAATTTATACGTAAAAATAAATTAATATAAGCAAACGTAGAAACTAATTAAACAGACGTAATAATAAAACTGGTATACAATAAAATTAACGTACAAAATAATTACGAAACTATAATCACTTATTGGGCGTTGGGGGTTCCTGAATCGACGCCTGTGGTGGGGTAGGAGGTAGTTTGGCGTCAGGCCATTTGCGATGAACGTATTCGACTAATACATCAAGACCGAGGTAAACGGTTTTATCGTCCTTAGGACCAGGAAACAGACGCCCTATTTGATCCACAAGCCCATCGTCCACCGGTACTCCACGTGCACGCAACTCCCTTCCAAACTCTTTAATCTCAATGAATTCCCCGTAATCCTTCATCATTTGCAGAACAACAACAGCAAAATCCGGTTTGTGTCGTTTCACTTGTCGGCAAAGCGCGTCAGCTCGTCTGAACAATATTTCCTTCAAATCAATTACAGTCGGTACAAATTCTGTTATAATGTAACCGCATGTAATGACGGCGTTCTTTCTAAATTCCAATTTCAATATCTGATCCCTGAGTTTCGCAAACTCGTGGGTGACGGTGACATAGTCCAGAAGGAGACATTGCAGCTTGACTGTTCTCTTTTTCATGGAGTTCAGGATCGCTACGGCATCACTCGGTGCTAAAGGGTTAGAAGATAAATCTAGAGTTCTCAAAGCTTTAGCCTTATCTAAGTTGTCAGCTATATTTGTAATCGCTATACCACTGAGTTTATTGTTGCTTAAATCTATGAGTTCAACAGATCGATTTTTCATGAGCTGTTTAAAGCCTTTACCGACGTTTTCGCCTTCTAACGCGTTCCATGAAAACCTGAGTTCCTTAAAATCTACATTGTGTGATAAATGGGAGCATAATGCGCAGATGGCATTTGCCGACCTTATCATGTTCCCCGACAAGTCCAAATGCGTCTGTTTGTTGAACGTTTCGAACGTCTGCGCGAGCGCCGCCACCCCTACCCCGCTCACACCATTCCGACTTAAATTAACTTCACGTATACCAGAGCCTTTGAAAATGAGGCTAGCGAAGCATACAACGCCTTGGTCTTGAATGTTATTCCTCGAAATATTCAACTTGACCAGTGTATTATTTAAATGGAGACTTGCAAATAACTGCTTGGCACCAAGTGGTCCAATTCGGCAACCGCTCAAATCCAACTCACAAAGAGTACAATTCACACTCAGCATATCCCCTAAATGAAAGCAAGCATCGACTGCCATAAAACTATCCGTAACATCTAAACGGCTTACAGACCTATTATACTTAAGCGCCGCTGAAATTGCTATGAAGTTTTTCGCATCAACGCCGTAGTATGCTAAATTTATTGATTTTTCCAACAGCTGTCTGTAGAAAGAGCTGATAGGGTGCGTCTTCAGGTCTTTGCACATGACGAGGTATAGTTCTTGGCCGTCGCCAGGGTAAATGACTTCGGGGATGGGTTGGAACAGTGCGTCTTCGATTCCAGGGTCCTTGAGGCTTGGGTAGCTATAGTACAGATGGCGGAGCACTGAACTGGCAGACATTGTCACGTTTTTGGCGCATATTTCTCCACTGCCTGGGTGGAACTCGCCTTCTTCGTACAGACGTAGCTTGGGGTTTTCCTCCTGGAAGATGAGTAAAGAGCTCCATTCTTCCGGAGGAGGCTCCACGGATTCCTCATCAAAGCTTTCTTGACGGAACACTGGGATCACCTCCGTCTCTTCAATGTAGATCTCACTGTCTGACATGGTTCTGTTCTTTTCTTATTTATACGCAATCGATCTGAATTTATTCGTGTACGAACTTATTTTTACAACCCTATTGAATACAATATATCAAAAATATTTCAGACATAAAATGCGTACTTACAAAATAATAGGAAACAATGACGACGTCATTCCTGACAGAAACGTCTTGGTGAACGTTCTTTATGTTTATCCTTCATAGTTACGATCCGCAGAGTATCCACCTATGCAGTTATGGTTCGTTCAGTATAACATTAGAATCTAGAATCAGTGATTGTAAACATTTTTCGTTAAGTTATAATATGTATAATTTGACACAATGTGCACGAATACATAAGAACATTGTACAGTGACAGTGATGACTTTTTGACTTTATTACAACTTTGTTATTTATCTCTGCCTCTTTAGGGGTTTTATACGTAGACTACTTAGTTATTGTAATCTTTAACTAATAGGTTTCCGTAATATACAATTATATATTAATCTAACTAATATTATAAATGCGAAAGTATGGATGGATGGATGGATGTTTATTTGTTACTCAATCACACCAGAACGGCCCAACGGATCTGGATGAAATTCGGCACATAGATAGAGAAAAGTCTGGAATAGCACATAGGCTACTTTTTATCCCGGAAAGTTCCCACGGGATAGCGATAAACGAATTCTTTGCAGACGAAGTCGCTGGCAACAGCTAGTTATGGTATAAAAGCTGTTAAAAATTATGAATTGATAAATGGGTTAAATTGGACTCAAACTCAGAAATGATACTTAATTAATGCCACTTTAAAAATCGCGCTATAAAGTGGCATTTTTCATTATATCTAATTCTATCTTAAATGGAGTATACGTGTCTAATAAGGAAATATAATTTTATTTCTCCCACTACCAGGAGCGGGCGTTGATGGGTGCATAAAGTCGGTTTACGTCAGTTTAATTGCTATGCGCGGGCGCCGCGTCGCGGTGGTTCAATCATTCTTAAGGATAGCTGGAATGGTTACCGGTGATTGCGCGTCAAGTAGATAATGAAGTTAATTGTGGTTTTTATAAAAGGTGAAATAATAAGAGGATTCTTTGGGCAGCAAAGTTATTATGCGTCGGGCGGGCCGGATAGCTAGGGTTTTATCTTTATACCTATGTTTATATTTATAAGAAGGTTTATATATTTTTTATATATTCACTAACTAGTAGACGTTTTTTATTTGATTTACAGTGAGGGAAATGTAATCACGTACCTTAGAACTCTGTCGCAATGAAGCTCTTATAGCACAACACAGCTAATGAAATAAGCCTAATTTTATAATTAAAATCTGTTTTTTTATGTATGTCCGTCTTTTGCTTAAAAATGGATTTTATAATAACTTAGCGAATTATTACGGAACCATTCGCGCCGAGTCCGACTCGCAATTGTTTTTAATAAAAAATACATGGATCAACAAATTGTCAAAACTGTAACACCTCCTTCTAAATGACCTTTAAACCACCACGTCAACCTTTTTTTTTTGAAAAAAAAACGTTCTTTTTAATTTAGAAAAGGCCATTTCCAGTCAGCACTGGCGGCGCGCGCCCACAGGCGGTCTTTCACTCGCACGCCGCCCTGGGGCCGTACCATGACGTCTTAATGCGTTTCAGTTTAGGTCCGCTCGCTGTCAGATTCATACTAAAAGTGACAGCTAAAACTTGAACTGCGTCGGAATTAGGACGTCATGGTAAGGCCCCTGCTCTCATCCTATTAGCACTTTTACTTGCTAGATCTGTGCTATACGTATATGTAACTATCGAGTCTTATCATACAGATTGGGTATACAAATATATACAAGGTGTATTAAAAAAAAATCTCCGGAATATTTCAGCAAGTGTTCAAGTTACACATACATACTATAAATCACGTCTTTATCGCTTTCGGGGCAGATAGAGCCTAAAGTAGTAAGATCTAAAGGCCACTTTAGCATGATCGTGGATGTATAGGTGGAAATTTGAATCAAAATAGTGATAGGTCGCTAGCCGCTTAGTGATTGGCTTAGATTGATTGAAATGGTTTTCCATCATCATTTTGGATTCAAAATAAGGTCACCCTATTAACGCGGACACTTAAACATCGAAAAATGTATGAAAATATCTGGCAACTACAACTAAAAAATTCTATGCTGGTCCAGTTGCTTCTCTTCATCATGTTATACGCGATGCTAGCAACCCATCACTATTTTGAATCATCTTTCCACCTGTAGGTAGGACCACAATCTTGCTAAAGCTTCCGAGCATAGCGGCCCCGGCGACAGTAAAGCGGCGACAATGCGATAATTATACAGTATGAAAATATATGAAGCGTCACTTCAGCGTCACTGTCCCAGCGGCAGTGTCTGCGACAGTGAAGCTGCGACACTGACGCCAGAGCCGCTTTGCTCGGAAGTCTAGCTTAAGGCGCTGTCAACAGCAAATGACCTTGAGCAGCGCCACTCTTTACACATACGGTTCGCGTGCCCGTTAGTGAAAGAGAAGAAACTATTCCGGCAGCTTGGCGCGCGTCTAAAAATCTTGCAAATAAGACACAAATAATCTTACTAATGTTATAAATGCGAAAGTATGGATGGATGGATGGATGTTTGTTTATTACTCAATCACGCCAGAACGCCCCAACGGATCTGGATGAAATTCGGCACATAGATAGAGAAAAGTCTGGAATAGCATATAGGCTACTTTTTATCCCGGAAAATTGCGTTGTTCTCGCGGGATAGCGATAAACGAATTCTTTGTAGACGAAGTCGCTGGCAACAGCTAGTAAGAAATAAAAAAGAGTATGGGTTATTTGTGAAATATGACTCGTTAGCCGTTTAGGTATGAATATGTTCACTTCATGTTTTTAATTGCAGACGTTTAAAATACGCAGATACGTCGAAAAAATAAAGACATAGAACCGTTTAATGATGATTTTAAGACCAATCTTTGCAGTTACTTTCTATCAAACCGATTTTGTTCAATTATGTATCGAGTCCGTCCAGCGTCTTTGAAATATGATGAAAATTAACATATTTTTTTTGTATTTTTTTTTTGTGTAGTTTTTCTTAAAAAAGTTCTTAAATAACATCAATTTCAACAAAATTAGGTGTTGTCAGCCTCTTAAACGTGGCCTTAAGGTCTTGTTACGTTAGGCTCCATCTACCCGGTTGTATTTTACCTTCTGAAGGTTCAATCAAACCCAACATCTGCTATAGTATTCTCAATTCAATTTAAACGTTATGTCAACACAACACTGATAACTTCCGCTTTCTCAGACCCGACTTTCATCGGCGATATCCGAAACGCCGGCCGGCGCGGGCGCAGTCTGAACCAACACCCTAATCGCAATGCAATGCCGCGCGCGCGCCTACAAATCATGCGAATAGGGTTGCCACTTCTGCTTATTTAAACTCACTCTTTGTCGGTCCCTCGTTTAATGCGAGAGCCTACTCAAAGTCTTAACTGGCAGAGATCCCTTATAAGGATAAGTTCGCCTTTGTGCATATATTAATGTTACTTCTTCCATGCAGGTGCTTAACGTGGCATGTAAGTCTTATTTCCTCGGGCTCTGTCTCCGTCAGCAATGAAGACTTGATTAATATGTATTTGTTTACGTACAGCCGGCTGCAAAACTGCATGGACAGTTCAGTAAAATAATGCTATGAGGTGAATCTATCCGTTCGATGACAAACAGTCAACTTCAAACTTCGTTAGTTTAACAAGATCTCGCTAGATGGCGCTGTTAACGCATTATACAAAAAAAATGTAAACGAAGACATTCGTATGCCGAATGGATCCCGGCTATCTTTTTCTATTTTTTTTCCATTTTTAAGATTGGTATTATTGTTTCTCGGTATTATTACTTTGGATCATGGGAGGCTATAATTCCCAATTACGATGGGCGTTGTTAATTTTGAAGCTCGACTGAATGTCTCGAAAACTCCACTTTTTTAAATATTTGCAAAAACTTCATGAGCAACGTGGGTTTGAACCTAGGAACTCTGAGTCAATAAGCCACCATACGCACCACTTGGCCAAACGTTCTTATGCAGAGAGTTTGAAACTAATTAACAGTTTACGCATGTAATCAAAGGGATAAACAACTCATAATTTCTTTTTTTAAACCTTATTACGATACACCAAAGTCCAAGTTTCAATTGATGCGGTTTTGTATACTAATTTAAAAAGTATTTAGAATTATAACATAAGAGGGTAGGGTCTTTATACTCAGAAATATTTAGGGTAATATTTATAAAATATCACATTGCTTTTCATCTTACACCTGTTCGTTTATTCGGTATTTCTTATTCGATTGAAGTTTTGGTTGGATTTTGTTAAATATCAACCGTTGTTTCATTTTGACAAGAATAAGTTCTTGTTGTAATATCGATTTGGTTACACGATCAAATATAATTGCTTTATAAACCGAAGGGAAACATATTTCAGAAATTGCTAGAAAGACCGGTGTAAACGTAAGTATTTTTTTTTTACTTGTCTAGGTTTCTTTAAAATATATTGTGTTTTCTTTTTGATTGTTCTGCCAAATAATCATGTTTGTTTTTGTTACAGAGCAGTTTTATGGATACGACGTTTTGAAAAGGAGGGGTTCTATTGCAACACGGTCACATCGAGTAGGCCTCGTCTTGTTGATCTATAGTGAGAGAATATGGACAAAATGGATTGATACACACAAAATCACTACGCTGGTTTATTTGACACAAGCGTGGATACTATTCGTCATGTTGAAAGTCTGCATTATGTTAAACATGCTGTTGAACCCTTGCTGACAGAGAAAATATCGACTGGAGTCATGTCATCTTTACTGGTGAAAAGACTTAGGATCCTTAGGGTTTTGATTGTGGCGTCTTAATAATACGCGATATCATAGCAATCACATAGTGACCAATATGGATTCCCGCGCTGGAGTAGACCATATGTTATCTACTGTTCTGTGTTATCATTGTGCAAGTTGTTGTTGTGTATCAGAGTGAGGGTTATAAACCTAAACATAATGTGTTAGTTCGTTAGTGTTTAGAACGGAATGAAAACATTTGTGACAGTAAAATACTATTATTATTATTAACTGCTACTACTACTTATTTTATTTAACTATAATTACATATATGTCACATCTAGAAAGTCCATAGTAACATTCCTTGTGCCTTAAAGAACATATGAAAAAATCCCTGGTGTCTTCAATTGAGAAAAACATTTGCTAAAATAGTTTAATTTTTGTTGTGATCAAGCTTCAATCCTCTTTTCGATTTCGAAAACGAATACTTAAGCCATGATCTCAATAAAGTTAGGGTAATTGTTTTACTATCACAAATGTTTAAAATAAACGAAAAATTTCTCTCATTTCATCAGAGATGGCGTTTTTTTTTCGCAAATTTTTCATATTTTCTAATAATATATTTATTCTGCTATTTGGGGTGGAGAAAAATCCAACAAATCAACGAACATAAAAAACATTGTAATAACCTGACTTTGTTTCATTATGTAAAAATGAAGATATATTATTATTATTTTAACAATTACAAGTTGTTTCATTTGTGTTCAAAGTAATATAGCAATTATATTATTTTAAGAATTCATAATTAATAAATAATGGTTTATTTACTATGAAACACAATAAAATTATTAATTTCCACAATAAAAAATGAAAAAAGTAAGCACCATTCTCGGATTCGAACGTAGGACTATCACGAGCGCATACAGTCATAAGTCAGACGTTTACCCAATGAGCCATCGAATCTTTGTTATCTATGGCGAATTTTAGATTCTATTACACACTACACAAATTTGCCACATCAATGAGTTGCGTCAACAACGCCATCTAGTTTATTTTTTGCGAATGCGAACTCGAGTGTTCACAGCGTTATAGTCCTTAAGGTATCCATGCAAATTTGCAGGCTACTGTACATACATACCGTCACGCCTCTTTCCCACAGGAGTAGGCAGAGACTACTTTGTTCCACTTGCAACGATTCTGACATACCTGTTTCGCTTCATCCACATTCATCGATCTCTTCATAAATGCTCGTCGGTTTAGCGTACTCTTTATTATTTTCAAAACGTAACCAATTTGGTCACGAAACGTCCGTCTAGGTCAAGCCCTTATTTCACCAAGTCGACAATTGTCGGTGACAAGTGACAATTCGAACTGCAATGCGTGGTCAATATGGAGCCAACCGGCGTAGATTCTCGTCGAGTTTGCAATGTAAGCAGAATTGTCACTTGTCGCCGACAATTGTCGCATGGTGAAATAGGAGCCTGGAGATGACGAGATCCTAATCCTACTAATATTATAAATGCGAAAGTTTGTGAGGATGGATGGATAGATGTGACGATGTGAGTGTGTATGTTTGTTCCTTCTTCACGCTGAAACGACTGGACGGATTTGGATAAAATTTGGAGCGGAGATAGCTGGAACCCTTAACACTGGATTAACACATAGGATACTTTTTATCCCGGAAAATTGCATAGTTCCCGCGAAGTAGCGATAAAAATGTCAAAGGTCGTAGCTGCCTAATGTAAGTCTGATTATACGCGGACGAAGTCGCGGACAGAAGCTAGTAAAATATATAATCACATTTTGTACTGCGTACATAAAGAAAATTGCTGACAACCCTAACGTACAGCGACAATATTTCATACCGAGCCGCGTATTCCGTGTCCAAAAGCACATTTCGAATCGTAAACTTCATCTGTGGCCAGTTTACTCGTTCCGCGGCAGACAAGGAAAGCGCGATCAGTTTTAGAGTACAATTTCGACCACAGCACAGAATAGGTAGTGTTTGATTTAGAGAAATGGAAAGGCGTGGCGCAATTGTTTTCGCTTGAAAATTTACTGGGACCAGATAAACTGTATTTGGAAACGAAAGTGGTTGTTAAGTTGAAAGTATTGCGGTCTTATACTGAATTACTGGGGCTTATTCAAGCAACGTCCAGTTGGGAACGTAGTTACATTATTCATGGTTGGTCACACCGATCCCAAAGCGAAAATCGATAGAAATCTTAAGGATCAGATCATGACATACAGACATTAATCACGTCTCCATCCCTTAGGGGTAGACAAGAGTCCAAGGCCGTTTTACCAGACCATCAGATTTCCAACACATTTTGTATCTTTGTCGCATTGTCCTCCATAGCACACATTGATAAACTGAAGGTACTGCATAAGAAGATACTAATTAGCATCTTTGCCTTTAGCAATACGACCGCATGACCAGCACAACCAAGACCCCAACAATATGTTTCGAACAAAAAAAGAGAATCGTATCGACTCTTCACTCCTTATAAGATTCAAAACCCCTACCACGAAATAATGTTAATTGCTCACTTGGACTAAAACAGGACGCGTGCGGGGCAAAAAAACATCCATATAAAGACTTAGAACAAAGTCGGTACCCGTACAAGCGTACTGGGAATTCATGAATAAAAATGCCTAACCAAAAGCAAGAACGCGCCAATTAAGGAGCGTTCGAAACTTAAACCCAAGGTTCGATGGCTTGCGCCCACGCCGGCAGGTTAGGCCTACGCGATGATTTAACTAGATGGTATGAATGAATGGATTTATGATAATTTCTGAAGTAGGTCAGGATCCTAAACAGATGTATCGGGCTTATGAATGAAGCTCGAATTATAATGATAACGCAGTACCTACAACCTGCATGTCCCACGCACTCCAATTAAAAATCAGATGCAACACCAATAACACTGAAAGGAATACAATACAAAACAAATAAAATATTCTTTATTGATCGCCACAAATCAGTACAATAACATTCCATTAAAGAACAAGATAGACATAGCGATCTTTAGCAGAAAACCAATAAGAAAAGAAATAAGTTGGAGACAGTTTAAGTACTTAGGTCAAAATCACAGCACTGCCGATTTAATAACTTTTTTAAATAATAACACTGGCAACACATCTTTAAAAAGGTATCGATCGGAATCCAAAATCAAATTTCAAACAAAGAACGCGCGTGAATTCCCGCCACGCACGCGCGACATTCAATTGTCTAATTATGAAAAGAAAGCGATACTGCAAAACGGCGCGGTCGATTTAGAACTCTATACAGTGGATTCGTTAGGTTTTGTCTGGCGTGTCGGCCGTTTGCCCTCGGGAGGAGCGTGATGTACGTCAGTAATGCTGGGCTCGTGCGATAAGATTATCAACAATAGGTATTTAGCGAAAGTCGATGTCGAGAGCGAAAATTTCGACGGAACTGTCGAATGTCGCTCCAGGGTATTAGTTGGCCGGGAATACATGAATAACAAAGAGGCAGAGCGTGAAATGAATGGTGGACAAAAACAAAACACTAGCGCCGGTGATACGTCAGAAACGAAAGTGACGGTTTTGCTTTTATTGAGATTTGGGAGGAAGGAAGCCAAAATGAACGCTTGGAGTAGTAAAGTTAGGGTACATACAAAGCCGGCAGTGATTCTGACATGACAGAGTTTCAGATAAGATAATGTATGTTACTGATGCCGCTGACACTTGCTTGGAAAATCCATCTTTAGATGTTGATTTATTTTATAAGCTAATTCAACTAAAAACCAGAACAAAAAACTCTTGGCATAACTCGCAAATTAAATAAATAGTCAAAAAGTTAACTCGAAGCAAATTATGTTTTGTGGCCTGAAGAAATTACGAGTAATAAACATCGTATTCCCGTTCAGAGCAGTGTTCAAATTAAAAAATAATGGTAAGAAAGACCTCCAAATCTTCCTGTCGATAGCCTCTTAAAATAAAGAAATAAACAATTCAACGTTCTCATTTCAACACTGTATGGGAAAAAAAACCACTAGCAACCAAAAGTAGCCATCATTAACGACCTAATTAAGCACGGCCTTCAAGAAAAGCTCCCAAAAGCGCCTATTAAAATAACTTAAACCAGATTCTGAACTCATTAGACACGCCGATAAAATCTGACACTTAATTAAAAGATCCGGATCACGACACGTGCTTGGGTTAGAAAATGTTGGAAGATCGTGACGTAGCCATTTCATTTTCAGATAATACACTTACACACACTTTTTTTTCGGAAATAGGGCTACTAGAACCATACTATTCTAGTAGCCCTATTTCCGGACATTGGCAATCATTGCTGCTATCCTGACCCTGGAGACAGCTGTACATAACTAAACAGGGATCTATTACTAATTCTGAGTCAGGGTTTACATTTTTAACCCATGAGTATCATCTTCTTCCAGGATTCCCGTTGTTCTAAACTTTATTTTGTAAAGTACGTGAAGTAAAAGTAAAATGAGTTTGGTAAATTTATCTGAAACATTACTTGAACATTATTCTATGCATGTCTTAAGTATCTCGAAAACACAATTAAGAATCTATCAAGGTTAAATTTTAGAGGAATGTTGCCCATAAGCATAGTATCAACAAGACAGGACAGAGGAAGTGATAGTAGTTTAAACAAACAAACGAGAGAATGAGAAACAAATCCTGTTAAGGACAGTTTTGATGGCTATAATCAAACTGCTTTTGTTGTATACGACCTTAATTTGAAATGTTGATTAGTATGCGACGTGAGAACACCGGCTACAATAGGAAATTAATTTAACATACTGAACGGGAGAACAGAGACCAAGGCTGAACAACTGATTCTGGTGATAGTCCTGCCATTCACACGTATTGAATCAGAAATGAGGAAATACGTGGATGAGAACAAACAAACACAAGTCTGAAGCTTGCTAGCAGTGATGCTGCGGTTATGTACAGAACTTCAATTGTTATTGTTATAGTAACCGATCACCGCCACCCATGAGAACCAGAAACCCCAGGAAAGTTACCGCGCCGCAGGAAACGCACTGTTGAAGTACGCCTTTCATCGAAATGGTGTCAATTTATTAAATACTTAGGACTTCGAACAGAATCAAATTCTTAAGTATAAGTATGAAGGGCTTTACCCGTTAAGGCTTTTTCTCTGAAATTTTCAGTGCTCAGTGAACAGATCGATCTACTGAATGCGTGTCCTCTTGTGGCAGTGACTTCTTTTCAATTGGCCTCGATAAGTGCCTGGAAATCCCTTCAAACCTCATCACCCATGTTTCTGATGAGTGACCACAGGATATCATATTCGTCATCACAATGAAGGAGTAGGTAATTGTATCTTTAATAACAAAATGTAATAATCTAATACAATAAATTATAGGACGTACAGAAGAAGAAAAACTTAAAATTTTGAAGGCAGAACATTTAAAAAAGAGGAAAATAAACACTGTTTCATGTCAGGATAAGAAATGAACTGCAGGAGAGGAACAGAAGAACTGACTGAAGCAAACTGCGCCAACAAGAGCCTTATCTATTCTTGGATAATGATGTAGTTATGAAATGTTATTACACTGGTAATTCAATATCATTGCACTCTTCCTTCACCTTGACGAAGGCTGTTCTCGATCTCAAAAGCAACACAACGGCGTCCAATCACAGAGCCGCAACCTGTCACAGTACTCTAACTGGAGCAAGGTGAGCTGTTAATTATACATCCATATTGATTTCAGATCTACAAATCTACGATCAAATAGCCTTATGTAGACGTTAAATGGTCCAATTTGCTTTATCTTAACGGCATAGCTAAATTTGGAAGTGCGTGGGACACAGGTTGAAACGTTGCAATATTAATCGATAGAATCGAATATATCGATTCTGAGAAGTAAAAACTTAATCAATACGCCCTGAATAGCTTTTGAATATCTTGTACGAATAAAGCTGCCCTGAAATGTATTATGCTGGTTTATGTTCAAGTTTTTTGACAAAACAATCCTGCGTTCCAAACGCACCATTGATTACCGCAGAATTACTCAAGGATGTTATTAAGCTTACAAAGGCATCCATTAATACGATACGGACAATCGGAACGCAGCTGCGAATGCCAACAATCGAATAATCGATAAGAATTGCTTGTAATAACAGCCTTTGAATGTTTGCCAAAATACGATTCTGCGGCGATTTTTGCAATTACAAAACCCTAGTAACATTACAGTGAAAGTTGGTAAGTTTGTTTGTCTATGACTTAATCATGTGTCAGCGGCTGCATGGATTTTGATGACTTGTTGCATAAAAGCTAAAATAAACAATCAAATAAAAACGCAAGACGGAGTGCAAACTGGTTGAGATTGAGACACGCACACGCGCACACGCTAAGGCGTAGTTCAACCCGGCCTCACTTCGCCGCTCGCAGGACTTGGTGTTGTGTTTACTTTTATTTGGCCTGGACTGAATATAACAGAAAGACTCACTCACACAATAAAATACTTTTATTCCGAGAAATTGCTCGGTTCTCGCATAAGATAATTCGTGACTAATGCCTTGTTGCTTAGGAACAATAAAATTGTTTTTGACGTGTGTTGTAACGGATGCATTGACACTTCACTTGCAGAGTTGCCAGTTTAAAAAAATATTTAAACGTGAATAATTAACTTCCTATTTTTATTATTACACATCATGTGCAGACGAAGCCGCGGGGAAAAACTTGTAATAAATACGATTGGGCGTATATAAATCGCTCTTATTATATTATTTCAATTGAAAAAAGTCTTTGTGAACGCCATTCAGAAGCGCAAACTTACAATTGCATTTGATTGCGGCGCTGTCATCGAATAATGAGACGTAGATTTGATATGTTGCTCCATTAGTTCCAAATTTAGCCGTCGGCAGAGTTAAATTTGTAAAGCAATAAACAAATTCTTGACGGTTCATTTTTTTTTTTACTTCGGTTACTTAATTTTTTAAATTCCGCGCAGTGTTGAATAAAATTATCAACAATTTTTTTTATTTATTTGTACGCCTTTTTTATTCCGAATTCGCTACAATTTCAGTAAGTACATGTTGTTGTTGTTGTTGTTCTTGTCATCTTTTTTTATTTATTTATTAAATTGTCGCGAAATTCGGCGTGCCTCATGGCATAGGCCTCCTCCGTGTATTGGATATATTATATAAAAAACCAATAGATTTCAGTTTTGGTTTTTTATAAAAAGTATAGGTAAACCCATTCAAAAATCCTAGCATGGTCGCAAACAAAACTCACGTTTTTTTCGTAGTTTTTGTATTTGAGTATATTTATCTATTAAAGTATGTTTTTCCGTCGTCTAGCCATAGTTACAATCTTCTGAACTATATTCTTACAATTTCTAAACGACACTGAAAATTAGAACACATAGAAAAATCCGAAAAGTAAAGCTATGGCCGGGAATCGAACCCGGGTCCTCGTCATTCCATGACGCGTGCTATACCCCTACACCACCCATAGCAGGTAAAAAATATTCTTACAATAAAAAAAAATCATTTCATTCAAAACATCATAACCATAAAAATAATCGTCCTTACTTAACCTTATAACACATAACCTGCGGAACCCTGAAGCCGATTTGAAGCAATTAACGCAAATTGAGTGCAATTCATCTAATTACACGCGCGGGCGCAGCCTTGCCGCGTCATTGCCATAATAGCTGTATGTAGATTTTGGAATGCCCGTATATAGAACTAGACTTTAAAATATTTCTAAGTAGCTTTTGGCCGCGACTTCGTCTACAAAGAATTAATTATTGCCATCCCGCGGGAACTACGCAGTTTTTCGGGATAAAAATTAGCCTGTGTTGTTCCAGACTATAATTTATTTGTGCCCCTAATATGATCCAGATCTGTTCGGCTGCTCTGGCGTGAAAGAGTAACAAACATCCATACACACACTTTAGGATTTATAATATTACTAGCTGTTGCCTACGCCTTCGTCTGCAAAGAATTCGTTTATCGATATCCCGCGGGAATTTTCCGGGATAAAAAGTAGCCTATGTTTTATTCCAGACTTTTCTCTATCTATGTGCTTAATTTCATCCAGTTTCGTTGGGTCGTACTGGCGAGATTGAGTAACATATCCATCCATCCGTATACTTTCGTATTTATAATATTAGTTAGATAAGAAGGATAGGTAAGTATTTAAGTACCTACTTATAATATACTTAGGTACCCATATCTGCTGTTTTCACCAATTAGGATTTATTACATAATCTGGTGGAAATACTAGATTTTTTATTTTACACTTCCCGATTTTTGTATTTATTTTTATACAAGGAAGGAAAATCAGCAATTGGGTCACA
The DNA here is from genome assembly GCA_963854515.1 of Pandemis heparana. NCBI lineage: Eukaryota > Metazoa > Arthropoda > Insecta > Lepidoptera > Tortricidae > Pandemis > Pandemis heparana. The sequence continues at coordinate 1,671,937 of OY978009.1, read as the reverse complement.
TCTTGGTAAGTGAACACTAAGCCCATACACACGCATCACACATTTAGTCCCACCATTGACGCGGTTCACTTTGTACATCGGTCAATATATGTGTAGAAACATATGTCAACTATGATTAAAAAAATCTGAAAAACATTTACAGGGCTATTTAGTCAAACTAAGCAACTGCTGGAATATTCCGGAACAATTTAAGAGACCCCGTGGAATATACAAACAGATAAACATTAGAAACCCCGAACAGGAACAATCGTAAATACCTGTCCTCAACCACTAGTAACAAATACTCCTTTATATCAATTCCATACAATCTACGCAAGTAGGTCGACATAGCGAGCCTTGTAATAAATCCTTAAACAAATAACTATAGCGCCACAAAACCGAAACGGCGTAAGTCTCTAACAAACTCAAGGAACTGCAGCTGTTTCGGTTGGCGACTCAAAGTTGAACTATCGAAGCAACGCGAAACGAAAGGACGTATGTCTCTAGTATATTGAAGGAAGTTAAGATGTTTTGGTTTGCGGTTGGGGGCTGAGAACAGTTGTTTCCATGTTTCGAGCTTTCGGAGAGAAGCTTATAAAATTATGAGCATCGCTCTTGGTTTATTACTAAGCAGGGTTAGGGCGCGGTTACACGAAGAAAAGTAGCGTTTTTAAAATAATACTAACCTAAACCCCTAACTTGTGTTTGTCACAAATAACCTTTTTGTATCTTTCTTCCTAAATATTAGGATGAATCAGTTCGTCAAATGTCTGTTCAACTTTCAAAGTCGCTATAGGTAGTTATACAGAACTAGGAGTTGTAGAAAGTCATTTTTCTAATTTGGAACGTCAATTTGTCTATTCGCACACATTACTCACACATACAACAAGTCTTTTAGTAAAGTTTGCTTGGACTGGGATTTGGCCTGTACATTATATTCCAAAATAGTGTGTGATAATGCCGCGTTAATGGCTTAGTATTTCTCTGTCACTAATCAAAAAACTATCATGTGATGCTCGTATCATTGAATTATTTTGATGAGATATGTCTTTGAAAATACTTAATACAAAATTACTCCTCGATTTTCGGTCGGGTGCTGACCCGTTGACAAAGAGCTGTAAGCTTCGAGAACTTTAAATACTGGCTTATAAACACTTAGCTCCAGCTGATCTAAAAAGCTGAAATTTTGAAACGAGCCTCTTCGATATGCAAACAAGGAGTACAATACGCTGTAAGCGATCCAATATTAGACATTCCGCTTCCCGCTTCGCTCATCACCATCCTCAAACTCTCGCAAACCGATACCGTCAACATTTAATTAATTTAATTTAATTTATTAGAACTGGCTTCGCCCGCGGCCCTGTCTGTAATTTCTTTGCGAAACCTACTTCTGCTGGATGCCTGGAAACGGCTGGCGTTACCTGAAAACAAAAAAAAGAATTAAGCTCTATGCTTTATTACATTAAAATTTAATTACATATAGGTATGTCTGTGGTATAGCATCTTAGAATATACAATAAACCAGAAGTACGTATTTGTTAAGGAGGACATTAATATTGCTCACAAAGAAAGATGGTAACATTATAATTTTGACATTTGACATAATAATAATAATAATAATAAGGTTAGGTTTTTATAATGTTTTAATATTTTGTATTAATATTGCTTTATAAGATAAAAAATAAATATACAGAATAATAATAATAAAATAAAAAAGTAAAATTAATGTGTTTTATGAATAATAAAGAGTTATACATACATACATACATAGTACTTATTCGAAATGGAGAGGATTCTGGACACACTAGTCATAACATAATACGCGGATAGCTTCTGGTTTCTTCTATACTCTATCCCCCTTAAGCGTGCAAGGCCAGCACATGCTGAGTTGGGACCATTTTGTGACAATTTATTTGTTTATCTGCTGTTTTATGTGTTTTTTTATTTGATGAGAGAGAGAGAGAGAGAGAGAGAGAGAGAGTTAGAGAGCGAGAGAAACATTTATTTACACACATTCGATACACTGAGATATAAAACAAGGAGAAATACAATATACTAATTGACAACATTTCATATTTCTGAGCCTATAATTTTAATGGTTCTTTGTATTCTGTTTGAAAAGATGAACATGCTGACAGTTTAATTTTTTCGCTAGGGTTTGTATTTAATTTATAATTAATTTATTAATTTTTGCTTATTCTAAAAGGGCGTAATTCCGATACTATCACAGAATAGACACTTATCCTTTTGTCTTTTCTGTATAGAAAAAAATCTGACGTCAATTTCAAATTGTCAATGTCAGGCCTTATTCTCCGATATTCGATTTTCGAGGTTCGCTTCGTGCTGTTCCGCTCATACTAATATAGTCATTAACTAGAGAGTGAGAGAGAAGGTATTCAACGAACTTCAAAAATAGAATTTCAGAGTTGCCCCCCTTATACTTTGAAGTTGTCATATCCAAAATTATGGTCGCTTATTTTTTCTCGTGAAAAAGGCAAAGAAAGGTGTTTCACCTATCCTGTGGTAGTTTTGGTAAAATTAGGACAAATTTTTAATTAATTTAATTTTTTATAATAAGCGATATTAAAAACATATTGCAGTGATCAGGAGGAAAAATGCTTTCGAACCATATATACATTTTCAGGTGTTATAAAAATGAAATGTTGTCAATTGATGTGTTGTGATTGTCATAAATAATCTTTTGTTCTTTCTTTTCTTTCCTTCTTTCTTTCTTTCCTTATTCATAAACGCTCTACAGGCTTCTGCAAACTTAGTAATAGTTTGTCCTTATCTGTAAAAGGTGAATGTCAAAATGACTGATAAGGACAAACGATTGCTAAATTAACAGAAGCAAAGAGCGTTTATGAATGACGGGGTAAGGCTCTAAGGGTATCCATGTACTAAAGGAAATGAGAGAACATATTTTTGACACAAATTATTCGCAAGTTAATTCTGTCGAAGAGATGTACATTTTCGTGCAAAATACACACAATGTTATACGTGATATGTATGTATTTCATTTGCATGAAAATTTGTCGCATAGACACGACTCTCGAACATGTGGCCGCGAAGCAGCAAAGGTAATTGGTTCTAGTTATTTTTTATTCAAAATAAAATAAAAAATGTCACAGTGCACACCCAGCTTTACCTCTCTTGACATTAGGCCCTAAGTCAACGCGTAACTCATAATACGGCGCCGAATGCCGATCTCTGATAGCCCTCTGTCCCTGTCATTCTTACGGTGAAAGTGGGCGTGCGAGAGAGACGCCCGCTAATGAGCGGGTGAAATGGTGGTGCATTCTTGCCTAGGAAAGTGAAAGTGTCCTGCGCAGGTTCTAGACGAGTTAGTACTATAAGCATATGGAGATGTTGATTTTTAACCTCAGACTCAAAAAGAGCGTGTGTGCGTGTGTGTGTGTGTGTGTGTGTGTGCGTGCGTGCGTGCGTGCGTGTGTGTGTATGTGTGTGTGTGTGTGTGTGTGTGTGTGTGTGTGTGTGTGTGTGTGTGTGTGTGTGTGTGTGTGTGTGTGTGCGTGTGTGTGTGTGTGTGTGTGTGTGTGTGCGTGCGTGCGTGTGTGTGTATGTGTGTGTGTGTGTGTGTGTGTGTGTGTGTGTGTGTGTGTGTGTGTGTGTGTGTGTGTGTGTGTGTCTCCCATATTTGGATGCAGTTTTTTTCATGATTGATTAAAATCGGCCTAGTAGTTTGAAAAGTAGGTATCAAAATAAAGTAAGGTATTTTTGGTATAAAATAAAATTATTTTTATTAATACGTTTTTAATTTAATTTTAATTCTATAGGTACCAACTTTTGCGGAAATACAGTCATTGCCAAGAAGGTACTACAACTCAAACCTACACTGTATCTCGTCACACCCATTCAAAATCAGCCATGTAAAATAAGATGTGGCAACAAAACCAAATTATATTTGACACGATTTAGCCTTCACGATGATAAATTGTTTATTGTATTGTTTCCAACACATCCAATTATGCCTGCATGTAAATATATGTTAATACGCGCGAAATATATCGCCTTATTCATTAAGCTAATTTATTAGGTGTCGTAACTTATTTCCCTTATCTTACATGTATGAGAGTAATGGACGGTAAGCACGCGCGAGCGGGACGGGTATATTGTTAATTGAGGTGTGAAAGGGACAAAGCGAAATCAAATATGGAATGCATGATTCGATCTTGGATTTGTCGAGCGCTGACAAGTGATCGGTCACGTGTTTAAAAATGGCGCAAACAATGGAAGGCGGGGCATTCAAGATAACAAAAGTATTTTCTGTTAAATAACAATAATAAATAATAATCATATGCTGCACAAAAAAAATGTATTTGGTTCTTAATCTGTTGATATAAATATTTTATTAATACGTACTGATAGGAATTCGACTTACATGGGAACTTAGAAAAGAGTCGATGCTTAAGAGGGCGCATCCGTGCTGAGCTCGCAACGTCGCATTTTTGGTGATTTTTGCCATTATTTCCGTCTGTAGTGCACTTCGTTTTTAGTGTATTAATGTGTCCAATGCATTGATTAATGGTGATGGACTTTTATTTTCGTATTAAAGGGATAAAATATATCTCGTTTAATAAGAAAATAAAAGTCCATCACGATGAATTATTGCACACACACACACATTTATACACTAAAAACGAAGTGCACTTCAGACGGATATTTGATACTTTCATTCAATTTTTGTGAAATTACAGCAAAAAATCACCAAAAATGCGACGTTGCGAGCTCAGCACGGATGCACCCTCTTAAATTTCTACGTAAGCGTCCTCTCGCATTTTCGCGCCCATCTAAACGTCAACCCTCCTGACAGTTCACTTCCTAGGGTTGTACTACGCTCGTAGTGCTGTGCCATAGCCATAGTGTCGTCAAATGTCGATTCCGTAACAGTACGTAACTAAATCTACCTACGCTTACAATCACGCTAAACGTTTTAAGGTCTTGTTAAATACCTTAGGCTCTGTCTACCCCGTAACGGATAAAGACTTGACTTATGTATGTATGTGTAACTAAATTAGTGTGTGTCAAAAATATGATTTTAAATACAAGCTTTTTTGATGACCGTACTTACCTTCCTTTTGCTAACCCTATAAGATTATTAAAACATGATTGTAATTTCTCAGCGACCTGTAGGCTTATTGTCTAACTCGCTCGCAATCGCCATCGTGTTCGTTTTGACAGTTCTTGTATGAATGTGACAGCTAGCTGATTCCGATGCCAATTGTCAGCCCATACATGAACTGTCAAAATGATCGCGATGGCGATTGCGAGCGAGAGACAATAAGCCTACTGATATCTAATGTTGAAATCGATTTGTCCATTTCCCTGTGCCCTATTCAGTAGCATCGCATACTTTCAAATGCCGTACGCTTTAATGGCTAACACAGACTGCCATACAAAAGGACCATACATATACAAACAAGACATACAAATTAGAGCTAGCTTAAAAATATATATCGATCAATGTAAGTATGTCGTCAATTGTCAACTATGTTTCTAAATTCCTGAAAAACATAAATAGACTAATAAATAAACAGTTATAATAAACCAGCACATGTGCACCTGCTGAAATATTCTGAAACAATTTCAGGAGACCCTTTATACTTTAATTCTCAAAAGAATTCATCATCATCATGTCAACCGCAAGACGTCCACTGCTGGACACAGGCCTCCCCCAAGGTTCTCCACTCAGACCGGTCTGGTGCTTTCCGCATCCACCACGATCCCGCGATTTTATAACAATTGCAGCAACTTATATGGAGATTTAATTTATTTAAACTTAATAGTGGCAAACACGAACCATCAGATTAGTACAGTATTGACGAAATCGGTTAATCGGATATGACAACTTGTCCGTCGCGTGGCATATGAAAACTTAAGCTATGTTTTTTTAAAGTGAAAACTTCTTTAGCGCTGAGCACTTTTTTGGATGGGTAAAAAATGATAATCTCGCGTCAGGCGTAAGAATGAAAGAGTTTAAGTACCATAGTACTTCAAACTACAGCAGGATATCAGATCCTCTATAAGAGTTTGTTTTAAAATACGAATGAATCGCGTTCGTGGAGAAAAAGTACTAGGTCATCAGCACATTGTTAGAGGTCTGTCAAGGGTGCGTCCCACGAGATATAACTACAAAATATCTAATTTCATAATAATAACGTTCATAAGATATAATGAACGTTAGCTATAACAGCAAAAAGTATAATTTTTTAACGTATAAGGCTTAAATTATATAACGTTATTTTTATATAACTTCAATTTGTATAAGATTTATATGGACTAATTTCTTTTAACATAACAAACATTTAACCTAACTGAAATAGCTGCAAGACATTGTTTAATTTTCGGCGAGCGAGCGAAGCGAGCGAGCAAGACGGTACGGAGCGGAAGCGACTCGGATAGGTTAGGTTCAAAGGCTAATGCGGGAGCGTAGCGCAGCGAAGCTCCCGCATTAGCCTTTGGTGTTAGTTATTTTTTTTATAACCACCTAGAAAACCCCCTAACCACATAGCAAATTCAATAAACAACTGTGTATTATGCTTTTTGATGTTAGCTGTTATGAACATTATATGCTTTGATCGTTATTTTAATTGATATTATATATAAACAACGTTATACCTTACAAAATTAGATATTTTATGACTATAATTTTCGTTCATTATATCCAGTAAACGTTATACTAAAGGAGTTTATATAAAGTGAGCGTATATATTATGAACATTAGATAATAAGTTGTTATATCTCGTATTACTTACCCGTCTGTCAATATAGATAATACGTACGTTTTTTTTTGTAAGCGGCCAGTACGGTACGCGTCTTGAGAGTCATGTCGGTTTCTACATTAAAATCTAATCTAAGCTGCTGTTTTCACTTCCGCCAGCACTCCCGGAGTGCTACCCGTCCCTTTTATTTGCATGATCTTGTATGGCAAGTGCATCACTAAGAATGGTTCACACAGTAGGCTGGGGCGGAAGGCATGCATGACCTGGCATTTCGAGATGCGCAGGCGACGGTGGAAGGGAGGAAGGGGGAGGAGCATGGCGGTATAGTCAAATGTGTTTGGGAGGATTTAGATTATTGTTTACATATACACACTAGTGATGTAACAAATGTCATATTTTGGACATTCGCGAACACGAATGTGAATGCGAATATCTGCCTGAAATTTTGCAGACTCGAATCGAGTAAGTCGGATGACAATACAATAATCTGGTAGTGGAGTTCTGGTGACCCAGCCAGGATCGTCTCCGCAGGAGGAAACTCTTCAACGGTTGGTCCGATTGACTTGAAATTTGGTACACATAATACCTATGTAGAACGGATGACGGATGAGTCAGCAAAAAAAACTTATATTAAAAAATGTTTTTTTTTACTGAAGCTCTCTAGCAAACTAGCAAATATATGAAGATATATAAAATCTCGAGGACTAGACAAAATATATTGCTTCAGCTTTCATCAGATAACAGATATATTACTCACAGTAATAGCAAGATAAATCAGTTACTCAAGAATCACGTCAAATAGAAAGGCGGATGCTTTTTATTAAAATACCAACAATTTAACTTTTATTAACACTTACGCGTAAAGTTGTTTAATTAACTTATTAAAAACCATTACATAATTCAATACGTAACATTAGATCAGCAATTAGATAATACAGTTCAATGAAACTTTCATACAATCTTCATACAATTAACGGTACGCTGTGTCAATACGAAGATCCATTTCCCGGGTTAGAGGTCGGTTATTTATGTGACGTATCTAAAACAACATCTACATTAAAGGCTTTCGCATTTGTTTTATGTACACAGTGTATTGATGTTAACAGTGGTCTCACTTGATGCATTCTCTGCCGATTTTTTTCTTAATTAGCCTATTGTGACATCCTACTGTAGGGAAAAGGCCTGTCCCCTAGACTTCCAACTTCCAAGCCGACCGATTGCTTTGTGGGATGAAGCGTAATTTGCGCTACTTTCTGTTTCATACGTTTGATAGTAAATACTCGAAACCACTTCAAAGTGATAAAAATCAGTGTATTGCTATCAAACTATGGCGAATCGAATTCATGAAAATTTTTCACCACTAGTCGGTAGTTAAAAATCTGGCCCCACAGCCTCAAATAACAGTTTTAAAAAAATAGAAAAAACCGTCTCGGAAGCGTTCCCGTAACTGACCTTATAACTATTGCAAAGTACTCTCACAGTGATTGACACTTCAACGCTAACATGTTTGAGATGTAGTGACAAAACACTTACACTTAAAAAAAATTGTATGACACAGAATAGTGCAACTCACAATTTAAAAAGTTACGCTCGTTGACCCAGCATACGTACATAAATCACGTCTTTATCCCTTACGGGGTAGACAAAGCCTAAAGTAACAAGACCCAAAGGCCACATTTAGCATGAATGAGGGCGTATAGATGGAAAGAGGAATCAAAATAGTGATGGGTTGCTAGCCGCATCGCCTATAACATGATTCCTACGATTCTCGCTCATTCCCTCGATAGGCTTTTACCATCTGCGCGGGGAGAAGCGACTGGTACTTACATTCTGTTTCTTCTTTGCTCCCAGACCATAATAGTAACAAATCGAATAAGGCGTTTAATCTGAATTAAAGTATTAAGAAATATTATGGCCCGGAAAAGTTAACTAAGCAAAGAATATTTATAAAAAACCCAGTGACAAAGAGCACTAAATACAAGATACTACCGCTGAAAATACATATTCCTAAAACTTATCTATTACACAAATTACATAGTATATTGATAGAAAGGATAATTAAGAATAAGATGTTGGAAATTATGAACGATTTAACGTTTTATTTACCATTTTAACTTTTTTCACAATTCCGTCCCTCTGTCACCATACAAGTTGACGTAAAGAACGTTTAAGACATGTAAGATGGATTCAGTTCAAGTTCACAAATCGAACCTAAATCGTCTTAGAACTTATCTGTGAACCACTGTCTACTACACTGTGGCTTCAAAGACTTTGTAGCGTTAAATGGCGCTACAATGCGCTTGCGCAACCAACAATACCTCTAAAAATTAACACCTCTGCGTCACGAGGTGATGAATGGCGGTATTGTGTGGGACTGGGATTGAGTCATTTCTATTGTTTAATTAGATTAACTATTTTTATATGAATTAGTTTTGTGAAATAGTCAGGTTTGTGAGCGTTGTTCAAAAAAAAGTCTACATTCATAATTTTTCCAGAATTTTACTATTTTGGGTTTTTCTTACTCAGAATCGTTTCCTTTATCGATTCCCATTCAAGAAAAAATGTGTCTTAGATTGTACTATGGAGTGTTTTTTCCTGTTTATACGTCACGTCACGTTCCATACCTTTTAAGAAAGCGACGAACAAAAAAGTGATAAGCTGGAATGGAAGTTTCGTGTCAATGAATAGAATAGAATAGTTTAATTCTGGAAAAATATTTATGTAGACTTTAAAAAAAAACAAGCCGTCCCCGAAAAGTACAGCCAGCAAAAAAAAACATTAAAAATGAAACAAAGAATCTTTTTTTCTATACAGCAGACGTATGTAGTCACTTGGTCTGTGAGGGCGAGGGTGCGCCCGCGCAGCCGGCGTGGCGCCGCGGCAACTTTCTCCGGGGTCAACGGCCGCGCGCCAAAACACGCGCCTTACGTCACAGATAGTTTTTATCACGCTAATTAATTGCCAATTAAATGAATTAACGTAAAAGTTAATATTATGTTAATACGGATAAGTGGTGTGAACGGTATCTGAGACGTTTTAAATGCGTGCGGGTATTTTAATTCAGTAAATGGATTTTTATATTGAGTTATTAGTGTATTGTTACAAGAGCTTGGCATTTTCTATTTTTGCTTCCCGCGCATTATAGGCTTTTACCATGTGGTAAAAGCCCGTCGAGAGAAAAGGCGAAAATCTTGGGAGTCATGTTATATTCGATGCTAGCAACCCTATCACTATTTTGATTCCCCTTTCCTCGTGTACGGCCACAATTATGCTGAACGTGGCCTTTGGGTCTCGTTACCTTAAGCTGTCAACTCTGTAAGGGATAAATACGTGATTTATGTAAATATGTATGTATTTCTCAGAGCCTCTAGTGTAAAAAACGTCTCGAGCGCGTTCATGTAAACGTCTTACTTAATTGGTCTCAATTACTATGGAAAAATTGGCAGTGCCCTTTGCGGATCAAAACGCAACAAACTGTTCTCATAGTACACTGACGAGCAAAAGTAACGGATCACTTTTCATACAAAGTTCTATGAAAAGCCACCAGTTATTTTTGGTTGTGAGTAGGTATATTTGACATTTGAACGCGTTTAGTTTTGCATCGGCCAAAACCAGGCAGGTATAGGAGTTCCGCCGCGGAGCTCCCTTGACACTGTTTCTGTGCCGATATTGGGATCGGGTACTGGGTAGAAACGCGACTGTGGAACTAACCGGATAATTTTGTCCGTTAAGTCCTTTAGTAGTGGAACTAAACGGATCAAAACGGACTATGTCGTACTTTGTCACCGAAAACCTAGACGAAGGATACAGATAGCAAATATCTCGTTATTCTGCCGAGATAAATTGTCATTTCTAAGTTTCTTAGGAAAGGTGAAACCGCACACTGTTATTAATAATGCTAAGCCAAAACAGTAAACATACTAAATCATAGATAACTCAAAAACAATAGAGAGAGTCGCTGGTCTATTACAAATGGAATCGAGAAGTGAAACCGAGTCGATTCGATCATAGCGATAATCGGCTAAAACAATTATACGATGAATCGTTCGGCCATCGGATATTTTTCATACTAATTTATCGTTTGATCGGTCACGATTGAACAGGTTTTGGACAATGGTCATGCGCATGCGATGGTTACAGTGAGGCCGGTTTTAACTACGCCTTGCTTAAGGAAAATAAGCGTACGATTTTTGTTCGTTCAAAATGCGACCCTTTTTTTAACGGTGGGAAAATGCTTTGCGCTTACGACCGCGCCTTGGGGACGGCGCGGAGGTTATGTGGGGTCCACACACAAATGTGGGACTCTCCTCCCCCCCGCCCCGAGTAGGGGGGAGGCGGGGGAGGCATACCCACTAAAAACCCACCGGTATTCCCTCTCTGCCATGTGGGGGGGCGCCGCGGGAGCATATTACATTGTCACCGCGAAAATTAACAAGCGACCCGCCCCGGCTTCGCACGGGTGAAATCAGTGTTTCTCTACTATATTATAAACTTTTCTCAGGCTTGTATTATGGGTACTAGACAACGATATACAATACTTATATAGAAATACATACTTAAATAGATAGACACATCCATGACTCAGGAACCAATATTCGTGCTCATCACACAAATATATGCCCTTACCAGAATTCGAACCCGGGATGCGTGCTACGCAGGCAGGGTCACTACCAACTTAGACAACCACGTCGTCGGCTTGTCGGAGATGCGTGGATTTCTGACGAATAGCCAACATAATACACGTCACAATCACGAGCTGGCTATTCTCAGGCATAGCTTGCGCGGGAGTACGGGCGACGACACAAGCGTTTGTTTCTAGTATTGCGCCTGCTCAGGGAAACCTTACAAATAAAGGAAAAAGTTTCTCGAGTACGGGATTTGAACCCGCGCGTCGTGGCTTAGGCCGGAGCGTCCTCCCAGTTAGGCCACCGGGACTCCCGACTAGACCACCGAAAAACGTTATCGCTTGCATACGCCATTAGTGGCGTGGCAGGGTTGATATGATCGTGATTTAAATCAATTGTTTTTTGAGGACCGGATGGCCTAGTGGTTGGAGAACCTGACTATAGCTTGAGGCTGTGAGGAGATACTTGCATAAAGCGCATTCTTAGGGGTCTGAGACGCTTCCTCGGCATAGGTACGTCTCTTCTGTTACTTGCGCCAGGTATATATTATAAGCCCAGTTGAGACTTCCAGAAAAATCCTGTAAGTCGGATTACATTGAGGCGCTGACTTGACGACATCTAAACTGTTCGTATTATGGACTAGCAATGGAATAAATCTTGCATAATTTTTCTGGTAAACTGGGGTATAGAGATCTGCCACACAGAAAACACAGAAATACATATTTTATAAGCTAGCTGTTGCCCGCGACTTCGTTTGCAAATAATTCGTTTATCGCTATCCCGCGGGAACTACGCAATTTTCCGGGATAAAAAGTAACCTATGTGTTATTCCAGACCATAATCTATCTCTGTTCCAAATTTTGATCTAGATCCGTTAAGCTGTACTGGCGTGAAAAAGTAAGAGACATCCATACATTCTCACAGTAGGATATAACAGAAAAATAGGTATCATGGGAAAATTGACAACATTATGACGAACTGTCTGTCCGTCTGTACCAATAGTCAGTGCATCGTCCGTGACACACATCGCGGCACGACGCTCCTACGGCGGAATTGTTTAATTGCCGCAGATTTGAACATATGCGGCGCGCGCAGCCATATGGTTGCACCGGTTCAATAGGTCTAAAGCGTAGGTTCCCAAACAAACTTTTTTTTTCTAACGGACTATGTATTTGCTTTTACAGCTTACCGGAGCTCAGAGCAAGCCGCCAGACAAGCAGAGGATTTGTATTTCTTATCTTAGCATACCAAAAAGTACTCTTTCAGATTTCAGACGCTAAGAGAGATTTGTGCTAGCATTTTGACTTAATAAAAAAATGTGCCCTGTCAACTTCCTGTAAATAAACAAACATATTACCAAAAGTAGGAAATATCTGTTAAAAATACCCCTTCTCCCCTCAGCGAATAAGAAGTAGATTCGATGTTTTAAAGGGAATTTCTGATAATAGGCGACACAAGTTTAAACAGTTACGGCATTCGCAGTAAATAATTAAATGGAATCAACAGAATGACAGTGATTTCATTGTGTTTACATGGAATCGAACCATATTTCAATGTCTTTCTTGTATCAGTTTTAAATTAAATTATATTTTGCATTTACTTTAATGACTTCTTGTTAACTCGGAATAACAACGTTTTTGCGCAATTACTACACACGAATTTCCTCAATTATTGTGTTCGAAAGGCAAAAAAGACATAATTTGATATTTCCATAAAATGCCTTGGTTTAAGCCAATTATCGCAGAACAAGTTTTTAAAAATAAAAAGGAATTTTCGAACGTCTTATCTGTGTTAAAATAAATATTGAACAACGCAACGTGTTATTTGTGTAAGTTAAATCACGTTTTTAAACCTATTCCGTTCGCAATACCTTTATTAATGTAGCCAGCCTAAATAAAAAACAAACCGCACAAACATCACAAAGAAAGAAGACTTATGAATATAAAAAAAGCGCTGACCACTAACAGCCAAAAAATAAAAATAAACCTAACAACAACAAAACGCGTCCGCAATTCTAAATTCAAACACGCTCCTTGGGCCGTGACCCGTGCGGGGTCACTGGATTGGCCAAGGTCGGGTCGGTGTCAACGGTGCACGAACGAAACGCCACGATGTGTCATACCGATCGAATCCAAATTTGAATATTTTGACAGGTGACGTTAGAGGTTAGGAATTTTCGCACGCGGCGCAGCTCAATACCAAGTTTTAGACATGTATAACTTCAAAAAGTTTAGTGTCTATGCTGAAAAAAATACGTAACATTATTTAAATACTTGGGATTTAGTTAGTCAGTCCGTTTATAACGTTAACATACCCATTTAAACTGAGCAATAAACAAACACAATTTCCGTACCTTCCATGCCAACTAAGCGGGCAGGAACTGCAAGCCATTAGCCACTTCAGTTAATTGTGCCTCAAGTGTAAACATCATAATTTACCATTTTAATTATAATCAACCATTCGCCTGCAACACACATCATATTCGATGCCTATCGAATACCAACTTACAAATGCTGCTTTTAAAAGCAATTGCAATCGAATCGCAAACAAACTGCGCCGAGTATTTGATTTTATACGTTACCGTGGCGGTAAATACAACTTTGTAGAATCGCCGAGAAACTAGTAGTGGTATCTGAAGATTATGAAGAAGGTAGCTAGTACGAAATTAACATAGATTTAGATCTTACGGTATTTACTGGCAGTTAATTATTGATTTTGTAAATAATTAATTATAATATGCGAATAGGGACAGGTTTCTTAATGAGAGGGACACTATAAGCCTTAGGCTGGACCGGTAATCTTACATACACATACATACCGTCACGCCTCTTTCCCACACGGGTAGGCAGACTTTGTTCCACTTGCTATATAAAACACTCCCCATATAAATCTGTATATACACACGGTTGCTATAGCAATCATCGTTTCAGGCGAAAGAGGCCGTGAATGCGATTGCGAAGTATTTACGGAAGGTTTTTGTCATTTTTAGGGTTCCATCCGTACACAAAGGGTAAAAACGGGAACCATTTTTTGCATATACATATATATAAACAGTGAAAATTTCGACTGTCTAGCTATTACTAAGACTTCGCTGTCTGTCCGTCCGTCTGTCAACAGGCTATGTATCTCAGGAACCGTGACAGCTACACAGTCGAAATTTACGCAGATGATGTATTTCTTTTGCCGGTATAACAACAAAATGAAAAAAAATCTAACATTTTTATATCCGTCTATTAAAACCAATATAAACTGGCCTCACACTGCCTAAATTTTGCTTAGGAGTGGAGATCTGCTAACACTGGATTTTTGACTTGCTGAATTTGCCCAGTCCGACTCGCACTTGGCTGGTCATAGAGATCATGTAAAAGATGATTTATGCAGATTAAATGACGCACTCAGAAACGTCACTGATCTATTTGCTGATAATAGACAGTATAGACCACGTTCATCAAATTAACGGATGAACAATTGACACTCAAAACCGATTCAATGTTTCACCAAACACTAAGTAGGTACGACGATCAATTCAAAATGGTTCGCCAAATTAACTCACAATAAATCAACTCGTTCTTAGACACTAACTAGATTAATCTGTGACTCACGACTAGATTAGACTCTAACCCATTACAGCCGAATCATCAGTCAGAACCGAACGTAAAAGGTCAGGGTCACCACTCAAATACTAAGCATACAAGCACTTGCTTTATACAGAAACAGACAGACCAACCAACAATCAACAACCAACATAACTCCCAAACTTCAAATACAACAATGAAGTGTGTCCCAACAGTTGTTAGGTTTGAATTTGTATGTAGAAGGTGTGGGATCTATGTTATGGGTCCCAGTAGTATAAGGGGCAATTAAGAATGCGACGCGCGTGCGCGAGTCAACAAACGCGCTGCCATGCGCCGGCGCCGAGCGTGAGCGAATGCCCTTGCGGATTTCACGTTCTCGCTTCAAATGGTGAACCCTCACCTTCAAAACCAAACAAAACTAATACAATAAATAGATTTTTGTTAAAAATTCAATTTGAATAAAAGCTTTTACTGACTGCACCTGCATTGTCAACAATCCTACATTATGTGCACCAAATTTCAAGTCAATCGGACCAACCGTTGAAGAGTTCCCTCCTGCGGAGACGTTTCTAGCCGTCCCACCAGAATTCTATTACCAGATTATTGTATTGTCATCCGATTTACACAAGAGTGCGAAATTTCAGCTCAATCGGTTGACGATATCTGCTTCAAAATTGAGTTGCAAGATTTCATCCGGACATAAATAAATTACATTGCGTGAAATAAAAGCTTGTAATAAGATAGCTCTTAGTTGGTCCATAATTATTCTTTACAGTAAAGGACACTTCAGGTCCCATGGATTCGTGACAGTCCGTAGTCCCTACAACTAGAGGGCGCTAGCGTGTGTCCCTATGACTCTGAGAGGGACAGCGTCTTCTCGAAATCTGAATAAATGATCTCTGCGAGTTAATTTCTACTTACACGATTTAAAGGCGCGGGACACTTTTGTCCCGTGAATGGGCGGAACATGCTATAACATGAGGATAGTAGAATTTAGAAGTACCTAGTTACCTACTAATAATACGAAATGGTCGCAGAATTCGTAGAGGTATACGCAGAGGTCTTTTCCTAGTCAAGGATAATAACAAAACAGCTTTGAGTTAACTTATGTTATTCGTCATAATATCGGTGGCAATGGAATAAAAGAATTTCCCGGTTCTGGATCCCGCGAATAGAATTATATTAGTATAGTAGTTATGTTTTTAGTTCTTTTTTTTTTAGTTTTTTGTGTCAATTTGTCACCGTTAATTTAAAAACGTTAATTTTAATTTTTAATTCGCACCTGGCAGGACTGGAGGAGAAATAAGTCAGGGTGTCGGCTGAAAACCAGCGCTGCGAGCGTCGCCCTCGGGACCGGCACCAGCAGCTTATGCTGACGCCGACGCCTTTTGTCACAAACAATTTTGAGTATTTTTACTTAATTTGTAGTTTTTGTAAATCTTTTTTTGTGGCAATAAATTGTTTTTTCTTTCTTTCTTTCTAAAAGGAATGGAAGAAAAACTTAGGAATCGTGTTATAGGTGATGCGGCAAGGCAACCTATCATTATTTTGATTTCTTTTTCAAACGTGGTTAGAGACGTTTATGTAAGGTAGACGAACTACGCCCGGAAACCCGCTGTAATTTAGAAAATTTGCTCACAATATCAACGCTAACGAGAAAACTTTAGAGATACCATAGGATGTATCCAAAAATATCTACTTACAAGTAAGTATACCAAAAGGTCATGTTTAAGACCTTCTAGGTATCCTGACCGCTACTTGAGGCGACTTTTGCAACTTTGTCAAACTTAGCGAATACCTCAGTAATGTGGTTATTATAAAAGCGGGGCGCGTAATCATTTCTGCGCATGCGAGGTTCTTTAATAAGCACCCTGGGCACCATTTTGTGGCTAATCTGTGAAAACTTTCTTCGGAGACCACCTGGCTTAGGATGCTGGTTTAATCTAACTACTCTATCCATTAATGAAAAATCAGCCAGAAGGATTTGGAGTTGAAGAAAAAAAAGGTGATTTCATATTCCACTTTCCCTTATGGGGTAGACAGAGCCCAGTGTAGCAAAACCTAAAGCACGTTTAGCACGATTGTGGACGTAGGCGACAAGGGGAATAGATTGTAAGTATGTCAGTTTTTGACGTTGTAGAGGGCAAACTCTAGATTTACCTACTGAACCGATTGTGAAAATTCTTTTACCAATAGAAAGCCACATTTTTGAGTGACATATTTTCATCCCGGAAAATCGCATAGTTCCCGCGGGATAGAAGCGAATTCCCCAAAACCTAACTTATGCAAGTAGTTTGTAATTTGGCCTGTATTTCATTCCAACTGTACCTACCTAAATGCAGATGTTATAGATGGAGCGATAGCGGATCTCTTATCCAACACTAGCACGGAACCACTATGAATAAGTTGTAAATCTCGCCAGTCTGTCTGACTTGCCCTTCGGTTGTAACGACCGAAGTAATTTAACGTATGGTACAGTTAGCAATCAAACAAGAATCCAAGTTTTATTTTTTTTTTAATCAAAGCTGCTAGCCAAATGGCGACGACCTGCGACAATATTTTTTTTAGATTTACTTTCTTTATTTTTTAAATCATATTTTTTTTTCATTTGTTTTTAAATAAGGTGTTGTAAAATTCTTCCGAAACATATCCGCCTGCAGGTCGTACGGTTAGTAAAGATGGTAACATTTCCGGAAGAATTTTGAGGCAATCGTAAATCCTGCTATTATTTGTATTTTTTGTATAACACGTTTAATTTAACATATTACATTAATTAACTTAACTCAGACAAATAGTCGGCTTTATCAACTCAATAAAGACCTGCTTGTATTCAAAATGCAACAATTTCGGTTATTACAGAATCGCGTGCGCGGGCGCAGATGGCGCAAGAAATTAAAGCAAAAACAATTGCAAGGCGGTGTCGCAAACAATCAGTTTGCGGGCCGACGACCGACATGTAATGACTACGTAAAACACGAATGACAACTGTCAAGGGCTTAAATTTTACATTATACTTGAATATGTACATATCATCAGCCATTAGTTCTCGTTTCGTTTTTTTTTTTACCGTCGCGCGCGATTTAGGCTTTGGACAGATCACTTAAATGCACGCGGGCGAGAACTCATTTAACCCTTTTGTTCACGAAAGTACTGTAGGAAAAAAAGGGTTAACACAACTCTCGCGCGTTTTCGTGCTAGCCGTCCTTTGGTTGAAATGTTTTAAAATTGTGTTTAACCCGACAAGATACTGGCGACATTAAGAGTTTTCAAATAAAGCTCAATAAAGGTAATCGCGGTTCACATCCCGTTTATAATATTTCGAATGACTGGCGACATTGTCCCCCGATGGACTAAGCCATATTAAAAAAAAACCGGCCAAGTGCGAGTCGGACTCGCGCACGAAGGGTTCCGTACCAGAAATATTCTGTTGTATGGGAGCCCCCCTTAATTATTACTATTATTTTGTTTTTAGTATTTGTTGTTATAGCGGCAATAGAAATACACAATCTGTGAAAATTTCAACTGTCTAGCTATTACGGTTCTTGAGATACAGCCTGGTGACAGACGGACGGACAGCGAAGTCTTAGAAATAGGGTCCCGGTAAAACTAACCAACGTATGTAACTTCAGGGTGTACGGTTCATATTATTTGAAAATTACGGTGTTACATCACAATATACACTGAAAACTATTTACTGAGGAATAAAAGGCACGTACGTAAATAGCGAATACATTTCTTTCGCAAAAAGTAACTCACGTCTATTTACCGGCATTGCCAGATAGAAAAAGAAAATCACCAATCACGAATGCAAACGCTTCAAACACGTTCCATGTTCAAACTTTTTCCCTGCACTTTCGCGGCGCAACCGGCCAGCATTTTTGCTTCGCAATTTCCCATTTTTTTCTCACTTTTCCGCATACATAAAAGGATTTGTGAAAACGAGACAAAAATGCTGCCGGTACCACTTTCGATTACCGATTACAAAGTTATGATTCGACGGCTGTGGCGCTACCATCGGCTATTTTACTCAAAGCTAGTACGTAGATGGCATTAGTTTCGCATTTTACCACCTGCATTGATAACTTTGTCATGTTACAAGACGAAGATCGAACGAAGCGTGCGCATACGCACCTCACTTTTATTTTCTACTCGTTGTTAGCTCTATTTATCTCAGTGATAAATCTTGATTTTATTGAGATTTAATCTGACTACTGAGTTATAGTCGAATTATTTAAACATGGCTCTTAAATTATACGACTTTTTAGACAACGATCTTCGTTACTTAAAGAAAAAAAAAACAATTTTGCATAGACAAGATTTAAAAGCGATTTGCGAATCGTTTAAATTTACATAAACCGCACAATAGTTATCATGGAACTATCAAATATAGTTATTTGATTATCTTTAGAGTTATTATCTTTTCTAAACGTCCTACCTTGCCACTTTAGCGACATAAATTTACGCCTTTTTAGGTTGCGTTGGCAACGTTTTCTAGCGATTTTTGCTACCACAAACTAACCTTCAAATTACTGGCAATTTATACAAAAGTTAAGTGGCAATACTGACAGTGAAACCAGTCTTAATCCACCCCGATATTATCGCTTCGAGCCACCGCCTCAGCTAATTCGTAACTATCTTAACGTTTCTATTTGTGCGGTGATGGATGGGCGACGCACGCGCATAGCTTAGAACTGGCTTGCGGATTGAAATTTGAAAGTGCTAACAAGGTTAGATGATAACGCTGGGTTAGAACAAAGTTAGTTTTGGTTCCACGCTGGTCTGGGAGTAAAGAAAAGACAGAATGTACCAGTAGCTTCTTTTCCGGCGCAGGCGCACTACCCACCCGCACCGCTCTCGGTCCCCTTTGTCGTCCTACCCCGCGCCCCTGTACCCGCGCGGACGAGGACTCAGTTAAGCGGACGATCTATAGTCATCAGAATCAGAACATTTATTGTTTAACTGTGTAGGTTAGGTACATAAGGGTTGGTTCGTCATCGTAAGTTTTCTTGCCATTGGGTATTTATTTCATTTGGTGTAAATCGGCTGTCCGCGACAATATCACCATCCAAATGATGATGGATGTTTACCGTGTGTAAAAGTATCTTGTAATAAGGAATGATTTCTAACGGCCGCCTCTTTTAAATTTTTGATATATAAAGTAATGTGAAAGTTATTTCGTTCAAAAGGGCCAAAATGTCATTACCAAGGGGTGTCCGCTTTCCAATTTTCGGTAAAACTTCTGCAAAAAGTTCCATTTAACTGGCGTTTACGGCTGAAGCTACTATTTCCCTAAAAAGTTTCATAGTTATATCATACAATATTGATTGCACAAATTAAAACGCATCATATAAAACGGAACAGTAACATCGTACATTTGGGTTCCTGTTTAACTCGTCATCACCGTGGCACAACGTAACGCGACATATAGCTCTGCACTGAACAGCTCTGCGCAACCCCCGCCGCTCCCCCCGCGTGCCTCCCTGTCACCATTCAGAAGGCAGAGTGAGCCCACGTCGCGCAAAGCAAAATTAAGAATTTATTTATTTTTTACAAAGTCGTACCGTGGTTTTTGTCACAATAATATTGACTTTCCCGTTGGTCTCATTCCTCGGTAAGTACATGAATCTAACTAATATTATAAATGCGAAAGTATGGATGGATGGATGTTTGTTTGTTACTCAATCACGCCAGAACGGCCCAACGAATCTGGATGAAATTCGGCACATAGATAGATAATAGTCTGGAATAGCACATAGGCTACTTTTTATCCCGGAAAATTTCATAGTTCTCACGGGATAGCGATAAACATGTCAAAGGTCGTAGCTGTCTAGAGTCGCAACGTAAATAATTATTGCAGAATATACTGTCAGCATCTGTTCTTAAGTCTAATTCTATGCGGACGAAGTCGCGGGCAGAAGCTAGTTATTTATATTTATCATATTTTATCGTATAGCCTAACCGATTGATTATGACGTAATCAGTAAAACATTTTGGAATATCTAATATGGTACATGCTAAACTGAAAATAGCTGCATTTTGTCATTACCAAGGTGGTCATTACCACTGATTACCGTGGACTTTTTACCCACGGAAAGGACGATTATTCCATGGTAATGACTTTCTGCACTTAATTCTGTAAAGACCTTGGCTTTTATATATTTTTCCATTTTATATCTGTCCACTTTTTCTGTTAATTCATTTGATTCTGTATTTTTGCAAATATTTATCACGTTTTTATCTGTTTCAGTGGAAGAAGTAAATAAATATGCCAAGTAAAAAAGGAGATAGTAAACAATAATTGCTAATAAAAAAAACGGAAAAGTAGCTAAAAAAAGACGCGAAAAAATGAAATCTAACACTGAGCTGTATACCTAGAAAAGGAAAAAAAACGTTATGCTCAAAGAAAAGAGGCATGAAAAAACTTCTATCAATAAATGAATTAAAAAAATGCAACGTCTGCTAGCTAAGCAAGAATAAAAAATTTTAAAGATGTCTTGCAATAACATTGTGTTCCTTTATATTGTGTTATTATTATTTAAGTGATTTGTTAGAAAATATAATGGTGTGCGGAATAATTTTCCTTTGTGAATAATTATTGTACTTAGACACATTAAGTAATAATGACGGTATTTCCGAATGTGCTGGTACATTAAAAAAAAGACATGTAAAAGAGCCCTTGGTGGCCTATTTGCAAAATAAACTTTTGACTTTTGAAGAGAAAGAAAACATTTTTTTTGAAAAAAGATCATTTTCTACTTCAAAGAATTTCAAATGTGTGAGCAAAACTATATGAAGCTACTAAAAAAATCATTATGTTACTCATATTTGGTATTTTATTATTTATTTGTTTAATATTTACATTCTTTTATTTAATAACCAAATTGATTAAATACTTAGGTACTTTGAAATACGTCAAAATCTGTTTAAATTAATTAGAGATAGGAACATTTATCATTACCATGTGCTATCGTCATTACCAAGCATGCAAAATGTCATTACCATGACGCTTAAAACATTGCGGGTCCATATCTTCAATTTTTGGGCTCCTAAAAGATGGCCTTTATTTTTTTTATAACCCATGTATCACAAACTGTCAATTAAGATTAAGTTTGTGATTGAAAACAATTTTATTTTTATTTTTTTAACAAAGTGCCCAATTTACACCAAATGAAATAAATACCCCATTCCTTTAACCGTGGGAACCAAACAAGCGGTACGTAAGTCTTTTCCGAAATCTGTAATAACTTTTTATTAAAAAAGCATCGATACAACAAAAGACCCAAAAAGCACGTAATAATATTAAGTGAAAAGTTCAATAGACAATCGTCGCAGAACAGTTATTTATTAGCTTCACTTTTACGCGGCGCGGGCGCATCGAATTTAACACTTTTACTTTCGGAAACCTACTAAAAACAATGATTTGGCGAAAAAATATAAAAGATCTCCGAAGATACCCGAAATCGTGGGAGTCCGGCGATGACGAAGATTAATTCATTACAGATAGGTCAAGTTTGGTAATGATTTTACTGCATAATGGAACAACTTTGTACTTACATAAAACCGTGATTCAAATCTTTGATACGTGAATTGTTTATTTCACATACATACGTGGGAAAGAGGCGTGACTTTATTCCCATAAAGTATAGGGGTATTTCATTCAATTTACAAAAAATGTTGACCAATTATATCCCTAACCTTCCTTGTAAATCGCTTTATATACAGGTGAAAACCGCATGAAAATCCGTTGAGTAGTTTTGAGTTAATCGCAGATAGACTGACAGACGCGGCGGAGGGCTTATTTTATAATATGACTGTAGTGACGCATATCTAAATTAATATCAGTGTCGGTATTTTACCGTTTCCTTTCTATACGGTTTCTCGTTAGTTTTTACGCGAATTGCAAATATCCAATTATAACCAGACCAGTTCAGTACTCGATCATGATTTGCCGCGTCTACATCAAATAATCTATGAGTTAAGTGTGAACCTCGGATCCACTATAATTGTGGACCAATCAAATGCCAATAAAAGTAAAATTTCCTACAAATTGCTTCCATTGGCTCGGCCGTGACTGCGCAGACGACGATCTTTCACTATGACATAGTTATTTTTGGGGATCTATGCCAATAATAGCGATGTTAGGTTGGAAATTGTTCTTTTAAATGATTGGTTCGGATTGTTAATTTCGTTGGCGAATTAGTAGTTTCAAATTGTTGAAGTTAATAATTCTTGATCAATTTACAGACCCTATTTAGCTTGAATTTCCTTATACTTTAGATTTTTTTTAATGAAAAGATGCTTACGACTTAAACCCGCTGAAGTCAGCATGAAGCTTACCTGTAACGAAAATGAAAACGTTTAGTTAAGTTTAGTAAGTAAAAAAATTACAAAACTCGTTCAGTACATTGAGCACGCATGCAGATAATCTCGCCAAGTGCATCCGAAAAAAAAACGCTACAATTTTGAGAGCAAAAAAGAAAAACAAAAAAAAATAGCTCAGCCAGGCGACCATTCTACAAAAACTACAACAATTTGTGAAAGAAAAAGAAAAAATTACTTAAAAAATCGTAATGATAAAGTCTCCAACATACAAATAACTATAGAAGTGCGTACAAATGTAAGTATAAACCGACGCTTAAATGAGTCCTCGTCCGCGCGGTGCAGGGGCGCGGGGTGGGACGACCGCGGGGGCCGAGAGAGCTCCCCTTTTTCGTCCTACCCCGCGCCCGTGCGTCTGTCCCTATGTATGCTTAAATATGAAGAACTGGTGTTGCCGACATTGCCCTCAGAGTGTCTTCACTAAAATGGAGATGGGCGGGCCACGTGTGCCGAAGGGAGGACGGACGGTGGACTCGAACCGTGCTGGACTGGAGACCGAGAACTGGCTTCAGGAATAGAGGCAGACCACTGGCTCGTTGGGAGTGACGACATCGCCAGTATAGCAGGGAAATTGTGGAGGAGAACAGCTCGAAACAGAAGAGAATGGCGTGCATTAGAGGAGGCCTATGTCCTGCAGTGGACGTAAAAGGGCTAAAAAAGAAGAAGAAGATGCTTAAATCTTTAAAACTACGCAACCGATTTTGATGCAGTTTTTTTAATAGATAGAGTGGTTCAAGAGGAAGGTTTATAATGTATAATTCTACGCAAACGAAGTCGCGGGCAGAAGCTAGTAACCCCTATAAATGCATTTATAAAAGGCCGCATAGAAATCGCCACAACTCATAACCGGCCCTTGGGTTTCTAATCGCAGTACCTTAAACATTGATTAATGCAAATTACCCTATTACCCAGCGCATAAACCAGCCACTGTTGACAAATACGCGACTTTCCCCGCACCTGCGCCTGCGCAGCCAGCCCGATTATCATCGCCCACGGGCCCCACGCACTATAGTTATTTATATATTGGAGACATTATTATTAAGATTTTTTAAGTTATCTTTTCTTTTTTTTTACACATTGTTGTAGGTTTTGTATTGGGGACTAAAGTCGCCTTGCTTAGGTTTTTTTTAGTTTTTATTTTTTTTGCTTTAAAATATTTTAATGAAAAGATGCTTTCGAATTAAACCGCACGCACCCGTACGCACTTCTATAGTTATTTGTATGTTGGAGACTTTATCATTACGATTTTTTAAGTAATTTTTTCTTTTTTTTTTTCACAAATTGTTTTAGTTTTTGTATAATGGTCGCCTGGCTGAGGTATTTTAATTTTTTTGTTTTTCTTTTTTGCTCTCAAAATTATAGCGTTATTTTTTCGGATGCACTTGGCGAGATTATCTGCATGTGTGCTCAATGTACTGAACTAGTTTTGTAACTTTTTTGTATACAACGTGTTACATAATACCCCGTAAAATATCAAATCCAAAAATATTGTCATCTCACTAAACCATAGGGGTTCTTTCTTAAATATTGTAATTGGACTTGTTATAAGGTTACATTTAACCTCCTTTCGGCTTTACGGGTAGTTTTGTAACACCCTGTATATGACAAGGATGTCAAACAATAATTTAAAATAAACTAAGTATGGCAACATTGCCAACCCTAGCAGCCGTCAATGGGCTGGAGCGGACGCTATTTGATGCGCAAGCGCATTAAATTATGCTTACCAATTATAATTAAACCAACGAAGGAGTTAATGTAATTAAGTACGTGTTTAATTAACCCTCCTCCCGGCTAAGGCTTCTGTTTTAAAACGTCCGAGTTCGATTCTCGAGCTGAGTATGTTTTTTTTTAAATATACGAGTATGAATGTAGTTTTTCTCATTACTAAAATCCATGACATTAGAACAGATCTTTGTATGTCTCATAGTTACAGACTGTCCCATACTGACCGATCTAAATGTTAAGTACATACATAAATCACATCTTTATCCCTTACGGGTAAGACAGAGCCTATGGTCACAAGACCCCAAAGGCCACGTTTGATATGATTGTTGTCGTAGTGGAAAATGGAATCAAAATAGTAATGGGTTGCTAGCCGCATCGTCTATAACACGATACCTAATTTTTAGCTCATTCCCTTGATGGACTTTTACCACCTGCTCGGGAAGAGAAGCAACCAGATGTAGTAAATATTCCTGTCCCTTCGTCGAGAACACACGATTACTTCCGAATGATGCCGACGTGTCTACGAGTCTGAAGTAGCATGACAAATACCATACAAATACGAACATTTCCGAGATAATACGATGGGAAAGGATTTGGCACATCTGTACATTCTGTTTTTGAAGTGTTCTTCTTATGGGAGGGTAAACTACTTCGTAACGTAACGCGTTACGCGTACTGTCTGTTTCTTTCTTTCTTTCTCTCTACTCAGTGTTTAGTGTGCGATAGACATATACTGTTAGTAACCTAGATTAGTTTAAGTTATCACTTCTGCCGGGCGTCCCGGGACGCATGTTTCATTCTTTTGCGCGCAGACCAGCATTGAAGTAACCTGTATAATTACATCATGCTTCAATGCGCAGGCACAATTACAAATTTTAACAAGACCGATAACAAGGCATGCGCTTCTAATTCCATTGAAGCCATCCATCATGTTTGATTTAAGCGATTATTTCATCAGACTGATAATAGCATGTATTGGAAAGCAGCATCCGGCGTTACTTTCCATTTCGACGCGGTGAGAACCTGCGCGCGCGTGGAATACTGTGCGATTATCACAAGTCCCGACGCGAGATCTTTACTTGCCTTTTTTTTTAATTTTACGGTTTTCCCGTACTTTGACGACGCGGTAGCTTGTTCCCCGTACATAACCATTGTCCAAGTTATATTACCGGCACTGGTAAAACCAATGTAGGATGATTAATTTGGATTAATTTAGATTTAGGTGCGGCGGGGCTGACCCTTGGGCCACCCCTAAGCCACGAACATAATTGTTTTAATTAAAGAAATAAAGTAGGTAGTCTTTATTTTACCTTAGAATGTCCTAGTTATGTAAAATAGTTATGTACGTGGAACAAGCGGACGCAATTGGCCTATTTGGTAGTGCTCTGGTTGTGAAGCAAGCGTCCCGGGTTCGAATGGTAAGGGCATATATTTGTGTGATGAGCACGAATATTTGCTACCGAGTCATGGTTGTTTCTATCTATTTAAGTGTGTATTTATGTATTTCTCTATACATATAAGTATGTGTTTGTGTATCATTGTCTAGTACCCATAACACCAGCTTAAATATACCATAGTAACCAATATAAAATGACCTCCCTGCTGACACTGGAACTAATAATTCACTTGCCGACTTGGCCGTTTTTTTCTCAGTATGCGTAATAAATACTATGTATACGTAGCTACATGACATCTTTTTGGACAGTTATAAGAAGTCCGTTTGAAGGATCTAGGTCTGATCTGAATAATAAAGTTAATGAAATAGTACCAAGGAAAAAAGCCGTGGTAGCCTAGTGGTTTGACCTGTGGCCTCTCAAGCAGAGGGTCGTGGGTTCGAATCCCGCGGGCTCGCACCACTGAGTTTTTCGGAATTCATGTGCAATATATCATTTGGAGTTTACCATGAGCTTTTCGATGAAGGAAAACATCGTGAGGAACTGCACACAACTGCGAAGCAATTTAATGGTGTGCGTGAAGTTCCCAATCCGCACTGGGTCCGCGTGGAACTATATAGCCTAAGCCTCTCATTCTGAGAGGAGGCCTTTGCCCAGCAGTGGGACGTATATATGCTGGAGATGATGATGATGATGAAATAGTACCATAGTCGGAACCTTGGGCTTTAAAAGGACTTCAAAAATGCTATGAACTTCACACGCCGGCGCTGACGGGCGTGTAATTGTAAAAGTGAGAGCGGCGCGGGCGCCGGCCGATTGTCAATTGTCGCCCAATTAGATAACGATAGAACGATTGGTGCTCGCTGAGAGTGGTACTGGTACGTTAGAAACAGCTGTTTCTTGCACAGACTAAGTTCACCCCTGGTGAGAATTAGTGAGATTTGGCTTTCCTGTTCCCCGCTAAATTTCAGGAGGTTCTATACTTAAATTACATACCTATCTAGTGTAAATAGCCGTTTGTAACCACTGTTTCTTGAACAGAATTAGTTCACCCTAAGTGAGATGAAGTGAGATTTGGCTGAGATTTAAGGAACCTCTCCCCGCCTTAATGCGGCGGAGTATTGAATTGTAAATCTGATTGAGTATATGTAGAGACTATGTGTATGTAGAGATCCCTAGTTCTCCGGTGGAACCTCTGTTAGTGGGCACGGAACCACTGTCGTTTAAGCGCGAGCTATGACAGCCGGATCGTTTTAATAACCGGCGCTTGCGCAACACGAAAGTGACCAGTACGGAACGTTACTTAATAGAGAAATTCTTACTATGACGAGATCATTAGCGCTGCTTTTTATTTATTACCATATGAAGCACGTGTGGTTTGAGCCTGTTTTATGCTAGACGTCAATTTAACGCATTATTTAACGCTAATTTTAATTTTGTTAAGTAATTTCCAAACGTAAAAAATCGCTTTGCGAATGATCCCGTAGAGGGATCAAAATGCGTCAGTGTTTTGTGTGGTGTAGAAGATAGTTGCTTGTGGGATTTATGTGTGTTTATGTAGCAGAGGAGGAAGGGATTGCATGTAAAAACATAAATAGATTTCGCACAGGCTTGGCTATCTTGCACTTGAGTAGCGGACTAGCAAGGTAATTGGTTTTTTGGTCATTTAGAATTTAAGCCAACCAACCGAGGCAACTGGAGGTCTACGGGAGAGGCCACCAACAGTGAACGTCCTATGGCTGATATGCCGATGATGAGAATTATAGACCTATAGGCCGCCTTTTTCATATCTAAGTTTCAAATTTGAGAATAAACAAAATAAATGTAGTACTATTTCTGTGAAGTTTTTCTCGTGTCACAAATATCTGTCGCGATCGCTTTAAATGTTCTTAAAGATCGCAATTAAAGTAGTATAGGTATAGATAGAAACTAGTAATAAGAGGAATCAGAAACGCAATTAAAGATCTCAATAAAAGTAATTATCTAGCTAATTAATTACAAGTAAGCTCATAAGCTCAATGACGAAATCGAGAACTGACTCATTATTTACTAATCCTTAAGCCTCTGTAATTGCTAGTAATTAGCAATTAAATCTCCACAGTTTCCTGCAAAATGTTGTCGTAAAAGTGCAACTTCCTGCAGGGAAAGTGGTTGGTACGTGTGACGTTTCCTTTAGTATGTATTAACATGAAGCGTGCGTAGATACGAGTAGATATATGTATAAATAAGTGATATATATGACAGAATAAAAAGCAAAGAGACATTTAATTAGTCATTACAGACCGTACCTGAGGTATGGGAGCGGCTCGGAAGTGGCGACTGAATCAACGTGTCAAACGATGCATCACTTCATTCGGGCGTCAGCCTTGCTGTCGTCAATACGTGTTAATTGAATCGCTTCAAGTAAAATGCACACGGGATTTGAAATCAACTCCGCTCAGGAACGGACTCAGTTATGCGTTAGACTGTAGTATGTTTGAAGATAACACGAAACCGAGTGGACGTCGCTTTTAGACAAGTACCCGGCGAAAGAGAACCCAATGAAATTAAGGATGCGAATAGACATGGGCAATCCGCACAGACATAGGTACGATCACAAAATAAGGCTTTTTTTCGAACGGACTATTGCTATTAGCCTCATACGGCTTTTACACCTTACAGGAGAGAGGGCGAGCCGCCAGACGTGCAGCGCTCAGCAAGGGGTATTTTTCCGCTTGTTCCCCGTACATAACTATTTCACATTACCAGGACATTCTAAGGTAAAATAAAGACTATTTCTAAATTAAAACCAACATGTTCGGGGCTTAAGGGTGGCCCTCAGGGTCACACTCGCCGCACCTAACCTAAATTATTCTAAATTAATCACCCTACATTAGTTTACCAGTGCCGGTTATATAACTTGGTTACGTACGGGGAACAAGTTTATTTTTCTTAACATGCCAAAGGATTCTCCTATTGAGCTGATCTCGGACTTTGGACGCTAAGGGAGATTTTGCAATCAATCGGATTTTTAAGGATTTTTATGCTGCCGCCGTTTCGAAAGAATACGTTAAGCCTGACTGAGAAGAGATCATGGTTTCATTTTATAGAGGATGCCAGGACTGGTGTCCGTTGGAGCTATTTTCAAATGGCTTCCTTATTTCTGCGGGATGTAATAACTTACGGAGTTTACGGCTTCGACTTATATACATTGTAACTTTAGTAGGTTTATGTAAAGTTTAGTTGCGTTCTAAAATAAACAGTTTGCGGCAGTTTTCATTTGGTTATCGTGGATCCATTTCTACAAGCTTTTCTTTAACTTGTAATGTATGTATTAAGTAAGTAAGTTATTTATTTGTGATACACAGGTAAATTACATAGGATCTACAATAAATACAATTAGTGTGCTCTGTGGTCTACCATAAAGGTGTACAAATGTTAACCTTAAAGACTGAAACAATATCCAACACAAAATTTAAAGTAGCAATAGATACAATACATCATTATTATATTATTATTCATCATTACAGTATAATTCATAAATTATTTATTATTATCATTCATCATTAAATTATCATATTTTAAATAATAATTTTTGTCATTTTTGTCATTCATAATTACATTAGAAAATAAGTTAATACAGAGAATCAATTTAAATAAAATAATTGCTCGATTTTCCAAGTATTATGCGAAAAATTCGTCAAGGGTATAGTATGCCCCGTCTATGAGCCTTTCCTTCAATTGCTTTTTAAAGACAGACAGATCCAATTCTTTGAGGGCTTCGGGCATGAAATTATATATTTTAGATGCCATGCCGAGGATACCTTCTCTTAATAAGGCAGTTCTTAATAAGGCAGTATGTATATACGTATGTTCGTCCGGGTGGAATCATGCGACTCAATTTTGAAGCAGATTTATCTTCAACCGATTGAGCTGAAATTTTGCACACTTGAGTAAGTCAGATGCATACATACATATATCACATATTTATACCTCACGGGGTAGACAGAGCCTAAGGTGGTAACAAGACCTATAGGCCACGTTTAGCATGATTGTGGGCGTATAGGTGAAAAGGGGAATCAAAATATTGATGGGCTAGCCGCATCGTCTATAAAATGATTCATAAGATTTTCGCCCATTCCCTCGGTGGGCTTTTACCATCTGCGCGAGAAGCAACTGGCACATTCCATGTTTTTCTTTGCTCCCACACACTACCGATTCGCCCGTGGGAAGTTGCAAATGTAATATTGCTGAGTGGAGTCCATTTTGCACCATATCGGTATTCGTTAAGTATAAAATTATTGAATTTTGTTTTCCTTTTATCTATTTTTATTCTAATGTATCTCTCTTTATACCTATATGTATCGAATGTGCAAGTTAATGTCTCTCTCTCTCTCTAATATCGCACATAAACTCAGAAAAATTGAGAGGCGCTTCTAAATCTAATCTAATAGTACATTACTGCAGAGGCCGTGAAGCATGGGATTGCTGGATGAGGTTGGGGTAGAAGGCAGTCGTAGACGAGACCGGATAAAACAAGTACTGCAATCCCAGTTCCAGCCGAGGATTGTATAGTGCTTTTCTCAAGCAATGTGAGGAAATATTAAAATTAAAATAACTACCAGGTAATCAAGTAAAAATTGTTTAATTTGCCGATTTTTTTATTTTTTAAACATGCCATTTGGACAAACTATTCGAGCACCATGTTTAACAAACAGCACATAAATATAGTACCATTATTTATCCCAGCGGATCGCACTTGCGGTCCAAAGGGGTAATGCCGCTAGCGTCCTGGGAACCCTGCCACAGCCAGCAGGGCTAGACGGGGTGTTCTTTTTATAACTTACTAGCTTCTGCCCGCGACTTCGTCCGCGTAGAATTAGATTAGAAACCAATTAAAAACTGATGTTGATAGTTATTTCCGCAATAATTATTTACGTTGCAACTCTAGCCAGCTACGATCTTTCACATGTTTATCGCTATCCTGCGGGAACTACTTAATTATCCGGAATAAAAAGTAGCCTATGTGTTAATCTAGGGTGAAAGCTATCTCCGTTCCAAATTTTATGCAAATCTGTCCAATCGTTTTCGCGTGAAGAAGTAACAAACATTCACACACACACTCACAAACTTTCGCCTAATATTAGGGTGATAGCTTTTTCGGTCCCGTTTTTTTCCCGTTCCCGTAAGAATTTCGGGAAATGCTCTATTAATGCTCCCATACACTCCCCGAGGAACCCACTTGCCAAATTTCAGCTTTTTACGACCAGTAAAACGAAAAATCCCGTTTTTTCCCGTTCCCGTGGGAATTTTGGAAAGCTCTCTCTTAATGCTCCTCTACCTACATGCCGAATTACAGCTTTCTACAACCAGTAAAACGAAAAGTCCTGTGTTTCCCGTTCCCGTGGCAATTTCCGAAAATCCTTAAAACTGTTTTTTTACTATTATAATCACCTACTTCCATGCCTAATTTGAAGAGTCTAGTAACTTCCGTTGAAATAAATGTATATATCCCGTTTTTTTCCTTATCCCGTGGGAATTTCCAAAAATCCTGAAATTAGTTTCTTAGTTTTGTAATTACCTACTTGTGTATCAAATTTGAAGAGTCTAGTTATTATAGTTACTGAGATAGGGTCACTCGGAATCGAATATATAAATCCCGTTTTTTCCTTATCCCGTGGGAATTTCAAAAAATGCTTCCTTAGTGGATGCCTACATTGTATAAGGTATCTATGTGCAAAATTTCAAGTCTCTAGGTCCAGTGGTTTGGGCTGTGCGTTGATATATAGTTAAGTCAGTCAGTCAGTCAGTCAGTCAGTCAGTCAGGACTTTGAATTTTATATATATAGATAACTTTTTATAGTTAGTTTAAGTTTAGTTTTTAATTTAATCACAGTTTAATTTGTTTTTTTGTAAATATGTATATTGAGTAAATAAAATATAAGTACCATTATTATTTAAAAAAAAATTATGTCGCAAGTATGGCCACAGATTCTAGTGGTGGTTGGCTGTATGTATATTTTCCTTGGTCAGTTTAATGTTAGTAAGCAAATTTAAAAAGTTAGAGCAGCGAAGAATTGGTTTTCTTAGGTTTTTCATACATTGCTTCTTGGCTAGGAAGTAATGTAGGGAGCCATAGACAAGAAACTTCATGTCTTCATTTCGTGATATTAACGCATGCACTTCCGAGCATGTTTGAGAAAATAAAATAACAGTTCTAGAGCTCGCGAGTTAACAGTTCTCAGCCCAGCCTGTTAGCACTTGGTTATGTAATGTGTGCTTATAAGGCTCGGGGTTTCAGTTAGCAATCCAAACAATTCAGTTAGAAATGAAGCCAACAACTGGTTATGATACCAGCCGTAGAATACGCGAGGGACACAGCGGCAGACACTTCAACGAACAAGTGAACGAGATTTAACAATGAAACTAAAAATAAAGTTTATTTTTAATCATGCTTTTCAATCCCATCCCAACTACTTCATATTATAAATGCGAAAGTAACTTTAAGCGATTTTAATGAAATTCGGTACAGAGATAGTTTCGGTCCCGGGGAAGGACATAGAATAGTTTTTATCCCGGAAAATTAACTTCACTATATCGCGGAGATAGCAAAGTAGTTATTAGGTTATACAAAGCAATGTGAGAGCTATACATACTACAAGCCTGATAAGAAACGTTTTCGGTGGTCGTTACCGCATCACCTTGCTGTCGCTTCTGTCTCTTGTCAGCAAGTGTCTCGGGCCAGGTTCTATCGCAAATTTATGGAGATATAACCCAATTTCTTATATTAAATCTTCGTAAATGTTACTGCAGCGATGTTCATCAAACAACCGTGTCGGAATTTTATAATGTTGCGTTATTCATCCGTACCGACCGTGTGTATAATCAAACGATCATAATTCTGCATTCCTGCCTGCAGACGTGTTCTTCTTGGTATTTCGATCAAGACGTAAAAATTACAGGCAATTAGAGGTCGACGACCTCAGTGTATGTATGTGCTTTATGGTAATAATTAATCATGATCACCTATAGTCCCCGGCCGCTATGAAGTAAATCCTGACACATCCTCTAGAGTTGTTTGTTACACGTTCGATCATTGTATCGATAAAAATTGAGTCAAGCGTGAGTCGACTTAAATTCAGTTTTCTACAGCTATAATAAAAAAATATTAATCAGTTGTACGAAAATACGAAAGAAAGCGAAGAAATACCTATTTATAATTAAAAAGGTTCTGTTCTAAGTTTTTAGAAGTTGCCAAATAAATAAACATACCTACGCATTTATTCGAATCCTTCCTTTTTATAATACTAGTGTATTTTATTGAATCAGGCGTTACTTTGCGGAGGTCCATTTCAATGAACACAAAATATTTACCTTGTACTCCGCTACTTACGTGCAAGTTAACCAAGCCTGTGCGAAATATATACTTTTGTGGTGTTAGGATTAATTAAGTTTGTGGGATTTGTGTGCGTTTTGTGTGGTAGTAGTGGTGGGAGGGCTTGCATGCAAAACGTATATATTTCGCACAGGCTTGGTTAACTTGCACGTAAGTAGCGGAGTAGCAAGGTAAATATTTTGTGTTCATTTTAATACTAGTGTAAATGAAATAGAATATAAGTACTTTTACAATCAGTAAATTTAATTTTATGAATGCACATAATCATAGACAATATTTTTGCTATACGAACTTTTCAACGCGTGAATCGATATATTGTGTGGTACTCACTATTCTATCACACGCAACAAGCAAGTCTAGCATTTTTCTCCTGTGGTTGACAGAGGGTTGACATTAGCAATAATCAGGAACTTCATAGTTGTGCAATGTGTCAGGATTGATTTCGTAACGGCCGGGGACTATATATTCTATATGCTTCCGATTACATGCCAGAGTCGCAGCCTTGTGTATTATGTCAACCGCTGAGCTAATAAATAAAATGCTGATAAAAACTAACTTGAGAGATTCTATGAGTATCAAAGAACGTGGAAACAATTTTCACGATGATACGTTGATATATCTTTGAGTTACCAGCTGAACAAAAGAACCCTCTCTTCCCGTGACTCCTTCTTGTCAAGAGCATAGTAATTTTTAGCCCCGACACAAAAAGAGGGGTGTTATAAATTTGGCGTCAGTGTGTGTATTTGTGGCATTACAGCTCTCAAACGGATTGACCGATTTCGATGTAGTTTTTTTCATTCGAAAGCCAGTTTCCTTGCGGTGGTTCTTAGCTATGTTTAGTTAAACTCGGTCCAGCAGTTTTGAAGAGTGTCAACTCTTTTCCAAAATGACGTAAGGCATTTTTAGCATATAATTAACGTTTAAAATTTTCCGTGGGTTTTTTTAAAATTTTCCATTTTGTTTACATTTTCTAGTGTCTTTTAGCTGTTTAAAGCCTACTGGGGAACCACCGCTTTGGCCTTTCGTCCTTATCCTGGGCAATTAACCCGGGGCGTGTCGCGCGCGCACTCAGCCCGCGTCGATTTAGTGTTATGTGCGCCGGCGCAGCGTGCGTATGCTCTTGAAGGGACACGCAGACGGAAAGGATGACACACCGATTAAAGATAGTCAATTAATCGCCATAGCTCGGACAAGTCAAGATAAAGGACGATACAAAGGACGCTGAATCAATACTTTAGATTAGACGGTCCGCATCTGTCTATATTGACGTTTTCAAAAATGTATGTAGCCAATTTAATATATTTCATCATTTAGAGCACCTTTTCTTTAATGTGATCAATTTTTATATTGTTAAAAGTGACTTTTCCGTCAAAATTTGGCAGCTAAACATTGCTAACATAATCATATCTCCGTGGTTTATTCTACCCTGTTTTCTGTATTATTAAATACTAGCGACTCGCCCCGGCTTCGCACGGATGCATCAGTGTTTCTCCAATAAAATTATACATATAAATGTATTATACATAAAACCTTCCTCTTGAATCACTCTATGTATATAAAAAACCGCTACAAAATACGTTGCGTAGTTCTAGATCTAAGCAAGATCTAAGCATACATTGGGACCGGCAGACAGACAGCAGAAAGCGACTTTGTTTTATACTATGTGGTGAAAATGTTCCGGTGGTATGAATTTTAGTTTAATAATGATTACCTGTCGTTTAGTTTGATAGTTTAAACAATAAACACTAAAATATAGGCAATTCCCAGCTCACCCCGTATTGGGGTAAGAAGGGATAGGAACAAAAAAAACATAGGTAGTGATGTGCTGTTCAATTTAACTTAAGGCTCGACCTTTGAAATTTTCGTGAAAATGAGTTGTGTTGTAACCATTTTATACATTATAACGTAACAATTTATACGTCGGAAAAAATATATCCTAATCTGGAAGATATGAGAAGTAACATAGTTTTGGTAGAAATCCATTTTAGTGAAAGAAAGCAGAGAAAAAGCAATCTAAAGTCACCCCTATTTTTTCACTTGTAACCATTTTACTGCTCCATTTTTTATCATAAAGAGATGAAATTTTATAATCTGCTTCATAAAATAATGAACAATAACTTTATTTTCCTACTTTGTCAAATTTCTTAAAAAATTACCTCGTTTTCTGAAATATTCCCTCCCAAGTTCCTACCGCTCCCCATTTTCGTCCATACGGTCAGTGCGGGACGAGGCGCGATGCATGACGGACCTGTGTCAATTTGCGCTGCGACCAAACAAAACTCCGTTTTTAAATATTTGTGGAATAATTTTGTTGCGTAGAGTGGACAATCCGTTTCGTGATTCGTAAAGTAGGTAGATCCTACTAATATTATAAATGCCAAAGTTTGTGAGGATATGAGTGAGTGTGTATGTTTATTCCTTCTTCACACTCAAACGACTGGACGGATTTGGATAAAATTTGGAACGAAGATAGCTGGTACCCTAGATTAAAACATAGGCTACTTTTTATCCCGGAAAATTGCATAGTTCCCGCGGGATAGCGATAAGCATGTTAAAGGTCGTAGCTGCCTAGAGTTGCAACGTATTTATAAATTGTTGCAGAACTTGAACGAGTGCCGTTCTCAGAGACGTCAGTTAATAATTATGATTAGTTAGAACTTAATTGTCGTCTCTGAGTGTGAAACTTAACTGTAATTGTCCTCTCGGTTGTATTGACTGACGGTGGATATTCTACGCTGTTTTACCGTGTTAACGGATCAAGTTCAAGTTTTAATTTATCATCCCTGCGTAACCAAAGATAC
This sequence comes from Pandemis heparana, assembly GCA_963854515.1. Taxonomy (NCBI): domain Eukaryota; kingdom Metazoa; phylum Arthropoda; class Insecta; order Lepidoptera; family Tortricidae; genus Pandemis; species Pandemis heparana. Next base: position 1,635,341 of record OY978009.1, on the reverse strand, counting down.
AAAGGAACAAATAGTGCTTTAATTATGTTAATTGGCGTTTCTGAGTGTGAAAGTTAACCTTTGCTTTCTCTCTTCTTCTTTTTGCGTAAAAGGTAGGTACAGAATAATTGTTTTTTGACCGTTTGTCTTCAAAATCGATATCTAAGGGTCCGAGTGGTCTTCAAGCATGAATCCGTTGTCAAAAGTTTAGAAAGTGGCCGCCATTTTGAAAATTTTAGTTTTTCAACCGATTACTTTCAAAATCGATATCTGAGGATCCGAGTGGTCCCCAAACATGAATCCCTTGTTAAAAATTGAAAAAATGGCCGCCATTTTGAAATCTTTAGTTTGTGGGCCGATTGTTTTCAAAATCGATATCTGAGGATCCGAGTGGTCCCCAAGCATGAATCCGTTGTCAAAAATTCAAAAAGTGGCCGCCATTTTGAAATTTTTAGTTTATCGACCGATTGATTTCAAAATCGATATCTGAGGATCCGAGAGGTTTCCAAGCATGAATCCGTTATCAAAAATTAAAAAAGTGGCCGCCATCTTGAAATCTTTAGTTTTTCAACCGATTGCTTTCAAAATCGATATCTGAGGATCCGAGTGGTCCCCAAACATGAATCCCTTGTTAAAAATTGAAAAAGTGGCCGCCATTTTGAAATCTTTAGTTTGTGGGCCGATTGTTTTCAAAATCGATATCTGAGAATCCGAGTGGTCCCCAAACATGAATCCGTTGTCAAAAAATCAAAAAGTGGCCGCCATTTTGAAATTTTTAGTTTATCGACCGATTGATTTCAAAATCGATATCTGAGGATCCGAGAGGTTTCCAAGCATGAATCCGTTATCAAAAATTGAAAAAGTGGCCGCCATCTTGAAATCTTTAGTTTTTGGGCAGATTGTTTTCAAAATCGATATCTGATGGCCCGAGTGGTCCCCAAGCATGAATCCGTTGTCAAAAATTGAAAAAGTGGCCGCCATTTTGAAATCTTTAGGTTGTGGACCGATTGTTTTCAAAATCAATATCTGAGGATCCGAGTCGTCCCCAAGCATGAATCCGTTGCCAGAAATTCAAAAAGTGGCTGCCATTTTGAAATTTTTAGTTTATCGACCGATTGATTTCATAATGGATATCTGGCGATCCGAGTGGTCCCCAAGCATGAATCCGTTATCAAAAATTGAAAAAGTGGGCGCCATCTTGAAATCTTTAGTTTTGGGCCGATTGTTTAAAAAATCGATATCTGATGGCCCAAGTGTTCCCCAAGCATGAATCTGTTGTCAAAAATTCAAAAAGTAGCTGCCATTTTTGAAATCTTTAGTTTGTGTGCCGATTGTTGTCAAAATCGATATCTGAGGATCCGAGTGGTCCCCAAGCATGAATCTGTTATCAAAAATTGAAAAAGTGGCCGCCATTTTGAAATCTTTAGGTTGTGGACCGATTGTTTTCAAAATCAATATCTGAGGATCCGAGTCGTCCCCAAGCATGAATCCGTTGCCAGAAATTCAAAAAGTGGCTGCCATTTTGAAATTTTTAGTTTATCGACCGATTGATTTCATAATGGATATCTGGCGATCCGAGTGGTCCCCAAGCATGAATCCGTTATCAAAAATTGAAAAAGTGGGCGCCATCTTGAAATCTTTAGTTTTGGGCAGATTGTTTTTAAAATCGATATCTGATGGCCCAAGTGTTCCCCAAGCATGAATCTGTTGTCAAAAATTCAAAAAGTAGCTGCCATTTTTGAAATCTTTAGTTTGTGTGCCGATTGTTGTCAAAATCGATATCTGAGGATCCGAGTGGTCCCCAAGCATGAATCTGTTATCAAAAATTGAAAAAGTAGCCGCCATCTTGAAATCTTTTGTTTTTGGGCAGATTGTTTTCAAAATCGATATCTGATGGCCCGAGTGGTCCCCAAGTATGAATCCCTTGTTAAAAATTGAAAAAGTGGGCGTCATTTTGAAATCTTTAGATTTGGGCCGATTGTTTTCAAAATCGATATCTGAGAATCCGACTGGTCCCCAAGCTGAATCCGTTGTCAAAAATATACCTAAAGAGTGGCCGCCATCTTAAAATTTTTGGTTTTTGGGCAGATTGATTTCAAAATCGACATCTGAAGATCTAGCAAAGTGAACGCTTATCACTCTTGACCGTTTTATTAGAATAATAATATTTAGCATACACACCAAAACTAAACTATACGATAATGTTTATTAGGTAACTTCTTTACAAATCACGAAACAGATTGTCCACTCTATGCTACAAAATTATTCAACAAATATTTAAAAACGGAGTTTTATTTGGTCGCCGCGAAAAATTGACACAGGTCCGTCATGCAACGCGCCTCGTCCCGCACTGACCGTATGGACGAAAATGGGGAGCGGTAGGAACTTGTCCGGAATATTGCAAAAACGAGCTAATTTTTTAAGAAATTTAAGTAAGTAAGAAAATAAAGTTATTGCTCATTATTTTATGACGAAGATTATAAAATGTAATCTTTTTCTGATAAAAAATGGAGCAGTAAAATGGTTACAAGTGAAAAAATAGGGGTTCCTGATTATAGTTAATGTCAAGAGTCAAGACTGTCAACTACAGGAGAAAAATGCTAGACTTGCTTGTTGCATGTGGTGTGATAGAATAGTGAGTGGCAATAATACCACACAATATAAAAAGTTCATATTGCAAAAATATTGTCTATGAAATGTGCATTGATAAAAAAACGTGTGCGTCTCGGGACGTTCGACAAAAGTCATAATCTAAGTTACTAACAATATATGTCTATCGCACACTAAACACTAAGTAGAGAGAGGGGAAAGCGTCTGTCCGAAATACAAATGAAGATTATTGTGAGCTGGCTGTGTGTATGCTGAGAAAGTTTTTGTCAAAAAAGCGTCAAGCGTGAGTCGGATTTAAATGTTAAAATGTCTAATTCCTGTTAGGTAGGTACTACTATAGACTCGATTGCGATGAAATTTTTGTAAGCTGCTGTGTGTAGGTATGCCAAATATGATTCTACTAAAACGGTCAAGTGTAATTAGGCTTTCTCTACTCTCTCGTGACTGAAAATTCTCTAGTTTACGCCTATTTTATCATATTCTGACAACAAATTCAACTTTGGAGACCACTCAGATATTGATTTTAAAAGCACTCGGTCGAAAAACTAAACATTTAAAAATTGTGGCCGCTATTTCCATTTTTGACAACGGATTCGTGTTTGGGGACCACTCGGACCCTCAGATATCGATTTTGAAGACAATCAGTCCACAAGCTAAAGATTTCAAAATGGCGGCCACTTTTTCAATTTTTGACAACGGATTCATGCTTGGGGACCGCTCGGGCCATCAGATATCGATTTTGAACGCAATCGGTCGAAAAACTAAAATTTTCAAAATGGCGGCCACTTTTCAAACTTTTGACAACGGATTCATGCTTGAGGACCACTCGGACCCTTAGATATCGATTTTGCTATGTGTAGAAAAATAAATATTTTCAAAAGTAGGTAATGGTATATTGGGGACATCATTTTTAAACTTAATCAATTATGACACATGGCTGTAGCCCGCGACTCCGTCTGCGCTGCTATCCCGCGGGAACTATGAGATTTTCCGAGATAAAAACTATCCTGTCCTTCCTCGGGACTAAAACTACCACCTTACCAAATTTCATTAATATCGGTTCAGTGGTTTAGGCATGAAAGCGTAACAGACAGATAGACAGACAGAGCGTTACTTTCGCATGTATAATATTAAGTAGGGATATCACGTTTCAATATAGTATTTTATGCAACAGTTGTATAAGAGAGGTCAAAAAAGGCGAGTGGTGTGGGTTACGATGTGAGCGTAGCGAACATCGTAAAGAAAGACACCACGAGCATTTTTTGACTTATTTATACAACGTTGCATACAATAACTTTTCTACGACTTCATTAAAATTATCATCATCATCGTCATCACATCATTAGCATTTGAAAGGTGATCAGCGTTGGACCTAGGCGTATGTTCTTTTAAATAAAACATAAATAATGCCAAACTCGGGCTCAGAGCGACCACATTACCTGAAAATGATACCCAATCACCATTTTTGTGTCAAGTGTCAAAATGACATCCGCCATCTTGGATCCTAAATATTATGCCAAATTCGCGATCAGAGCCACCAAATTGCCAGAAAACGACACCCATGAACATTTTTCTGTCAAAAGTGTCAAAATGTCATCCGCCATCTTGGATCCAAAAAAAAATGCAAAATTCGTGCTCAGAGCCACCAAATTACTCGAAAACGACACCCATGAACATTTTTGTGACAAGTGTCAAAATGTCATCCGCCATCTTGGATCCAAAAAATTATGCAAAATTCATGCTCAGAGCCACCAAATTACTCGAAAACGACACCCATGAACAATTTTGAGTCATAAGTGTTAAAATGTCATCCGCCATCTTGGATCAAAAAAATTATGCAAAATTCGTGCTCAGACCCACCAAATTACTCGAAAACGACACCCATGAACATTTTTGTGACAAAAGTGTCAAAATGTCATCCGCCATCTTGGATCCAAAAAATTATGCAAAATTCGTGCTCAGAGCCACCAAATTACTCGAAAACGACACCCATGAACATTTTTGTGACAAAAGTGTCAAAATGTCATCCGCCATCTTGGATCCAAAAAATTATGCAAAATTCGTGCTCAGAGCCACCAAATTACTCGAAAACGACACCCATGAACATTTTTGTGGCAAAAGTGTCAAAATGTCATCCGCCATCTTGAATCCAAAAAAATATGCAAAATTCGTGCTCCGAGCCACCAAATTACTCGAAAACGACACCCATGAACATTTTTGAGGCAAAGGTGTCAAAATGTCATCCGCCATCTTGGATCCAAAAAATTTTACAATTTCGTGATAAGATCCACCAAACTACCCGAAAACGACAGCCATCAACATTTACATGTCAAGTGTCAAATTATGTCAGTAAAATTGAAATATTGTGTTGTACACACTTATTTATTTTGTTTGCTTTCTAAATTGCTAACACCGTATTTTGTCCTAAACGGCTGAATGGTTTCTGGCCTTAGTCCGGACGGACAAAATTAAAAAAAATTGTCTCCAGTATATTATGTGTACCATTATATTGGTGTTGGTGACCCTTTAACTGTCAAATAAAAGTACTGGAGTAGGAAAATATACTTAATGATAAATATCACGTTATGACAACGATAATCATGCGATACGACCCGTCCACGTCCACCCTTGCATTGGTAACGATGCGCGGCGCGATGACGCGTCTATAATTTTACTCTGTAAGACAGTTTCGCACTCACGTATTAATGGAGCGGGTCGCGGGGGCGAGAGGCATAAGCTCCGCCCAAGCCCCGCCCGTACGCTCAAGGACTTTAGCGCGTGTACAAGCCTTAAAGATTTTCCCCCTTATTCATAAACGCTCTATAGGCTTCTACTAACTTAGCAATCGTTTGTCCTTATCTGTGAAAGGTAAATGTCAATGTGACAGATAAGGACAAACGATTGCTAAGTTAGCAGAGGCCTAGAGAGAGAGGTATATCACGAATAAAATGTTTTCTTTCTTTCTTTCTAAATAGCGTTTATGAATAAGGGGGGTTAGAATATATATGTTTCTAAAGCTAGTTTTAAGAATGCTTCCCAACCGTACCGGCAGTGTGTCCGTAAGACCGACTACTCCATTTCTTTGTGGTAATTGAGGGAGTATCTTCCTCTTCCTAGTCAGGATAATGGGACGCCATCTTAGAAACATGGCCTCTAAGAGAACAGTCTTTTAAAATAGTTTAGTTTTCAATTGTATTTAACAACGGGTATCATCGTGATTGAAAAAAAAAACATACACATAAATCACGTCTTTATCCCTTTGGGTAGACAGAGCCTAAGGTAACAAGACCGAAAGGCCACGTTTAGCATGATTGTGGGCGTATAGGTGGAAAGCGGAATCGCCTATAACATTTGAATTACCTTACAAGCTTATAAAATAAATCGTAATCGAATATTTGTTAACATACAAACTAAAGATAAACTACTACTGTTTACTGCTTGTATAGGTAAACTTATAGCGTATAGCTTACTTATAGCGATTTATTATCATAAGCTAGCTTTTGCCCGCGAATGGCTGAAGAATTTTTCAAATCGGTCCATTAGTTTCAAAGCAGAGTATTAGTGCAGAAGTGTATAAGGTAAATGCACATATAGCCAGACTCTTATCCGTATTGTATAGGGTAAGGCGGCTATAAAAAGCTCCCGCATTTGCGGTTCAGAAATTCGCGGTCGCCATTATTTTATATTTTCTCCAGCGCACGCGCAATGCGGAAGCGCCGACCGCAACACTGACAGACAGACACACATAATTTGTATGTACATTAGCTTCCCGCTGCGGTGAGCCCTCTTTGTCGGCTTTGTCGGAGAAAACAAATAATTTAGAAGAACTGGTAATAAATTGTATGTATGTATTTATGAAAACATTTTATTGTACGTTGGGCTAATGTGGTTTGTCGCATTTCACCCAACTTCTTATCAAAGGACCCTACAATGACGCCTTAAAGCGATTCAGTTTCGATTCAGTTTAGCCTCTGTTGACACCGTAAGGGATAAAGACGTGATAAATGTAGGTATGTATGTACTAGCTGTTGCCAGCGACTTCGTCTGCAAAGAATTCGATTATCGCTATCCCGCGGGAACTAGGCAATTTTCCGGGATAAAAAGTAGCTATGTGCTATTCCAGACTTTTCTCTATCTATGTGCCGAATTTCATCCAGTTCCGTTGGGCCCTTCTGGCGTGATTGAGTAACAAACAAACATCCATCCATCCATCCATCCATCCATCCATCCATCCATCCATCCATCCATCCATCCATCCATCCATCTATCCGTCCATCCATACTTTCGCATTTATAATATTAGTTAGATTAATATACCAGTATCACGATAATATTGACCGTCTCATCATGTCACCCGAAAGACGTCCACTGCTGAACGACATAGGCCTCCCCCAAGGCTCTCCTCCACTCAGACCGGTCTTGGGCTTCCCACATCCACCGCGATCCAGCGATCTTAATCAGGTCGTCGCTCCATCTTGTTGGAGGCCTACCAACAGCTCGTCTCCCGGTCCGCGGACGCCATTCGAGAACTCTGAACCCATCAGTCCTGCGAGAAATGTGCCCTGCCCACTGCCACTTCAGTTTCGCAATTCTTCGGGCTACGTTGGTAACCTTAGTTCTACTGTGGACATATCATTTCTGACCATCGAATCCATGCCAATGTAACTTTATTTAGCATGGCAACCCGAGAAAGGAACCTCGTTCTACCCCGTTACCGTCACACTGCGCGGGCGCACGTTACCACGCTTTCTTGCCGCCATTTATGCCACTACTTAAGTCTATGTTCGCTTTTGAGATGTCTCTTCAGTAATTTAAGTAAGTAAATGCTTTATTATTTTTCGCTATGCTGCCACGAAATGTTGGAACAATATACCACCACCAATAAGAAATTCCAGCACAATTGGCTCATTTAAATATAAATATAAGAAATATCTTCTTGAAATTCAGAAACTATTAGTCGGTCCGTACAGTGTTTATTCCTCTTTGCATTTAGTACGTATTTGATTGTTATAGATATACACATATATTATACCTACATATCCACAGTCCACTAACGCTTCTTGTCACACATCGTGTCTATTGGGCTCTTGGTGTTTGGCGGCTGTAGATATTGTCACATCTGTGTAGAACAGCTTTTATTTTGTTAGTTTTTCGCTGTTTTTAATTAAGTTATTGAACCTGTTATTTGTTGCTCTCTCTTTTTAAACATGGGCTTCACTGCAAACCAGCGTTGCTGCACTTTTGTGTGGCAACATATTCTGAGTAGAACCCTTTTTCGGTGTCCTTCTGGACCATCAGAAACTGTATTAAAAATAAGCAATATCTTTAGTTATATTTTTTATGGTGGTGGTACCTTGGAAACGGAAATAAAATATTTTTCTTTCTTTCTTTCTATTATACAAAAATTAAGATACCTACAATGAAATGCAATTTTTTTAATGCTTTTCAATAAAAAGACAGGTCAAGATTGTTTACCTTGTTTCTAATGTAAAAAAAGTATAGTTATTCTCTAGTCAAGCGTGAAGCCAGTGTTGCCAACAAACAAAAAGCAAGCGGTCATTTACTTACCATCTTACTTGAACGCATCATAATGGAGGCGTGTGAATATTTTTTACCTATAGTAATATTCCCATGCATACACATGTATTATTCAAACGTTAATAGAAAGCAGAACATACTTAATTTGCATGGCATATGTGAAACTGGTGCGCGAGCGAGATGGAAGATGTTCTAGTCTAATACACGTGAACACGCGGTCATTAGAAACAAAGTCGTTCATTTGTTTTATTTGTTACTTGCATCATTTTTGTGTTTTTACAAAACAATCGCGGTAAACTGGTGTTTTTATTTTACAAGAAAGGAAAAATAAGCGTGTTACCTAAACAAATACAGGGGTTCAATAAGAGTTTTTAATGATTACAGGAAAAAATGGTTCATGGTTGATTACAGGGGTTCAATCTAAGTAACCCAACAAAATCATATCAATCAATCATATAAATCATATTAATCATATGTTTTTGTTTTTTAATTACTGTGATTGTCATAAATAAACTTTTTCTTTCTTTCTTTCAAAATTATTTTAAGACTACACTGGGTCTACTTCCAATGCTGATCTGGGAGCAAAGTTAAAACATAGAATGTTACCAGTTTGCTTCTGTTCCCGCGCAGATGGTAAAAGCCCATCGAGGGAACGGGCGACAATCTGAGGTATCATGTTAAAAGCGATGCGGGTAGCAACCCATCATTATTTGATTCGATTTTCCATGAATACGCCAACAATCTGGCTAATCGTGGCCTGTAGGTCTTATTGCCTTAGGCTCTGTCTACCCCGCAAGGGATAATGACGTGGTTTATGTATGTGTGTATGTATTCTATAGCTATGATCAGTCTGGGCTGCATTTGTCCCTTTCATGCTCTTCCGGAAGACTCAAATGGAGGAAACGGCAATACTTTTTCAAACACCTACTTTTCAAAAGTCTCAGTGACCTGATTTAGTCTGAAGCCAGTGTATAATAATCTAGATAAATCAACCACACGAGTGCGCCGGCGCCGATTCGCGCCACCCGCTAATGCCGATATTATTTTTACATTAAAGGACAGCATTAAAATAACATCATGCCTATTGCTACAGATCAAAACAGCTTCTCTACTTTAGAATATATATTTTGGACCGTTTGGAGACTTCGCAAATTATTACAAATTGGGGCATATGTTAATCAGTTCGTTGATTTTAATACGTATGGTAAATAGAACTATAAAGAGTTATACATACATACATACACTAAGATATTGTGAAAAATTAATACTTTTATTCAAAAACACTTGTAAAGTTTATGTTAAGTTTAGGTTTATTGGCTGTAACTGTTGCTTCGACGTTTGCCTTAGCCATACTCCAGACGTAAACGTAACATAATTTTACAACACTTGCAACTTTGTGTATAAGGAGGTTAATACATAAATTACGCCTACGCAGTCCTTAAATTCTATGATACGACAACATTCGCAAGAGCAACAAACTAAAAATAAATCAGACAATAGGTATCAGACAGTATTTTGTTAGTTTTTCTTAATAAATTTTCAGTAAAACCGTGCGAACATATGCACAAAATTTTAAACTTCAACCCCTTTATAAACCCTGTGATTGTAATTTTTAAAAAGGTCGTTCGCATGTCATTTTGAATAATACCAGTGCCAAGAATAATAAGCAAGCAACGTAGCAGACGCTGTTATTTTCAAAACAGTATCATAATTATTACGTGTCACTTAATAATAATAATAATAATAATAATAATATTTATTTGAAAAAACAAGGGCCTTTGCCTTGGCGATACAGATACACAAATAAAACACAATTTGCTATAACAGGTCCACTTTTTATACAAAGGCTGATACACATAATCCCAGCGTCATCCTTCCAGAGTGCTCTGTCTACACTACTCTATACAACAACCGGTTACTCCCACATACATTGTAGCTGATTGTGGGAGATACGTGACAACTTAAATCGCGCTCACTTAGCGGTTCCGATAACCCTATTTCATACAATATCGGTTAAGGCGCTCAAAGCGATAATTAAGTTGGTTTTTGCATTAATAGCATAGTGAATTCCGCGTGAGAAAAGGTTGGGAAGAGAAAAAAACCGCACTTTAAATTGACTGTTTTTGTGGAACAGCGTTTTTTTAGAGTGGACTTACTGTTAGCCTATGACTGCTATCATGTACTAGCTGTACCTTAGCTTTTGGGATAAGCAGTATGCTTAGTGTAAGTTTTCGGTCACAGAACACGTCTCGACCGCGTTTGCGTTAAAATGTCAAATACTATGGGAACAATTTGTTGCCGTTACGATCCGCAAGTGGCGCTGCCAATTTTTCCATACGCGTTCGAGACGTTTGTTCGTGTGAAAACTTACACTAGAGGCTCAGGCTTATTGTCTAACTCGCTCGCAATCGCCATTGTGTTCATATTGACAGTTCTTGTATGAATGTGACAGCTAGCTGATTCCGATGCCAAATTGTCAGCCCATACATGAACTGTCAAAATGAAGACGATGGCGATTGCGAGCGAGTTAGACAATAAGCCTAAAGGACGTGATTCAATGGTCCAATTAATGAGGCAATCACTAATAGACTTAGAGCCTGCTACTGCCAGACCTTCGTTATTTTATTAAAGCTGAAAATTTCTCTGTGTATGTCTCCAACACACGTAAGAACGAGCCACGACTCGTAGGCTCTTGGGCTATTAACATCGAAAACCCCTACAGACTCCCGCGAAACAAGTTCTAAAATCTCATTAAAAATAACATATCCCGTAAAGTAAATTGCCTCGATAACATGAAAGTCAATCAGCCCAGCTAGAAACTTAGCATTATCGATTTCTCGTTATTAAGTCTCCTTTCAAAATGATCAATTTATAATGCGCGCAAACTGATAGAGTTTTCCCTTTTGGATGTTTCTGATTTATATCTGGTGCCCAACCCAAACCAATAATCTGGTACATCAGGGATATTATAGGTTGAGAAAGCGCAAGAGGATCAAGTACCTCTGAGAGTCACAGCCTTATTCATAAAAAAATCATTAATTGAGGTTTGATCAGTCGATTAGTTAACAGACTGATTAAGCTTATTTGACAGTTGTTAAAAAGTATGGTTCATAAACGCTTGCTAGCAGTCTGTTAGCTAATGAGCTGCTGATGGATGGATTAGACGCGTTATGTTGTCACCTTGACAAATCATAGACCAAAAATGGCCTTTTAGTGAATATAAAAAAAAATCAATTGACAGCAGTGGCAGCGAATTAGCGGGAAACCGAAAACATGGCTTCAGTCTAACACGACAGACGAGGCAGTGTGGATCTAGTTTCCTTTACCTAAACTTAACACAAAAACTTAAAACAAAAAAAAACTGTCTTGCGTATGGTTTTGCTCTTGCCAAAATCAGCTGTTCACATTTTTGGCGGCCATTTTGTGAGTTAGCAGAGAGATAAAGTAGGGTCTGCGGTCCTCTAACTTTCGGAAGACTTAACAGACCCTTGATGGTCTGATTAGCGCTAATTGACGTTTATGAATCATGGTTTTTTGCATCGGTCCTATAGCGAGCTTATAGCGAGCCTCTAACTTTTTATGAATAAGGCTGTCAGAATCTATCGTTAGTTGAGGGAATCAAAATAGTGATGGGTTTCTAAGATTTTCGCCCATTCCCTTGATGAGATTTCGTCTACGCGGGAAGAGAAGCGACTGGTATATTGTTTTTCCTTTGCACCCAGGCCAGGATTGAAGAAATATTTGGTCTAAACCATTTAAATACCTAATACACTTAAACATCCTGTTAATGTGTTATCTGGATTCAAGGATGATGCGATCGATATCCCGTCAGTAGGGATCTGCGCTAATGGCCGTGAAGTCAGTCGATATGGATTACGCATGCTCGGCTGCGCGTGCGCAGGAACGGACCTGAATGTCCTGAATACAAGAGATTTGTTATTGGTACCTACTGCCGAATTTAACAGTAGTAATTATATAACAAATATTTTTTGTTTTCATTTGCTACTTAAAATTTCTGGCTCAGCTACTTGCTCTAAAAGTAGTTTAGTTAGACATATTTTCAGACATATTATTCCTACTTACCCCGTTTTACGATATATGCGGTAAAACGGACAAATTCGTAAAGTAAGCGTTTGCTGGACCTGGGCCTTGCCATAGCTGTCACTTTTAGTATGAATCTGACAGCGAGCGAACCTAAACTATATCGCATTTAGACGTCATGGTAAGGCCCCGTATGGCTAGCATGAATGCGCGCCAGCGCCAGAGCTGTGTCGCGCGCGAGATAGACTATCCGTCTCTTTCTAGAACAAATAAGAAAAAAGACGCGTTGACCGTCACTTTCGTATGAATGAAACAGGTCAGCCCTTATATAATCTCTCTGGCAAATCTCAACACCGCGGTTTAGAACTGGGATCGCCCGATACGGCGACATTCAGTAGCAAAAAAAAACAAAACATTTCGTCGCTGTAGTCTATTCTAGCTATACACCTGTAATTTTTTGGATTTGCACATATACAATCACGTAAAAAAGGTCCGGGATGAAATACTATGTTTGAAAAAAAAAAGTATACGTAAGACAGTGTTAGCCTTTAAGCAATCAAACATGGTAAAGTTACTCAATGCGCAGGAGTCGCAAAATAAGCATATTTTAATACCGAACGCTCGTGACTACGCCACTCGCTTTATTATTTATCGCGGGGATTGTGTGAGAATTTGTATTTAGCGGAAAGGTTAACTTTTGGATTTATTTGCACGCTGAATTGTTTTTGAGTTAATTCTGACGTCGTGAGGAGATTATTTGGTGGTTGAATCCCTTTACCATAATACTTGGTCGTTCTGAATAAGTGCAGGGTCCGTCCGGATTTCTACCACCATCATACTCGTTACTCCTGCCGCCAAGCAGTAGAACTTGTGCTCTGGTATGGAAAGTAAGACAGCTGGTGACATTACTGACACAATGAGGTATTGTAGCCCTCTAAGCTGGCAATGGACCTGAAATCCTCTAGTGCTGCGGGTGTCCATGGGTGCTCGCTTACCATCAGGTGACTCACTTGCTCGTTTGCCTTCCTTGACGTATAAAAACAATGTATTTTAGGTTTCTAGGCTGGCAACGCAATTGTCCAGTGTTAATGGGCTGTGGTAATTACTTACCATCAGGTCACTTGCCTGTTTGCTTTCTTTTTCGTTTTAACAAGTAGCTAAAGCATTCATTTTGACATGTACTCAGTCGCTAGTTAGTGAGCCTGTGTTATTCTCTAAATACGTCGTCCGTGAAGCACTCGCTGCGCTCGGGCGACAATCATAACTCGACACGTTCGCCAGGAAGCATTGTATGGAGTCAAGTGTCTTCACACAAGTTGTGCGTTGACGTTGATTATAAAATTATTCTGTAATAAAATTCACAAAAAGCATCAAAAAACGAAGAAGCGACGTAACTCCATTTTATTAAAAAAGCGGCGGCGAGAAAAATGCAGCATAAAATTGCATCACAATCCGAAATTAATTAATCTTTTGGAGACGGTTCTCGGATTAAATTATGACGTTTTAATAAGCTACGTGTTCGGAGTTTGAAATGTTCATAAAAATAAAGCACGAAACAATAAGTGGCCGGTGGTGATTAGTTTTTTTGCATTAATCTGTTAACAAGACGGATGGAAAAATTGAATTCAGCTCCTTTTATCATATCACTGTCATATTTTTTTTTCAAAACCGCCTCAACTTTTGATAACAAATTAACAACAAAATAAAATCACAAAAAAACTACCAGTCACGTTCGCCACGAATGTTATTAACTTTGATTTAGAACCAAATTTAAATAAAAACGCGGTAACGTAACAAAGGAAGCCGCCATTAAAATGCACTTAGGCCCACGTGGCGTTTAAAAAAAACGATGATCTAATCGAGGTTCACAAAAAACTGAAATTGTTAAAAAACTGACTTACGCGGCTTTGTTACGGTGGGTTGCATTTCCTTCTTCCTTTGTACAAATAAGGAATATAGATTCATGAATGATAACATACTATGTTGTGTATAAATTATTCATTCCATTAATCACTAGGTATTATAATCAATAATAGTATAAAACAACGTCGCTTTCCGCTGTCTACATATCTGTCTGTCTGTCCCTACGTATGCTTGTATCTTTAAAACTACGTAATGGATTATGATCCAGTTTTTTTGATAGATAGAGTGATTCAGAGGAGAGGAGAGGTTTATATATTATGTATATCTACGCAGACGAAGTCACGGGAAGAAGCTAGTAGTCTGAATAAAAAAACGCTAACCACGAGATTACAGAGAAGGGTTTTTTTACTATTATTTCGTTACCTACTATTTAATTAAATAATTGCACAAAACATCTACAAAGTGGTATACATAAATAAAATATAAACAAATTACTTCAAACTCCGAAAAAATCTGAACCAAAACTAAATGTACCTAAATAAAAGCTCCCCGAAAATTACGTACGTAAATATCATGAAACAATCATCGGTCCTCGAGGTTCTCGAATGGCGTCCGCGGACCGGGAGACGAGCTGTTGGTAGGCCTCCAATAAGATGGAGCGACGACCTGATCAGGATCGCGGGATCGCGGTGGATGCGGAAGGCGCAGGACCGGTCCGAGTGGAGAGCCTTGGGGGAGGCCTATGTCCAGCAGTGGACGTCTTTCGGCTGATATGATGATGATGATGAATCATCGGTAAGTTAAATGAACAATTATTCAATTAAATGTATTGCATCATTATTCCTGAAAGACAACTAATTCATCAAATTATCGATATGCCTATAGGCTGTAGATTTTTCAAAGCAATCGAGTAACTATCGTTTATAAATATTGCTGTGAATGCTAAAAAAATTGACTGTTGTAAACTAAACATAAGAAACGGCTTTCTATCGGCAGTCGTGCGCGAGCGGCGATCCACTTGCCAATCGGGGAGCGGACGATTCTACAGTTTAAACATTTTAAAACAATATAAGTACTTTTAAATTGTTGATAAAAAAATATATCTCGTTTAATAAGAAAATAAAACTCCATCACGATTAGTAATTAATTATTGCATTAGACACATTCATACACTAAAAACGAAAAGCACAACAGATGCACATTTCTTTCATTCAATTTCTGTGAAATAATTGTAAAACAACACCAAAAATGCGACGTTGCCAGCTCAGTAGAGATAAATGTTCTGAACTGCGGGTAAGATTCGTCGCCGACTGTATATCCACAGATTGGAACCAGTAAACTTTAGCACAAGATACTATCGCTAAATGTTAAACATTCGTATTGTAGGGTTGTTTATAACAAATTGCGGCTGACGCCCAGAGGTTCTGTTCATCATTGCACAATGAAGTCATTGTGTTCTACTGGTAATATTATAAAACGGAAAGTACATAAGCATACATACCGTCACGCCTCTTTCCCATAGGGGTAAGCAGAGACTAATTTGTTCCACTCGCTACGATCCTGACATACCTCTTTCGCTTCTTCCACATTCATCAATCTCTTCATACGTGGCATTTTTTCAAAACGTGTCCTATTTCGTCCCTGAACGTCCGTCTAGGCCTTTCCCTCCCAACGCAATCATTCACACTTGATTTGAGTCAGACCTAAGTACCTTTAACCCCCGAAAAAGAGGGGTGTTTTAAGTTTGACCTCGATGTTTGTGTGTATGTCTGTAGCATCGTAGCTCTCAAGCTGGTAACTCGATTAATGCGAGGGGCTTATGAAAGAGCGGATAGCAGCATCAAATCAAAATCAAAAGTTTATTTTGCAAATAGGCCGCCAACGGCTTTTTTACGTCCTATAAAAAAAAAAGATCATCATTGCCAAGAAGAATGCGTCGCAAGAAACTTGTCAGAAAGTCATTTTATCAGAATAAAATAGATTTACAACAGTACTTACTCGTACTTCTACTTAACTTCTATATTACCAACTGTGAAGTCTCCAGCACTGCAGTGCGAAAGGCAAAGGAAAATCACCACACTGTTCTACATCACCATATAAGCTTCTTTCTCTCCAGCCTACATACGAGTACATACATAGTATATATATATGCCCTAACCGAGACAGCTAAAAACTTCCTGTCAGTTCGATTTTGACTTGGATGTCAACCATGCGTTTATGTAAATCGCTACGCAGTGCCATTATGCGCACACGCACAATCGAAGCGCGCCCTCTTATTACACGCCGTGAACAGTTATCTGGCTTCATTGAATTTTGTTTGTTTGCAAATTTTTTAACGGTAAAATTAAGAAATATTTTTGAGCACGCTCGTTCGGCGTTAGCTTCTTACTGTGGCAAAAACGAAAACGGAACATATTTTTTAAAATAAATTTAAGCTGCTCAAAAGAATATAATAAAATCAGGGACAATTTTCGAACTGGCCACTTAGAATTTGATTGACTGTGACAGTGCTTAAAAAAACATTTGACATCTGCATTGATAACTGTTTGATTAATTATACCGAAGCACTTTATACCATTGTCCATAGCAAAAGCTAACTCACAAATCACAATATATGCAATTGTAATCTTGATTGAATTTCAAATGTGCATTTGTATGTATGTAGCTATATTGTAATGCGCGTTATTCCTGTCTTGGGTGCGCCAGCGACGTTTTTTTTAAAACTTTTCGGCCGCCTGCTGTTCTTGTCGTAATCTTCGCAATTCAAAATTGATTTTTAGGGTTCCCAATAAACGTTTTAAGAAAGTATTTTTCCTTTGTCCAAAAAGTGACAACGACAAAAGAATCTCAAATCAATAAATAGAAAGACTAATTATTTTTATTAAAAAGGCGGTTAATATCGTTCAGTCACTCCAGTTTATTATGGACTAGCTGTTCCCCGCGGCTTCGCCGCCATACCATTTTTTTTTTTCAATATATTTTTAATTTTTAAGTTTTATTTTCTCCCTAAAAACATTCCTTGGAACTTCAGGAACGTATGAAAAAAAGAATTAGCCTAATTTGTCCCGCCGTTCCCGAGTTTAGCGCTTAGCAACATTCAATTTTATATGTATGGAAGATATAAATATAGACCCGTGTACAATTAATTAGCGTCAAATAAATTTGCACTTATAATTATGTGCAATATAGATAATTCTGTATGGGAAATTTTTGTGTCAAATGAGACAAAATATTCCAACAGGTCACTTCACTATCTATTTGCTTCCGCACGATTAGCGTTCCTGCTTTCTTATTGTTTCGAATGTTCAAATTTGTGCCAGATTCTAATATTGATAAAACAATGCCCCGCAATCACGAAGTTTACCCAGCGGTGGGACTTTTAATGTCCTCAATCCTCAGTCCTACGGAACCCAATTGCGTACTGATACTGATGTATAATGCTGTTGTTTCTTCTTTATTAAACAAACAAGAATAACTTTTTGTTTATGTAGATGACGTAACACCGCGAGATTCAAGATGGTTTCCTTTTATTTACCAACAACTGCATATTTACTACATATTAAAGAAATAAAATCGAATACCTTGTAAAGAATATAAGTTATCGACGTATACGTTACACTTCATACATCATCAATCACGTCGTTATGCCTTACGGGGTTGACACAGCCTAAGATAACAAGACCTAAAGACCACGCTTAGCACGTTTGTGGGCGCAAAGGTGGAAAGGGGAATCAAAATAGTGACGGGTTGCTAGCCGCATCGCTAATAACGTGATTCCTAAGATTTTCACCCATTCTCTCGGTGGGCTTTTATCTGCGCGGGAAGAGAATCAAATGGTACATTCCGTGTTTTTTCTTCCATCCAGACCACCGTGGAAGTTTGATGACGTAAAATGGGCCACATACAGCATATTATGATAAATAGCAAATCCAGTTTTTCAGCTGCAGTGCAGGGCACAACACCTCAGGTCACCGAGGACGCTCCAAGAAGTCGTCAACGTAAAGGGTCTGCTAGGCTTCTTTTAGGAGCTGGGCTGGCACGAATAGTGCTGCAGCCCACCACGCAAAATAGGCGGCAGTTTACAGTCGACGAGATGCGGAAATCAGCCCGTTACAACACAACATAACATAACATACCCTCATACCCTGTTTTAAATTCCCATTCCTCAACCCCATCAATACCCATCAGATGTTAATGATTTCCCCATCAATAAATCATTCAGCGACAAGTACATGTTAAATATAACATCGAGTTTTCGGACATCACCGGTAGATGTCGGTATGTCGGTAATATTAATCACGTTGACAGATCGCATGTCATTACGCTTAATTTAACACTTTGACAGTAATTGTTACCGACGCCACGTAATAAGCTGTCAAATTGGCCAAGAATGCGAGTACAGGATGTGGTGATTTAATAACATACATAACTTTTAGTGACGGTTTGAAACGATTGACTGTTAATTACATTAGACGTTTTCTACGGGAAATAGACTGCAATTAACCTTCTTAATTTTATTTTTTAGCGTAAGTTTTATTTTTGTAACTTTTAAGGTAGCTTTAGTCTATATAATTTATCATTATTTGCAAAATAAATCAATCGGACTTCGTACTGTGGAAGCTTATAAATAATAATCGCGTTATATACTACGGTATGTACTAATATGTCGAGTTAAAATGTCGTAAGTAATTATTAAATGGTAAAGGATACCTTTGAGATACATTTATACGAAATAATTATAACTGAATTTACATAGTTAAAATTTATATGGAGCCACCTCGGAAACAGGTATGTGACTTTATCACAAAAAATAATTTCCAAATTGGGCCGTAATTTAGAGGTTATCAGCAAGTATTTAAAGAAAAAATACAAATTAAGTTGTTCAAAGCAAAGCTTTGTTTTCAAAGGCACTAGTAGCTCTACAAACGATATTGTGTCATTTTCAAATACCAAAATAAACAAATGTATATTAACGTAAAACTAATAATCTATATCTAACTGCAAACAATACATTTTATAAATACTTTTAACTTTTTTGACATCCTGTATCAAGCCTCAGTCTTTGATCGATAAATAATCGATCCTTTATTGATAGCTGCGATATGCGCAAGCGCAGCGACGTTATGGGCCCATAAATATGAGGGTTCCGCGAAAAACCGATTAGGGTCTAATGCGTTTTGGGTTTAAAAAAGGACAATGCAATTTTATACGAGGATCGACGCTTTTTTTGAAATCGGAGACGCTAATTTTTGCAGCAACAAAAAAGGCGTTTCCGTTGAAAAATGCAGCACGATAAAGGTGATAAACTCTGGACACTCTGGTATCGGGTGGAGGACCATCAATTAACCAAAGGGTTACGTTCTTACCTTTGTTCTGTAGAGCGGGTTCGAGAAGTCCCAGCCTGGCGCCACGAACAGATACCCGCATTTCGATATCTTTCGACTGGCCTGCGAACAAAAGAAATATCTTAAGAAAATAAATTTTTTTTTTGGGGTCAGTAAAGTTCTTACACATAAAGTACTTTTATCCTTTACGGGGTAGAGAGCCTAAGGTAACAATACCTAAAGGCGACGATTAGATTTGTGAGCATATAGAGGGTTCGAAATAGTGATGGGTTGCTAGCCGCATCGCCTATAACTTACTTCCTAAGATATTCTGTTTCTATATTAAATATATATTGTTGTATATATATATTGTGACAATTGAGACAATTGACACCAATTGACCTAGTCCCAAACTAAGCAAGCTTGGAATATGGGAGTTAGACAACGGATAAACATATAATTATAGATAAATAATTACATACATAAATACAAGTATATTAAACATGCAAGACTCGAGACAAACGTTCGTTTTTTTTCATACAAATATCTGCCCCGACCGGGGATCAAACCCAGGACCTTAAGCTTCACAGTTCGGTTCTCTAACCACTGGCCTATCCGGTCGTCTAGTATTATCTATTATATGGTGTAACAGTCATTATATTGTATGTATTGCATCTCTGCTTGCGGCTTCCCTGATCGCTACAATCATACCGTCTTCAAATCAAGGATGAATATTAAGGGTACCAACACATTGCGCCTGCGCATACCGGTGTCGTATCGTATGCCATCATCCCTTTTTAAACTACTTCCAAATTTAGATAAGTGTCTGTTAGTTGGTTAATGGTCGTCGAGCATAAAGCATCTACGGAAGGAGATGGCGCGTAATTTTAATCCCGAATTAAAATAAAACAGCTTTGCTTCGTTTGGGACTACGTCAACTGTTGTCTGTTGTCCGAAGATATTTTTACTAGTAGTTCCCCGGAGCTTTGACCCCCTTTTTTAATTTTTCTTAAAAACATTGCGTGGAAAGGAACATATGAAAAACAAATCCAGCCGTTCTTGTGTTTAGCAAGATTAATTTTATTCAGAATTCGTTTATCGCTATAAATTCGCTTATCGCTATCCCGCGGGAACTAAACCGTTTCCCGAGATAAAAACCATCTTATGTCCTTTCCCGGGACGGAGACTATTTGTATACCAAATTTCAACATATTCGGTTCAGCGGTTAGCCGTGAAAAGGAAGTATAGCTAGAGTAGGCGTGTGAACCCGTAGTATTTACACCTGTGTCAGGAGAAACTAACATCTCACTAGAATCGGCTAACAGATGAAGTATAAGCTAGAGGCGACTCCGGTCTTGAATACTCTGTGCCGTAGGCCCACAATCCTGGGCTCGTAAATTCATTCACAGACAGGCGTAAACCCGCGGGATCAGCGCGAGATGATTTACGATTATCCTTTGCTGTTCGGTACAGAGGGAAAAGGACGAGCGATTTTCTAACTGTCGAAATCGACACTGCTCGTGTAACGCCGGGACGTGTTAACGGAGTATTAGCAAAAGCAGGGCTAGCTGCTAAATCGTTTTCTTGAAAAGAAAAAAAGGGTTATGTAAGGAATTCTGCAGGAGAATCCCTATTTTGCCGATGTTAAGCTTCAAATTATTAGACACAAGAGATCTCGTAAACTAAGTACATGGTGCGACTTCGTTAGATTTTGAAATAACGTACAGTAACGTATATTTCAAGCGAAATAAAGTTATTCTATTCTATTCTATTCTATTCTAAAACAGGGTGAGAAGGGATGGAACTAATATTTTGTGTTTTCACTTGCTACTTAAAAATTCTGGCTCAGCTTGCTCTAAAGGTAGTTTAGCTATATTTTTAGACATTATTTATATCTCCTTTTTTCTGGTAATTCGTTATTACAGCGGAACATTCTGACTACATAGTATAAAACAAAGTCGCTTTCCGCTGTCTGTTTGTATGTATGTATGCTTAAATCATTAAAACTACGCAACGGATTTTGATGCAGTTTTTGCTAATAGATAGAGTGATTCAAGAGGAAGGTTTATATGTGTAATTTGCAGACGAAGTCGCGAGCAGAAGCTAGTAACATATAAACTTGCTTTGATTTTTAAGCCCTTCACAGCTCAGTGTTTGACTTGCACCCTCCCACAAGTGTTGCCAGACCAATAATATAATTTATGTCAGCAGCAACACCGGTAAACCAACATTAAGATGACGTATCGCTTCATCTATCAGCCCTAACTTATTTATGTCGTTCCTAATTAGTTCCACTACTGTAGTAGCTTAGCTTGATTACAAAAAATCGATAATTCATTTGGCGCCATAAATATAGTCCTTTGAATAGTGGCCATTAAATATTACGTTGGGAAAATAGATGGCACCAAAGAATGGGTTCTATTTTTAAAAGTAAGCAATGATAGTACATTACTGCAGAGGCCGTGACCGTGAAGTAAGGGATTGCAGGACGAGATTGGGTACACGGCCGAGTCGTAGACGAGGCCGGATAAAGCGAATCCTGCAATCCCTGTTTCGGGCCGAGGATTGTATAGTGCTTTTCTCAAGCAATGCGAGGAAATCAATTAAAAATTGTTTAATTAGCCGCTTTTTCAATTTTTGAAACATGCCATTTGAACAAACTATTGCTCGCGCCATGTTCCCCGCGCACCCGCCGCCGCACCGCGCCGACCGCACCACATTACTTCTTGTCCTAGGCCGTAAATGTGAAACTTCTTGGCTTCATTTCGCGACATTAAGGCGTACATTTCCGAGCATGTTTGAGAAATAGTACATTACTGCAGAGGCCGGGAAAGAAAGGCTTGCAGGCTGAGTAACGTATATAGACGGCCGAGCTCTGCGAGGCCGGATAGGAGTACGAAGCCTGCAAGTTCTTTCACGCCGAGGCTTGTATAGTGCTTTTCTCAAACATGCAATGAAATAAATAAAAAAACTCCAAAAAAACCCTTAGAATGTTGCCGCTAACGCGTGCATTAGGCAGCGGACGAGCAGCAGCAGGTGCATATCTGCACAATATCCGCATCAGTGGAAGATTACTAGAGTAAGCCCTATACCGAAGTCCAAGGACACTGTCAAAGTCGAAGACCATAGGCCTATTGCCGTCTTGTCAACGCTGGCAAAGCTGTTTGAGTCTATACTCCATCGGACCATATCTGCGCAGATAAAGCCATTTCTAGGCGACTCACAACATGGTTTCAGAGCGAATCGCTCCGTTGATACTAATCTTTTGACCTTGGTTGACGCTATTTCTGAGCATCTTGATCGTGGCATCCAAGTTGATGTCGTGTATTTTGATTTTAAGAAGGCATTCGATCGTGTAGATAATGATATACTATTGCGTAAGCTGAATAACATCGGTTTCTCTCCAAAATTGGTTTCCTTCTTTGCAAGCTACCTGCGCGATCGACAACATCTTGTAATTACATTGATTTCAAGCAATAAATGAATCTGAATCTGAATCTGAATCTGAACAGTACGTTAGGCATGGGTACTTAGTATCAGAACCGTATCATACCAGATCTGGCGTCAGCCAGGGTTCCATATTGGGACCCCTTTTGTTCGGTATAATGATAAATGACCTTGAATCAGTAGTCAGGCATGCCGGATGTCTACTGTATGCTGATGATCTGAAATTGATGTATGGAGTGCAACATTCAACAGATTGTGAAGATCTGCAAAGGGATATAGCTTCGGTGGTTCGATGGAGTGTAGAGAACAAGCTCCATTTTAACACTACCAAATGTTGTGTGTGCACCTTTAGCCGTTCCCCTGCTCCTTTACATGCACAATACTTGCTGGGGGTAGAGCCTATCGACCGTGTTTTCACAGTGAGGGATCTCGGTGTTGTGTTTGATACGCGTCTGACATTCCATGAGCACATTAGGGCACTAGCGCAAGTCTGCTTCCGTAGACTGGGCTTTGTAATTCGCAACAGTAAGGAATTCTACGATCTCGGAGCTATAAAGCTAGTGTTTAACGCATTGGTGAGGAGCAAATTAGAGGCGTCTTCAGTAGTGTGGAATCCTTATGAAAGTACATATGCTTTGCTGCTTGAAAAAAATCCAAAAATCCTTTCTTAGATCTGTTTACAAGAAAATCTATGGGTATTATCCTTTTTTATACCCAACAAATTTTTTACTGGGTTCTCTTGGGTATAACTCCTTAGAGGTAAGGCGTAACAACAATTTGCTCCTCACGGTTTGTAAAATATTGCGCGGGGAATCGGATTGTCCTGAGCTTGTGGGTAGAGTCGTGAGATTGTTCGTCCCGGAAGTTCCACGGATACCTTTGCGACCGCGGTTGCGGCCGCTACTGGCGGTGCCAGGGGCGCGCACGCTGTCACGTAAGAACTCACCGTTGCCTCGCGAGTTGACGCTGCTCAATACGCTACTGACAGCAGCACCTGAGTGTGACCTGTTTGCTTGTCGCTGGCCGTCTGTGCAGCGTGAATGTCAAAGGTTTTGTGAGTTGATGGATGATAGGCAATCCAGTGTTTTTTCTTAAGTTATATATATCTTGTTTTTATTTTTCTCCTTCCTATTTCGGTTTTGTTTTATATACCTATGTACAAGTTTAATTTCGCGGTGTATTGGTGAACACTGTAATGCCGTGTAAATTTATTGAAATAAATAAATAAATAAATATCCTATCCTCCACGTGCGTGTCCTCCAGCAGCGCGCCCCGCGCCCGCTCAGCGGATGACGACCACCACAAAACAAAACACGATCGCTTTGCAGGCCAAGGCCAGCCATTTTGTATGAAAATCCATTACATACCACTTTTCCAACCGCGCCCGCAACGTGATACGTCGCGGCCTATTATTTGGAACGTAAGGTTAACATTTCATTGCATCTTTGAGAAAAAGAAATTTATGAAGATAATCTTGCATTTTGCCAAAATCGTATGAGGATCATTTGGAGACTTAGGGACTGTTTCACCACATTCTGTTAAGTTCCAGTTATCTTAACTGTCAGTTATCTGTGATCACGTCTTTGTTTGTTTTGTAGTAATAAATAGAGACGGAATTATAGATAACTGACACTTAAGATTACACACAAACCCATAAGCGTGAGTGAGACAGCAAGAGAAACACGTATGGAATGCTAGTTCACGTACTGTAGCGGAATCTCTTTGCCATTTTGTATTGTATAAGGGAACGTGCTGGTGTGAAAGAAGATAGTGACTAGGATAGAAAAAAGTATGCTTAGTTGGTTTGGTCACGTAGAGATGGATGTAAGAAGATTAACTAAACAGGTATATATGGGGAGTGTGAATGGGTGCGTTGGGAGGAGAAGGCCTAGACAGACGTTTCGTGATCAAATTGGAGATGTTTTGGAAAAAGGTCGGGTCAAGAGTACCCGAAACCGACGAGCATGTATGAAGAGATTGATGAATGTGGATGAAGCGAAAGAGGTATGTCAGGATCGTAGCAAGTGGAACAGAGTAGTCTCTGCCTACGCCTGTGGGAAAGAGGCTTGACTGTATGTAAGTGATATTGTAAAACAGAAAACTGATTAAGGTTTCGTTTAATTTTGAATATTTTGTTTCTAATTGTAATGTATGTATAGATATTCGCAGTGCGTACCCCCAGTTTGCTAATAAACGAATACTGACCGGACGTGTGCCTTTGATTTGCTGCTACACTACATTGGCGATCGAGGATTTAAATTGGAATTGCGCGGATGTGCAATATAAAAATAATTCGTTGCATATGTGCGTGACGAGTTAGTGTGTTCGTACCTATTAATAAAATTATAGGAGATTACCTATAACGTCGGGACGGTTACTGTGTGGTCGGTCAGGGAGTGCGCATATGAAAGATGGCGGCGGTTGGAAAGATCGGTGAATTTAAAGTGGCATCGGGCAGCTGGAGCCTGTACGTCGAGCGGCTCGATATGTACTTTATGGCTAATGGCATTAAGCCAGAAGCGCAGTTACCTACATTAATTGCAGTGATGGGAGATGAGGCGTACGAGTTGCTAAGTAATTTAGCGAGCCCAAAGAAACCCAAAGAGCTGACGTACGACGAAGTGGTTCTTATCATGCGAAATCATGTCGAGCCTAAACCGTCATTTATGGCGGAGCGATATCGCTTTCGGTTAAGGCGGCAAGGTGAGGAAGAATCAGTCGCGCAGTATGTTACGGAGTTTAAAAGATTGGCGAAGGATTGTGAGTTCGGTGACACGCTGCAGGATAATCTCCGAGACCAATTTACATGTGGATTAAAAAATGATACGATCAAACAAAGATTATTTACAGAGAAAGAATTAACCTATTCGACGGCGGTACGTCTAGCGCTTTCATTGGAAGCGGCAGAGCGAGATGCGGCGACGGTGGAACGGCCGAGTGCGACCGAGAGGTACGGTGTGAGACCGGATTCATCTTCAGTTCATTCGTTCGCGGCCACGCAACTACGTGGCGGAAATAACGGTAATAACCAAAACAGTCGCCGGGGTAATAGTGCGAATACATTAAATATGCAGAATAACGGAGTAATGTGTGCAGTATGCGGAAGGGAAGGCCACCGTGATGCAAGATGTCGGTACAAGAGGTTCACGTGCAGCAAGTGTGGATGTGTCGGGCATCTGAAAAAGATGTGCCCGGCGCGGGCGACGGCCGGCGGGCCCGGCACGAGCAGCGGGCGCCGGCAGGGCGCCGGGGGCACGGCGCGGGGCGCGCGCCGCGCCCTGCATCACGTCCAGGCGGAGGACGACGACACGGCAGATGATGACCCCAGGGATGCGTCGGGGACCGACGTAGAGGAGGACTTATATCATCTATGTCTGAACGGCTACAGACCGGTGAGCATGGCACTGTGTATAGATGGTACCATCATCGACATGGAGATCGATACAGGTTCTGCGGTTTCTTGTGTTAGTAAAGAAACTTATCTTAAATATTTCGGCCATAGATCGATCGAACCATTCGATTTAACATTAAAATTTTATGATGGAAGTAAAATCAAACCGTTAGGGGTTATAAGACCGGAGGTGAGATATGAAAGTAGGCATAAACATTTAGAATTGTTTGTCATAGAAGGTGGAACAATATCACTATTAGGCAGACAGTGGTTAAGCGAGTTAGGCATTCAGATTCCAGTGTTTCATTGTCAGCCCGGGAATAATAACGAATTAGGAAAATTGCTCGACAGGCATAAGGAGTTATTCAGCGGCGGGCTGGGGCGGTTCACTGGTGGCAGGGCGACGCTGCGCGTGAGGACGGACGCGGCGCCGGTGTACTGCCGCGCGCGGCCGCTGCCGTACGCGCTGCGGGACCGCGTCGACCGAGAGCTGGACGAGATGCTGCGCAACGGGGTCATCGAGCCCGTCGACACCTCGGACTGGGCCACGCCGCTGGTACCGGTACGTAAAGCGGATGGTGGATTAAGAATATGTGCAGATTATAAGATTACCTTGAATCCGAATTTGCTGATCGATAGATACCCCCTGCCCAAAATAGACGACCTGTTAGTTAGACTGAACGGAGCGCGCGTTTTTTCTAAAATTGACCTAACGCAAGCGTACAATCAGATAGAATTGGATGAATCGAAACAGTACACGGTGATTAACACACACCGAGGATTGTTTAGGTATAATAGATTAGTGTATGGGCTGGCATCTAGTCCCGGAATTTTTCAAAGAATAATGTCAAATTTACTGAACGATATACCGCAGGTAGAAGTATTTTTGGATGACATTTTGATAGGCACGCCGGATGAAGTATCACATTTGGTAACGTTAGAAAAGGTTTTACAGAGATTAGGAAGCCATGGTATGAAATTAAAAAAAACCAAATGTTCTTTTTTTGCTGAAGAGGTGCAATATTTGGGTTACGTTATTTCGAAAGATGGCATTAAAGTAGATCCTGATAAAATCGAGGCAATCGTTAAAATTCCACAGCCTCAGAACGTTACGGAACTAAAATCTTTTTTAGGGGTAGTAAATTTTTATGCTAGATTCGTAGCCAAGTTGAGCACAATTTTGTCACCCTTATACGATTTATTGAGGAAAGGCGTCGCGTGGAAGTGGAGTAAACCGTGCCAACAGGCATTTAAAACCATAAAACAGGTTTTGGTGAGTGCAGAAGTATTAAGCCATTACGATCAAAACAAACCGCTGATACTAACCACCGATGCCAGCTCGCGCGGTATCAGCGGCGTGCTGACGCAGCCCTGCGCCGGCGCGCGCGCGGGGGAGCGGCGCGAGCGGCCCGTCGCCTATGTGTCGCGGTCGCTTAATGACGCGGAGCGCAACTACTCGCAAATCGATAAAGAGGCTTTGGCAATAGTATTCAGTTTCGAGAAATTACACCAATTCTTGTACGGTAGGACATTTGTTTTACGAACAGATCATAAACCACTCGTTAGCATATTCGGCCCTAAGCAGGGTATTCCGGCAATGGTAGCCAGCAGGTTGCAGCGGTGGGCGATCAAGTTATCAGCTTATACCTACGACATAGAATATGTGCGAACGGACGCAAATGGCGCCGACGGCTTATCGCGCTTACCGGTTCCGGTAAAGAATGCAACATCACTAGATGGCCCACCGCCGGAACAGACATATTTACATTTTGCAGAAAATGATTTGTTGTTAGACTATCGCGAAATTAAAAAACAAACACAGCGGGATCCCTTTTTATGTCGCATTCTAAATTATATACGGTCGAGTTGGCCCACAGAGATAGATATAATTAATTTACGGCCGTATTGGAATAGAAAATCCGAATTGTACGAAGAACTAGGATGTGTTATGTGGGGTCACCGCGTGGTTATACCGGAAGGGTGCCGAAAAAAGGTATTAAGAGTATTACATGAGAGCCATATGGGGATAGTAAAGACCAAAGCCTTCGCGCGGAGTTATGTTTGGTGGCCGGGCATTGACGAAATGTTAGAAGCTATGTGTCGAGAGTGTGCTGTTTGCGCGGCCGAAGCCGACGCGCCGCCGCAGCACGCGCCCTCGATGTGGCCGTTCCCGACGAAACCTTGGTCTAGGGTACATATTGACCACTTAGGTCCTCTTTTTGGTAAAACATATCTAATTTTAGTAGACGCGCGAACTAAATGGCTCGAGGTATTTCCAGTTTCTAGCACCTCGGCTAGTTGCACTATCGAGAAGCTAAGCGAAGCTTTCGCTCGTTGGGGTTTGCCTAGACAATTGGTATCGGATAATGGATCGGCATTCGTTAGCGTAGAGTTCTCCGAATATTTGTCGAGTAATGGTATTGAACATGTGTTTTCAGCACCATATCATGCGGCGTCCAACGGCGCCGCGGAAAATGGAGTTAGGACTATTAAAAGAGTAATAAAAAAAGCTGTAAGGGAAAAACGAAATGTAATTATGGCAATAAATACTTTTTTGTTACACTATCGTAACACGGCTCACTGTACTACGGGAGAAAGTCCCTCCGCATTAATGTTAGGTAGATCAGTACGCACGAAGTTAGATGCGCTTAGACCAGATTGTGAGAAAAGGGTGCGTGAGGAACAAAAGAGACAGGTAGCGAACGCGGCGGGTGCCCAACGATCTCTAAAGCCTGGTGAACAGGTGTGGGTGCGTCAGTATCAAGGTCATAACAAATGGACACAGGGCCAAATCAAAGAGAGGCAAGGAACCACGGATTACTCGGTGTTGGATAGTTTGGGTAGGGTGTCTCATAGGCATATCGATCAGTTAAGGCGGCGATCAGGTATTATAATCTGTCCACCAGATCCACCGGCTTTACCGGGACCACAAGAGCGAGAGACAGACGACAGGCCGACCGAGGCCCCCACCTCAAGTGCAGCGCCCCTACCCGCAACGCCAGGGCCCAGCCAACAGCGGCCGGCCAGGCTCACCCCAGAGTACAGGCCCAGTCCACCAGCGGGCGCGCTAAGCAGAACGCCGGTACCGTCATCGCCAGAGTCTGACTCCAGTGAGACTTTTATGTCGCCCTCGCCGCCATCGGAACCGCCCCATGCCACGCCCCCAACGCAGCTTCAACCCCGATACATCAGAGAATGTAGGTTAAATAAACCTCCAAAGTATAAATTTTGATGTCGCAACAGATCAGTATTCATATTTTTTTAAGTGACCCTATAATTATTTATTAATATTTACCTAAGTTGATAGTTCTAAAATCGATAGTTGGATAGTTTTGTAGTTACTGAGCTGAGACTTCAGCTGTGATAACGTTGTATACCTACTGAAGTACCAAAATGGATACATTTGCCTACAATCGAGTTTGTCACTTAAATTAACATGTATGAGGTTCAGATTGAAAACAGTTGAATAGTTTTTTTAGTTGTAATGTTTCACAAAACGAAATCGCATGTAATATCCGTACTCCAAAGTACCTACCACATTAAATAACATAGAAATGCAATAAATGTCATTCATACCTATTATTGTAAAATCACAGGCGATCAAACAGTTAAAATAAAACTTTATAACAACAACCGATACACAGAGTTATTGTATTATATTTTATTGTATTTTCATACTACTTAAATATCATTAAATCATTAGAGCAATTAAAATTAAAACAGGGTAAAAATGTAATAAGTGGTTTGGTTCAGGAGAGTATAATGTATGAATAGTATGTAGGTACCTAGTTACAGACGTAAACCAATAGCATCACTCATTGGAAAACAAGAGAGTAAGTAGATACCTACCTAGGATTAAGAGATCTTGTTGGTATTGGATACTTAGTTAAGTAATTAACGTGAGAATAGTATAGGTTGCTGACTGAGATAAGTAAGTAAAATGGCAAGGCCTACCTTTGCCTACTTAGCTACTACTGTATAAGTTCTTTGTTAGCATGTGTTTGTTTAGTTACTGTGGTCTGGTGAATAGGTATATATTGCTGATTTAATTTAAGATTAAGTAAGTTTCTTGTACCTAAGTGTAGCTTAGATTAAGAGAAGAGTAGTGTAATGTATGTATAGATATTCGCAGTGCGTACCCCCAGTTTGCTAATAAACGAATACTGACCGGACGTGTGCCTTTGATTTGCTGCTACACTACACTAATACTTTCAGATATAATTCGCGATCGTTTCATCACAGAATTAATCGATTTCCCAACCCGGGAGCGAGGCCGTGGGAACTGGGCGACTTGCACTTTCGTTGATCCCTGATAGTTGCGCGCGCGCAAGCTCATAGATTTATCATGCTTACACATGGGCCTCGTGGATCCTTGGTGAAAGTTTAGGATTTATACCGCAATGTGTACACACAGCATGAAGGAGATAGATCTTCAGATCCGACGTTATGAGATCCAGTGATCACGCTTGATCGCACTAGAATGATGATTTAGGGAATGAGAAAATTAGACAATGTGATGTTGATGAAATAATAGAAAATAAACACGCGATTGTTGATAAAAATGATGATAAAACTGACAAGGAAAGTGAAACAGAACTATTCGCACGGATTGAATCAGAACTATGTAAGTATAATCAATTCAAAACTCAACAAAGGATGTCGAACAATAGGCAAAAACCAACAAAAGTGACACTTTCTATCAACAACAATGAGATATGAAATAAAAAGCGAGAACGAATCGTGTCGATGAAGTCACGACGCCACTCGATAAAAGTCGAGAAATATACTCGCTATCGCTTCCGATCGACGAATCCACAATTGTTGAAAGATCGGGTCAAAACTGATAAATAACAGACGGAAAAAATCAATCCGTATCGCCGTATCGTTTTTCTAAAACTCTAAGAAAATCGACACGGCGCCATCAAGCAATCAAGAAAACGGGAGCGTTGAACTGGGTCAGGAAAAAACGCCACATTGGGTTCAAGGAAAAATAAAGTCAACAATGAAGTCACAGGGAGACGCGTTCGACCGACAAGTGTCGAAACACCGGGAGGTAGAACCGCTACCGGCGTAATTATCAAATGTAGACCACTCTCACTGCGGCAAAAAGAACGCCACGACGTAAAGAAAGCAACGTCAGGTGCGCCCTCATTTCACTTTCCAATGACTTATCTTCGCCGCAGCGCTCCAAACAGAACTTTAACGCGAAAGGCAAAGATTCCAAGTGCATCTGGGGACTGCGTCAGTAAGCATTTCATTATCAAGATTTACGAGGAAACCCTTTAAAACTCGTTAATTGTGAACGTTCTCGCTTTCTAATGATTTTTGAAAAATTTCGCGTCTAAGTAAAGTTTGTTACAAACGATGAGCGTATGACGTCAATCAATTTTGACGAGGATGGATAACAATGGCATCTAATTACGGGGACTATATTTGCATATTCAATTTGTGTGCTCATATTCGCGATATTCACGTAAACTTCTTGTTAGTCTATTACAATCCATCTAACGCTTTTGTAAACAAAAAGTCCCCCAAGTTCATGTAAAATTTCAATACAATATTTAATAATCATAGTCTAATTGTAATTGTTGTAAAATGTCGTGAAATATCAAGTGTGATCCTTCAGCATGCCGGTGGATGTGATGCTTATTCCATTCAATTTCCGTGTGAATTTTTGTGTGATGTTTCCGGCTTCCATCGCCTATTTTTACGGATATGTATAACTTAGGTCTATAAGTCCAGAGGCTTTACTGAACCAGTGAGCTACATCTTCGGCCTCATCTGCACTTACCATCAGGTGAGATAGAGGTCTATCGCTGGTCAATTTATAATTAAAAAAAAAAAACATTTTTTATGTTATTGGTTTGTTTACAAAGGCTGTAAAATAGAATAAAATGCATGCATAACGTAATAGTTTCTGCATTTCCTCGATCAATCAAACAAAATCATCGAAACCGTAGCTACTTGAAACGTTATCAATTCGAGAGTCTAAAGGAAATACCAGAGTCTAAGTTCATATTCCTAATCAAATTTAGACGTTTCCAAGTCAATTTGCTAAGTATTAAAACGTCGGTCGATCGTTATCACCTGTAAATCATTCTGTGCATTGTGCGCGAGCGCAGGTAATGATCGCCCATTTAGCGGATCAGAAGATCCCATTGAGTCGGCTGCTGACAGATCTGGTTTTTGTTCACCTTTAAGCTTAATTTTGATAGGTTGTTATATTTTATCGGTAGCTTTATTTAGATCGCCGCGGTGCTTTTAGCTGTTATTTTTGCACAATGTAAAGTAAGTCCTTTTTGCAACTGTAATATTTATTAAGCTGTATAAGATGTGAAGTTTTATAATAACGTTTCTGAATAACAATTCGGCATAATTTATCCTACTTCAACACAGATGTATTTTTGCCAATCGTTAAGTTGTGATTTACTTACCTACTGAATATTTCTTAACTATGTCTACGATTAAATTCAGCGTAACATTAGTGGAAAGACTATCGTTTTTACTTGAAGTTGTTAGGTGCTAAATATGTGATTGTTCCGACTGTATTTTGTTTAAATTACAAGTACAAGGCGTTTCACAATCATTCTGGAATATTTCAACTGTTTTACGCTCTAAGCCGGGTACACTTCGAGATGTAACTGAAACAGGAGTATGGTTACAACACGCAGATGAGGTTATAGTTTCTATGAACCCTATCTACTTTATGTGTTTGTAATTGCTGAGGCCATTGAGCCGTCTCAAATATTCGCATGGTCAGATTTCTGTAGCAACACCGTTGACATTCGACCTCCAGCTGTCAACGTTGTCACCGACTTGTAACACGAGTTGACAGATTGGCAATTTCCTTTGACGTATTTGCTAATGATATCATTTGTGTTACATGTGATATTGTTAGCGTGAACTGATTGGACACCGATTAGAACAAAAACAAACGTTTTAGAATCATAACTATTCGTTGTTCAAGATGAAATTATGAAACTTTATAGGAAACCTGTACGAATGAATATACTTTGTAAGCAATCACCGCCAACCTTGTGTTAAGAATTTGAAACTCCTTCGTTATCGCAAATGAAAACAGACTTTGTTAAAGAGAACACACTCTTTGGACAGGGCAGTGACGTTGACAGGTGACAGATATCAACGTCACGTTTTGGCGCGAAGCGCTCGAGAAGGGACGCTAAGAGTGTATTGTCGTGCTGATTGTGAGAAGCTGTGTGTAGCGATAAGTTCGAAGTATAAATCTGTTATGTTAATAGAAAATTTAGTGATTAGTGATCAATAAGAAAACACTACGTCTATGAGGTTTCTTGCTCGTTCTTCCCGCTGAGCATCGTACTGAACTAGCTCAATGTACTCTGTGTTGTTGACCAAGTGAAAAAAACGATGTGCGCTACTAAACTGATATTCAATGGATGTAAAAGAGGATAACACTTGGACGACCATAATATTATTACCAACCATTTAAGTTCCATGGCGACTTACGACCTAACCTAGACCTCACGTGCCTATGCGCAGTTAAAGTTAAATAAATAGCCTGTAAAGTTTATTTTAAACTCGGACTTGCTCTAAAGCACGCTCCTAGTGACAGGTCTGCGTACGCGCAGTTGCTCAACTGCGGCGACGTTGAGTAGGGTTATGATTTAATTGCGCTGATAATTAAACCGGTTTGGTGAAGGATAATTAATAAAATTATGAAACCGTACAAAATACATGGGCAAATTGTAGTGCAATAAAAAAACTCATACCTACTTATTTTGTTGGTAAACCCTTTTAACAATGTTAATGAATTTTAGAATTTGATATTTTAATCCATATTTTTATATTGTTTTTTATTTCTTTTTGACTTTTAAATTTCATTTCATGACATTTTTGATTTGTATTTAAATTGTTTTACTACTATTATCTGTGATTTATGTTATCACGAGCACCACTATAAGAACACTCATAATAAGACTTTGGCTAAGTCTATATTGTCTATTCCCTCTAAAAGCACTTGTTGGCTTATGGCTCTAAAAGTGCTCTATCGTTACTCTGCCAGCCATAGACTGCCAGATCTAGGTAAAACTTTTACAGGATCAACATTAAATTTACGATGAAAATGCATGGCTACCAACCTAACAAATTATTTCATTCGAATGGTTTTTTATAGAACTAGAACTTTCTGAACGAAATGCGTAGATGCCAACATAACAAACAAGATTTTTTAATAACGTCACTGGCAAGTTTGTAAACGTTTTGGCTAAATGCGCCAAGAATGCAAGGCTATAAAAAAAAAGTTAACGTTAATTAAAAACAAAGTTTACTATAAACAAACTTTCAATTTTTTCGTTACTCGTTTTCATGTTTCCCGCTCTTGTCTTGTTTGTTAAGTATTTGTTATTATTTGATTGCAATAGTTTTAACAAAGTTTTGTAACGTATCATAAAAAAATATGGATGAAAACGAAATTAACTCAACACCGGAAGAAATATCCGCAGCGGCCCAGGAAGTGATGGAAAATTCGTTGCCTAGAAAATCTCGGCAATGATAAAACCTAGGTACGAGAATTTCTGCGTGGAGACTGGAAAACTGGACTTCTTCATTTTTGGAGAACGTATTACTCTAATTTAGTAAGTACCTACTTAGTCGTAGAAAAAATATTGTATGCAACGTTGTATTAGCAAGTCAAAAAAAGCTCGTGGCGAATTTCTTACGATGTTCGCTACGCTCACATCGTAACCCACACCACTCGCCTTTTTTGACCCCTCTAATACAACTGTTGCATAAAATACTAATATATGACGACTCTTTTGAGAAAACATTATTATTTCTTAGTTCACATTGTAGTCCTTATTTCTTATATTAATTTAAATTTTTAATTGTTTACATCTTTATTTTACACTGAATGAATGATCAAATTAACCAATCAACGTTCAGTGGAGGTCTAAAACTTGGAGCCAATAAATAAATCGAAGAGAAAATCCTCTCATGTCAAATTACTTTAAACTAAAAAGTTACAACGTTGCACGTTCAACAATTACACATTTTCCACCGCAGCTTTAAAAATTATCCCACACATATCATCGCAACCACAATCCATTACGTACAAGCCAATACGTTTTCACTTAGTGAATTACGTTTTCCACCGTGGAACACAACTTTCCACGCAATTGTTGGGAAAACTTTCGCCTGTGGAAATCGCGACTCTACTGCCAACTTTAAAGGCACAGCGATAGAGTTGTGATGTATTGTCAATTGTTTTTGTCGCGCTTGCTGCGTTTGAGTGTCTTTTGTTTCTGCTAAAGAGGTCAACGACGTGTCGGGCACAGGTTGGTGTTTAGACAAAGTTATGACAGGAAATGGTCTTCTAAATAGCAACACTCTGTGAGCTATAAACTACGTCATGAGATTCCGAAAAGCTGCCAATGTGTTGCCATTAAAATAAAATAGTTTTACACTGGTATTTTTTTTTTGCTTTTTTAAATGATGTACTTCTAAGTACTTTTTAAGAATAATTTGTAATTGTAAAGAAAAATTAAATTCAACTGCCTGAGAAAACGATCTTATTTAAATATTAGTCGCACTAATTGATTTTTAATTTGAAAGGATTTTATTTTATAAAAGAAAAAACCGCCGCGTATACGCAGTGACGTGTCGTAGGTATGCGTCACGTTTTCTCACCGTTTCTTCATACATTTTGTTGCGATTCCGTACCGTCACCGTTTTTTAAGCGGCAGTGTGGTCGCACCCTAAAACAACATTCGGGTTCGTATTTGGCGTACCAATAACGTACCTACGTTGGTTACTTTATAGCTAGTTCTCTGCGCCTAAGTCTTTCTAATTTAAAAAAAAAGTTAAGTTCAACGACCTCCGAAACATTTCCAACCAATATCGATACCGCATGTTACGCAATGCTGACCGGCGCACCTGTCAGACCGCGAAAACTGCGCCTGCGCCGGTCACACATTCGAATTGAGCAATCGCCGACGACGTCCGGAGACGAACGTTGCAAAGCCTTAAGCCTTAAGCTGAAGCCCCATAGTCAAGTACTGGTTATCTGTGCACCAGAACGGGAATCACAAATGACTTGAGGACACTAATATTATAACCTTTACTGACATCCTACGTTTGTATCTTGTATCTTGTATTTTCTATTTTTTGTAACTATGGGTGTACACCTGCAAATAAAAATTTATTATTATTATTATATTAAGGTTTAAGGTCTATCTGACAGTTAAATCTAATACAGGATCAAATGACACTGAAAATTAGAACACATAGAAAAATCCAAACAGCAAAGCTATGGCCGGGAATCGACCCTACCCTATAGATGGTGCAGCGAGCACGCGTCACGGAATGGTGAGGATCCAGGTTCGATTCCCGGCCAGAGCTCTACTTTTCTGATTATCTGTTCTAATTTTCAGTGTCGTTTAGAACGGAGAAATCACATCAGTTAAGGATATATATACACACACACACACACACACAAATCACGTCTTTATCGCTTACGGGGTAGACAGAGCCTAAGGTGACAACACCTACAGGCCACGTTCAGCAAGTTTAAGATAAGGAGGAGGACTAGGGGGGGTTTATTCGGTTAAGGACCCCTTGTAAAGATCTACGAACCCCTTGGGTCCTTTCAGCCGCCGGCCAGTAATTACAGGCCCATCAATTCTCACCCACTAAATCTCGACAAAGATTATACCTGGAAATAATAGCAGTCTATAAAAATATTTAGGAGTCAGCATCACTGCAGTCTCACCCCTTATTCATAAACGCTCTATAGGCTTCTGCTAACTTAGCAATCGTTTGTCCTTATCTGTGAAAGGTAAATGTCAATGTGACAGATAAGGACAAACGATTGCTAAGTTAGCAGAGGCCTATAGAGCGTTTATGAATAAGGGGGATCTTTACAAGTATTGTTTTATAGTTCTTCAAAACAAATCTTGTACGCGCAAACCAACATAACTTGAACCGTTCACTTGTAGACTTTATACGGAGTCAGGTGTTTCTACGTTGGTCAATGTCAATGTACGACCAATAAACACTGACATCGACCTCCGTTAAAGCGGCAATAATAGCCCAAACCCTCTCATTCTGAGAGGAGGCCTGTGTCTAGGAGCAGGACGTCAGAGTAGAAACGACGACGACAAATAAAATGGCGCCCTCAGTTAATTTATTTTCTGTTGTCGTGCACTTTTTAGGGTATTTGTCTCTTTGATTTTTTTTCAACTAAAATTTACTCTTAATAAAATTGTTCTGCACGAATAACGTTCAGCAATTAACAGTCTAGTTTGATAACTATAATTACTTATTAAACCTGACGAAGCCTACGTTGCAAATACTAATTGTAATAATAAAAAAAATTGGTTGCCTGTAAAGTCGGTATACGGGCGAAAGTTTTACGTGACAACGACTTTGAGTGGTAAAATAATTTTAATGTGAATATTCATTCGTATAGTAGGAAGAAGGATGAAATAATAGTAACAATTTAAAACATTTATTTATACAAAGAATTATATTTAACACTAACTGTGCTCGAGTGGAAGGGACGCGTGCCTTTCACTTTTTATGTCTGTCTCTCTCGCTCTTAGGCGGGCTAACCATGCCCGAGTGGAAGGGACGCGTGCCTCTCACTCGCTCTCATTGTGAGCGCATAACGTGAGCGGAGCGTAACGCAGTTTCTTGAAGTGTCACCCGGCAAACCAATTTATAAGACGTTGTCACGTCAAAAATAAAAAAAATTATCTTGGGACAATTGACCTAGTCCCAAAACTAAGCAAAGCTTGTGATATGGGCACTAGACAACGGATAAACATACTTATATAGACAAATACATACTTAAATACATATTAAACATCCAAGACTCGAGAACAAACATTCGTATTTTTCATACAAATATCTGCCCCGACCGGGGATCGAACCCCCCCCCCCCCCTAAATATAAATAAATCAAAAAGAAATCAAGTAAATAGTAATAGTTTTATTTCAGAACTTGCTACAACAATTAATTGTTAGTTATTTCAAATCAAGACTAATGTGAGTTTATCCAATACTTAGTTTTAATTTATAATGCTACAGAACCACCTCATTCATATTTGTTCATATGAATAGTTCTTTAAATTGGTCGGGGGTCGTTACGGCTATTATTGCTCAAAATAGTCAGCGCGGGCGGCTATTTTAATCGGCGCCCGCGCACTTTTTGTACACAAATTGCTCGCGGTCGCTGTTGCAGCAGTTTGCTTTTAATTACGAGTTATAATTTTTAATCACTCGAGATTGTTCACGTTGCCTTTTTAAAACCAAATACTTGGCGTAAATCCGGCTGTTTTTTTTTCGTTTAATGTTGTACGCGCAATGACGGAAAAAAATACAAATTGGAATGAAGTTGAAACAGTACCAGTATGAATCTGTTGTTACATACATCACTACATAGTATAAAACAAAGTCGATTTCTCTGTCCCTATGTCCTTATGTCCTTATGTCCCTTTGTATGCTTAAATCTTTAAAACTACGCAACGGATTTTGATGCGGTTTTTTTTAATAGATAGATTGAATCAAGGGAAAGGTTTATTTATATGTATAATACATGCATAATATACCGTGCGAAGCCGGGGCAGGTCGCTAGTACATATATAAATAACGTTTTTATCCCTTACGGGGTAGACAGTGCCTAAGTTAACAAGACCTAAAGGCCATCCGTTGTTAAATTTAATAAATAAATAAATATCTTCGGACAATTGACACCAATTGACCTAGTGCTCAACTAAGCAAAGCTTGTGGTGTAACATGGGTACTAGACAATGGATAAAAATGCTTATAGTACATATTAAACATCCAAGACTCGAGAACAAACATTGAAATTTTTCATACAAGTATCTGCCCCGATGGGGGTTCGAATTCGAACCTGGGACCTCAAGCTTCACAGTATGGTTCTCTAAGCGCTAGTCGTCCGGGATATTTATTTATTTTATTACTTGGATCTATAAATACTCCTTTGATTACAGCTTAACATATCAATTGAGCTAAAGATTACTAATAAACATCTACGTCATTATAGCGCCATTTAAGATAAGGTTTATCATAATTAACTGCATATTCACTTTTATATATGTTGGTCATTAGCAGAGTTAAGGCCAGAAATATGCTTTCAACATGCAACTACCGTGAGACTCAAGCCAGGAGGAAGGACTACGTAGTAAGAAACATATCGAGCATTATACGACTTTATTGGGCAAAAGCAATGTATACGTGGCATATGTGATGCCCCCCTCTAGCATCTTGCAAACCACTTTTTAAAAGACTAAATTTATTGACAGTCCCTTGTTTATATATATTTGAAATATGTAGCTTTGTAAAATCTCATCCAGAATATTTTAAAAGGAAGGACCAGGTGTGTCATTTCAATA
Organism: Pandemis heparana; assembly: GCA_963854515.1. Taxonomy (NCBI): domain Eukaryota; kingdom Metazoa; phylum Arthropoda; class Insecta; order Lepidoptera; family Tortricidae; genus Pandemis; species Pandemis heparana. The sequence continues at coordinate 1,595,759 of OY978009.1, read as the reverse complement.
CCAGATACCCAAATAAGTTAATTTATCCTAAAACGAATACGCTTTTGTATCGCAGAAACTGTTTTCCAATGGCAATACGGATGTTTAACAAGCTGCCTAAGAACATAGCTGAGTTGCCCCTAAGTAAATTCAGATTTAAATTATTTCAATGGCTTAAGGACAAAACATTTTATTCAATCAAAGAATACTTAAAATGAATAATTGTAATTGTAATGTAATAAATTGTAATTGTAATGTAATAATTTATAGTAACATTCATATTTTAATTTATTGTTTAATAATAATGAAAACTGTAAAATGTGCTAAGTGTTTCAAATTTCAAACTACATACAAAAACCACTTTAGAAAATAAGATAATGTTTGCATGCCAATTTATTTGGTTAGACGTGTCGCTGGACATTAATACTAAATACTTAACTTTTTTACCATGTCTAAAGCAAAATAAATTATTTTATTTCATTTCATTTCATTTCATTACACGTGAGTTATCCGTTTGTGTAGCTGTAGACTGACCGCTTAACTGAGTCCTCGCCTGCCCGTCTTTTTTGTTATCTAACTAATATTATAAATGCGAAAGTATGGATGGATGGATGTTTGTTTGTTACTCAATCACGCCATGTCACATTCATACATGAACTGTCAAAATGAACGCGATGGCGATTGCGAGCGAATAGACAATAAGCCTACGTCTATGGGTGGTGTAGCGGTGTAGATGGAACTCATCATGGAATGATGAGGATCCGGGTTCGATTACCTTCCTTAGCTTTACTTTTCGGATTTTTCTGTTCTAATTTTCAGTGTCGTTTAGAAATTTAATATTAGTAAAACAATTTCTCGTGCATGTTCCCTATTCGCAGAACTAAGAGCTAACGACCTCAGACGCCTAAGTACTTATTTAAAACGATGCGTTCCGGCGGAAAGTTGACTTTTATAATAAACATAATATTTTCAGTTCGCTAACCGCGTCGTAAAGTGAGAGGTTGTGTAATTCGCGGCGTGACGTGCGACTTTCTACTTGACGGATTAACAAACTATAGTTGCGTAACGGTAGTTTAAGTTAAGGGCTTGGCTACATGTGGTCACAATACACAGATTATACGACATTAGTGCTGTTTAATCCCTCCAAAACACAAGTTTGCGTACTCGTACTCGTATTTACTGCAAAAAAGCACCCGTTTGTCGCTGCTCCATGCTTCCAAGGATCACCCCTTAACACTTCGGAGAGTGTTGGGATCCTCGGTGTCGATGTTTCGAGCACAGTCAAATATGGCGATCACCTAGAAGGGAAAACCAAGTCAGCTGCTAGAATGTTGGGCGTGCTTGGCTGTTCTAAGCGATACTTCACTCCGAAGCAGCGGCTTCAGATATATAAAGCCCAGGTTCGGCCGAGGATGGAGTATTGCTCTCATCTATGGGCTGGCGCACCCCAATATCAGCTGCTTTCACTTAATCGCACACAGCGCAGGGCGTCCCGAGTCGTCGGCAACCCCTCACTCTCCGATAAACTCGATCCTCTTGCTCTCCGCAGAGACGTTAGCTCCCTTTGCGTATTTTATAAAATCTACAACGGGGAATGCGCTGAGGAACTCTTTGACCTCATTCCAGCTGCGGGGTTCCATTACAGATCCACCCGTCGTAAGCATTCATTTCATCGACATCATGTTGATGAATGGCAGTCTTCGACGGTGCGTTTTAAGCGGTCTTTTTTGATACGAACTTGCAAAATCTGGAACGAGCTTCCCGGCTGGGGTCTTCCCATCGAGTTACGACCTGGGTGCCTTCAAGAGGCGAGTGTACAATTTTCTGCAGGGCCGACAACGCACTGGCATCGCGTAAAGCGCTGCCAGTGTCTATGGACAGGGGTGATCATTTAACATCAGGTGACCCACTAGTTCTTTTGTCTGGCCTCTCTAACATAAAAAAGATATATATGCTAAGGCGTGCGTGCAGGGAGTAGTCAGAATAAGCAGCGCATATATATTTTGGTGCTGTCTACCGCTGCCTATCCTGAAGACGTTTCGCACGCCACTGTCGGCTGGGATCGCCAACATATTAAGACTTAAGATTTACTATTTACTGTCTATTCTATCTGCAATATAAAATTACATAATCAGTATGTCGAAGCAAAAATGTATTAATAACTTCTCTGTGGCCTCTGATGTATGAACGACAAGTCCCTTAGCCTTTTACTTCTATAAAAAAAATCGAGCCCATGTCGATTTTAATTCCTCAAATATGGAATAGTAATAAAATACTAGCAATCATATCGTCAGGCAGATTTATTGAAATAGATTTTTACTTTTGGCACAACTTAAGCAGGGCCTTAAAATCTCTGCAAGATAATAATATGACTTGTACTAACTCACGGCTAATTTCCGATAAGCCTGTAAACTATTCAGCTAGTTTCGGTCTGATTCATAAGACCTTCTTCAGTGACTACTTTTTGTATTTTATTAGTCACTTTTAAATCTAAAACCTACTCTCATTCAGTCAGGTTAACCATCCTGTTCAATCTCAATAAAAGTAAAACGGCTAAAACGGCCGTACTAATCTGTATTTTATTAGTTTTATTCAGAGCATAGCATTAATCATTTAAAACTGGAACCGTGTCAACATGACTCAACAGCTACTAACTTTAGTATCCAGTACAGTTTTTACATCCACAATAATCTATACTATTTAAATTGACACCTTATTTTCAATACGAAACATAACTCAAACGCCATCCGCAACTCGGTCGTATATTCAAAGGATAACCGAAGAGCGATAAAAAAAACATAACATACGAGGTCATACTTTTTATGACCTTATCTCAAACGTTAATTTATTGTCAAAAGGGTTATTTACGATCCCACAAAACAGTTTACACTTGTGCCGGCCCGTAAATCAAGTTAAGTGGTCACTTTTGAAAGTTTTAATAAAGCTTAAGCGTTTTCAATACGAATTATAAATTATGTTTTGAAACTACGTTTCCAACGGCGTCGTAAAAACGTTAAGTACGCAGCTAAATAGAAAAGTTACTGAACCGGATGGTTGTATTTGTATTCGCGCACGAAATAGTATGAATACATTACTGTCGTTAATAGTACTACGAGTATGAGTAGCTGTAAACGCAACGCGCATTCCTATAAGTAATTCTGACAGCTGGGCCCACATAGCTCAATGCCTCTAACATTTAAAATGTGTGGCGACACTGCTACCTACCACACTGCTCGCTACCGATTTCAATGCAACACCTCACCGGAATACATTCATAATTTTCTTTGGGTCAAGAAAACCACCATCCTAAGAAGAGCCCCCATTGTTTTCGACTCCGAGCAAAAATGCGAACATCGCGATTGTTCGGGGTCCTATTAATTCTGGATACGTTAAAGCACGTCCCTTTCAAGTTCAAGATGGCGCCGGCGTATACGTGACGTTTCTAAAGGCGGGAAACAATGGCTACACCGTTATGAATATTGAGAACTCATAGGGATATAGTCAAACGCATGCCTCAACGATTTTCGCCGCACGTCAAAATACTAGAGCCGTGTATCACTTACAAACTTGACTTTACCGGCATTAGTGGCGCTGCAATCAAACCTGTAATATAAACAGTACCAGCCGATGTTAGTTTCAATTTTGACCACTGCCTCTTGTAAATTTGTGTTGTAGTCATTTCGCGCGCCATTTTGGAAGCACTCTAAATTCAAATTCCTCTTTTACTTTATTGTTTACACGCCAACGGCCAGTTTTAAAATGTACCGAGTTTCATTTGTTATTCGTAATAGCATAGCCATTTGTTTCTGACAAATTTATTTGGAATTGGTGACTCATTAGACAGATATTGAATATTTATTAGTATTCTACTTGTGTTTATTTCGAGTACCTATTGCGCCGGATCCTTGAGGTTTCTTAGAAGGGAGATATGTCTAATGCAATTATTGCAATACCTACAGGAAAAACTTGGGCAAAATCTAAAAATACGACCGAGCACAAATCTTATTTCTTTGAATAACATTCACTTGACACATTTTTGAAGTCACACGATGAGACACAGCTTAAAAATAGCTCAACTGATTTGTATCCAAGACATACATGGGAGGGGAAACTATTAGCACTTTACAGAGTGGCAAGCTAGGAATAAAAAGCATAGAATTAATATTTAATTAAAACGACACTACAGATTTTATCTCATTGTTGACAAATGGCACGCCTTAAAACTGACGTTTCTTGTATTTAACAGTAAGAAGAAGCATGCTTCGCGAACGCTACCTGCCTTATGGAGAATGCGTCCATAAAAAGATTAACAGCACTTATGGAAGCCATGAGCGCATTTACGGAGTGTCCTACGAGATTCTAGGAAGAGCAGCGAAGACGTTTGTACGTTCTCATTACTGTGATTCAAGTCTGATGACCAAAAAAAGTTAAAGTTGTTACGGTTATGCAGCTTTATTTATTCAACTTGCTTTTATTCGCGACTTCAGCAAGAAGGATTTAAGTACATTATCACTTATTAAAAAAATTGTACATGTACTAATTAAATGTGTCAAGTGTTTTTTTGAAAAAAATCCTAAGTAATAGTATGAAAATGATGCTGGCAACTCGGCTAGGGTTGCCAGTTGTGTAACGGCGCAGAACTACCAAGTGTCACGTTTTGAACGAAATAAGTTATGAAATGTATCTAATTGTGAAAGTAAATAAAATGTTTCGCTCGTTGACCGCGGAAATGGTCGTTTTCTTTGTATTCTTTATTGCGGATTTGTGGCAACTTCCATTATGATGTGGTTTAAATCAAATGTTTATTTGTTAGTGTATTGTAACTTTTTTACCCGATGGAAGTTACAACGATTTAGAAATAAGAATGTAAGCAACATTGGCAAACAAATGCTATCTATCTAAAAGAGGACTGAGTTTTGGCGCGTATGTTCAGTTTTTTTTTAAAGTAAAGGAAACCTGGCTCATGATATCGGATCGTCGAGATTTAAATTACAAAGTTGCGATAACGATAAACGATACATGATTGTAAATCGTATTATGTGAGTAAAATAACTTAAAAGTGAAGTGACTCATGGTTTATACAACCTTACGGTATCGAGTTATTGGAAAGCATTTGGGGACTATATTAGCATACAAAAGTATGGGGCCATTATCTCTACCATACATTGTATCATTGTATGACATATTTTATTTTTGCTGCGTAAGACATCATTTCCAGTATTCCATTTTGCTTACTTTTGGAACGTCGTGTATGAAATATTCAGTGTTTTAAGTATATTTTAAGAAGCATTAGTGATATCTTATCTCGAATCGTACTGGCCTGGATAAAAAAACTGTCAATATTATTAAATACACCAACCAAGCATTAAACAAAAACAAGTATGTAGCGTCAGAGTTGTGGTTGTCACTTGATCATACTTATCGAGGTAACGAAAAACAAATTCGGTTGACATTCGTTACACATACATCACGTCTTTATCCCTTATGAGATAAACAGAGCCTAAGGTGACAAGACCTAACGGCCACGTTTAGAATGATGCGTATAGTGAAGGGTTGCTAGCCGCACACACACACACACACACACACATACACACTCGCCCACTACTCGCATACTATACCGTCACGGAAGCGAATTTCAAATAGTTTAGTTTTGTTTAAGTTATAAGTTCGTCAAACCGACGACCTCGTTTACCTACCCTACCTTCATTTGTGCACCCTGAGCGTTGAAATTGATTCACCCTCTTTTTATAGCCTTAGTTGTCTTTGTTTTTATTTAAGTAAGAAGTAAATAAATTGTATGAAAGTACCCCGAATCCGGTTGCCACGTGACAGGCCTAGCCTAGTGTGGAACCATCAGTAAGCTCGTTTTGTAAACATTTCTTCTTTTGAATAAACTATTTTTATTTATTTTATTTTATTTTTATGTTAACATGTTTTCTAAGATTTTCGCCTGTTCCCTTGATGGGCTTTTACCATCTGCGCGGGAAGAGAAGCAACTGGCACATTCTGTTTTTTCTTTGCTCCCAGACTAGCATGGAAGCAAATTACTATAAACCCGAATTATACTCCGTCAAATACGGTTTAGCGACTGTTCTGGAAACCTTTTGTTATGGGAATGGTAATCCCCGAAGCGGTATTGCAATTAATGTATTACACCATCCACTTAAACAACACTTCGCCGCGTAGTAGGAGTAAGGAACCACAACCTTTGCAATACGGAACATTCAATTATTTAAGTAATTAAAATACGTAGCTTTTGAATTTTCACAAAATTACAATAAAAATATGGTATCATTTCGAACACGACTTTTATTAACACTGGTAACACCAAATGAACTTTCTCACGGCTCACTTAAATTTATTATCCTCGAAAACAAATATGGTAGCGGCACCTCATTAAGGACCGTGGTCTGGGTCAGTTTTTTTTTTAATTTAAAGTATAAAGGTTTCTGACGCGAGTGCTTATTATCAGTAGTGTCTAACGAAATAAGTGCTGGCTGGAAGCTGCCGTTCCTCTATTCTTTTTTTTAACAAATTCCTATGGCTGTTAAACCAATAATTACCTGTAACAAATAAAAAAAAACAATTAGTTCATAGCTGCGGCTTCATATATGGCCACAATTAACACTAGAAAGAAACTGAAACGAAAGTAATGTCTAGTGCTAAGGAAAAAAACAATCTCTAAGTAAAAAAATAAGACTATTTTTTTGGAGTTTTTTTCACTTTATTTTTAAGCATGCTGACACAAACAAAAAAAACACAATTAGTTCATAGCTGCAGCTATCGCTAAGACTAGATACGAGTACATAAGTTAAAAAATAAACGTTAAATTTTTGGAGTTATTTCACTTTATTTTAAGCAAACGGTACATAATTTAATCAAACGGGACTCAACATTACATTGGGCTGGATTATTCTTGTAATCGAGATTGAGTCCCTGTGCTTCGAATTTGTTTTATATTTAGAACAATAGAAAATAGAATGTTATCTACTAAAGAAGAAGAAAGTGTTTGAAAGTTTTTTTTTTATTATATCTGGCCAGACATAGCCTTTCAGCCGACGCATTGAGAACTACGCTTGCAAAAAAAAAACTGTGACATAGGGTAACATTGAAAAAATAAGTTCAACAACCTTTGAAAATACTTTACGAAATTCAAAACAATTATTATAAAACTGCAACCCACCGCATCGCGATGGCCTCATTACAGCTGTCACCTGACCAGTGAGTCAGCTGATTGATGGTAATCCAAAAATGACGGCTCAAACTGATGTGTTCCACTTATGATCCATAAATTAGGCTTACTCGTACAGTATTCGGCCATAAAGATTGCACTTCGGTCTTTGGAAAGAGACATTTGGCGTCACGTAAGTTAGAGCGAGACGACGCTCTACAGAGCCGAAATTAGCCGAGATTTATGGCCGGGTACTGTAAATTACTATAAACCCGAATTATATTCCGTCAAATACGGTTTAGCGACTGTTCTGGAAACCTTTTTTAATCGCATCGACTTTAACATGATACCTTAAGATTTTCGCCCATTCCCTTGATGGGCTTTTACTATTTGCGCGGGAAGAGAAGCAACCGGTACATTCTATATTTTTTCTTTACTCCCAGCTCCCAGACCAGGGTGGAAGAAATTTGCTAATTTATTAATTGTTTCTGTATAGGTTTTTTCTGTTTTGATTGTTATATGTGGTGTTCAATAAAGAGATGAGTTATTAGAATAGAATAGAATAGAAAAAGTTTATTTGCTCAGAATACGTACATACAGATCTTATTAAACAATTATTGTGAACCAGTATTCAGTCGACGAATCAACATGCAAATTTATTACAAATTTAAAACTTAAGTATACAAAGAATTAATTATTATTATTGTATTGTATTGTATTGTATTGTTTATTTAATTAATAAGAGTATCTCTGTCCAATTGGACTGACAGCGTGTAAGAAAAATGGACTCTTCTAACTCACCCTAACGTACGCGTTACATCGCTCTTTCCCTGTTGCCGATGCTATATTTATGCTAAATCTGCTGGTGCGTAAGTGGAATATACTTCGCTCAAATTGCGCGAATTAGTGCGCCCGCGCAGCTGTAAGCTACCGCTTGACAAGTTGTCGCGATTCCATTTCGTCACCGCAACCAGGAGAATTTACATGACGACATTGGTACTTGTCCTGGTTATAATCCACTTGCTTTGGTGATAAGATCGGAACAAGTATTTCTTGATTATATCGAATGCTATTCTCTATATTTTAACGCATTTGTTGATGGAGCAAATTCATCTACAAACACTCGTTTCTCGTGTAAGCAATTGGCATCTCATGCAGGGAAATTTTGCAAGAATTTTGAATCGATTAGCATCCTAAGTTTAGCCAAGTGTAATACGCCCTTTAGTTAGGTATTTATATAATATTAGTTTGTATAATTGACGACGCGGTTGGCCTAGTTGGTAGTGACCCTGCCTGCGAAGCAAGCGTCCTGGGTTCGAATCCTGGTAAGGGCATATATTTGTGTGATGAACACGAATATTTGTTCCTGAGTTATGGATGTTTCTATCTATATAAGTATGTATTTCTCTATATAAGTATGTATATCGTTGTCTAGTGCCCATAACACAAGCCTTACTTGCGCTTACTTTGGGGCTAGGTCAATTTGTGTGAATTGTTCCCAAATATTTATTTATTTATTTATTTATAATTATCTAGATGATTGGTTAGGTACAATTCAGAGGATTCAACAGATGGTCACCAAAACAACGCAATCACCAACCTTGGTCCGAATCCTCATAATCCGGCGATAAACTCACGTCTCAATTTACAAAACAAAACCTTTCATCATCAGACATTAAGGCATCGTAGCAGAACGCATATCCCTCCAAGTTTGGCTAATCAGGCCACTTCGGAACCTGTCACAGACTACCTTTCGCAAAGATAATGCTTTAAGCTCTTTAGATAATAATAGATAAAAAGTAGTTAGTCTGTGACTAACGCAAGAAGCAACCGTAGAGATATGGCGGTGTAAGTTGCAGTGGCGTGGCGTCCACAGAACTCGATTCCCACCGGCTTGCCTATTTTAAGGCAGTTGGGCAATTTATTGTGCTCCATTTGAGGAAAAGGCTAGTTAAGTTCCCTTCGGCTTGCCTTCTGATATACTTGACGCCACGCCACTGGTAAGTTGTAACAGTCTTTAATGTAAGACCGGGATTGTGGACGCTCGAGCGGAGCGTGCAGCGTTCATATTGAACTCGAGCAAATGTACGTGAGCGTCCTGAATGCACGCTGTACAGAGCTGTTTGCCGCTGCTCGCCCTGCCGAACGCTCCGCTGGACACGAGCCACTCAGTCGGCTTATCGTCTAACTCGCTCGCAATCGCCATCGTGTTCATTTTGACAGTTCATGTATGGGCTGACAATTGGCATCGGAATCAGCTAGCTGTCACATCCATATAAGAACTGTCAAAATGAACACGATGGCGATTGCGAGCGAGTTAGACAATAAGCCTACAAATCTTTCACTGGGACTCATCATCATTGCATCCTGTAATTATCAGGGACATAGGGCTCTTGTCCAGTTGATTGAGTGTTCAGAGGGGGGGGGGGGGGGGGGGGAAGCAGCTAGTGGTTCCGTGCCGTGTGTACTCAGGATGCTCTCATAAACTCGCTTGTATTCAGCATGAACGCCCGCCTGCTGCCCGCTCGGCTGAGCGTCCGCTCGGGCCGTAGACAAAGATAGAAATATTTTATGTGCTAGTTATAAGGCTGTCTTATTCTACGCCGGGATATGGCAGCGCAAGCGCTGCTTGCTGACAGGATTTACGAGCGAGATGGTGGTAAACTGATGAATTTTGCGCAAAGGCCTACCACCCACAAAACATCACAAAAATTCAAGTCACACTCCGTTTATAAACGGCGGTACATGTGACAAACGACACATCGAATTAAGTCGACCCACGGTATCGAACATGTAGTATTTATGACGGGAGGCGAAAGATAACATTTTATTACGATTCTAATAGTACACCTTTTTTATGCATAAGCATGCATTTGAGCACAATCACGCCCGATGGTAAGCGAAGATGTGGTCTGAGATGGAGCACGCTTGGCTAGCCAATGCCCTTGATTTGAAAACAGCCGTATTGTAGGACTAACAGTAAAAAATTACAATATTACTCAACATGTAGGTATAGAAGCAATAATGACACAAAACGACAGCGAGCGGAAAATAGGTTTTCTGGGCAGTCTGGCAACTTTTGCCTTTTTTAGCGCTATGAGCACCTTGTTCCAGTGGCGTGGCGTCCTTAGAACTCGATTCCCACCGGCTTGCCTATTTTAAGGCATTGGGTACTTTATTGTGCAGAATTATAGGAAAAGGCTAGTTAAATTCCCTTTGGCTTGCCTTCTGATATACTTCACGCCGCGCCACTGCCTTGTTCATAGCAAATCTGTTTCAGGTGTGCAGCAGATTTGACATGCGCTGTAAACCTACGAAAAGTGAAGTATAAAGTTAAATTGAGGCAGCTCCCGTTGCAAGTTCTCCGTGGTGTCGGAGTAATCGTTTCGCAATTTGGGAACAGGTTCGTTTCTTCGTAATATTCGTCACTTGTTAATGGTAAATGCCACGGGACCTGTTCCGTGACCCACTGAGTTTTTGCACTATAAATGGGGCCTGGCTGACTAAAATGCATACACTGACGCACTATTTTCATTTATTCACTGCTTAAAGCCGAATTTACACTATGCAACATTCGTGCAACTAGCATTACATTGCTCCGTCGATAACCTAACGCTTCAAAAGTGATCAATCATACGCCGCAGTGTAATGCTAAGTTGCACGGAATTAGTTGCATAATGTAAACTAGCGAAACGCCCCGGCTTCGCGCGGTATATTATGCATGTATTATACATATAAACCTTCCTCTTGATTCACTCTATCTATGTATTAAAAAAACCGCATCAAAATCCGTTGCGAGTTTTAAAGATTTAAGCATGCATAGGGACATAGGGACAGAGAAAGCGACTTTGTTTTATACTATATAATGTAGTGATGATTCGGCTTTAGTCATATACATAATAGTTAGAGATGCTACAGTGTATTATGTTCGGTTCATGACGCCCTGTAAGGAGACACAATGAATAGAGGAACTAAGTGGGAATCGAGATGAAAGAGCGCAAACTAAACTAACTACATAGGTTTCCATCATCCCCTCGCTTAAGAAAAGGAGAATATATAATGTAAATTTAAAGTCATTAAATGAGACGGAAGATCTGAAGAACGAAATGGCGACAAACGTTCTCATAGTATTTGACATTTTTATGCAAACGTGATCAAGAGTTTGTGATCGCAAACAGACGCATCACAGCAACTGTGTCTACAAAGTAATAATGCCAACAAAATCGAAGGTAAATAATGTTAATAACAGAAAATTAAATCTTGTTAAGGAATTACTGCTAATTACTTGACTCATAAATAACCTCGTGGTCCGCAAACGGCCATAATTATAATTTATTAAGTCCAGCCTAACGGGTGAGAATTAATTTCTGTATTACAACGAGGAAGTTGTAATAACATGTATGAATATAAAGTAAATACTGGTTGCTTATATAAACAGCGATTAGCTGGGTAATAGCGGTTGTGTAGTTTTTTTATAGCTTAGAAACTTTTTGTGGAAATAAGAGGAGTAACTCTGCCTCGTAATTCAAAAAGACGCATGTGCAGAAAAACAGATTTAGTATTTTTTACATTTTTGGACAGATTATGCGTCCTTTAATATCCAAGCTCCGTTTTTCTAGAAAGATTTAGAGACAAATCTTTGATATCTTACAGCTTGTATCCCGGTTATTTTTGTAGTTATTTAATCATAGTTTTTAATTGACATTTGTATTTATTCATTAATAAATTGTTTTTAAAAGCTTGATACTTAAGGGGCACGTAAGTAGCGGAGTAGCAACGTAAGTATTTGTGTTCATTATTACAAAGTTGATATTATAAAAGCAAAATATTTGAAAATCATTTATTTATATTGTTTACTAGCGACCCGCCCCGGCTCCGCACGGTATATTATGCATGTATTATACATATAAACCTTCCTCTTGATTTACTCTATCTATAAAAAAAACCGCATCAAAATCCGTTGCGTAGCTTTAAAGATTTAAGCTTATAAAGGGACATAGGGACAGAGAAAGCGACTTTGTTTTATACTATGTAGTGATTACATAAATAAGCTTTTAATGAAAGCCATGGAAAAAAAATTATATTCCCTTTTATCGAGGACAAGATTACCAATAGAACTTATTCAAGCCAAAATTGGTGGTATGGGATGGACCAAGACCATCGCCATTTTTTTAAGCTACCATGTTTGGAGCCTAACCCATATACGGGTCACATATCAGTGTTATCTTTGAGGCAGGTGGACTCGTCAGTGCGTAGGAGCATGATGTTATCTCTCAAAAATATAGGGTTGTGACAACAAAATTTATTTTTGAAAACTCCTTTAGCGGCGTTGGGCACTTTTTTGGTTGGGCAAAAAATGTTAAACTCGCGTCAGACGTAAGACGGAGGGAGAGTTTAAGTACCAGGACATCAGGATCCTCTAAGAGCTTATTTTGAAATACGAATGAAGCTAGAGTCGCGTCCGATTTTTGAAGGGTACGTTAATTTCGTCGCTTTAACGTATGCGCGTTTGGTCTAGTGGTATAAGGTGTGGAATAACAGTGCGTTCTCTCAAGTGACCGCAGTTCGTATGTCGCGTAGAAAAAGTTTTTTTTTTCTTTTTGCGCTAATGTAGTTTTCACTTCTGCCGGCACTCCCGGAATGCTACCCGGTGTTTTTTTTTTATTACGGGAATGGGCTAAAATCTTAGGAATCGTGTTATAGGCGATGCGGCTAGCAATCCATCACTATTTTGATTTCCCTTTCTACCTATACCTACCACAATCACGCTTAACGTTAACGTGGCATTTGAGTTGCTGGTCACCTTATACTCTGTCTACACAGCACTGTGGTAACAATTTCCATAAATCTATGCCGTTGAACGTTGAACAGCCCGGCTAGCACGACGCGCACAAGAGTCGCGTCGCGCGCGAGATAGATTCCCGTCTCTTTCTAGAACGAACAGTAAGAAAAAGACGGGCAATCTATCTCGCGCGCGACGCAACTCTCGTGCGCTGTCGTGCTAGACGTGCAGCATGATCCGCACAAAAATTTATGAAAGCAAGAATCCTCGCGTCATCGCCTACATAAATACAAAACAGTATCAAACAATTACAAAATACTTGTTACAACGAATAAACGGTTAGAGCGTCGAGGAGTCGCCATAAATACGGTTGTACCATAAATTGTAACGCAATAGGCAACCCTAGCGAACCGTTAGGCGCACGCGCAGAGAATATCAAGGTATGCGCGAAAATCATAAAGTTGTTGGCAAAAGGCATAAATTAAAGGTGTGACTGTTAGTTGGTATTGTCCGACCGAACTATGTTATTTTGCCGAAACCGAACCTTTTATAAATCTAATACCTTTAAACGAGCAATTTCTGTATATGTATTATATATATATATATATATATAATTTATTTCGTTCTTTATATATATATATATATATATATATATATATATATATATATATATATATATACACAGGTATTGCTCGTAATATATATATATATATAGTAATCTGTATCTCGGTAACGGCTCACACGATTTTCACGAAATTTAGTATGCATGGGGTTTCGGGGGCGATGAATCGATCTAGCTAGATTTCATTTAAAAATAACTGTGATTAAAACGTTGACTAAAAATGTCAGTAGGCGTTCTTTGCAAGATATATGAGTAATTTAACTTCTCGCTGGTCCAATATTACAAGGTTCTACGTTTTCTCCGATTGAAATTTCAACATTATTACAGCGATGGGTTGCTAGCCGCATCGCCTAAAACATGATTCCCAAGATTTTCGCCAATGTTCGATAGTATGTACAGCAAAACGAATATTATGCGTTAGAAACGGGTTCCAAATTTAAACGGATTGCTTAACGCTTTAGCAAGTGATCGCGAATATGAATTGCGCGCGCGCCGACAGTAAGTACATTATGACGTGTGTTGACAGGATTTCTAAATTTCTGCAAATATATTTTAAGAAAACGTTTGAGCATTTATTTATAAGGTCTAATGGATTTCACAATACAAATAATGTTGGTAAGTAATGTTGAATTTTATGAATATTATTAAAATGTAACAGTTTGTTTCCTAAATAAAAAAATAATAAATAAAAAAATACAGTCAAGTTGTATAGTCTATTTGAATCCATTTTAACACTTTATAAACAAACTAGCTTCTGCCCGCGACTTCGTCTGCGTATTATACATATACTCGTAAACCTTCCTCTCGAATCACTCTATCTATTAAAAAAACCACATCAAAAACCGTTGCGTAGTTTTAAAGATCTAGTTTGTTCCTTCTTCACGCTGAAACGACTGGACGGATTTGGATACAATTTGGAATAGAGATAGCTAATACCCTAGATTAACACACACTTTTTATCCCGGAAAATTACATAGTTATCGCGGGATAGCGATAAACATATGAAAGGTCGTAGCAACCTCGAGTCGCAACGTACCTAAATACTTATCGTAGAATATACTATCAACATCGGTATGCGGTATTAGGCTTATTGTCTAACTCGCTCGCAATGGCCATCGTGTTCATTTTGACAGTTCATGTATGGGCTGACAATTGGCATCGGAATCAGCTAGCTGTCACATTCATACAATTAAGAACTGTCAAGTTGAACACGATGGCGATAAGCCTACAATTCTTAGTCTAATTCTACGCGGACGAAGACGCGGGCAGAAGCTAGTACCCACATATCTCTTGTTAAAATATCTAACGTTATGTAGTCTGCGTGGTTGCCCCATGTCGATGCTTATCTGTTAAATTGGGCTGGACTGTACAAACGGCGTCAACGTTCAGATGCGGCTGATGTCAAGGAATGCTTGATTATATCTGGCTTTCTGGCGACTTCGCGTAGAATTAGGAATTGACAATGTTTATCACTGTCCCGCGGGAACTATGCAATTTTCCGGGATAAAAAGTAGGCTATGTTTGAATCTAGATCAGGAGTTGGCCCGTTTCGCGACAGTGTACTTTATTACTTAAGTTTTCTTGTACATTTCTCACGAATAAATGTTGCCTTTATTTCTTACACTTAAATGTATAATTATTTTAAAATTGGCTTCGTCCTCGTTGCTGTTTTTCCCCGAAATTTACTTTCATGCAAAACCACAAGACAAGTCCCACCGGAGAATTACGAACAGATTTATTTAGTCATTCTCAAGTAATGATCCTTCATGCAGGCAGCAATTGGGTATAATCATATACAAAGCTAATTATTTTTTATCTCTCTTTGTACTTAACCTTTGTAACTTTTATTCTTCGGCACCAGGTGCAAGTTTTCGCATATAAAAACGTCTCGAACGCGTTCACGTAAACGTCTCAATTACTATGGAACAATTGGCAGCGCCACTTGCGGATCGAAACGGCAACAAACTGTTCTCATAGTACCTATTTGTCATTTTAACGCAATCGCGTTCGAGACGTGTTTTGTGACCGAAAACTAACACTAAGAATACAGAATGCTTAGTGTAAGTTTTCGGTCACAAAATACGTCTCGACCGCGTTTGCGTTAAACTGTCAAATACTATGAGAAAAGTTTGTTACCGTTTCGATCCGCAAGTGGCGCTGCCAATTATTCCATAGTAATTGACAACATTTCATATTTCTGAGCCTATAATTTTAATGGTTCTCTGTATTCTGTTTGAAAAGATGAACATGCTGACAGTTTAATTTTTTCGCTAGGGTTTGTATTTAATTTATAATTAATTTATTAATTTTTGCTTATTCTAAAAGGGCGTAACTCCGATACTATCACAGAATAGACACTTATCCTTTTGTCTTTTCTGTATAGAAAAAAATCTGACGTCAATTTCAAATTGTCAATGTCAGGCCGTATTCTCCGATATTCGATTTTCGAGGTTCGCTTCGTGCTGTTCCGCTCATACTAATATAGTCATTAACTTGAGAGTGAGAGAGAAGGTATGCAACGAACTTCAAAAATAGAATTTCAGAGTTGCCCCCCTTGTACTTTGAAGTTGTCATATACAAAATTATGGTCGCTTATTTTTTCTCGTGAAAAAGGCAAAGGTGTTTCACCTATCCTGTGGTAGTTTTGGTAAAATTAGGATATATTTTAAATATTTTTTTATTTTTTATAATAAACGATATTAAAATTATATAAACATATTGCAGTGATCAGGAGGCAAAATGCTTTCGAACCATATATACATTTTCAGGTGTTATAAAAATGAAATGTTGTCAATTGAGATGTTTACGTGAATGCGTTCGAGACGTATTTTGTGACCGAAAACTAACACTAAGAATACAGATGTCGCCAAACCGTCGCTAAGTGAGCGATAGCCGCCACATTTCTGTATGAATTTTTCGGCAACGGTATCTGGAGACCAGGGATTGCAATCCGGATAATCCGAAATCCGAAATAACCGGATAAATCCGGATTTTTGTCGCCTTTTATAGATTCGGATTTTTAGCATAAAAATCCGGTTTTTTCGGATTTCAATTACAGTTGACAAAGTTGACATTTAAGCAGAATTTCCTATTGAATTTAGTTTCATTTCATTCATTCATGCGTTCGTTTCGTTTCCCGCCACGTAGCACTATCTATCCCTCTCCCCTCCGCGCTTTACTGGCTACCTCATACCTGCTTTAGATCTAGCTAGTCGGCCGGTCAAGATTTTAGCAGTTTTATTTTATATATTCTTAGGGAAATTTTAAAAACAATAAAATTGAACACCATTAGGTTTCAAAAAACATGATGTAATTACATGAAAATTTCAAAATATTAATAAAAATCCGAAAAATCCGGATAATTCGGATTTGTACAAGTTGATAATTTGTAAATCCGGATTTGAGAAAAGAACCGGATTTTGCAATCCCTACTGGAGACGTCTAAGAGACGTTGCCACGGCGTCCTAGTGGGTTAAGGCCCTAAGAATGTTAAAATTACTCACACACTCGTCGCGTCGTGAAGATAAAACGATGTTTATCATTCCGCTGTCTAGTTGCACTTACCTGCAAAAAGAAACATTTAACAGCAAAGTTTAGAGCATTCTTAAGATTAGCTTATCTTGTTTATGTATGTAGAAACACTTCCTTGAGTAGTCAAGCTTCTGTTTATACTTAAAGGACTGGATGGGTGATACAAATTTACTTTATTCATAAAAACTTGTCTAGCCGTCACTTTGACGTTTATTTTCGCCAACATTTTAACCAGATTTACGAGTATGAGCTTCCTATGTTCGACTAAGTTAACGGCCGTGGTAAATCTTCTTTTGTGAAATCTACAACGTTGTGTACATCGCGTAACCAATTTATTAATCCCTATTATCTTGATACACACCAAAAATACAATTTTCAATCACACTCTTTTCCAAGCTTCCTTTTTGTTAGAAAAAGAACAGATGATAAAAATAACCTCAGATTGTTCTAGACACGCCCTTGCGGAAATTGTCTAACCCTGCCGCTGCAGAATAAAAACAAACAGCTCACCGCAAAATGCAATTGTTGTTCCTCATTTCCCTGTTACTTTGTCATTTCCGTGGTCTTACACTATCGTTAGGTTTATTCAATATAAAATTATAACAACATTTATATAATTTCAAGTTGCAGTAACGACGACACAAGGATGAAAGTGATTGAATTAAGTTACCTACAGTATATTTTCAAATTAACATTGGGTACTTTTTTTAAATGGATTAAAAAATGGACCGCTACAGGTCGAGAAGAGTTTAGTAGAAACGCTAATTATCACACCTCTGAAAAATGAATTGAAGTTGATATATTTAATTGCTATTATTGTTTCTTCGAGGGTGATAAAAATAAAAAAATAAGCACGAAAATAATTGCATGTAATTTCTGTGTAATCTTGGCAGTCATTTTGGTGACCCAAGTGATATCCGCGAGTTATAAAATTCAAATTTTCTCCATTACCACAGCCGTCACGTCCTTATCGCATGTCAGCGGGCATCGCGACATGCGCAAGCGCACTAATTGAGTTCACCGTTGACAGTTAGGGGTTGCCAACGCCGAAATTTGAAAACGGCGTTTTCAAAGTGTTACCAAATACTACACATGTTCTGGAATATTTTACATATACATAAATCACGTCTTTTACGGGGTAGACAGGGCCTAAGGTAACAAGACCAAAGGCCACGTTTAGCATGATTGTGAGCGAATAGGTGGAAATGGGAGACAAAATAGTGATGGTTGCTAGCCGCATCGCCTCAATAGGCTTTTACCGTCTGCGCGGGAAGAGAAGCAACTGGTACATTCTATGTTTTTTTCTCTAGAACAATGTAATAAAAAAACCTTGATTTCAATATTGCTGATCAGCGATGAAGGTAAGGAAGCTAAGCAGGTTTTATCTGCTATGCATGGTGTAGGGGTAAAAGTACGCATTACGAATGATGAGGATCCAGGTTCGATTCCCGGCCTTAGCTTTAATTTTCGGATTTTTCCATGTTAGCTTTCAGTTTAAATATAAGGAAGGTAGTTTCATGGTTATTTCTTTATGGTCCTGGCAACCCTGGAATTCCAGGGTCAAAAGTATAACGGTGTCGTGTGCGCTTGTATAATCCCGAGTTTTAGGTATGGTATAGTGATTTATAGTATGCCGTATCCATTTATGGTTGTAAGTAAAGGAACACTGAAATTGCAGGTAATTATAATTAGTGCTGATATATTGGTGACGTAAAATTACACATATCCCGCGGGATACCGATACATGAATTCTCGCAGACAAAGCCTGTCAACAACTAGTTTAAATTAAAAGTTTCCCGGTTATACGTACACAAGGAATAAAGAGGCGATGCGGCTCGCAACCCATCACTATTATGATTCCCAATGCCCACAATGCTAACCGTGGCATTTAGGTCTTGTTACCATAGGCTCTGTCTACCCCGTAAGGGATACAGACGTGATATGTGTATGTAATAAAGAAGGATTTTTTTAATTTACCACGGTATAGACTGTAAAACTATTAAATGAAACATTTTTTAATATGCAACCAGAATAACACGCAGCGTAGACAAGAGCAACGACATGACAACTGATATTTATTGTTTTTCTTTCCGCATTCGAAATTTATTACAAGCCAATCTTAAATACTGAGTAAACCTTTTTAAACGCACTTGATTTTTGTACAGTAGGTAAGTATGCTCTATTTCTGTGTCTTTCAAAAGATAATAAATGTCTTCTTTCATTCTTTCTTTCTTTCACTTATATGCGTCGCCTGCACACGGGATAAGAAGTTTTGTGACTAAGGCGAGCCGCGGGCGCAAGCTAGTCTTCTAACAAGGAACTAAATGTGGTATTTAATACTGCAACGTCATGCGTGGGAGCGCTGCGCGGTGGTCTCACTTATCACTTGGCTGATTTAAGAGTCAACAACTACGAGTAGAAATACTTGGTCGAATATTTAGACATTTTTACTTGATATTGTTATTATTATCATTATAGCTGTTGACCGTGATTCTTGCGTAGAATTCGTTTATCGCACACGCGGGAACTATTCAATTTTTCGAGATAAAAAGTGTCCTATGTTCTCAGGTTCTCAAGGTTCTCACTAACTAAAGTTTAAAACATTGCTTGTATACACGTATTAAGCCAGTGACTTTGTTTCTTCTGCTGTATACCGCAGGATATCATCAGCCATTCTTGAAGAAAACCCTAATTGTTAATTTCAATGGTCATTCGTTAGCTTACGAGTCATAGGGGAAAGTTTTTCACTCAAAAAATATTTCTATTTATTTTTTTCTAATTTTCAGTGTCGTTTAGAAATTAAATTTCTAACGGTAAAACGTAAAAAGTAAACATTAAAAATCAAGAAGTAAATTTCTTGATTAATTTGATATTTCCTATCATTTGAAAAACAGCGCCATCTCTCGTCCCTGGTGAGCAGTACATGTTCCACGGGAGTTTGTAATTGTGTTGTACAGACACATCATTCAAACAGATGACGCTTAGCGACAAATATTCGCATAGTAACAAGGTCACGTGACAGTTGGAAACAGATAGAAAAATTCGGAGGCTTACTCACCTGCTATGGGTGGTGTAGGGGTATAGCACGCGTCACGGAATGACGAGGACCCGGGTTCGATTCCCGGCCATAGCTTTACTTTTCGGATTTTTCTATGTGTTCTAATTTTCAGTGTCGTTTAGAAATCAAAAAATATTTGTTACTGATAATATTGATAAGATAATCTATGGTTCATTGCAGAATGATAACTGCTATCTTTAATTTTCGAACCTTCTCGCCTGACTCATGCCATGATTTCATCAATGTATGCCTGCACTGAATGACATGTATAATTTTTCGAATTAGCATAGAAATAGAGAGCGAGGGAGAAATCTATTGTGGCCTCTCCTAACACGCAGGACTGCAGACAGCAAAAAAAAATTACATACGTTTTGTTACAATATCTGAACGCACGATATCGGTTTCAGATAGATCAAAAGTGGTTTCGCATCGTCTAACTTAGTGGAGAAGAAGTTAAAAACTCATTCTTACGGCTCGGATAGTTGGAGCGACCGGTGTAGCACAGTGGCAATTTTTCTAATACATTGCGTGTGTTATAAACTAAACGCTGTTAGGTGAACCTCTCGACCACGCAATGAATGCAAACTCACTCGCTGCACCAGGCGCGTAGACGCATCCGGGCCGTTAATAAAAGCGCTCAAGAACTAATCTTATCTCATGACATATTACGTAAAGCACATACGTGTAACACAAGGAAGTCTCGACGACACCGGATTTCCCTCGGGGACAAAAAAGTATTGACAACGTTCGATTTGAGACGCAATTATGGCGGCGTCTCACACAAAAACAAATGACGCACGCGGCAATTTTTGAAAAGAACTCCGCACAATCCCATCTAGCCGTGAGAGACACAATATCATATTAATACACTTTATACCTCTATACTTACTAGCGCATGAGTTCACTAGTATGTCAATTCCGCAATGCTTCTACCCTGCCGCGATTGACGTCAGCGGCAACACAACGATTTTTTGTACGTATTAAAATACATACAGTTCCAAATATATAATGGGTCGAAATACATAATATATAACGGAATTTTACTCTGAAAATGGCTAATTAACAAGACTGTTTTAAGATAATAACATTTTTCTTGTTTATTTTTCACAATAAAGAATGTACATAAATACATACATAATCCTAACCTAACCTAACAATCTATTGATAACGCGATCAAAAACGTTTCTAGCTCAGCTATTTAGTGATGAAAATCTTGGTCGTGACTTTAAAATGATTAAGTCTTTCCTATCCCACGGGAATTTTTATGAATTCTGAAAATATTTTTTATCAGTTATGATTCTACACTTGCATACCTAATTTCAAGACTGAGATAGGGCCCCTTTGTAGGGAACATATAAATCCCATTTACCCCCTATCCCGTGGGTATTTCGAAAAAGGCCTTCTTAGTGCACCTCTATGATATTCAAGGAATACGTCTGCCAATTTTGACGTGACAACGTCTTATAAATTGGTTTGCCGGGTGACACTTCAAGAAACTGCGTTACGCTCCGCTCACGTTATGCGCTCACAATGAGAGCGAGTGAGAGGCACGCGGGCATGGTTAGCCCGCCTAAGAGCGAGAGAGACAGACATAAAAAGTGAAAGGCACGCGTCCCTTCCACTCGAGCACAGTTAGCCCGCCTAAGAGCGAGAGAGACAGAGCGAGAGAGAGAGAGTGAGAGAGATAGGCATACACACCGGTTCATGTCTTGCGCTTCTATTTCGCTTAGGCGCCTGCATACAAGTTTACACGTCCTTCTTCCTACTATACGAATGAATATTCACATTAAAATTATTTTACCACTCAAAGTCGTTGTCACGTAAAACTTTCGCCCGTATACCGACTTTACAGGCAACCAATTTTTTTTTTCAAGTATTTAGCCTGAGTGGTTTAGGCTGTGCCGTTGTCTCCCCGTCAGCCACTTAACTCTTTTACACGTATAATAGATAACAGTAAATGAACCATTTTTTGGCGAAAAATAAACAGATACAGCAAGCTGGGATTACCCCGATAAAACGAAATCTCCTACAAAGCAAACAGACCAATTACATCACCAAACAAAAACAAAAGAAGTTTCACCGCCTTTGTGTTAATTAAAAGCGTGAATTAAAAAAAAGGTTTACGTTCTTCGCTTGCTCGTCAAATGATTTGTCAATAGACGGGTTCTCACCAACTGCGCAGGCAAATATAGCCTATGGCACTGTCAAATAATGTGGTTTTTATTGGTAAGAGAAATTTCAAAATTGGTTCAGTAGATTAGAGATTATACCCTACAATACAATACAATTCTCAATACTCGTATATTTAAAGGTATATAAAGGAACTTACAATCACGGCTTCGCATTTGTGAAAGTAAAAAAAAAAAGATTTGTTCAATAGTTTGTTTATATTAGGTATCTAGTTTCAAAAGTACAAACAATTTAAACACAATTAAAAAACACAACAAACTATCATAAATGTGATATACTTAATATAATATTAGTTCCCTAATCCCTATCCCGTGGGAAATGTATTTTATTTTAAGTTTTTAGACTTAGCTTAGTAAGTTTAGCTGTGGCTGTGTGCCAATCGCCAGCTACCGTGGACAAACGTCACATGGGCTAACTGTGTTGCTGCGGACCCCTGGCACACATATTACGGATCCCTAGACCATGGATCCCAGGTTAAGAATACCTGGTCTAATCCACGCCTACAGCTGGCGCGGACCCGTGTGCGCGCGCGCACTAATTACAGCGCGACAGAGACGGATTGGCGCTAATGATCGCCCGTGGATGGATCGCGCATAGCAATCATTTCAACGGGATAGCGGTGCCTGCGCCTGATCCTTGAACGATTCCCATAGGTGCTAATATGGACGGCCATTAAATTCTTGCACCTAGTTATTGATACCTATGTATGTATTATGTATGTATATCAATCAATCAATCAATCATTTATTAGTAACTCCTTATTGTACACTAGCTGTTGCCAGCGACTTCGTCTGCAAAGAATTCGTTTATCGCTATCCCGCGGAAACTGTTACAAATCGGTCAGTAAAAGTGTACCTAGAATACAACCATAGCGGAGACGTCGAGTATTTACGAACTTGAATTTAAACCTAGATATTAGGTGTGTGCTTTTTATAATTGTAATTAGAGCCACCATTTTATTTTAATAAATGTAAGTGTTCAAATAATAGTTGTTTCCTTTGGAATCACTAGGACAGGCGCCCTGGGAATCTTAAGCTTAAAAGTCTTGTGTAAACTACCGGTTGTGTTGGCTGGTGGAGTGGCAGTCATAAAATAACTGTTACAAATTTGGCCATTATTTTCCGGGATAAAAAGTAGCCTATGTGCTATTCCAGACTTTTCTCTATCTATGTGCCGAATGTCATCCAGATCCGTTGGGCCGTTCTGGCGTGATTGAGTAACAAACAAACATCCATCCATCCATCCATTAATATTAGTTAGATTAGATAAAACACATGAAAAAGATGAATACAGGAAAACACAAATGGACAAGGGCGAACTTATCCCTAAAATGGATCTCTTCCAGTTAACCTTTGAACGATTGACGGGACATAGGTATTAAGCAAGAGTAGACACACATCATCATCATCACCAAAAATGATCTTCATTATCATCATGCTAAATGTTGGCTTTTGGGTTTTGTTACCCCGTAAGAGATAATACATACATACTCGTAGGTATCATGTTTTATCTTATGGGATCCCTTATGGGATAAAAACGTGATATAGGTATCTCTTTCTGAGAGGAGGCCTGTGGGAATCTTCTGTGGCTACGACATATAGTATTTCTGCGAGTCGCTAGTGTCCGTGGCGGCGCTGTTCCCACAGGCCTGTGCCCAGCAGTGGGACGTTTATAGGCTAGAGTTGATGATCCCTTATGGGGTAGACAGAGCCTAAGGTAACAAAACGTGAAGGCCACGTTTAGCATGATTGTAGCATACGTGGAAAGGGGGATCAAAATAGTGATGGGTTGCTAGCCCTTTCGCTCGATGATCGCAATAATAATGAATGCAATAATTCATCGTGATGCACTTTTATTTTCTTATTAAAGGAGATATAGTATTTTATCCCTTTAATACAAAAATAAAAGTCCATCACCATTAATCATTGCATTGGACACATTAATACACTAAAAACGAAGTGCACTACAGACGGATATTTGAAACATTCATTCATTTCTGTGAAATAATCGCAAAAAATCACCAAAAATGCGACGTTGCGAGCTCAGCACGGATGCACCCTCTTAATGTTCTAGTAATTATGAACATAATGTAACACTACTATATCGAATGTTATTTATAATTATCGTGATTTATGCCTTATATGTAATTGAATGCATATCGATGTAGCAATTACATTTGACGTACATGGTTTCGTTACATATATGGTCTTATGTACTTCCGTTATGTACGAGTAGTTCCGATATGTCAATGCTCGGAATTCTATTCAATAAATGATATAACCTTGTCTATATCTACGCAGACAAGTAATCAAGTTTACGAAGATATGCCTAGTGGTTTTAGAACCAGGGGCCTTACAGTTCAAGTTTTAGCTGTCACTTTTAGTATGAATCTGACAGCGAGCGAACCTAAACTGAATCGCATTAAGACGTCATGGTAAGCCCCCTGACTGAGAAGCGTGAGGTCGCGGGTTCGATCCCCCAATCGAGGCAGATATCATTATTTATTTAAGAACAAAATGTTGACTGCGTCGTCGTCTACGTACAATTCGTTTATCGCTATCCCGCGGCAACTATGCAATTCTCCGGGCCAATGGTGTCATTGAGGGCGTTCAATCCCGGGATTATATGTACCGGGATCCCGGGATCCCTTTACAGTACAAACCAATCCCGGGACTGAATGCCCTAATTGTCCCTTGTACAGTCAACACAGAAAAGCTTACGCAAAAAACTATTGCACGGGTAAATATATGTTTAAACAGCCACGCGACGATTTACATAACTACATTAAAAAACAACTACCATTTATAATACGCGACAATAAAAAGTGAGAGAGTGTCCGTTAAGCTAATGTCACTGAGCAAGCAACGCCCGATTCCGCTACTTAATAGCGTGTGCGCGGGCGCAGGCGTCGCTTAACTTCACACTCTGAATGCTCCCGCGCGGTCCAAGTTTCAGAAGACTGTTATTTAGGGTTTTGCACCTCAAAAGGAAAATTGGAAGCCTTCTAGTTAAGGAATTCGTCAAACGTGAAGTCCATTTCAACCTGTCAATTTTGTAGACATATGGCCAATTGGCATAAAAAAGCCGTGGCAGCCTTGTGGTTTGACCTATACGGCCTCAAGCAGATCTGAGTTTTTCTGTGAGGGAAAACATCATGAGGAAACCTTCATATCTGTGAAGCAATTCAAAGGTGGGTGTGAAGTTTCCACTCCGCACTGGGCCCGCGTGGGAACTATTCGCCAAGCCCTCTCATCCTGAGAGGCCTGTGCATGCTGACATGATGAAGAAGGCCATGGAGGGCCCTACCCGCCTCATGATTAATATCTGTGCCCTGTGTAAAGGCTGAAAACCAGCGCGGGGAAGCACAGCCCTCCCCGCATATGCTGAGCCTGAGCCTTTTGCCTCACTTATATACTGGTTGCCTCACTTATAAATGCTTTTTTAATTAATTATTTATTTATTTATGGATAAGACGGAGAATATTATCGTGATTTGGATCGCGATATGCATGGATCACCGTCATAGTGACCGTCTAATCTATAATTACAACACAACGGATAACTCACGTATAAAGCCCAAGAACCTTTACAAAGTGACGTGATCAGTGTTGTGTGCTGCCCTACTTTAGACTATAATAAAAATGACGATAAAAATGAGGGTAGTTGTGCGCCGATGTCAGCTGCGCCGAGTAGCCGCGCGAGGAGAGCGTTGGCGCGCAGTGTTCGTTTCGCTGCCGCCGGGGCGAGCGCTCCCTGATGAAGGGCTTCGAAATAGTCCGAAACAATGGTCGGAGCAATTCTTCGGCTTTTATACGTGAGTTATCCGTTGTGTTGTAATTATGTGTGAGTCTCACGTTAGTTTTACGTCTAATCTATGTCTATTTTCGCTGCTGTATCTAATTTGCGCCACAACCGTCACGCTCCAGAACGGAGCAGTCCCGCGAGCGCGCCAACACTTTCATATGAATCATTTCCTACTGAATATATTGTATGTCTATCATTAGAACAAACGTACCTCAAATACTATCAAATGAAGCAACAATTTACTTCTTGATTTTATTTTATGTTTACGTTTGAGCTTTTACCCCTTAAAAAATAAATTTCAAACGACGCTCACACTGGATTTCAAGTTAACATGGCAAATTTGTGCGGAACCCTCGGTGGGCGAGCCCGACTCGCACTTGGCCGGCTTTTTATTTATGGACATACTAGCTGTTGCCAGCGACTTCGTCTGCAAAGAATTCGTTTATCGCTGTCCCGCGGGAACTACGCGATTTTCTGGGACAAAAAAAGAAAGAAAGAAAAGAAAGAAGACATTTATTCATTTTGTAAGACACACAAATATAAGAGCATACAAACAATAAAAAAAGGTTAAAAAAAAGGTAAAAGGTAAAAGGTAAAGGCAAAAGGTAGCCTATGTGCTATTCCAGACTTTTCTCTACCTATGTGCTGAATTTCATCCAGATCCGTTGGGCCGTTCTGGCGTGATTGAGTAACAAACAAACATACATCCATCCATCCATACTTTCGCATTTATAATATTAGTTAGATATTCTACTCCGCAGAATAGTGAGGTCATCATAATTACAATCATTATCCAGCTTAATGAACTCAAAATATTTACCTTGCTACTCCGCTACTTATTACTATTATTATTACTTAAGAGGCTGACAACACCTAATTTTGTTGAAATTGATGTTATTTAAGCACTTTTTTAAGAAAAACTACACACAAAAAAAAACACAAAAAAAAAATATTGATAATTTTCGTCATATTTCAAACACGATAGACGGACTCGATACATAATTGAGCAAAATCGGCTCGATAGAAAATAATTGCAAAGATTGGTCTTATAATCGTCATTAAACGGTTCTATGTCTATATTTTTTCGACGTATGGATCTGCAATTAAAAACATGAAGCCAACTTATTCATACCTACACGGCTAACGAGTCATATTTCACAAATAATCCATACTTTTTTTTATTCCTTCCTATTTGTGTCTTATTTGCAAGATTTTAGACGCGCGCCAAGCTGCCGGAATAGTTTCTTCTCTTTCACTCACAGGCACGCGAACCGTATGTGCGAAAAGTGGCGCTGCTCAAGGTCATTTGCTGTTGACAGCGCCTTAAGTAGCGGAGTAGCAAGGTAAATATTTTGAGTTCATTGGAATGGACCTCCGCAAAGTAACGCCTGATTCAATAAAATATTATCTAGCCTCATTATCCAGTCTATACCCGTCCCACTTCTGGGCACAGGCCTCTCAAAACGCAGGACTTGGGCTACTTCCCATGCGGGCCCAGTGCGGATTGGGAACATCACACACAACATTGATTGTTTCGCAGCTGTGCTCCTGATGTTTTTCCTTCACCGAAATGGCCTTGGGATCGCTTCCATTTAAACTTCGAACGATTGACAGGACAGCAGAAACAAGACTAGACATATGAAAAGAAGTCGAAAGTGCAGAATTCTCAATTGTTTTTTCTCTTAAGAGGGTGCATCCGTGCTGAGCTGGCAACGTCGCATTTTTGGTGATTTTTTTCGATATTTTCACAGAAATTGAATGAAAGTATCAAATATCCGTCTGTAGTGCACTTCGTTTTGAGTGTATTAATGTGTCCAATGCAATGATTTATGGTGATGGACTTTTATTTTCGTATTAAAGGGATAAAATACTATAACTCGTTTAATAAGAAAATAAAGACGGATATTTGATACTTTCATTCAATTTCTGTGAAATAATCGCAAAAAATCACCAAAAATGCGACGTTGCGAGCTCAGCACGGATGCACCCTCTTAACAAAACTACGAGTAGAGATGTATTTCATTGCGAAATGTCGCACGTGCTATCTTCTGAGGTCGTTGCATAATTTTTGTAAATGATTTATCAACCCATATTAGATCATAGTCGTGACTTCTATTTGTGTCACGTTAACATGTCAGTATGTGTGTCGCTCACAATACACGGGTTTTTGTTTGTAACTGAATACATTGTATGTACCTACAAAGCCGAAACTTTGTATGCTTAATTACTGGTTCTAGAAAATATAAAGCGGGTTATCTATTGGGTATCGTTATATTAAGCAGTTGGGTTGGGTAGTTCGCCTGCCGCCCGCACCTCTCTCGGCCCCCGCGCTTGTCCCACCTCGCTCCCCTGCACCGCGCGGGCGAGGACTCACTTAAGCGGTCGGTCTATAGTCTCAAAGGACAAGCGTCTGACACTATCACATTTGACTGTTAGAAGGATCCTTTCTAAACTTGTTTCGGTTAAAATAAATAATAAATAAATAAATATTTTGGGACAATTGACACCAATTGAGCTAATCCCAAACTAAGCAAAGCTTGTGATATGGGCACTAGACAACGGATAAACATACTTATATGGGTAAATACATACTTAAATACATATTAAACAGAAGACTCGAGAACAAACATTCGTATTTTTCATACAAATATCAGCCCCGACCGGGGATCGAACCCGGGACCTCAAGCTTAATAGTCACGTTCTCTAACCACTAGGCCATCCGGTCGTCGATTGATTGGGTGATTTCGATTGCAAAATAGAAACAGCAGTGATTGATTGAACTGCAAATAAACAAACATTACTTCGCATTCATAACATTAGCAGGATAATCTTCCATCCCTCTCGCCCTCGCATCTCGTTCTTAAGGGTAGCAATTACTGTCCGATTCAGTTGTCGATGAACAGTGCCTGCGCCGGCGGCGATATGCTACTGCGCAGCTCGCGGTGCAACGTGGAATTATGCTCTTGTTCATTTTTGTGAACACGCTATTATATTTATAATGGTATGCTGCGTCGAGATTAGACGTTGAATTTTGAAATACGAACATGGAGTTGCTAGTTTGCTTTTATAGCTGCTGCCCGCGACTTCGTTCGGGCAGAATTCAATATAGTATGTTCAAGGATAATGTTGAATTCTAATCTTGAAAGAATTTTTCAAATCGGTCTAGTAGTTTCGGAGCCTATTCAATGCAAACAAACCAATGAAATTTCTTCTTTATAATATTAGCGTAAAAAAACTTTTTTCAAGTTACTGATTCTACACGGTCGAAGTCGCAGGCAGAAGCTAGTGGAGGTTATAAATAAATCCAGCCAACAAGGAAACGATACTGATGCGAAAGGCGATAATCCGCTATATTATTTCATAGTTATCGGGTAACGAGATAGGGTGCGCGAGCGCAATCAAGCCGATACCGGCCAATCAGAGAGCGGTGATGTATCGCCGGCGCAACTATTACGCCGTCGACGATCCATATTTTACGTTATGGAAGAGAATCTTTTTGATTAAAATAATAAAGCTTTCACGCTGGACTGAGCAAAAGGAATAACAGTATGCTTAGTGTAAGTTTTCGGTCACAGAACACGTCTCGACCGCGTTTGCGTTAAAATGTCAAATGCTATGAGAACAGTTTGTTGCCGTTTCGATCCGCAAGTGGCGCTGCCAATTTTTCCATAGTAATTAAGACGTTTACGTGAACGCGTTCGAGACGTTTTTCGTGTGAAAACTTACACTAGAGGCTCAGCAAGCTTATTACGTAACTCGCTCGCGATCGTAATCGTCTTCATTTTGACAGTTCATGTATGGGCTGACAATTGGCATCGGGATCAGCTAGCTGTCACATTCATACAAGAACTGTCAACATGAACACGAAGGCGATTGCGAGCGAGTTACGTAATAAGTTTGCAGAATTGTACCGTGTAAAAGCCCATCGAGGGAATTGGCGAAAATTTTAGTAATCTTGATATATGCGATGCGGCTAGCAACCCATCACTATTTTGATTCCCCTTTCCATCTACACGCCCACAATCATGCTAAACGTGGCCTTTAGGTCTTGCTACCTTAGGCTATGTCTACCTTGTACAGGATAAAGATGTGATTTATGTATGTATTTCTTAAACCAACTAATTTACACATCGGCATAAATATGCTAATGCAGAAGTGACAAATTGCATGATTTATTTACACCCACGCTTGATTGGTTGTTCATGCTAATCTAATACTGACACTGTCATGAACTAAAACATATTACCTAGTTACTCCGCGAAAATACGTGCAAATAGCTGCGTCTGTGCGACTCGCATGTTTCCACCACTCTCAGACATTCTTTCAAATGAATCAACATTTTATACACAAAGCTCGAAACGGCTTTAAAAAATTCCGGTAAATACCGGTTTATTTAAAGAAAGAAAGAAAAAGGTTACTTCGGTTTTACTCAAAACTATCATAAGAATGTGAACGTTTTAATCTTAAAAACTGAACCCCGAACCAGGAGATTTTAAGGCACAACCACTGCGCCTAATTACCCAATTCATAAATGAGGTAAAAGCGATGGAATATTGCGAAGGAGGGGTGATTACACAAAATAGCCACGAATGGGTCGAAGTGTATCCGTAGGGACCTAGATTAAGATAAGATATGATAGGAACACCACTGAAATTATCAAATACGTAAAGGCACGAGCAGCTAATAAAAGAAACCGGAAATTTCGAAACAAGACAAAAGCGATATTTTTATTGGAATCAGTGATGCGCTCATTTGCATTTATACTTAATTTCAAATCATAAATCGAATAGAAAACCAGTCGTTCGTGTAAGACAAAAGAATTTTCATATCAACAAGGTATTTAGTCCATTTTAACTTTCAAAAGTAATAATTTACAACAAAATGGGCGATAAAACCCACGTCCATTATAAATCGATAAAAATCTGTCGAGCGAGAATCGAATCGCCTACGCGTCTTAATTATATCGAATTGTTTGTGATGCCCTTAAAAGTTGAATAAAACTGGATAAATGACTCTATCAATAGTAATTATTTTATGCCTAAAACGGAGCTCAATTTGTAAGAAAATTAGGATGCTATTCTAGAGTGGCTAAGGGCAGAATTGGCGAATCACACTTCAACGAACTTTGCTACTTTGTGATTTTGACGTTATAACGAGAGTGGTGTTAGATGTGGAAATTAATTATATAAATGCACTACCATGCTGGTCAGAGAGCAAAGAAGAAACATGGAATGTACCAGCTGCTTCTCTTCCTTCGCAAATGGTAAAAGCCCATTGAGTGATTGGGCGAAAATCTTAGGAATCATGTTATAGGCGATGCGGCGAGCAACCCATCATTGTTTTGATTCCCTTTTCCACCTATACGCCCACTGCTAAAGCTCTGTCCTAGAGTGGAGACCACGTTTGGGAAAGCGTAGTGTGGGACGCCCAGCGACGCGTTGGACGGATGACCTGAAGAGGACAGCTGGCAGTGGCTGGATGAGGGAAGCCCAGGATCGCAAAAGTTGGTGCAATATGAAGGAGGCCTACGTCCAGCAGTGGACGGATAATGGCTGTAGATAAAGCTCTGTCTACCCCGTAAGGGATAAAGACGTGATTCATGTAGGTATGTATGTGTATTGGTTAGATGCCCTCTCAGCCCAGGTCTGTGGAAAGAGCAACCTAAGCATCAATTATACGTTTTTTTTTTATGTTAGAGAGGCCAGACAAACGAACTAGTGGGTCATAGGTACGCTTTTTTAAAGGATGGCCAATTTTTTCCGTGAATGTTTTTTTTTAAATTCTCTTATTGTTATTATTACGAACGAGCAGTTCTGTTTCAGCCAGTATTTTCAGTCAGAACCTATGAATGTTGTTTTGTCTTTAGCTGAATTTTTTTAGAGAATCAAATAACTAGTCTAAAAAGTAGAAATTAAAACAGGGATTTTTTTTTAACCTGACACATTTGCTCATAAAAGATGGCAACATTTATTTACTGATTAAAATTATTTTTATCCTTTTCTATTTGTTTTCGCGTCGCACTCTGAATATAAACACTACTAAGGCACTAACACAATACGCGTCGGAGAATGTAATCGTATCAAGTATCGATACTGGGTGGGAATCGAATAAATCATTCGATCGGACGGCCGGCAAATCGATTCGCTGTGATCGAATATTGATCGCTCGTGTTTTCGCGCGTTATTCAACTATTTCCTGTATAATTCGAGTCTCGGTTGATTTTGTATGTATGTAAAAATCATACAACAACATGACTGTTACGACCGTACCGAATTGTTTATTTCACTTTCTTAAAGGAATAAGTTCGCCTTTGTAATTTAACTTTGTAATGTTTGACATACATACAATCATCACCTCCAGCCTATATACGTCTCACTGCACAGGCCTCCTCTCAGAATGAGAGGGCTTGGGTTGTAATTCCCACGCGGGCTCAGTGCGGAAATAATTTTAGGTTCTGACCATAAATACTGGCTGGAACAGAACTGCTCGGAAAACTATTTAAAAATTCGTATAGTTGATGCATTCCATACGTAACATACCCTTATATTATTTGCTGACAAATAGCTATGGTTAAAATTGAATGGTATACCTTTACAGTTGCAAAGACGCGCGCGGCAGACGGATAGACAATTTTGTTATAAACTTAAAGTCATCTACTTAAATAGATCCATGGCTGAACTCTAGGTCTATCGTAACGACCGGTATTACTGGATTAAAAGTCTTCAAATTTATTACGGAACGGTTATCCGGTGCTATCCGTTAACAGTCCACAATTTAGAAATATTGCGAAGGTCCAAGATGCAAGAAGATATAAGTTGTCGTCATTATCTAGATCCTACTACAAACAGTCAATAATTCTAAAAACTGTTGGAACGTGTTCTGTTATCGATTCTCTAACACTTTTTTTTTATATATTTTACATGTACAGACTTTTGACCCTCTCCTGGTTTATTATATACTAGCTTCTGCCCGCAACTTCGTCTGCGTAGAGTTATACATATAAACCTTCCTCTTAAATCACTCTACCTATTAAAAAAACCCGCATTAAAATCCGTAGTTTTAAATATGTAAGCATACATAGAGATAGACAGACAGACATACAGGAAAGCGACTTTGTTTTATACTATGTAGTGATTTAGATTATAAATATATCTTTAATATACAGACTTTCAAAAGTGCAAAAAACTCTTCAGCTTTATTATATCACTACATAGTATAAAACAAAGTCGCTTTCTCTGTCCCTATGTCCCTATGTATGCTTAAATCTTTAAAACTACGCAACGGATTTTGATGCGGTTTTTTTTTAATAGATAGAGTGAATCAAGAGGAAGTGTTATATGTATAATACATGCATAATATACCGTGCGAAGCCGGGGCGGGTCGCTAGTGTATAGATAAACTGAACTATTTTATCGTTTGGTCTTTGTCCCATTATAACACAAGTGTTCCGAGTCAACCGTATTGGTCGGACAGAACGGTATTAAGAACGGTCTTACTTACATTGCAATCTGTCAACAATGTCGCATTATAGCCTGCGGTATCTACCATTTATCTATTAGTTTACGTTGTAAGGAGCAAGAGCATGCCAGGTAGGTCTTAGGGTATATAGGCATGACATAAATATATGTACGTTACCAAGACGTCGAAAACATCTATACATCTTTATGCCACAAACAATAAGGCCGATGAAACATATTTGATATGATGGCTAAACGATATTTATGCCCTCGGTTGTACCTACATACATACCGTCACGCCTCTTTCCCACGGGGATAGGCAGAGACTACTTTGTTCCACTTGCTACGATCCTGACATACCTCTTATCTCTTCTCTCTCTTTCTCTCTCCTCTTCTTTTCTTTACCTCGACTGTACCTACCTAATTATTGGTTGTTTACCTATTTTTAACTCGTACAAAGTTCTTCTTCTTCTTTTAATAATATGGCCCCATCGATCGATGCGATGATTTCGCCAATGTCAAAGTAAAAAATAAAGTATACAAAAATCTTGTGACATAAAAATGTCGGCAACGTTGTACGGTAGAACACGGTCAAACGACCCCCTCCCCCCCTGTCGGGCTCTTAGCAAAGTACAAAGTTACCTTGAAGTTTTGATTTCCTTCTAGTAATTTTAATGTTACGTACCTGAAAACAAAAAAAAAGAAATTAGTATTGATAGCACAGACAGTATGTATGTATGTATGTAAACTCTTTATTGTGCAAAATAAACAAGACAAATACAATTGGCAAACACTGAGATACATGCACAAAGCCGGAGGGTATTAAATAAATAAAAATAAATAAATATTAGGGAACAATTCATACAAATTGACCTAGTCCCAATGTAAGCGCTAGTAATGCTTGTATTATGGGTGCTAGACAACGATATACATACTTATATAGAGAAATTCATACTTAAATAGATCGAAACATTCATGACTCGGGAACAAATATTCGCATCACACAAATATAAATGCCCTTACCAGGATTCGAAACCGGGACGCTTGCTTCGCAGGCAGGGTAACTACCAACTAAGCCAACCACGTCGTCAAACAACAATGAACAATATATATAAATAACAGGTTTAAAGCTGCATTTAATTTAAGTACAGGATTAGAAAAACTTCAATTAAAATGTGTAGATACAAAACAAGACATGAAAGGTAGCGGAGGAGGTTGATCCCAATAGATGACGGAGTGTTCTTTGAAGACTGATCATTGAATCATTAGACATTTTTCAAGGAAAATAAGATAAGATTTAAGAGAATAAAAAAACTCCGGGTAGCACTCCGGGAGTGCCGGCAGAAGTGAAAACTACACACACGCACACTCGCGCAAAAAGAAAAAAAAAGAAAAAGAAAAAAATACACGAGATTCGAGCTGCGGTCACCTGAGAGAACTCACTGTTATTCCACACCTTATACCACTAGGCCAAACGCACATACGTTAAAGCGTCGAAATCAACGAACACTTCAAAAATCGAACGCGACTCTAGCTTCATTCGTATTTGAAAATAAGCTCTTAGAGGATCCTGATATCCTGGTACTTAAACTCTCTATCCGTCTAACGCCTGACGCGAGTTTAACATTTTTTACCCATCCCAAAAAGCGCTCTACGCGGCTAATGAAATCACACTATAAACCTTGTATTTATTTCTATTGCCTCAAGAAAATGATGAGACACTCGACCCCCACATGAACAAGCGATAAAACAGCAATAAAAGTTTTAACTATAAAACTATAACCACAGTTTACGGCACAAGTCAACTGCTAGCACAGCGTTTGGCCTCAATTTTATCGTTAGACTTTTAGTGTTACCTTATCCTTCTAGTTTGGGAGCAAAGAGAAAATTTAGAATGTACCAGTTGCTTCTCTTCCCGCGCGGTAAAAGCCCATCGAGGGAACGGGCGAAAATCTTACTTATCACGTTACAGGCGCCGGCTTTATTCCCCTATATATTTTATTCCCCTTTCCAATACGCCCACAATTGGGAATGGATGATTATTTTAAATGTGCTTGGTGATTTTTCTATTGATTGGAATAGCCATCCTTAGCTACGGAAAAAAGTTTCAGATTTTTCCGTCGAGCCATATATTTTATAAAAATAAAAACATTAGCCAGACATACAGCCAGCGCCACTTAGCCGTTGCTTGTTTTAGCTTCCGAGAGTGCGGTACTATCAACGTCAGTGACAAATGTCATTGTGTACCACAGACTCAAGCAGCATTTTTTTTTTAAATTTGATAATGCCGTATAGGGTCCGCCGAGTGACTGAGTAAAATGTTTTTATTTTTATAAAATATATGGCTCGACGGAAAAATCTGAAACTTTTTTCCGTAGCTAAGGATGGTTATTCCTATCAATAGAAAAATCACCAAGCACTTTTAAAATAATCATCCATTCTTAATTATGCTAAACTTGGCCTTTAAGTCTTTACCTTAGGTTCTGTCTACCCCGTAAGGGATAAAGACGTGACTTATGTGTGTTTATCAAGGTAGGTCTAGACGTCGTTCGGTGTGAGGAAGCTGTAATATTTAACATAAAACTAGCGTGAGATTGGCATATTGTTAACATATACGGTAACTCATGACAGTAGCGTGCAACCAGGGTAGGCAACGGAAGGCGCAATAAAATTTGTATGCGCTGCCTACCCTGATAATTAGAGTGATCCCAATCAGACCGGTATGCTTATTGTCTAACTCGCTCGCAATCGCCGTCGTGTTCATTTTGGCAGTTCTTGTATGAATGTGACAGCTGACAGCTAGCTGATTCCGATGCCAATTGTCAGCACATACATGAACTGTCAAAATGAAGACGATGGCGATTGCGAGCGAGTTAGACAATAAGGCTACGGGACTCCTGACCAAACAACCCAGCCTACCCAGCACAAAAGCTTGTATCTTGTACATTGTACCGCAGCTTACAAAAACGTGTACAGTCGGTGGTCCCGTTAAATTTGCTCTATCGGATAACAGAACCTGTCGCTCGAGTCATTCACAAAAAGCCGCGGCTAAATTTCGGCGCACGCGCAGGACTAGGGTGACCACGCGGTTATACATAGACAGGATGAAGTCTTTCACCTTGTAAAATTATTTTTGCATTCGTAAGACCGCCTATTGCTTATCTGATAATTATCTCTAGTATTGTTTATTATGTGATGTTGAATATAGAGTCATTGTATAATTTGAATTGTAATTTTAGGTATTTAGAGATAATTCTCTAAGATTGAAAGAAAGAAGACATTTATTCTCTTTTGAATGACACACAAATAGAGCATACACACAATTGATGAGATAAGTCCACTTTTGTGCATGTATCTCAGCGTTTGTCTATTGTATTTGTTATAATTTTTATTCTGCACAATAAAGGGTTTACATTACATACATACAATTCTTCGAGAGGACTTTTTTTGCGGTTAACGTAGTGTCTGTTTTAAGCTGTGTCTACTTCTTATGGATATTTTTATATATTGTTATTGCACTTTGCACTTAATCACAAATCACTGCTATTTGGAACTCATATCGGTTTTGATAAAAGTTGATCTTTTTTATTAAACAAAACTGGAGACGAGATAGCAAAATAAATGGCATATTGATTAGTGGATTATACGCAGGTATTTAATGTTCAAGAAAGCGTAATCAAGATATATTATGATTATAATAAGTTTTTTATAGACACGACAGTGTCACATATAGGCGCATTCTATTAAAATGAACACAAAACAACAACAACAACAACATTAACAACATTATTCATTCAGTATTGTTTGCTCGTTTCAAAAGGTACAAAGCACTGTTGTTTTGGTTTTAAACGAAAATAAATATCAGTCATAACTGTACTTCGATATCTCGTGGCCGAGGTCCTATTCCGTGCACGGGACTTATCCGGGAATCCATCTGAATCATAGTCACCCTAGCTTAGCTACTTACAAACGGACCGACTGTTACATTTGGAAATGTTTCATACAAAAAACACTTACATCTAAACACATGCTAGTTAAGATGTCAATCTATTCAGACGTGAAATAAAACGCACAAAAGAACTAGCATATAAGTAAGCTAATTCTGACATAGTTTCGAGAGGAAGTTGGCTTAGAATTATTAGCCATTACACTGTCTAAGGCCCACTTGCACAGTCCAGTGTTAAAAAATTTAATCGCTGACACGGGGTTAGGTTTGACAGTTCCATACATTTTGACACTACTTAGCCCCGGGTTAGCATCTAACACGGGGTTAAGTCGTTAACCCTGGTCCGTGCAAGTGGTCCTAAGTATTGTATTGGGAAATATTAGAGTTTTTTTTATATTTAATTGCCAAATGACCCGACGTTGGGACGGAATAGTGATAGGAACGATCTAATGAAAGTGGGGAATCCCATTTTGGTACACCTTTATGGTACTCAAGGAATATGTCGGCCACATATCAAGTCAGCCCCCTTTTGGCCTATACGCCCACAATTACACTAAACGTGGCTGTCTTTTTACTACCTCAGGCTCTCTCTACCCCGTAAGATAAAGACGTGATTTAAAGATGCGATTTAATTCCGATGCAGTTGATTCGCTCGCTGTCAAATCCATACTTAAAAACGACAGCTGAAACCTAAACTAAGTCGGCATTGAGCCGCATTAAGAAGTCATGGTAAGGCCCCTGGTATACAATAAAACATCCTCATTTCTATGTAGCCAAATTTATATACTTATTTATTATTAGATAGACGCCAATAGGTCAACAAAAAACTAGTATCGTATTTTCAACTTTTACTGTTTGCAATCATTAGTTATTCAGTAGCTTTTGACGGCTCACTCAATCCTTTACCGTTTAATAAACTAGTAATACCGGCCAAGTGCGAGTCGGACTCGCGCACCGAGGGCTTCGTACAAATTGGGCAAGTGAATTAACATAAAATCAAGTGTTAGGCAGAGCCCTGTCTCCTAAGCAAAATGTAGGCAATGAGGGGTCATTTTATATTGGATTACATACCCAGCGATAAAAAAAAATTCAGTTTTATTACAAAAAAGTTAAACACGTGTCTAAAAAATAATCTATTGCAAAATCAACCTTAATTCAATGGATTAATTTTTAGACACGCGTTCAACGTCTGCTTAACTTTTTTGTTATAACACCGCTTGTTTTTAGTATTTCTCGTTATAGCGGCAATAGAAATACATAATCCGCAAAATTTTCAACTGTCTAGACTAGAGTTATCACGGTCCATGTGAAACAGCCTGGTGGCAGACAGACGGTGGAGTATTAGTAATAAAGGTCCCGTTTTTACCTTTTGGCTACGGAACCCCGAAAATCATCTCTCCATTCATTCAAAAGAAACCTTATACCATCACAATTAAGACTCAAATCGAAAAGACGCGACGTGAAAAGATTTACTCAAATAACTGCCAATTTTAAACGATAAATCAAGTTAGTTTTGTATAAAAAACTTGTTTTGAATACCTACATCAACGATTGAAAGCTTTATCGCCACCTAGTGGCCTATTTGTGGGTATTGGAGCCAATCGAGAACTGACCGAGTGTGGCTTAATCATTATCATCATCATCATGTCAGCCGAAAGACGTCCACTGCTGGACATAGGGCTCCCCCAAGGCTCTCCACTCAGACCGGCCTTGTGCTTCCCGCATCGCGATCCCGCGATCATAACCAGTAGGCTTATTGTCTAACTCACTCGCAATCGCCATCTTTTCTTGTATGAATGTGACAGCTAGCTGATTCCGATTCCAATTGTCAGCCCATACAAGAACTGTCAAAATGAACACGATGGCGATTGCGAGCGAGTTAGACAATAAGCCTACTGGTCGTAGCTCCATCTTGGAGGCTTACCGACAGCTCGTGAGCTCGTGTCCCGGTCC
Source organism: Pandemis heparana (assembly GCA_963854515.1). NCBI lineage: Eukaryota > Metazoa > Arthropoda > Insecta > Lepidoptera > Tortricidae > Pandemis > Pandemis heparana. Next base: position 1,556,267 of record OY978009.1, on the reverse strand, counting down.
GCGGACGCCACTCGAGAACTCTGTGTCCCACCCACTGCTACTTCAGTTTCGCAATTGGGCTATGTCGGTAACCATAGCTCTACTGCGAGTTCTGACCGAGTGTGGCTTGATTGATATGTAGAATAAATTGGATAAAGAGCTAGTTGGAATGACGCTAGCTGCACCAGGGACCTTACCATGACCTTAACTTACCTTAGTATGGATCTGACAGCGAGCGAACCTAAACTGAATCGCATTAAGACGTCATAACCCCGCTGTAGGGTGTCTCTAGCCGGGTGAGAACCCAACGGGTAGCGATTTGGGCCCATCGTCCTGGATTCATGCGGCAGAATATGACCAGCCCACTCCCATTTAAGTCTAGCGGTCTAAAGAAAAAGCGCGTGGGAAAAGATGGCTGGATGACTTGGAAGTTGGACGATTATTTGTCAATTAGAATGGCGGAAAAAGGCAGACCTTTGACCAGCAATGGGACCCAATACGCTAAACAAATTAATAATATTGAAACTGGACTGGACACGAAATCGCGGACATGCCCGCGTTTGGTACGCAAAAACGTTTAGTTACCGCCGTATGAATTGCTTAATTTACATAGTAATAGTACAGCTTGTAGGCAAAACAACCTGTTTGTATGTTAAAAGGTGACCTGATTAATTTGTCATTTGGTATATGTTAACCGAATTACATGTATCATTTATTCTAAAGACAGTTTCAGTTCAGAGATACCTAATCGAACTATACTCCGTTAAAATCCACTTTAACGCCTTAGTAAACAAACAAATTTCATCTCTCTCACTCGGCCGATACCTACAAGTTTCAAACACATAAAGAGTGAGTGAGATAGCAAGACTGACAGACTGTATTTACATTATGATTATTTATTTTGGTCTTTGTGCCCCCAATTTTTAGTTTAACGGCGTAGTAATTGGAGTTTATACCAAGTAAAGCGAATTTACTACACTTCACGGTTTCCTTGTTCGAGAACCGGTTATATGTGATCTTGACCTAGAGGAAATTCTCATATCTTTACATCAGAATGCCTATTAATAAAGTTATGAATAGTTTTTAAAGTGACTCACAAACCCATTGCAGGAAAATCAAACTCGGCGGGATTTTCTACAGCAGCTTTATCCGTGTATAATATGTTTGTTAGTATGTCTATCTATCTATCTGCAGGGGAGGCCGGGGCTTCAATTAACAGAGGTAAGTATTAACAAGCGAATTTCTAAAAAACTATAATAAGTCACTAGTGATTTCCAAAATTCGTCCCTGTGACAGCGGTCTACAGGTTGAGACTCGCCAGGTCCAGCTCAGTGCGCCAGGGAGTGAGTTGTGTGATGTGCATCTATTTTGGCCAGATAAAGAACTTTTTTCACCTTACAATTTTTTGATTTACGAGGTGAATATTTGATTTCGCCGCAATATATCTTTTATGTACCCCGCGTACTACTTTTGTCACAGTAAGTAAGGCATACATTTCCAAGCATAGTGCAAGAAAACACCATAAGTTAAGTATATTGAAGACGTCACGTGAATTTTCCACGGAACCCAGACGTTACGCTTCGGTTATTAGTGATAATTAGATCATTTAAACCGCTTCCCTGTGATTCGCGCAGCGCAAACAATGCGCACATGACGCCCGCCCACCTGCGCGGGCGCACGTGGCCGCTTCCGCTGCAAATGGCGGCCATAAAATTAACGTAACAATATAGTTTTATGCCGTATTGTAAACGTCCTCTTATTGGCCGTTTCTGTAAAGTTGTAAAGGCAAAACCAACAAACGAAGAGAAAAAATTATGACTTCAAAACTTGTGCATCACGAAAATACGTCTTACACAGTCTTCTTCGTTAAACTCGGATTAATGACATACATACATTAATGTATCGTTTTAAATCTATCTAAATCCTTTATCACTGAGATCTGCACATGATTAATCTCAGATTATAAGATTAATTATCGATCCATTAATTAACCCAAGATCTACAGATGGACAAAGTTACGTAAAAAATGTTTTGGTTAAAAAATCTATTTTGAATACAAGCGTTTTTCCCTGACTGTATTTGCATTGTCATCCGTCCTATACGTGTACCAAATAAGTCAATCGGACCAACCGTTGAGTTCCCTCCTGCGCAGACGGTCCTGTTCGGGCCACCAGAATTCCACTTCCAGATTATTGTACTTAATTGTCATCCTTATAACACAAGTAAGTATGCAAAATTTCAGCCCAATCGTTTGAAAATCTGCTTTAAAATTGAGTTGCAAGACTCCACATGGACTTTTTTTTATATGAATAGGAAGGCAAACGAGCAAGTGGGTCACCTGATGGTAAGTGATCACCACTGCCCATAGACACCCGCAACCCCGGAGGGATCGCAGATGCGTTGCCAACCTAGAGGGCTAAGATGAAATGACTCTTATGCTCGTTATTTCCCCGGCTGTCTTACTCTCCACACCGGAACACAGCAGTGCAAGCACTGCTGCTTAGTGGCAGGATTAGCGAGTAAGATGGTGGTAGCGATCCGGACGGACCTTGCACAAGGCCCTACCACGCGCAACTACTACTTACTAGTAAACTAAACTGGTAAACCTTATTACTTCTGTAGGTATACCTTTTTTCTGTTTTGATTGTTTTATGTGGTGTTTATAAAGAGTTATTGCATTGTATTGTAAACTAGTAAAGTCCGTGTTGCTAGTTAGCAAGTTAAATAAAATAATGTAACGAAACAAAATCTGCACATTTTTACCTCTTTTTTAACCTTAATTTCATATCAAGTGCCTTATTCGTCGGACTCATTGGGTCCGATAAATTAAAATGTAATTGCGACCTTCGTTTACTCCGTTATCGGACGTAGTGAGGACGGTGAGTCCCTTATACCGCGACAAGGGTAACCCGATAGGCCGGAAGCGTTTTTGTCGGGTGTCGCGATCTTGAGTCGGATATCGATATTGAGTGGCTATACAGGTTCGTGCGATACTGATATGGCCAGTTAATAAGAGTGTTATTCAGCGAATTTTTGGCGAGCTTAAAGCACTTTGAAGTAACTAATAAAAAAACTGAAACGCCTGTTGCTTCTCGCAGGTCAAAGCTCATCGAGGGAATGAGCGAATATGTAAGAAATCGTTTTAAAGGCGATGCTAGCAACCCCTCACTATTTTGATTCCTCTTTCCACTTATACGCCCACAATCATGCTAAACGTGGCGTGGCCTTTAGGTCTTGTTACATTTGCTAAATCCAGCAGCAGTAGGCTTATTGTCTAACTCGCTCGCAATCGCCATCGTGTTCATTTTGACAGTTCTTGTATGAATGTGACAGCTAGCTGATTCCGATGCCAATTGTCAGCACATACATGAACCGTCAAAATGAACACGATGGCGATTGCGAGCGAGTTAGACAATAAGACTGCAGTTCTCAGGAGAGACTGCCAGTGAAATAACTAGCACATTTTTTTACGTGTTCTATTTTTCTATGATGGACTTCATTGGATTGGATTAACAGCGTTCCTAAAAAAATGATGGTTTGAATCCTGGATAATCCTTATTAATTATAACGGCTACATAAGTCAAAATGACTAGCAGTCGAAGTGGCCTAAATCATCAACATGGCCGAAATCAGTCGAATGGATCATTCTATTATTATTATTAATCCCATGTGTTTCCCAAGTAATTCCCGTAGATTTTTTATACTCTGAGCAATGATAGAGACATAAGATTTTCAGTTCATAGAAGCAAATGACAGGCGAATTCTGAAACGTCGCGAAAGCAATGGCTAATAAACATTTTGATAAAGCTACCAGCTAAAGCACTGTCGGCTATTTATATTAATGAAGTGTTTAAGTAGCACAGAGTATTTAAAGTGGCCATAAATTGAACAGTTTAAGATGCAATGAAATAAGAAGCAGAGTCTGGTATGCGGAAGCTCAAAGCTTGTTTTTACACGGTGCCGTGACATTTCAGGTGTATCTTCCTTATATCTTCAATAGCTTACGATCGTATTGCCCCCGAAGAATTCCCGTGGTATATATATGCCTTTCCACTACCTGCATGCAACGACTTCTCCAATACTTCGGACACGTGGCCAGACGTGAACCTGACAACCTAGAGAAACTCATTGTACTTGGTCACGTGGAAGGAAAGAGGAGTCGTGGAAGATCTCCAACCAGATGGACTGATGCGGTGAAGGAAGTCTGCAAATGCAACTTGCAGACCTCCATCCGGATGGCCGAGTACCGTGCTGCCTGGAGAGAGCTGGTGCGCCGCGCAACGACCTCGCATGGTCACGACCCTCAGTCATGAGGAAGCGACAGAGAAGAAGATATATTCCAAAAATCCGACTCTAACAAGTTCTAGCGGTTGTCGCTCCGTCCGCGCCGAATTCGCTGCGCCACGGGAACTGTGCGATTTTCCAGGACAAAAACTATCCTATGTCCTTCCTTGGTGGTAAGCGGCTACCGTATCTATAGACGCTTACAATTCCAAACCGACCCTTCGAAAATTTAAAGAACCCCATACAATAGACCCCCGTGAAAACATCTACTGGGAGTTCATTCCACAGCCGGGGAGTTCGCAGGAGAAAATTTCTCCAAAACCGCACCGTGCGTGACCATTTAGGGCTCTAGGTTCCAAGGTATGAGGAATGAACGCCCTGCCTAACCAAACTATCTGTATGATAAATTCTCCAAACAAATCGGTTCTGCGGTTTATAGCGCGCATTTGCCAGGGGCCTTATGACATCTTAATGCGATACAATTCAGATACAGTTTAGTTTCAGTCGCTATCAGATCTATACTAAAAATGACAGCTAAAACCTGAACTGAGTCGGAATTAAATTGCATTAAGGCATCATGGTAAGGCCCCTGTAACGGCAACCGTTGCACGTTCACGTTACAGTGATGAAGAACCCTCTGTCCGTGGTTCGCGAGCCCGACACTAGGGTTTTATGGTTACTGTAACGAGCTAAAGTTACGGTTATAGCTCGCAGGTGGGTACCCGGCTTAAGCGTGAAGAGGTAACAGTCAGACACACTTTCGCATGTAAAATATTAGTATACTTGTACCTAAACATCTAGGGAACCTTTATGCACTACTTTAGCTTGCTAGATCCAATAATCAAGGCAGGGCGCTTCAGGTCCTTGTTAGATTTTCTTGTTCACTCAGATGCCAAATAGTTAAAACAACAATTGATTAACGAAATATCTAAGCAGCTGTAGAGAAATTAGCGGCACCAGATACAAAACCTAAACGTCGGCGACTTCTACCTGTCCCACTTCAACATTGTATTTCAAAACAAGACAGTTATAGGCACAATAAATCCGCGCAGGTCAGCTAGAGTCAACGACCAATAACAAAAACATCGATATAATCACAAATAGGCGGAATCTAAAATTCACACAACTCTCAACACGCGTTCAAAACCTGTCGTCGATGTAAAAAATGACCCACAAAAGGCACAAGCCACAAATACGGGAAAATTTGACGGTCATAGCAGGTAACACCGTTAGATATTGTTAACGCCGCGTTTATAAGATAAGGCGTAGCATTGCCATGTTTAGATAACGTTTTTTACTTGTTTATTTTGTTTATTGACGATTGTACATTGTTCCGGCGACGGCTTGCGGTCTTAAAAGGTAACACAATTATAACCCCTTTACATTTTCTGGCAACTTTTCGAATCAGGGTAAATTGGCCACAGCTGTAAAAGATAACCCGTTAACAGCAATCAAAAGCAAATTGAAGAGGAATTAGTGATAAAGTATTAATTATTAAACAGAAATCAAATGAAATTACGACGCTTATAAGTCATCATAAAAACAACTCTTAAAACCGCTTTTGTAGGACTAACTCAAGACTTCCCAAGCCGGCACGCCTCTTCCTAGGGGGCGCAATAGGTCTTATTTTATCTTAATCTAGATTCTAGAGGACCCTACGAATACACTTCGTGGAGCTTTTGCACAATAGGTACGTTTCACAAAGGTTGCGTAATGGCTGTTCAATAAAAGTTGGAAGCCCTGGACTAGCTAACATACAGATTTATTAAGGAATAGAAATGTGTGAAGGCTGACGCTGAACATTCTTCCATGTGTTACAACCGACAGCACATGTCTATTGCCTAGACGCGTTCCCAGAGTGATATATCGCCTATTCAGACCATTCATACAGAGTTATAGCTGCAAAGGTCTTCCTGTTGGCTCCCTGGATTCACACGACCTATTCAGGTGCATTTATTGCCAACACTAAAAATTCCAACGGTACCGCTAGCCATAAGTTTCCGAGAAATTTTATATGAGCTTTGTGGATTGTTGACGTCGAAATAAATTTTTCGAGTAGGTATATTCTAGAGGCTCTAGCGCAATGGCGTTTAGCATTGATATAAAGCATCCGTCCCTTACGCACACCACTGGTTAGAAGGAAACATTTGCATTAAATCCACGACACAACCTAGTGTATCTACGTAGTAGAACCATAATGATATTATCAAAGCATGTCTTAGATTATCTATATTTTATAAAGTGAACATGAGATTAGAATTAAAAAGAAAACAAATCAAACTATAACAAAATTAAAAGCGAATTAAAACGAAACTAGAAACTAATGTAAATAAAATAATTATTTTCTCTTCACGCTTAAACCGCTGGACCGATTGAGTTGAAATTTGATGTACAGATAGTTTGAGTCTCTGGGAAGGACACGGGATAGTTTTTATCCCAGAACATTGGATATTTCCCGCGGGATAGCGATTCTGCGCAGACGGAGTTATCTATTATGTCAATCTGTGCCAAAAAGCGGCATTGAACAAGTTTCTTTCGAAGTCCTTATTACCGTCCTCGTCTGTCAGATTACAGTCCACTTCGGGAAGCAGTTTTAATTCACTCTTGATTAATTAATATTTATGATTCAAACGTGTTTTTTTACCGCCTGATGTTCTTGGCCTCCGCCCACCGTAAAAGAAGCCGCATTATTTTAAAGGTTCAAAGTTATTATTTATAATGCAATCTGTTTCCTGTCAGAGTAGGCTAAATACAAAACTGTTTTACCCACGCAACCCAGAAGAGTTAGTATAGAGGAAACGTATATACGTAATTGTCTCGCGTATAATGAATTAGATTCAATTTAAATTCATTAATCATCTCCAGCCTCTCAAAGGGCTTGGGAGTTCTATTTGGGCCCAAGCGCGGATTTGGAACTTTACAAAAAAAACCCCGTTCCAACCTATACGCCTAAAATCATACTAAACGTGGCCTTTAGTTTGTTGCCTTGGGCCCTGTCTACCCCGTGAGGGATAAAGACGTGATTTGTGTATGTAAGTTAAAAAAAAAGCATGCAACGCCATTTCTGATGGCATGACAGATACTGATTCTAAGGCGAGCCGAAGTTCGCCCGATCAGCTTTATCAAAAATCTTACTTACATTATTTGTTATACTACAGTACGAAATTTTTTAACCGCGACGTTTTTTTTATTTTCAAAACGACTCGAACCACCATCATTGCCAGATGCAAAAACAAAAGGCGATAGATTAGAAATTATTATGACAGACAATTCGGCGCGGGCCGCACAATTAATCGGATTACATGGAACTATTATCGGATAATCGTCCCAGTTTACTATGATCATCGATACTATCGACTAAATCGATAGTTTACAAACATTTCGACATCGAGTCTTGATAACGATCGGCGCTTTCGCATTTTTGTGACATTTCTGTTGAAGAGCTGTGACATAAAGGGTGTGGCTGTGACATAACATCACTTTGAACATGAAACTACCGTGAAACGCAAAAATAATTACAAAAACGGATAAATCACGTATAAAAGCCGAATAATGCTCGACATACGTTTCGGACTATTCCGTAGTCCTTCAAAGAGCGCTCGCCCCGGCGGCAGCGAAACGAACACCATTATTCTAGCACCTTCACTATTATTAAGCATTATGCGGCTTTTATACGTGAGTTATCCGTTTTTGTAATTATGTTTGACACTAATATTATAAAGCCGATAGTGTGTGTGCGCGCGCGTGCGTGCGTGCGCGCGTACGTGCGTGCGTGCGTGCGTGTGTGTTTGTTACTTAATCACACGCAAAAGGCTGGACGGATGTGGATAAAATTTGGAATGGATATCTGGTTAACGTGGTTAACCGTCATTTTCGAGTTATTTGTCATTTGATACGAAGTAACCAGTAGGCTTATTGTCTAACTCGCTCGCAATCGCCATCGTGTTCATTGTGACAGTCTTGTGACAGTTCTTGTATGAATGTGACAGCTAGCGGATTCCGATGCCAATTGTCAGCCCATACATGAACTGTCAAAATGAACACGATGGCGATTGCGAGCGAGTTAGACAATAAGCCTACAGGTACATGTCACGCTAAGGTTTGCTTTGCCAACTTCAGCTGTATTCGCCGACTATATTTAGTCAACAAATCAGCACCAAGATGTTCTGATAAGCAAAAGTTACATTGGTTTAGCAATGCACTCCACAACGGTACATTGACGGGCAGATCGCGGAGTCAAGGTCTTCGATGACAATCTGTAGGATTAAGAATACAATAAAGGTTGTGGCTAGAAGCGTGGGAATCCGTTCGGAAGTCTCTTTGGTGTGGACTGAACCTTTGCATAGATGAAGCTGATTGGACGGAGGGTTATCGCGAATTTGACGCTAGAGGCGCTAGTGTAGCGTGAAGGAGAAACGTCAATACGAAGCTTGCGAAGACCGGTTAAGGCAGAGATTTGAAGACTATTGATTATGACATTATTGCGTAAGATCATGAAATTATACACAGATTCTCCCATATTTACAGTAGCGATTCGAGAATAAACTTTTGTTTAGATTTAGTCAAATCAAAGGTAATACATACATACATACCGTCACGCCTCTTTCCCACATCGGTAGGCAGTGACTACTCTGTTCCACTTGCTACGATCCTGACATACCTCTTTCGCTTCATCCACATTCATCTCATTCATACATGCTCGTCGGTTTCGGGTACTCTTGACCTGACCTTTTTCCAAAAGTCCCCAATTTGATCACGGAACGTCCGTCTAGGCCTTCCCCTTCCAACGCACCCATTCACACTCCCCATATAAATCTGTTTAGTTCATCTTCAAAGGTAAAATTTTAATGAAATGCCGTTTCCACGATCAAACTTCCCACGGGTATCAAGCTTGTTTTCCGGAGATCTTTGCATGGAAATAGCGAGCAGACGAAAACCGGCGAAGTGTTTCTAAATCCTTTAAAACATGAGACTAATGACCCTTCAGCGTTTCCAACCACCATTATTCAGTGGTTTAACTTAGAGTATTAAAGCAACCGGAGGGAACGACGATGGATCTACAAGTATAGGAGCAGCGGTCATGCATCATGTATGATACTTGGTGCATGTGAATCCAAAGTTGGCGTATGACAATTTTCATTAACATACCCTTGTTCTTGTTCCACCCATTCGCTTTCCGTTTTTGGTTCCAATTCAGTATCTATAGTTTTTGAAGTGAAAACTTTAGCGGCGTGGAACACTTTTGGGATGGGTTAAAAATATTAAACTCGCGTCAGGCGTAAGACGGAGGGAGAGTTTAAGTACCAGGATATCAGGATCCTCTAAGAGCTTATTTTGAAATACGAATTTTTAAATTGTATTTATGTTTTTATAATAATTTTTTTAACATGAGTTTCTCCAGTCTATTTGTTTCCGCCACCTACTAAATATGTAGTTAAATGCTTTGGCAGAGATTTTAAGCGCTAAGACCGCTATTGTCTTTTCTTTTTAATTACTTTTATAAATTCGCTGTACCTACTGTTTTTAGTGTTCGTACTGCATTGTATTTAAAAGGTTATCGCTTCTGTTTCAAGGCTAATCTCGAAATTTGTTGACAACAGTAAAGTACCCAGCCGTGAAGATTGCATCGGTCTTCTCGGCTAATTTCGGCTTCGTAGAGCGTTCTCGCTCTAATTTACGCCAATTGTCTCATTCCAGAGACCGAAGCAATCTTTATAGCCGGATGCTGAAGCTATCCTGCATGGCTCCTCCGTTTGGCTTATAGCTGTATGTAAGCTGCATACAAGATGGCCGTCAATCGTCAGTCGGCAACCTCGACCGATTCTCGAGTAATGTTATTCACCATAAAAGGCGGACGGGGCCCATTTGTTTGTTGAACCTTTTTCGTAGGCAATTACTTAGGTTAACGGTGCGGCCCTGCTGGACCTGTTGGCTGGCAACATGGTATGACAGGGTTCTATACATTGTCTAAAAACTAATACAGGAAACTTCAGGTGGTTGGGTTAAATCTGTAAATATTTTTCGGGATTTTCATTACACCCCGAGCGTGGTGAAACATCGAATGTCTCAGATCGCAGGGATTTGTCGCATGAGCCAAAGGCGAGCGTTAAACATGCGACCAGAGGCTTTCTTTATCACCGCCCGAGTGTACACAATTTTACGTCTTCCCCTGGCCAGCACGTCTAGCACGACAGCGCACAAGAGTCGCGTCGCGCGCGAGATAGATTGTCCGTCTTTTTCTTACTGTTTGTTCTAGAAAGGGTGGTAGGACCTTGTGCAAGGTCCGTCCGGATCGCTACCACCATCTTACTCGCTAATCCTGCCGCTAAGCAGCAGTGCTTGCACTGGCTGTGTTCCGATGTGGAGAGTAAGACAGCCGGGGAAATTACAGGCACAAGAGGTATTTAATCTTAGCCCTCTAGGTTGGCAACGCATCTGCGATCCCTCCGGGGTTGCGGGTGTCTTTAGGCAGTGGTGATCGCTTACCATCAGGTGACCCATTTGCTCGTTTGCCTTCCTATTCATATAAAAAAAAAAAAAAAAAAAAACTATCTCGCGCGCGGCGCGACTCTTGTGCGCGTCGTGCTATCCGGGCAGGAAGTGGAAACTATTATTAATTAATAAACTATTCAAAATACGGTCACATTCACATAGCCCTAACTGGGTTTGTTCCATTAACTAGAGCGTAAACATGTTGTTTAACACAAATTTGGCGTTTAAACATCAAATAATCATAAAACAAGTATGTTTATGCTATTTGTCGGCGTTAATGGCTCCATATTTAGATTTTATGATCTAAAACTTTCCAGCTCTAAAATTAGCCTTATTTCCAGCATGCATTGTCTTACCCAGTGGCGTGGCGTCCATAGAACTCGATTCCCACTGGCTTGCCTATTTTAAGGCAGTTGGGCAATTTATTGTGCAGAATTAGAGGAAAAGGCTAGTTAAGTTCCCTTCGGCTTGCCTTCTGATATACTTGACGCCACGCCACTGGTTTTACCCAACATGTGGCGGAAATTAAATCCCTACTAATATTATAAATGCTAAAATAACTCTGTCTGTTGCCTTTCCACGTTTAAACCGCTGGACCGAATTAGTTGAAACTTGGTGCACAGATAGTGTGAGTCCCGGGGAAGGACATAGGATAATTTTTATCCCGGAAAATTGCATAGTTCCCGCGGGAAACGATAAGACTTCTGCGCCTCCGTCTGCGTCGCTAAAAGCTAGTGGACTTATATTTTGCTTGATGCCTTTTACGCTGACCAAACTACCTTGCTACTCCGCTACTCAAGTAACGTAAGTTAAGCAAAGCCCGTGAGTTCTTCGAATGCCTATTCGGGTTTGTATTGCTGTCTCACTCACTCTTTTGGGTTTGATACTTAATCAGCCGAGAGCAAGACAGCAAGACAAACCGACCTTTGCCAAGTAACGCATGATTCAATATCAATACAAAGCCTTTTACATAATCAATATTTTTCAGTTATATTTTTGCACATTACACACACAATAGTACATTACATTCCGAGTGTGGTAAAATAAAGAATGTCTAAGATCGGATCGCAGTCGCACGAGCCAAAGGCGAGAGCGATAAACATGCGACCTGAGGCTTTCTCTATCACCGCCCGTGGTGTGTACACAATTTTACGTCTTCCTCTGGCGACGTAAATGTAATTTTCTGTGCTACTATCTATTGGACCAATAGCTGTAGTAATCGACTGGTTTTTTATTCCTATTGGACACTAAAATTGAACGACTTAACGAAATCGTATTATGACATCTTAAGTAGGTAATTAACAAAGTATGTATAAATTAATAAAAGTAGGTAAATACCTACTTTCAACACAACCTAGGTCAAATAACCGCATGGTCTGCTCACCAGCAGTTTAGATGCTTAAGTGCTTATTCCTTCCCTTGTGGTTTTAGTTTCTATTGTATTAAGTACAATGACAATCTTCCACCACCACATTCAGCATCATCACTTAGTTATGCATGACATAAGAAGCCACGTTAGCCAAGTTTGCCTTTAAAGCAGAGGTTCGTGGCTTCGAATCCCGGGCTCGAACCTCTGAGTTTTTTGGAATGTATGTGTGAAATTACGTTGCATTTACCATGAGCTTTACGGCGAAAGAAAACATCGAGGGCTCCACACAACTGCGAAGCATTGCAATGGTGTGCGAAGTTCCCAATCCGCACAAATCCTGAGAGAAGCCTTGTGCCCAGCAGTGGGACGTATGTATACTGGATATGAGATGATTAAGTGGCATGAGCTATTCCTTAGCAAGTACCAGGTTGGGCTTATTTGTGAATAATCCCGTACAAATTCTTGCAAGACAACTTTGTCAGCCTGAACACTTGGTAATTTCACACCTTTTATTCGTACAGGAAAACGTCTGCTGTTTCGTGTTTCGCAAATACTAGTTCCACCCGAAACACAGAGCAGTTACTTCAGGAGATACCTTTAGCCGCATCCTAAGATTTGCGCCCATTCCCTCGATGAGTTCTTGACATTTGCGCGGGAAGAGAAGCAACTGGTATATTCTACGTTTTTTCCTTGCGCCCAGACCAGCATGGAAGTTCTATCGAGAGTGCAATGAATAAAAGATTTGGGTAGGAAAGCAGGGGCACGTCCAGTCGTAAGTGCTTTTACAGGACAGGTACTCCAACTCACGCAATCCTGTATTTACCCGCTGTCTGGTTGTCCTCTTATTGGTTCGGTGCAAAGCGCAGAGCCTAGCGATTTTCAATTACAAGCAGAAATTAAACAATGAAAGGGGGGCTACTCCGAAATTCGATTATCGAAGTTCGTATCACACCGTCCCTCTCACTCTCAAATTAATAACTATTAGTGAGAGCGGAACGGCACGAAACGAACTTCGAAAATCGAATTTCCGAGTGTACATGGTAACTTGGGTATACATGGTGGGTAGGTACCACCGAACAGCTACCGGCGACAAGGCGGAGATGGAGAGATAACCTGGACGTGGAACTGACCGAGTGGCCGGAAATAGCTCTGGATAGGGAGATGTGGCCTCCCGCCTTTGCCCAGCAGTGGGACACAAATATAGGCTAATATAATAATGATACTCAATTATTACGTGTTTTTTTTTTATAGTCTTTTACCCCTTATTCATAAAAGCTCTATTTAGCTTCTACTAACTTAGTAATCGTTTGTCCTTATCTGTGAAAGGTAAATTGTCAATGTGACAGATAAGGACAAACGATTGCTAAGTTAGTAGAAGCCTAAAGAGCTTTTATGAATAAGGGGTTAGTTTTTAGCTCTGGTGTTGTAGATTTCGCTGTCAGTTTTTAACTCGCGGACTCTCGAATGAATACGTCTTCCTTTGAAAGTTTGTTTACGAAGCCAGTTCAGGTATTGTTGGATCTATTGGACTTTGCGTTTAGCGCTGGGCGTTTGTCAACACTCCTGCGCATAAACAAAAGCAGCTTTCCTGTTTAGCGAAATCCATAGAATGTTTACGTTGGTTGCCTGTTTGCCTTTGAGTGTTGACGCGTAAGTTAGAGTTCTGTTTTTTTTTCTGATGAAGATTTCAGTACATGGTGCATAAGCAACAGGATTATTATAGGGAGACAATGATGATGATGTCCTCCTTGACGTATCCGTCAACGGCGAACCCTGCTAGTTCCGGAGGTGAGAGAGAGAATGGCTGGCAAAACCAAATTTGGTTTTTTTGTTTTTTGTTTTTTTTGTTTTTTTAATATTTTTTTTGAAGGAGACAATACGATAGCTACAGTCCGCATGTGTAAGTAACAGTGATATCTATTTATCTATCTCTCTTCTATCTAAAATTGAAACCTAGCTAACTAGCTAGCTATTACTATATCTATCGATTTATCACCCCAAAAGCCCCTGCATACCAAATTTCATGAAAATTTCATGAGATCGCTCTGTAGCGATAAGGCCGCCTATTGTTATCTTATTACTTCTGTATACCTTTTTTCTGTTTTGATTGTTATATGTGGTGTTCAATAAAGAGTTATTGTATTGTATTGTTTAAAGATATTAGATTAGATAAGAGTTTTTAATGATTCACGGTTGAGTTCATTCGAAATATTATAAACGGGATGTGAACCGCGATTACCTTTATTGAGCTCCCGAACTTTGAGTTCGGGTGGGCGAAGTGACACTGTGAGTGTAGTGTGTTTGAATCGAGTTTCGAGTGAGAACGGTTCCAGTGGTAACGAGAGTGCACGCAGTCGACGCGCAAGAATGAGGGTAGACAGAGCTCGGTCTACCCAACAATAACATCCACCCGCAATTTCTTCAGTCTACCCGTGATCATGATGCATGCAACTGCGTCGAAATATCGGGAGCTCAATAAAGATAATCGAGGTTCACATCCCGTTAATAATATTTCGAATTAGATTAGATACCTATATTCTATACAGGGTGTATCAGATACCCCCTAACAATAATCAACTGGGGTATATAACCTAAAAAAAATATTAATTTTTTTTTTTACAGTTAATACTACCATTCCTAAAGAAAATATAAAAAAAAACTCCATTTTTTTAAAATATTTATTATACCCCAGTTGTTTATTGTTAGGGGGTATCTGATACACCCTGTATACAAGAAATAATTACAAATGAATCATCGAAATATGTGTACGCGCATAACTTCCGAACGACTGCACCAAATTGGTCAATTATGTTTTAGTTTCGTTTTTGTCTGGACAAATTAAAATACGAAAAAAATCACGTAATTTTTTTTAATGCAAGAACGAAATCAAACATAGAACTTGTGTTTTTAAGAGGAAACAAAGCGTGCGCCCGCGCACCGTGAGTGTTTGCAGCGCTGCGTTTAGCGCGAACCACAATATTATCACTACGTCGAGGATCTCGAGTTTATTATTCAAATATACAACCAAAAATAACTTCACTAGTTGGTGTTCCATTTTTTTTTCAATTATTTAACGCTAAGGTGAGTGATTTGTTCTCTGGCTTTGTGGAAAAATGACGGACTAAAAGTCAAGATGAAGAAATAGACTTGTCGCTTTTTTTATTGACTGTACTTTTTAATTACTGCACAATTGACTCTCGGCAAGCCGAACACTGGCGTCTTACCATGTCTTGATGCGATTCAATTAAAATCCGTCTCAGTTCATAAGCTGTCATTTTTGTTATGGATCTGACAGCGAGCGAACCTAAACAGAATCATGGTAGTGATATTAAACCCCATATTGGTATCCTATTGTAGGCCCACCTACGTATCTTAATCACACAAACAATGACCTTTTACAATCTTTATGGTTTGTAATCTAAAGAGTTTAAGGGAAGACAATCGTGACCAAAAATAAACGATGAGTCAGTAATGCAAGGTCGGCCGTTTCTAGGTTAGGGTCAAGGACCTCCGTTGACCGATAAGACTTGGATGACAGGGGCCTTACCACGACGTCTTAATGCGAGTCAATTCAGATTCAGTTTAGGTTCGCTCGCTGTCAGATCCATACTAAAAATTACAGCTCGAACCTGAACTGAGTTTGAATTGATCGCATTAACGTCATTGTAAGAATAATACATATAAACTTTCCTCTTAAATCACTCCATCTATTAAAAAAACGGATTAAAAATCCGTTGCGTAGTTTTAAAGATCTAAGCATACATAGGAACAGACAGACAGCGGAAAGCGACTTTGTTTTATACGGAAATACAGAACAAAGAGACCAAAAATATTTACCTGCTCGAAATTTTTAAACAATCTTCATATTGTTTCCAACCAACAATGTAGCCATCTTCAATACGCAGCCCTATCTTAATAATTTACCGCTTACCTTTTTCCTCATCCCGATCTTATCGATATCGACAGTCAAAACACGCAGCACTAATTAAGTGCATAACGGTGCTGTCCACTATCGACACCTAGCTATCGATAGGACCCGCGACCTCTCTAATTTAAGCTAAACGGGGACGTATTAGAGATGGGAAAATTTACGTTAAACATCCTGGTTGGGCTGTGTTGCCAATTTAGTGACTTTCGCTAGAAATGGCGACTTTTGCTGGGTAACAATAAAAACATTTTGGCTAGTTTTTCTGGCGACTTTTGGGGTCACTTACTGTATATTGCATTTTTTTACAATTTCACGTAGTTTATGTATCAATCTTCGATGCCAGATATCGTAAAATGGATTATTTAGCCAAAATAAACCTCCCCCTCACCGTTGCTCTTTTCTGGAACTTAAGGTGGAAACACATTGTTAACACGCGACGCGACCCGATGCAACGCGACGCGTGTTGAGTCGAATCAAATTTTATTATTTTCTATGACCAGAACCACACTATGAACATCCGACGCGACGCCATGCGCATACATTCGTTGTATCGGGTCGCGTCGCGTGTTAATAATGTGTTTCCACCTTAAAGCTACTACACTACATCTAGCGACTTGGATTATGCTTGGATTATGCTTGGATTATGTATGAGGGTCCTGTAACACAGGGTATCCTAGCACAGGGCCCTCAGTTGTATAGTTCTGTAATCTCTTTTTGGAATAAACACATTTTCATTTTTTCATTTTTCATTTTCATGATCGCTTGCTGACACGCTACACTTTCCCGCTTTCTTCTTTGCGTGCTTACTTGCCTTTGGTATCTTTAAGGTTCACACGAGCCAAGCTAACAAAATCTAGCATTTTATAAAAGCCACAAATATCCATAAACCGTCCCATTTTGTTGTCCTACGCATGAAGTAACCATATGCTGCGCACGCGGCGAAAAAGGGCGTCTGCTATATAAAGCGGGGCCGGACACGCTGTATAAGCGGAGATGCTCCTAACGGGTCTCGTAATTACCGTTCACCCTGTATCGGGACTTCCAGTCTTAGGATTTTCCTAGTTGGTAGCTTTTCAAAAATGCGGGAGTGAGCTTATACTCCCTCGCCTCGACAAAATTGATGAAACTAACACATACATACACAAATCACGTCTATACTTCATATAATTTAGAATGAGAAACCACAACAACATTATACTGCGGCTCGTGAATTGTAATCTCTTTACAATTTGTACTAGAGTCACAATTGACGACACGCAAATAAAGTGCCATTAAAACAATTTTATTTTGCGGCTGCCAAACTATTGCACTGTACTATTTGCTAGGTAAGAAATAGTTGACCAGACGCAACATAATGTTATTGTGGTTTCTCATTCTAAATTAAATGAAGTATATATCCCTTACGGAGTAGACAGAGCCTAGAGTAACAAGACAAGGCCACGTTTAGCATGATGGCGTATAAGGTCTTTTCATTCTTAGCTGTCCTATTCGGTAAACAAAATTCTAACCTCAAAACGTCTCATTTTTGTTATTTTTTAACCATTTCATCGTAAATAAAAGAACTGGAGATAAATTATCAGCAAAATTATGTAGAAAATATTGCCTCAGGTTTATTTGATAACATATTATACACTGTCTTTACAAAAATTTGTATATTGACGTTAGAATTTTGTTTACCAAATAGGGCAGTTAAGAATGGAAAGACCTTAGGTGAAAAGGGAATAAAAATATCACTTGTAATTTATAAGTCTAAGAGTGATGAAACCAAGTGCAGCGTCCGTCTGGATGGCTATCAGCGTATCGCTCGCTATTCCTTCTGAAGCAGCAGTGCTGGCGCTGATGTGCTTCGGCGTGAAAGTCAGCTAGCGAAATCACAGGCACATTTTTGATATTCTTTTGATGACTATATGTAATATTCTGAGTTAATGAATGCGACCGTTTGATAACAAACGTAAAATAATAAACACAGAACGAATAAACATCTATTGTTCGTAACATAACAAATATTTCACATCGACCCGACAAACATCCAATTCCTGTAATTTAAGACATATTTTATTTTTTCGTTTATTTAATTTATTAATACATACATATATACATACCGTCACGCCTCTTTCCCACAGGGGAAGGCAGAGACTACTTTGTTCCACTTGCTACGATCCTGACATACTTCTTTCGCTTCATCCACATTCATCAATCTCTTCATACATGCTCGTCGGTCAGATCCATACTAAAAATGACAGCTAAAACTTGAACTGAGTCGGAATTGAAACGTTATAAGACGTCATAGTAAGGCCTCAGATCAAAAACGATCGTGTATATCAGTCAGTACCATCTTAAAATCCCTCTAAACATAAACTCAAGCGCCGTAAAGCCCCTTAATCCCCTGTTAACGTCGATTGCATCTGCGCAGGCGCATTCGAGGTTAATTTCGGTACACAATAGCGGGGACAATTACGTCCAGTTAGTTGAATTGGCTGTGCTTAACTGGTACTGAGAACATGTGGTATAAGGGTTAAAAGCGTTGTTAATTAATAGCACGATAGTATTGGAATAGCTGTTGCAACCGAATCTCTTCTACAAAAACCGGCCAAGTGCGAGTCCGCAACGAGGGTTCCTTACCATTTGTCTATAAATATCTATAAAACAGTGTAAGCAGAGCCCTGCTCCAAGGCAAAATGTACGCAGTGTGTAGTCACTTTATATTGGTCACTGCTATATACAGACATACATACATATTTACGGTTTTCGCAATAATTCCTTAATCTGTGCTATAACACCTACCTTCATACCAAATTTCAAGATTCTGCGTTCACGGGATGTACCCTGTAGGTTTTGATTTCCTTGCGAGTTTCGAAAATTTGCGGAAATTTGCGGCATAAACGGCTGTATCTTTTGATTGCGTTGGCTTAGAAGTTTGATTTTTTCACAGCTCCAAGGGACAGTAGACCTGAGTATTTGGTATAAATTTCATCTTGATACCTCCACGCGTTCCTGAGAAAAAGGGTCGTGACAGACAGACGGACGGACGGACGGACGGACAACAAAGTGATCCTATAAGGGTTCCGTTTTTCCTTTTGAGGTACGAAACCCTAATTAACTTTGAAATTGAAATTGGGTTGTCCGGTGCCTTACAATGACGTCTTAATGTGATTAAATCCGAATCAAAGTTCTTCTTCTTCTTCTTTTTCTTTGTGGCGTTCCAAGTCGATATAGCGACGACAACTTAGTCAGGGTAAAATTTGCATAAAATAAAATCTTGTGACAAAATGTCGGCAACGTTGTACGGTAACTCGGTCAAAGACCCCCTCCCCCCCTGTCGGGCTAACGGTCAATGATATCCCTCAGATACTGCCAGGAAATCATTAGCCGTTGCCCAGGGTGCACCGGACCAAGCACTGCTCTTCCCCCCGGACGGATCCAGAAACGAACCGCAGCTCTTGTTGTTGTTGAATCGTTCGCTGTCAGATCCACACTAGAAGTGTCAAAAATGACAGCTGAAGGATCGGAATTGGATAGCGTTAAGAGTTCATGGTAAGGCCCCTGTTCGTAGGTTAGAGGACCCAACGTTTGGGTTTACTATTTGTAGACAGTTTTAGCTACAAAAGCTGCTACAAATTACCAAAGTAACGCGCTGCATTGCGTGGCAGCGATTCAAGCGATTGTATTAAGTTATATTAGTTCGACAAAACCATTTTCTACTCAGAATTTGGCACCCATATCAATTCATTTGTCGGCTAAGTCAATAACGATGCATATTTTTAATATTGGACTTAGCTATAAGTATATAGTTCTTTAGTAATTTAATATCCATAACCGTAACCGAAACCGATATTATATTTTACCAATATCCATATCCATATCCGAATCCGAAATTATATATCCATAACATCCCTGTTATAGATATCTCATGTCATAAGCCGTGGTAGCCTAGTGGTTTGACCTGTGGCCTCTCAAGCAGAGCGTCGTGGGTTCAAATCCCGGGCTCGCACCTCTGAGTTTTTCGGAATTTATGTGCGAAAATTACATTTGTAATTTGCCATGAGCTTTTCGGTGAAGGAAAACATCGTGAGGAAACCTGCACACATTTGCGAAGAAATTCAATGGTGTGTGTTAAGTTCCCAATCCGCACTGGGCGCGCGTGGGAACTATAGCCCAAACCCTCCAATACACGGAGGAGGCCTATGCCATGAGGCACACCGAATTTCGCGACAATTTAATAAAAAAAAAACGACAATAACAACAACAACAACAACATGTACTTACCGAAATTGTAGCGAATTCGGAATAAAAAGGCTTATAAATAAATAAATATAGTTCTACAAAAAAGTCAATTGTTTACAAAATATACTTAAAAAAACAATTTCTGTCAGCGCTATTACTAATTCTAATTACAAAATGGCAGAGTCTTTTGTTACCAGCCGTACAGTCTCGACCGTTATGAATGTAACGTTATGGGAAAACAATTAACCAATTAGGCCCCGATCGCCACTCGTAATTATATGTACAGTTGAATGAACATAATGCACTTTTAATTGTGGTTTGTACTGTGATTCGGTCCACTTAGTAACGAGTCTAACTATACATGTAGAAGAACAGTTTATTCTGATTAAAAAGGTAATGATGTATCATGTATGTGAAGTTTACGGAATGACAATTTTTGATTAGTATTAGAACTTGGCAATTTTTTTGTAAATTTCACAACGTGTCTTAATCTGGAGTAGTCACTTCGTCGTGATTTTTGATTAAAAAAGCCACACATTTGATGTGGCAGCTATTTAAAAAAAAATCCTGAAAAACATTTACAGCTCCTACACTGTGTGTCAGAATAGAAGTATCAAAAAGTGGCACGTGTCACTTTGAGAACAGGCCTCGCACCCGTGACTTTTGACGTTTTAAATTCAAACATTACCGTAATAACACTACGTATCCTGTAGTTTATTAACCAATTCCAAGTTAAGGCGAGTCGCTAGTATAAAATAAGGAGAATTTCAGCGATCTTTAATAACCCAATACTGCTAAACAGAGGCGTAGAACTTCTCCAAAATCCTCCCAGAAGATAGCCGTTGCCTTGCGCTCAACTTGGCGAAGACACTGCCGTGTCTCCAGACAAACAAAATGGCGGACGGTCTCGTCTGTTATCGATTAGACTAAACATAGCGCCTAGACGCTACAGACTTGCTTTTATTCTGTCTGGCTCGTCTGCAGTATTGGAATAAACGGGTTGAAAAGGTCACATTCTTTAGGTAGTTACATAGCCTTTGTTACCTTTTGGAAATAATCTATCAAATCGCTATCAACGAACATAAGTATGCATACAAGTTATACATACATACGTACATAAATCACATATTTATCCCTTACGGGTAGGGTAGACAGAGCCTAAAGTAACAAGAACTAAAGAACACGTTTAGGCCACAGGTGACCCTAGGGCTGGCGCTTACCTCTCTCAAAGGCTAGGAATAGCAGTTCAGAGGCCATGCGGCCAGCGTCTTGGGGTCGATGTCTGTGGCGGAAAAATTTGACGACATATTTACTTTATAGTTTTATAATTAGTAGTAGTTTTAGTTTTAGTATTAGTCTGTTTTAAAAAGGAGGTAAATGGAAATCACAATTAAATTGATCAGGTTACATTTATTTAGAACTAAAGGCCACGTTTAGCATGATTGTGGGCGTATACGTGGAAAGGGGAATCAAAATAGTGATGGGTAGCTAGCGTCGCCTATAACACGGTTGCTAAGATTTTCTCAAATTCCCTCGACCAGCTTTAAACATCTGCGCGGGAAGAGAAGGAACTGTTACATTCTATGTTTGTCCTTTACTCCCAGACCAATATGGATGTTTCGTCTCTATAGACACAAGTCATGGTTGTTATTATAAACAATCTAACTAATATATTATTAAATGCAATCGAAAACAGACTAATACTAAAACTAAAACTAGGTACTACTAATTATAAAACTATAAAGTAAATACGTCGTCAAAATTTTCGGCCACAGGCATCGACCCCAAGACGCTGGCCGCATTGCCTCTCTGAACTGCAATTCCTAGCCTTTGTGAGAGGTAAGCGCCAGCCCTAGGGTCACCTGTGGCCAGCACTAAACGTGTCGAAAGTTCCTGTATAATTTTTTTTGTGTCCGCCGACCAAGGTCCCATTGTCTCGAAAGCAAGCGCCGCAAACACATGGTAATCTGTTAGTGAACTAATATTATAAACAATTCATAATAAATTGATAAATGTCGTAGAATTTTCAAACTATGTTGAGCGTTTTCTAGTTCTATGTCCATTCAGATCGCTATTGCCATCTTAACTCGCTAATCCTGCCGGTCTTCGCTGCTGTTTTGATGTGGACAGTAATACAGCTGATAACGTTATTGACACATGAGGTATTTATTATATTTTAGGAAACCAGGGGCCTTATCATGACGTCTTAACCCGTCGTATGCTTAAGACACGGATCCGTGCTCAATTTAAGAGGCTAACAACACCTAATTTTGTTGAAATTGATGTTATTAAACACTTTTTTTAAGAAAAACTGCACACAAAAAAAATATGTTAATTTTCATCATATTTCAAACACGCTAGACGGGCTCGATACATAATTGAACAAAATCGGCTCGATAGAAAATAATTGCAAAGATTGGTCTTAAAATCATCATTAAACGGTTCTAACGAGTCATATTTCACAAATAATCCATAATTTTGTTTATTTCTTATGATTTGTGTCTTATTTGCAAGATTTTAGACGCGCGCCAAGCTGCCGGAATAGTTTCTTCTCTTTCACTAACAGGCACGTGAACCGTATGTGTGAAGAGTGGCGCTGCTCCAGGTCATTTGCTGTTGACAGCGCCTTAAGACTATCTTTTTGTATTTTTTATTTAAATCAGCAGAATTTGTTTGTGTTAAAACAGGTGAGACAAGAATGCAGTACTTTTTTGAGCTGCCGCATACGAGGGGTTAAGGCGATTCAATTCAGACTCAGTTCAGGATTTAGCTGTCATTCTTAGTATGGATCGGACAGCGAGCGAACCTAAACTGAAACGGAATTGAACCGCGTTAAGACTTTATGGTAAACCCCCAGGACACCAACACATATGTATCAAGCGACTTATTTAATAACAAGAGAAACGTCCGAAGCACAAATGGTGTGAAACATATTTTCGTAACTAGGCAAGAACTCTACTCTTTCACTTATCCTTAATAGCGTGTCGCATTTTTGTATTCTTTTCTCTTTCTATTCTTATAAAACGGTGAATGTGATGTGATTTTACCATCTCCTTTCTGCGTATGACCCCCCAGGCATCCATAATTCTAGATGCCTAGTACACAATTCCTTTGATAATAAATTAAAGGAACATAAACAAGTACTAACGAACTCGCACGATGATCCTGCCATTAAAACACCACTTTTATTGGCTGGCAATTCGAAGATTCGATCAAAAAGAAGAGACAAAGGATCGGGTTTTCGTTTAACGTCTATGTTCAATGTATAATGTATCGTAAATGGTTGCCATGCGCGAATTTACGACTGGCTCGAGATTGCTAGCCATTTTGTTGCCAGAGAACAAATTAAACATGATATAGGTATATCTTTAGTTAGTGTCGGCGTCGGCGCGTTTCAGCATTTAGTTGTAATTTATATATAGACCTACAAGGAAGGAAAACGAGTAAGTGGGTCACCTGATGTTAAGCCAGTTACCAGCCTAGAGACCTAGGCTGGGATAGAATCGTCGGCTGGAATCTCCGGGATCCCACGGCGCCTTCCTAAACCCGGCAAGCGGGCTTCGCCGGTGGTACTCGTAGAGTTCACTCCGTTAAAAAAAAAAGGGCTAGGATAGAATACCAATGCCTAAGTAAGTGTCCTTTGCCCTTATTGTACAAAAGATGCGATTATGCGTGCATGTGAGTTATAAAAGTTATCAACATTGGTGTGAAATAATTTCTATATATAGCTATGTTTATAATTTATAAGTACCAGAAGAGGGAAAATGATGGGACACCTGATGCGACGCGACGAATTCTTTCTAAACCTGCTGGAAGGAAAAGTGGAAGGGAGACGAGGCAGAGGAAGGCCAAGATTAACGTATTTTGACCAGGTGAAGGAGATAGTGGGTGCCGCGTCGTATCGGGAGGGCAAGAGGCTGGCTGAGGACCGAGCGGAGTGGCGACTACTCCACCGACAAGAGCCTGGCTCTTAAATGCAAGAAGAGATATAATTTCTATAGATAGCTATGTATACATATGTATAGCTATGTAAACAGCCAGAAAGGATGCGTGCGCTTGTAAGATCGGAGAAACTGAATCATGTACTTTCGAGGAACCCTTTCTGATACGATTTCGCAACAATTTCTTTGGCTTAGTGTATGGTGTCGTTATGACATTTGCTGTAAAAAGGTTCTATAGTGCGCAAGTTTCTTTCACTGTACGTACGCTGGAGGTCTCTTGCGCAAGGTCAGTGCGTGTGCGTGTGCGCAGCTGTTTCGCCAATGATTAGTTATTAAGTAGTGTGGTTTGTGAATCAATGTGAAATGTGACTAACTGTTCGTTGGGATGAATAAGGAATACGAATATTGTAGTAAAAATAATTAATTAAAATTAATCCGGTATACAGTCAGCGTCAAACACACACACACACACACACACACACACACACACACACACACACACACACACACACACACACACACACACACACACACACACACACACAAACAAACACACACACACACACACACACAAACACACGCACACACACACACACACATCACGTCTTTATCCCTATTACATATTACATCCTATCCCTACATATTACATACTCATTTACTCATACATGCGTACGTTGCGAGTTAAATATAAGGGTGCGACCACACCGCCGCTTAAAAAACGGTGACGTTACGGAATCGCAACAAAATGTATGAAGAAACGGTAAGAAAACGTGACGCATACGGCACGTCACTGCGTATACGCGGCGGTTTGGTCGCACCCTAAGTTTGTAATAATAATAATAATAAAAAGATCGCTTTAAGGATGAAAGGCAGTACTCCTGGACACGGCTCGGATAGTCAGGAGGTTCCTCTCTCTGTCGCCCTGACCACCGGTAGCTTAGGCCCCGCCTCGCTGCCGGCCGCACCCTTGGTTAAGTTTTATAATGTTTTTATATTTTTGTATTAATATTGTTTTATTACTTTTTATATGTAAATTGTAAAAGCCTAACTTAAGATAAAAATAAATATACAGAATAATAAAAAGATCGCTTAGATTAGAACAAATCTCTAATGTAACTTCACAGCGAACCAAAGGGTGATAGTCGCGTTGAAAGCCCACTGCCAATAAAATGCGACGCGGCGCGTTCAATAAAATGTATACTTCACTGCGTTTATGCAAACGTTTTATAAGTGACCTCGGGGTCGCGATGACCTAAGAGGTTCGACGACCTTTTAAAAATATCAATGACGATATGATTCCATTTAACAATGTTGCAGTTTGCAGTTCTCAGCGAGCTTTTATCCTATCTGCGTGGCTCCTTGGGAATTGAATGCTCGGAATGATTCTATTACTATGCCTATGATATATAATCTCCATATATATTCCATGCTGCTAGCTTATTACGTGACTCGCTCGCAATCGCCATCGTGTTGATTTTGACAGTTCTTGTATGAATGTGACAGCTAGCTGATTCCGATGCCAATTGTCAGCCCATACATGAACTGTCAAAATGAGCACGATGGTGATCGCGAGTGAGTTACGTAATAAGCTTGCTGGTCTGTGAGCAAAGAAAAATATAGAATGTACCGGTTGCTTCTCTTGACAGTTGCTAAGCCCATCGAGGGAATGGGCAAAAGTCAAAAAGTCAAAAGTTTATTTTGCAAATAGGCCGACAAGGGCTCTTTTACATGTCTTTTTTCGAATCTACCAGCGCATTCGGAAAGACCATCATTGCCAAGAAGAATGCGCCGCAAGAAACTTGGCAGAAAGACATTTTTTCAAAATAAATTAGATTTACAATAGTACCTAAATTCTACTTAACTTACCTATAATACAATTAATACATTTTATAAAAGGGATGTAAATGGTCCCTAAGTTAAGTCCGTACCTACATTGGTCTATAGTAGAGATGTATAAAGTCTCTACTGGTCAAACTGGTGGTTACTGGTTATAAATAAATAAATAAATAAATATAGGCGATGCTAGAAACTCATCACTATTTTGATTCCCCTTTCCACTTATACGCCCACAAATATGCTAAATATGGCCTTTAGGTCTTGTTACCTTAGGCTCTGTCTATCCCGTAAGGGATAGAGACGTTATTTATGTATGTAGGTATGATATATATAAGCCTTTGTTTTTCTAACCGCTCCTAAAAGAGCTGTGGTAGTAGCCCGTGGTTTTGATTTATTTTCAAGCAGAGGTTCGTGGGCTCGAATCTCGGGTTCACACATCCAGTTTTTCGAAATTAATGTTGGAAATCTCGATTTTCGGCGCAAGAAAACGTTGGCAATGCAGCACACGCCTGCGAAATTCAATGGTGTGTGCGTAATCACCAATCCGCACTAGGTCTGCATTAGTTAGTAATGTCGTTAGTACTATTATAAATATACCTATTCTGTGGTAATGTATAAGTTGCAGAAGTTTCTCAAAATAGCAAGAATGTTCTCAAAAATGTCAACAGCTATGGTTCATGAGGTACAGCCTGGTGACAGACGGACAGTAGTCTTACTAATAGGGTCCCGTTTTTACCCTTTAGATACGGAACCCAAAATGCAGTAAATTTGGCGCTTTACTTGCTAGACATGTCTTTACAGCCAGGTCATTTCCATTTTTCAAAACAAATTTTCGCAACTCTTGGCAATCGCGCCGCCATAACTGTCGCTACCGATAAAGCTGAGGTTTCACTGACGCCGCACGTGCGCGTGCGATTTATTTCGGTAAGCAGGTCGCCGGGGTCGTTGGCCGCGTCGCGACGCCTAATAATAAGCGCCGGCGCAGGTGGTGCAGCAGGGCTGACAGACATACGAGCAGACCGAAGTAAATACGTCACGAACGGTAAGGCTTAGTGTGCATGCGGGTTTATGTCATCGAATATTTTGGCCTATTTTGGTCGAGGGATCGTCTAATTTAAATTAGGCTAAAAGTATCGACTTTTCTGGAATGTTATATAATAAATTAATAAATCTAACTTAACTCTAAGTAAGTAGGTCATACGAAAGATTTTCCGAAACATCTTGAATTTCGAATATACCATTGATGTCGTCTAATCTCATAGTACAGTTTTCCCTTTTAGTCGAATGAGGGTGCGACCAAACCGCCGCTTATACGCAATGACGTGTCGTGTGCGTCACGTTTTCTCACCGTTTCTTCATACATTTTGTTGCGATTCCGTAACGTCACCGTTTTTAAAGCGGCGGTGTAGTCGCACCCTCATTCGACTAAAAGGGAAAACTGTACTATGAGATTAGACGACATCAAGGGAACTAATAGCTCATAACCTCTTATTCTAAAAGGAAGGCTACGTGCAGTGAAACGTAAACGTAACGTAAGGCAGGAGATAGATAATGGGAAAAATATCAGTTTGCGATTTTTTTTCAATTGGCAACCCTGAGCGTTAAGGCGCAGGCGCAGACGGACGGATTGATGCGTACGTGAAAATAGACGATGTTAGGGCGGGCTATTTACACGCCCGAACTCTTTGATATACGAAATGGTTGATAATTGATTCCGATTTGCTAGCCAGGAAATAGCTTATCTCATGTATTTTTAGTCGGAAACAGATTTATGCGTGTGCCAGTTTCGGTGAAGACGAAAAACCCAGTCACACTTTTTTTTATTAATTTCCCATACAAATCGAAATTTTATTTGGTTTGAGCCTGTGACACGAAAAAACAAAAGCAAATCGTGAGTTCGAAATTTGAATTTTATTTTATTTCTAAGCGGCCAGTTGCGCGCCAAGGAGGTGGAACCATTTGGAAAATTTTACAAATAAGAAAATAGAATTACATACTTTGAAAATAGAGCAAGGGAAAACACGGATTAGTTTTACTACATAATAATGATTGGTGAGATATGCGGCAAGAAAAATTCGCTTGTATGGCACATTCGCTTGTGCCAAAATAACTCTCCAGGAAAAAAAAATGGAATAATTACTTAATTATGGAAAATGATCGCTACACTCTTTTAAATATTATTAACCTCTACCCCCTATTCAAAAACAAGATGGCAACACTGCAGAGAGTGTGGAGTCAGAGAAATTTTAATTAAATGCAACCACACCATAAACATAAATAAGCGATTATCAGCGCAAAATCTGCATATCTAACAGTACACATAAACACTATTTTAAACGAGTTATTTAATATGACCCGTATGATTTTATCATCCCGTAGCAAAACACCGATGAAACCCGATAACGATAAGTAACTTCCTAACATTTCTCTATTTCTAAAAATACCGCTCACTTCAGCTTACTAAAACGGGAATATCATCTTAGTTCCATATCGTGGCTGGCTCTCTCGTCGTTATTTACATTATTTATAACGTACTTAACAAGAATGTCCACACTAATCCCAAGTATCTGGACACCTGATAATTAAAACTGTGATACCAGATTGCATCGGTACCGTGTCAGGGCACGGTAATTGACGCCGGAAATAGATTTTCTGCAGTTGGAATCATTGTTGCATGTATAAAAAATACTGTGTACTGTTTCATTCCATGAAAATTTCAGTATGGCAAGCCGGGAAAAAATAAGCAGCGCCTCCACCATAGATGTTCGCTGATTGGTACACATTTATTATTTTCTTCCACACGAGGTCACAGTTTGAACATCCATCGGAATCTTTCATTTTTCATTATGACAACACTGTCATTCGAAAGACGTTCTAAAATTCAAATTAGACGGGTGCGAAGCGGCTAGTGCGTTATTATATTCAAATTTCGAACCAAAGATGATAATCAGCAAAAAATCAACAGTGACAGCTGGTAACAATACATCAAACGATATGTAACACATTTAAACCATTTTGCTTACCTATCTACGTAGATACAATTCGGTAGCCGAATTCCAACTTTATAATTTTAAAAGCAAGGTCTTCCGAACTATATCAATACAAAACACGTATAATGAACGAGCCAGTGTTAATCATAGGCCAATTAAACAGCCTGCACTTGGCCCAATTACTGGTTCGGCAACAGGTGCGCGGGCGCAGCTAATTAGCTTATAGAGTGGGCGGCGCGGGCGGCATTATGTCACCGTATTACGTTTTTTCAACACCTTTACAGTTTCTGGCCGGTAAGAAGTTCAGGAAACAGAAAAAAAAGGAGTCTATTCCTTTTGCGTGGTATTCAAAATTAGAATGACGAATTCTATATTTGAAATTGGTACCGCTGCGAAAGCAGACTATGAAATTACGAAGGACTAGGTGACCGTCTAACGCGACCGTTAAATTTCTTAGTTAGACAGTAGATGGCGGTAGAAATAAATGCTAAAGTTGATGGTGATTTCTTATGAGTGCATTAGATAAAACGCCCTCAGAAATTGTAATAGTTTAGAACGTTGTTTACTGAATGTTAGCGTGATTGCGTAAATTGCTAAGCAATTCAATAGAGTTACTTCTTTAACGTATCGTAAAAACTTCTAACGTCCATGGGAAACATGCGCCGAAGGCCGAAGCTGTCAATATGGTAGCTAAATTTTTTACCATTTATAGAAATTGACGCTTCACGCAACTGCGGTTGTGTAAACACTTATCACCTCCATTTATAGCGTCAAACGGACCGATGGCAAACAATGGGGTACTTAAAAAAACTGTCATCGTGACGTTTGGTTTCCCGCCAACGCCCGCCTACGCGCGATGAAATTCTTTATCTGTGGAGTTCATAGCTCCAGCACATACTAAACTCGGTGGTGGCCAAAATTGGAACTAAAAATTTTGTATGAATACGTGTGCTTTATATTGTATTTCTTATATTTTTAAATCTACGTGTATCGAATGTGTGTAAATAAATGTTTCTCTCTCTCTCTCTCTCTCTTTATTTATATGACGGCGCCACTTTCAAGCGTAGAGATATTATTGGAGCTGTTAAAGTTCAAACAATAACAAGCAAGCAAACAAGCAAAGCAAGTGTGTAGCAAGTGGAACAAAGTAGTCTCTGCCTACCCCTGTGGGAAAGAGGCGTGACGATATGTATGTATGTATGTGTATGTTAAAGTTCAACCTTAGAGGCGTTTTTCGATTGTTTAATATTTCAACGAGCATGATAGTTATTATCAAAGCCTGTTATAATAAGAAATTTGCATTGTTTAGAGAAAGTGTTTATTGTTAATTCTTCAGCAAAATTACTTTTAATGAAATCACACGCTTTTGTACGTAAAAATCTTCCATGGCATTTCTCGTTTCGAAAAGAACATTTCGTTCCATGGTCGTAAAATAAAATGTTTGTCACAGTGGGTCACTATGCCATGTTTGTCAGTTGTGTAATCATCTGGAAATGGAAAACTCCGTTGACAGTTAAACCTACATACCGTCCCTTGAAGATGTTATGTAAGAAAATTTCATCGTAAATCAGCACCCAGCAAAGCGATAACATATACCTCGCATGCCGCGAATAACCGAAAATGGAGGCCAGGAAATTACCACATCGTAAATAATTCACGCATTATTACTTAATCATGTCATGTCTGCAGCGGTAAATGTTTCAGTGGGACTTTTTTTTGCGTGTCCCGTTTGTAAGTAGAGACGTTTTTCCGTTCGCATTGTCCTGTCCGAGGAGCGAGCGATGAGCAAACCAAATACTATAAATGGTACTGGCAACGTGGAAGAGTTTTTCGACTTTGTGGACAGTATTCCATATTTAAACCAACTGAACCTCCGCAAAGTAACGGCTGATTCAATAAATTATTTGAAATCGAAATTGAAATACATCGAACAAAATAATAGTGTTTGAAAGTTGCCTTAAAAAAAACATTTTGTTAAAGTGAAAATTTTAATATCGGTATATTTATATCAGAGACTAATTGAAGATAAAAAACATAAAAGTATAGTATGAAGTTTTTTAAATGATGTATTATAATCTAAAAAAAAACAGTTACGTACGTTGTTTAGTAATTGACCTAATTGCACTAAAACAGTAAACTGTCTATTGTTAGCCGGAGTAGCTGGCAGTAAAACAATTTACAGTCCACGTGCATATATTACTAAACTACTTATCAGTCTCTGCACAGAACTTTTACTATGGGCAGTAAATATATTTTGACGTCAAAATTCTTTATTGCTGAATTCACTTCCTTAGACCAAACGGTGCTTATGCGTTGTTTGTGGCTAAATAACAGTTATCTACTTAGCGAGGTGTCACAATAGGCAATAAACTCGCGTGCGGTCCCTAATTATCTTTATCACTACCAATCAATTCCCACAAGTCTTATAATCCTCGAATACTGCCAATACTAAACGCGGAATTCCACAGACTAAAGCATCTTTCATTCGTCATTTCCTCTTACCTGTGGAAAGTGTCTAACATAATCTGTTGACGTTTTGTTCCAAGTTTGAAATATTTAACGGTAGTTTTATGGCAACTCAGTGACCTGGCGGAAAGAGGACGCGCGACCGGTCACGCGCGTCACAGGTGCGGCGTTCACTTTCGATAGCTTTACAATCTGTGGCACGCCGCCATGATACTATCATTCGGAAATCATCGTGTCAGCGTATCGAACAGGATCGATTACAAATCGATTTTTATTTTGTTTTCAGAATGTTATTGACATAAACATGAGGTGTGGGTAGCCAACAAATGTCCCTTTCGCAATGGGGGATATGAAATAGATAATGGTTGCCAGCTAGACATTGTAATAGTCGATCGCTGGCAGTTGGTTAATTTCGATCGCTTATCGTATCAGCAAAGCTTAAACAGACATTCCTAAGCATAAATACTCAGTAGCCAAAGTGAAAACTCTATTTAAATTTATAAACACACTATAAAATCGATAAGGATCGTTTCGTTTTATTTCGTTTATTGATTGTATTTTGGTACAAATTAGGCATTCGATTTTTAAATAATGCCGTTAAATTAATTATTCAATTCGGAATGGTTGTTTAACGATTTCATTATTCAAAACCGCTAGAGTAGCAGTTGTTTAATTAAGAATGAGCAATTTGAGAGATCGTGCGTTGGCTGAATGGCGGCCGCGCCGTGGTCCGCCGTGTAAATTGAAAAATAAAACTTTGTTTGTGGTGCAACAATGCCACGCTGTTTTTTTGATAAAAGAAAATTACATTTCCTAGAGTTTCTTAACACGATACTGATAAAATAATTCATCTTTTAGTATATGAGCTGCTGCTTGCAAACCATAATACATAACCGTTTTACCTTTAAACAGCGATTTCCAGAACATTTCAAGTATGTATTAAGTAATTATGTTGTCAACCTTATTGAAGGTTATTTTATTGAGAGGTAAAACGGTCGGTAAAAGTCCTGTTTTAGAGAACCTGTTATATCGAAGTATGTAGGATGGCCAGCTTAGTCGTAAACTGGTACTTGCAAATTGAGAATTTATGTTTTTTAAAGTGATAATTTCATTTTATAGAGGCGTCTTGACTACAAGCCTACGAAAATACTGAATGAATGTTACTTGGTTCTTGGATGCGTTAAACGGAACGCACTTTTCCCCAGATACAAAATGGCGGGAAAACGGCCAGCTTTTCTAACCTCAAAACTTTCAAGGCCGATGCAATATTTCAACTCCAATGAACGATTAATAATACTGACATTGCTATTAGAAATTCAAATGCCCGGGGCACTCAATATACTCCTCATTTTATTACGCACCACGGCTAACTCTAAATTAATGTAATGATGTCAAACTTTACGGCTACGGTTCTTCATTGCTTTTTTAGTAGCTGCTATGAATAGGTTAAGGTGCAGACCACAGAGTAGGTAACCTCTGCATTATCTGTACTACCTTTTTTTTATAACGATTTATTTTCGTTTTATTATGTCCTTGCTCAGCGAGGGCTTCCGTTCTTTTCAGCCATATCTGTCTGTTCCACGCACGCTCGTAAGTATAAACTTCTTTGTTAGACTTTTATAGGCCTCTACTTCGATGACCGTTGTCATGCTATGCTTCATACTAGTGATGGGCCGACTACGGGTTTTGCCGACTAGGTACCCGACTAGTCGGTTCCAAAAATGCCGAATAGTCGGCCGACTATTCGGCATTACCGATCATTGTGGGCGCGCGTCATTTCGCTTTATTTCTGCAGCCGTTCCGATAAAACTGACCGCCTTCGGCTAATTGACAGCACACGCGCATACTTGTGGGTCAAATGTAACTCATTCTGCTACATTTGATTTCAACTTACCATGTTTTTGCAAAATTTCCTTACTCATTTTTAGGGTTCCGTACCTCAAAAGGAAAAAACTGAACCCTTATAGGATCACTTCGTTGTCCGTCCGTCTGTCAAGACCCTTTTTCTCAGAAACGCAAGGAGGTATCAAACTGAAATCTATGTCAAATAGGAACTCAAGTCTACTGTCCCTGCGAGCTGTGAAAAAATCAAACTTCTAAGTCAACGCAATTAATTGATATAGCCGTTTATGCCTCAAATTTCCGCAAATTTTCGAAACTCGCATAAGGGAATCAAAACCTACAGGGTAAGGGTACCTACTTCCCGTAAACTCAGAATTTTGAAATTTGGTACGAAGCAACGTCTCATAGTATAGATAAAGGAAAAATTGCGAAAACCGTTAATATATATGTCTGTATATATCAGTGACCAATATAAGGTGACCCCGTACATTTTGCGTTAGAGCAGGGTTCTGCTTACACTGGTTTATAGATATTTATAGATAATGGTACGGAACCCTTCGTGCGCGAGTCTGACTCGCACTTGGCCGGTTTTTTACATTATTTACAATAATTGCTTTAGAAGACTTTAATAGGGTGCATCCCTACTGAGCTGGCAACGTCGCATTTTTAAGAGTTTTTAATGATTCACGGTTAAGTTCATTCGAAATATTATAAACGGGATGTGAATTTAGTGAATTAATGTGACGATCGTAAACGAGATATAGTATTTTATCCATTTAATACGAAAATAAAAGTCCATCACGATTAATCATTGCATTGGACACATTATAAGTGCTTGTAAAGCCTAA